>CM060087.1:17613687-17776250 GCA_030522485.1 Stenchaetothrips biformis
CACACGATATTGCAACAAACTCAGTTCAACAAAAAAGCACCACAAATTTAGCACTCAAATGATAAAAAGATCACACCATAAACCAATACAACTACAACAAGAAACAAAGTTCTAAAAGGCTGTTAACATTCTTGTTGAGAACATAGAGGTGTGATAATGTAGATTTAAATTCTGGTGGGAAAATGTGAATAGGGCCACATCTAAAGAGAATTTACGTGCAAGTATTAATACAACTTAAAATTTTTTCCCATTTTTTTTTTTTTTAGCAAGGCTTTACTGGGGTAGGGTTGTTTAGTTACTCCTGGGTGGCTTCTGCACCTATTGAGGGGGTCACCATTCCCAAGATTATCTGACTGTATAAGAATGTACTACTTGATCACACCCCTACAAGACACCCCTGCACCTTGAGGGGAGCTTATGAGAATCACACGATTCTCATTATCTCACAAAAGAGCTGCCGAGCAGGGCTCAGTGAGTGCTGTAGAAAATTTACTAGCCTCGTGAAAGCGATGCAACATGTTTCTACAAGTTTTGCATCACGCATCGCATTTACATACTTACCACCTGCTAGAGTAAGGCACATTCTACAGGGAAAATGTGAAATGTGCACAGAGCGTACAAGACTTTGACCTGAAGGTCATATATACAGATATTAGCTTCTGTTTTCCTTGTAAAAAATTTCCCTTTTCTTTAAAAAAGTAAATTAAAAAAATGAATGTTTTCCTGACCAAGAGCCCAAAATGCTGGGTGTGCTGACTTTCTTAGAATGGTATTCTGATAGCAAATCATGAGTTTTTTATTTTATCCATCTATCAAATTTAAGAGTCAAAACTCCGAAAACTCAGAACTGTTTGATTTATAAATACATCATTTTATTTCAAAACACCATTCAGCAAGTCTAGATTTCAATAAAAGAAACCCAAAAGTCATAACACAACCTTGAAATGTTTTGTACAATATTCCACAGGTGACTAAAGGGACTGAGAAATTTCCTCTACAATAGATAAAACATACAGTAAAAATAATTAGTAAGTGTAGTAGCCATGAAAGTTACGAAAGTAAATGTACTAAAGAGGACTGAAGGAGTGTTGCAGGTAGAATGCCAACCTCAAAAGTTGAATATTACCGACTATTTGAAAATATTACACACACATCACCATTAGAGTCAAGCCATTGTTTGAGTATTTGATTCCAAGAACATTCAAGTAACATCACAGAGACAGAGGAGAGATATATGTATTGAATTTGATAGTGATGAGACAGATCAGCAGAATTATTCAAAGGAAGCAAGAAAATTGATCGAGCTGAGGTTGTGGCACATACGTACTTAATAAACACATTCAGATCAACATATGCCAAGATGCTATGCTGACATAAAAAGAACCAAACACTACCCAACAATATATATGTGCATGTTTAATAGTTATCTTATATGAATGTATTCATTCCTCTTAGTCACATCCAAGACAAGCTTAGTCATCTTCATTTTCTATCAAATTGCAACTAATGGTGTTAAAAAAAAGAAGAAAAAAGGAGGAATGAGCAGCCCTGAGTGCATTCAGGAAAGCTATTGAATAAGCTTATCTTAGGGTGACTAGGAGTGCAGGTGAATTAGTCACACAAGGAGAAAGCCAGAGTTCTGCAAAACCAAACTAGGACACTCAGTTTGTTAGGAGTTGATAACTGGAATGAAAAAGACTGATTGGTGAGACAAAAGATAGGGGTGCATGCATTTCAAGTAAATTAGAAAAGGCAGTTCAGAAAGAATGTACCCCATAGAAAAAGATCCTCTAAGGACAAAACCAATCAGTATTTTCATTCTGGAGTATAAACAGAGGAAGCTTTCATTACTTACAGCACCAGCAGCCACCTCAAACCCCAGACTAGGCCAAACAAGCAAGTAGGAAATAAATTTTAATAATATTACCATCAAGCAGTTCTACTCAAACTACATTTATTTTGAAACCATCTACATGTGCATAATTTTCCTTTGCCAGATGGCATAGTCCGAGCCATCTTGCACCAGCCTATGTCTACACACATAACTACAAAAGAACATCTAACTCTAAAGTAACTATTTGTCAGGTGTAATTTAATCTCTACAACCTTTAAAATCCAACAAACCACCAAATATTGGAACTTAACTAAAACAGTCGTGGGAGAAGGCCGAATGGCAAATCGTTTGACAAAACATTGTCCTGCACCAACTTTCTCAGAGAGTCCATTTCTGGTGCAAGTTAACACCACAAAAGCATTAAAGAAATAAGACAAACTTTATTCGCTTATCTTGAATTAAATACAAAAATAGAGGGTTTTCACATCTGCGATCTTTTTAACACTTATTGCTGTTCAATATTGTTTAAAGTATATTGTCACCCACACGAAAATGGGAAAATGAACAAGGAAAATAATACAGGGACAATAACCCAAGAATAAACCAAATCAAATTTAAAGCTTTCAAAGAAAACGGGTTCATTTTTCTCCGTGTGTGGTAAGTAAACAGGAGGTTGGAAATTTCATTTTGTTACAACCCACATAGAAATGAAAAATTAATGGGTGGTTGGAAAATTTCACACCACTAAACCCACATGAAAATTCTCTGCTAAAACCCTCTTTGGAAATAATATACATCACACTATAGTGTGTTAAGTACAAGAAAAAAAAGCATCTTACCTTAAGCCTAGCACACTTGAAATTATATATTAAGCAGAAAGTTTGTTTCACCTCTCCTGTCCATTTTCCATCCACTCAATATCTATATTTAAGATCAAGTTTCAATAAATAGATTTAAAGTTAGAAGGTTTTGCAGAGAATGGTGCTAACCCTACTGGTATCAGAAAGAGTATTTGTATGGTTATTCCTTCCTAACAACTCAATGACCACTCGATTACCTATATAACTAATACAAAATGACTATCAATGAATAACAATTGATCTGAAATAATTCAGAAAAGAGTTGGCTGCACACATGATCAAAATTGGGAGCACGACACATGCACAGTAATGTATAATGAGAGATAGCAAAGCTAAGAAAAACGCCTGCCACTATTTTGCCAAATAGTTTGCCCATTAGAGCATAGGGCTTCCATGAGAAAACACTGGTATTGGTCACTTAATTCCAACACAAATAAATGGGATCATGACCTATCAAAAACACAATTTCACTGGGGAGAGGGGGGTTTCACATTCATTGCTAATGTGAAAAAGAAATAAATTAAGTATCTAGCCAGCAAACCTCCTTAAAAGAGGCAAAAAAAACGGGGAAACAAATAAATAAGAACACTTGCCAATTTGTACTTTTTTAACTTTTAAAACAAAATAAAATACTTATGATCACAGCTTACGTGGATTTTTAAATCTTTACAGATAAGAATCTGACTCCAATTCACACATTCACAATGTGGAGTCAAAAAGATGCGGACAACTAATCTACTCATAAATAAATAACAAAACAAATGGTCTTGGTTAAACCGCAGGTAGAACCACATAAATAAATGAACACAACCCTAAAGACAAAAATATCAATGAGGGGAGGGGATTGAATTAATTCCAGAAAATCCATGCTCATTGACAATCTTCTATCAGGGGAGATAGATTTAATTGAGAAAGAAATAGGTACCAAAGAGATTGGTCCACAAAAAAAATGTCAATACCATTTCAGGCCAAGAGCATGTAAACCTCATTATCCCTTCCCTTCATGACAGCTATGGAATGTTGTCAACCAGAGATTTCCATAAATTATAAAAATCAAGGGAGTATATTACTTATTTTGGATCCAGTAAAAGATGCTGTAACCATAGCCAAAATATTCCAAACATGACTCCACAGAAAAAACTATCAAGTGTCTGTCGTCAGTCTTGGCAGGGGCAGCACAGAGGGGATAGGCAGCCTCAAAAGGCTTGTGACTAGACAGCGTGTCCCTCTGCACTTTCCATTGAATAAACACTATATACTGTACATTACTAGCGGAACTTGACACCTAGGTATGCTATCATTGAGATCCAAGAAACACTTTCTTGATAATACTCTCATAACAATGCTCACTAATCATTTTCATATGGCACCCAATTTATACACAACAATAAACCACAAGTTGAAATAAACCATGAAGAAGCACAGACGTAATACTATCATGATACAAATTCGCAGGCTTAAAACTCAGCACAATATATAAAATATTGATAGTTTCGAGAGACTTTGCAGAAAACAGAGAGCAACACTGAAGCTTTGTCAAGTTTGACGTCCACAGCAAAAGAATGATAGGGCATTATTTCATAGAGAAATTATTCATAGACAACAATGTTTACGTTTGACAAAGTATCACTTTTCAACACTAAAAAGGGAAGGAAAATGCGAAAGAAAATATGCTTTTCCCTTTCATCTTCTTTTAAGAGACAATTCCTTACACTTAACAAATTTACATGTTGAAGATGGGTCTGCATTCTTCACAGAAAGATAGATCCTTACTTTACGAGGAAACTTACAGAAAGAAATGCAAGAGAAAAAAAAAGGGAAAACACGAAACACAATGTAACTTGGAAGATGCAAGTACCATTACGTGATAATACTGGTTATTGCCAATTATTGCTTCCCCACCCTAGCCGCGCCACACATGGGCCAAAGGTGGCCGCCCTACACATACATACCCATGCCATACATTGAGCTCCAGTCTACCCCCTGAAAGCTGGACATGTCCACGTTGGTGAGTGAGTAGCCCTGGTAGGGGGTTGGCGGGGGCGGGTACGGGGGGCACCGCCGTGGGGGTCTGAGCGGGGGCGGGGTTGGCCGACGGCACGGCCTGCAGCGGGTAGGGGGAGTACCGGTACGATGCCAGGGGGTACGCGCCGAACAGCTTGCCGTAGCCAGCCTGCGCCTGGGCCTGCGCGGCCAGCTGCGTGGCGGCGACCTGGGCGTGGGCGGCGGCCTGCGCCTGCACGGCGGCGAGCTGCGTGGCGGCGGCGGGTGTCGCCGTGGGGCCTACCCGCATCAGCATGCGCTTGCTCAGGAGCAGCCCGTTGACGCCCAGGTTGGCGGCAGCCACCGACTCCTTGGGCTGCGCCTTCTTACACTCAACCTTCTTGTTCTTGATGGTGTGGAAGTGAATCTCACACACTCGGTCCACCACATCCTCCTGCTCAAACGTCACGAAGCCAAAGCCGCGGTGGCGCTTCGTCTGCTGGTCCATCAGCATCACTGTCTCCTCGACCTGCAACGGGCACAGCAACAGTAGGGTCAGAAACACGGTCCAAACGAAGGACTACAGCAATACTGAGCCCCGCTGAGCCTCACCTTGCCGAACTGGTTGAAGTAGGCCTTCACTTCCTCTGTTGTGGTGTCCTGGCTCACGCCGCCGACGAAGATCTTCTTGGTCCGGTTCGCGACGCGCCCTCTGTTCTTCGGAGTCGCGTGCTTGGGGTCGATCTTCTTGCCGTCGAGGGTGTGGACTGGCACTTTAAGGACCTTCTCCACCGTCTCGGCGTCCTGGAAGGTGATAAAGCCAAAGCCCCGATTCCTCTGCAAAGGAAGAAGGGTTAGGCAGGCGGCGCTAGCAGCAACCACGAGCAGAAACAAGGCGCGCCACTCACCTGAGTCATAGGGTCCTTCATAATGAGCACGTCGGTGACGGTGCCGAACATGCCGAAGTACTCCTTGAGCCTCTCGGCCGACGTCTGCCAGCTGAGTCCGCCGACGAACAGCTTGCCGGGGGCGGGGTCCGCGGCCGAAGGCGACACCCTGCCTGGTGACGTGCTGCCGTTGTTGACTGGGACGCCGGCGGCGGCCGCGGCCGCGGCGGCCTGGACCTGCGCGTTGCCGTTGGCGCCGTTCATCTGCACCAGGCCGCCCTGCTGTTGCACGGGGCTCGTGTCCATCTTGATCTGCATGCGCGCGGCGTGGCCGGCATGCCCGTTGGCCTGCACGGGCACGATGGAGGCGGCGGGGACGGCGGGCACCAGCCCACTGTGGGCGGCGGAGTGCGCCGAGCCGTTGGGGATCGCCACGCCGGGGTGGGCCATGAGGCCGTTGAAGCGAGTATGGTCAGCCAGCGCCATGCTATCCATACCCAAACTGCAACAGACACAAGGGCACAGCGTGAGCGCCAACAAAACGGCCAGCTACCAATGCGTTGGTGGTGGATGGTGGTGGTGGATGGTGGTAGTGGTTGGTTGGAGACGCAAGGACAGAACCAAATGATAACGATAAAAAATACATCAGGACAGAAGAAACAAGTTTATGCCTCGCCGGGACGGTTCGACCCGATTGCGTCCCTAGCAACATCTTGCTCTCCGACGCGCGACGTCCACGCCGAGTTGCTGTGAGAAGAGCGGAGGGCACCTCGACTTCAACCAGCAGAGCCGTTCGCTCGACGAACTAACAGCGCGAGTTGGAAGCGCGTTACGCGGGCCAACGACGGTCCAACGACGCCCCTCAACGATGTTGGCGAAGGCTTGCAGGTTCGAGCCACGCGGACCTGCCAGCCCCCTGCCACCGCGGCCCACCGCACTCGACACCGCAATGCCCACCGCGACTCCACGCAGACAGCCTTCGGCTTGGACGCGGATAGTCATGTCAAATCGCCATGTGAGGGGACAGCCCCGCAGGCTCGCCGCCCAATCATTACCACGGCCGCGAAGGTGGCAACATCTCCAGCATCAAGCTGCCCCTGGCGCGGCGAGGCCAACGACCGCCTCTTCGCCCTGCCCGAGCGCGTTACAGCAGCCCCACCCTGCCCCCAGGCCGCCAGACTCCCCCCCGCATCTCGTCAGCGCCCAGCCCAACAGCCTCGCGACGACGTCCCACCGCCAGCTCGAGCAGGCCGCGGCCAAAATAATGTTTTTCAAAATCAATTTCCGAGCCTCAGCGAGGGGGGAGGGGAGGGGTCGCCCGCGGGGGTGGCTGCGGCGCTGCGAGGGCCGCCGTGGTGGGGGGCGTGGTGGAGGCGGCGCGGGCGGTGGAGGCAGCAGGACAATGGTGGGATTGATCGCGAAGGGTGAGGGCGGCGCGCACGCGCGACAAGGGTGGGGAAGGGTGGGGGAGGGTGGCCGCCCGGGGGTGGCTCGGCATGCTCGGCATGCTCGGTACTGGGCGGTGGCGCTGCCGAGCTTCCCCAGTCGAGTTGCGACCGCCCCGACGGCCCGACCGGGCGCCTCCGCGGCCGGCACCGCCTGCGCCACCCAGGCCTCCTAGGCCCCCGTCACCGCCCAGCGACAAGCAGGTGAGTTCTGGAGCCGCCCCGCAGCTCCAGCCAGCCCGTCCTCCAGGCCACCGCATCGGCAAGCCCAGCCAGCACCGTCGCCGTGCCCTACGCCGCGCCCGGGTCTGTGATATTGTCCTGTCACAGCAGTACTGACATTAAAGCCTACTGCTGTTATGGGACATGACCTCAGCCCCGGGCCGTCGCCGCCACCGCCAGTGACGCCGCAGAGTAGCAGGTACCCGACGCGGGATCAATACCGGAGGATAGTGCGGCCGCCCAGCGACAACGCGGGATGTGCTCCGCGGTGCCACGCCCTGTAAGACAGCGCGAGGGCTGCCGCGAGGGCTGCCACGGCCTGCCTGGCTGAGGAGAATGTTGACGCCGGCGAACGCATTACCCGAATCAAGGGCCCCGCGCCGAGGCACCGCACGGCTACACCGCGACGGCCGGGAAGGGCGGCCGATTATCGCAGATAAGTCTATCGACCTTCTGGCGCCACGCCCCAATCAATACGCCGATTTCGTCCCGCCCGCCCTGCGCCGCCTGCGCCGCCGCTCACACCTTCCTCCTGCCCTTTGGGATGGCGAGGGATGCGGCCGCCCGATCGATAAGCAGCGCTGTGTTTTGGTCTCGCCACATTTCATCCCGCGCGGTGCGTCCCGCTGGCCGTGCCCTACGCCCGTCCTCCTGGACAATCTGGGAAGGTGACGAAGGGGGGTCGGGTGTAGCAGAAACTGGAGCATTTGCAACGTTGCCGCTCAGGGCAGAGGAAGTTCCGCTGGAGCCGGGAGGGTGGCGCGGCGCGCGGAGCACCAACCCCAAGGAGAGTGCTGGGGCAGGGGTGGACGCCCGGGGGGAGGGGGGGGGGGTTCCATTCAACCCCTTCTAGCGGAACCGGATTCAAACCCTAAGAGCCTCGCGGTGCGCAAGAAAAGGCCAGCGCCGCCGCCGGGACGCGAACCAGGGACCGGCCGAGGACGCGCCGGAGGGGCCGGGCGCCCGGCACAGCGGCCTCCCTGGAACATCTCCCAGGCTTTATTCTCCAGCAACACCAGCTTCGGCTTCCGGCGGGGAAAAGGCGAGAGGGACGGGAGGGAGGCCAGGACGGGGGCAGGACTCCTTTTGCATGTTTGATGCCTGCGCCCCAGACCGGCGCGGAGGAGGGGGAGGCTGGCATCACCAACACTACGATTACCATGTATGTACAGCACAAAAGGACTCGTTCCTACAACGTCATGGAGATAAACCAACAACTTAGAGACTATCACAATCTAAGGTAACTTTACCAGGTATACAAGTTAGTAGAGAGCTAGTTAGTAGTCAAAAGGATAGATGATCCTGTCACAAAAAATAAATTAAAAAAAAAAAGTTCTACAAAGTAAAATTATAAACAACAGAAAGACTTAGAAGAAGTTCCATATACTTCTGCGGGTTATCACTTTGTCTACAGACTGAAACAAGACGAATGTATATGCTATGGGGGAAACACGTGTCAATACGAAGAGAAATAGAATGATAGAAAAAAAAAAACCACCTCTAAACTTCACCTACTAGTCAAGTACTGGCTGCCGACTGACTGGTCCTTGCCTCCCTCCCTCCCTCCCATCTACAGCGCGCACAAAGTAAGCTCGGCCCGGCAGCCTCGCTGTGTACAGTCGCTTCAGATCGTCCACCCCTTCTCTCGCTCTTTCACTCTCCTCCGCTGGTATCGATTCGGGCCGGGGGTTGCGGCGGGCAGGGTGGGGACGGGCGGGCGCCGACACCCACATGACGAGTGCTGCCAAATGCACTGCCGAGCCGCCAACTGACTGCCCGGGTTCGAATCCGCCTCAGGCACGCCTGACTGGTCGGGGGGGCTAGACGGACGCGGCGGATTTCGCTACGAGCCTTGCAATTCTCCCAACTTGCGACGAGGAAGAGAGAAAAAGTTCAACGGCGACGGGACACATTCAAACGAAAATAGGTTGCAGGAAAAATCATGCTTCTGCCTCGGGGTGTAAAAGTGTACTAGAACTAACAAATGGCCTCGTCGAGAGGAACCTAACGGTAAACACACCAAATGGGCGGGAAGAATATGCCCAAAAGTCAATACACAGTGAACAATTGGACACAAACAGTTACAGTTGAAAAGTGCAGTGCCTTGGCCCGACATGCATAATAATACTAAAATAAAGGTGCACTTTTAGAATTTGTGATCCACAATAAGCCCATTAAACTTCCATATGCTACAGAAAAGAGGCCGAGTTGTAACAGCTTAGAATTCCTCGAGATGAATTATTTGCTTTCTGTACAGATAACCCCGCACATAGGGTTGTCTAGGTCTATTTACGTACGGCGGCGAAATACTTTGGTGGTTATAAGACAATAAAACGCCAGAACTGGCAGAAAAAAAACTTATAGTACCTTTTATCAAAAATAATTGTTCAGGAGCAATTTGAAGTGATTGCAACGTTAATATTTTCCAAATTTACTGTAACAACTGAGAGCTTCAGTAAAACTGTTTTCACATACCATGAACATAGGAAACAAACCGTATTAAGACGGTATTGATAAGAAGACAAACTGATGCGTTCATGACTGAGGACCTTACTTAAGGGACCTTCCGCAAAATCTCCAGCCAAAGCATATGCAATTGTGAGTAAATAGTAACAAGGACAACCCCATAAGTACAGAGGCATTCAGCATATTTAGCCAAGATCGTGCTTTGCTCAAATTTTAAAATTACAGTACAGTTCTATCCAATAAGATACACAGAAAAGCAAATAGAATTGGAAGGTGATAAACAAGAGCCCAGCTTCCTCCAAACAGGCCCTCAAAAGAACTACAAATCCCGTAAGTGCAGAAAATGTTGCAAAATTTTGCTTGTTCCGGAAAGAACTGAGTGTTTGCTCATTGGTACGGTCCCACTGCCTGCTACAGGCATGCACGTCCGACTGGGTTTAGCCTAGGCACGTGGTTCTACTTCCACATTCTGATACACAAAAATTCAAATAAAAACAACACTCCAGGATAAGGAAAGAATTTTCTGGAAACCTCTGAGATACAAACTGCGATCCTTTGGTTGTAATATCACTCAATTTGTCCTTGACATTGGATAAACTACAGCTAACTACCTAAAGTCTTCAACAATGAGGTGAAAAAAATCTATCACAGTTCCATTAGTGCTAATGGCTAAGAGCGTCGGGCACGGTACCCGGTCACTTACCCTGGCCCGCACATAGCAAAGACAACACATCCGCAATTCACCATTAGGGATTCATGGGGATTCCTGCCAATACTACGCAAGGGATACGGGGTGGCGGGTAAAATGCCTTAACTATACTGATGACAACGATTCATCGCTGTCTACAGAACACTCAAAAAACACTGAAACTTGGGGCAGGTCCCGAGGGTCCAAATTGTTTAGTATACCCCCTACTTGATACGTAGCCACCCCAGATTACAAGAAAATCTCATTAGACCTCAGTTGCTTTTGCGGCCCACGAGAACTAGGGCAAATTCGTTAACGTAGTTACCACCCATACTTTTTGGTGGTGCAACGCCAATTACATTGAGAGTGATTTAGTTTGTTCCAAGAGATTTCAGTAAAATGAGGTGTACTTGAAAATCTAACCATGCATCCTAGACAGCCAGCCAGCCAGACAGACAACATACAGACCGGAGAATCCCCGCTTATCCACGCAACACATACACAAACAGGAAAGAGAGACTGAAAATGACTTATTGCCAACTTGCCTAAGGACAACCATAATCTTAAACCATAATATGAGCCTTTAAAATTTACATCTACAGTCTAAGAATGAAAGCTCAATCCCAATTATGGTTACATTAAGCAAATTGACATATTAGCTATGGTTCCTACACCAAAACCAAGTACAAAACCAATTTCAGCCTCACCTCCTGTGCACAACAGCAGTACAGTACAGTCAGAGGAGGTTAGTAAACAGATCGCTGTGTTAGCAAGGTACAATCAATCCAAACAATCAATCGATAAATTAATCAACCGCTGCAGGCTACGGCAGGTCCGACTACATCAGGCACCTGGTTACCTGGGGGGTGCCCGGGCGGGCGTTGGAGCCCCGTGGGGTGCCTCTGGGCACAACCCCCCACGGGGCCATCCGCAGACTCATCTTTCTTGTCCTCGCGATCGCCGGCTCGACGCTGCATCAACAAACATCGTTAGGGTCATCGACGAATCCGCTGCCATCAGAGACCTGGAGACCACCATCATAGCCCTGAATCTTGAGTTCCGACACCAACTAAAAAGCGGCATGCAGTGAGAGTGAGACAAAGACAGACCCCGCTTGGTACCTAAATATTCAAGTCAAGGATGGAGGGTCTTTTCGAAAGTCATGTGCTCAAAGATAAAAGACTTTTCTATTTTGATTTGTTTCAGATTTTTCTGCTGGAATTCCACCCTTCAGCGCCACTCAAGAAATGGCCAGACACCCATAAAAAGAAGAGAAACTATGGACAAGTGCGCGCCCAAAGCAGAGCGCAAAGGAGAGGGTAAACCCCATGCACGGGTTGAAAGAAAATAAAGGTTGAATTTTGGTAATTCCTACCCCCATATTTGACCCAGTAGTTCAAAGACATTTAGATGTAGATTAGCTATGATGCAATGTGAAATACTGTAGTTCTACCGATAGGCACAAAACTTGCAAGAGTACGTTAAATATTTAGTGAAATACTGAGGCATATTTAAGCACACAGACAATTTGCAGTTTAAGCGTCAAAATTTGGACATCCTCCATCCCAAACCACACACAGAAAGCACATGAAACTACTTATAGACAACTACAACCCACGAAAAAAGAGCACTGTTGGGCTCCAACGCTGGAATGCACATCTATTCTACTGAATCTTCAGAAGGTGTCTAGGACGACAGGGTATCACATAATATTGTAGCTAGAACAAGCAAAAGATTAAGTTGGTAAAGCTCGACCATGCATTTCATGAGGTCTATACTCGGACCGTTTCGTATGCCCGATGGCATGGAAAAAGTGGTTGAAGAACAATACAAAACAGAAAAAAAGATCATGATTTGCATGAATTGGCAAATATTTAAACCTGCTGCACTAGCAAAGGAACACAAGCCGATCCAAAGACATTAACCTCCAAGATATACACAAGTAGTGGCCTAATGGTAAAATCATCATACCAGGAACCTTCTAATAGAAAAAGTCAGCATTAAAACCCAAGAAATGCAACAGCTAGCTTCAAAGTGAACCTGCGACATTGCTATGCAAATCCCGCATCTGGAGTGCTAATAAGCTTGAGCAAATGGTACACGGCACATCGACTTCATCACTTCAAAGCTGTGGATAGTAAAATGTACCAAAATACGATGAGTAGTCTTTGAATGTAGTGTGAGTGTGAAAAAGCTTTGCTTGATGTAGTCATTTGCTTGCATAGCCTCTTCAAATCAGAATACAGAATTCTTAGAATAAACCATTTACCGTATGCTTGGAACAATTATTACTAAAATGCAGGCTAGAAAAAGAACGCCAAATATTTACAATACGAGCGCAAAAAATAATCTTTTAATCGTTATCACAGAGAGAAAGTGTTCGAAAGCATTAGACTGCACGTGTATTTTTGGTAAAGACTTCAGAATATGCAGACAAAAGCCACTCACACATTGTTGGTTGCTATGGAGAGGGACTACAGTATACTAGCAAAATTAGAGATGGATTGCTGTAAGAATAAGGTACAAAGACATGCTTCTCTATTGAAGTGGGAGCAAGTAATATACATTGCAGTTATGTTTACGTAGATTTATTACATAGTCATGATAGATGGTTAGATTATCATGCTCTACATCTAGATCCCACACAAAGTAAATCACCTTCTGAAGATCTACAGCTGCTTCAATTGCCGGAACTCTGCTGCTTAGCTACATTTAACCGTAAACCCTATGGCCATGCACATATATCAAGAGGAACAAGGTGACACAAACAAAACATTTTAACGAGAACATCGCCGCAGGATCAAAAAATTTAAGGAGATCAACACAATAATTTATGATATTCTTAAAACCGAATTAAATGGTCGATCTTAACCTTGGTCCCCTCTACACTCATAGTGAGAAAAGATTTAAAATTGAGAAAATTTAACCGTCACTGATCTCAAAATTTGAAATGAAAATAATCTAGTCCATTTATGGCCTGACATGATCAATTAATATATATAAAAGAACTCCATTTCAAAGGGCATAATTTAAGCTATTATTCTAACCTGAGTTGAGTGTTTGGAGGTGCCATTGATATCCCAGGGGAAACACCACTGAGCATTACCTGCAACACAAAACAAACAATCCAAGATTAGCATCAAATATAATGGGGATCGGCAAGGCAGGAAGCCAGAACACGAGACTTTTTTTCCAACAGCCGTGTTTCGTTTATTTGCTCGGTTTATTCTGTGTGAACTGAACGTAGACGGGATATAAAAATGCATTCAGGAACGAGTGCGGGCCAGAGGGCGAGATGGCCAGGGTCGGGACCCAGCCGCCGACGATACCCGTGGCGCCATCCCTCGGTGGATGCCGCAAGCTGTGCCAGGCGGCAGTTCACCCTAGGCTCTCTAGCACACCCCCGCGACGCGAGCTTGCACCACCGCTACCACCCCTCCCTCCTCCACCCCCTCGGGGCTAAGCACGGCTGGCCCGGCACCATTGGTCGATACGTCCCTGAAGCGAGCGACGCCCTGCCATGGCCCTGCATCCGTAAGGGCTGGCCGCCCCAGCCGCCCCCAACCCCACATGCTACCCCGCCGAGCTTCCGGATCCTTTTTTCCCTCCACACTCCGGCCCTGCGGCCCTTCGACACCTCGCGTCGCTTTCATTTTTAAACACAAAGCCGCGGCATAAAGGGCGTCGGCGGGCGGAAAACAAGCACCCGAAAAGGCAGCGGCCAGCATTCGAACCCCGCGGCCCCCGCGCTGCGACGGACGGAGCGTCGAAAAGGGCCGCACGGAGGGTCGTCCTTGCGCTTTATCCGCGCGCGGCTCGTCGCGTCTACCAATAGCCGCGTGGCAGCCAAGCCGGGGCACCCCGCTGGACCCGGCGTCCTTTTGGAGGCAGCGCGAGGGGCGGCGCGCGGAGCGGCGCGCGGAGCTGGCGGAGCCGTGCCAAGAGGCGGAGGGGAGGTCTTGCGTCTGGTGGCACGCCGCCAAGCGACGGCCACGCTAAGCACCACCACGACGACTTGCGGATCAATGACTGGACTTTTTCGCCCAGAGGCGAACGCCGCGCGCACTGCCAAAGCGAGAGCCCGTCGATTGAAAACGGAGTTGTCGTCGGACTCCTGCCAGCAGCAACACTCGCGAGGACCGCGCTGACGCACACCGCCCGCTCCGTCGGCATGCACGTGGCGTCCCGCGTCACACTCCGCGGACACTCGATTGGCAGCAAACCGACGGCCCCGAGGGGGGCGCGCCACCCCGCCAGCAAGGCAGTCAGGGCCTTGCAAGGCCACACACGTATCCTCCACCCTCGCGCGGCGCATACCCGGAGGCCGAAAGAAATCCCAAGTGGACTTCTCCGCCGTCCGGGCCGTCGGGGAGTACCCCTTCCCCCGCACGGGCACCTGCGCGCGATAACAACCCCCACCGCGCGGCCGCAAGGACAGAACTACACCCCGGCCACTTCCTCCCCCACCCCACCCAGTTCCCATGGCAACCACGTGACGGCCGAGGATGCGTTAGGAAAACACAGGGCGGTTCGCCTTCACCACGGACGCGGCCTGAGGAGCAGCGGGATAGTGTCACCACTTTGCATGGCGCCTGGCCGCGGTCTGCCTCCTGTCTCTCTTGCTAACAGGACGCCCCACGGGAGCGAGAGAGACAGAGCAACTGCACAACGGGCAGCGGATGCGCCGCCTTCCTGTGCGACGCGCCGTACCCCTTCCTCCGCCCGATCAGACAGGCCGGCGCTAATCTCGCAGCGGACGACACCGTCGAGGCGACCGACTCAAATACGGCAGCCAATTTTCAGGACAAACTTCCGCCGAGTGCTATCTCTGCTCCGCGCCGCGCCGTGCGACCGGCACAGCGCCGCACATGCATTTTATTCCCAGTCACGTTCAGCCAGAAGACCCTCGGAAAAAGACGAGCCGGATCGGCCGGCCCTCGCCGATCCGGAGCACGCCGTCCTGCCGTGGCGGCCTAGTCTGCCGCGGTGCGAGTCACTCTCTCCGGCAGCGAGTTCCTTCTTTTGCTTCGATTCCGCCCATTCCGCCACGCGCCGCCAAAGCAAGCACGCTTCACTTGACTGGGCACGCTCTGGCGCCGCCGCGGCCAGCGCCAGGCCCTCGGCCAGGCCCCGCAGCACGCTGAGCAGGCCGCCGTCACGCCCGGCCAGAGCAAGCACAGGGGCAGGTGGCTCCAACGCCGCGGGGCGGGCCGCTTAGCGCTGCGCAAAGACCGGGGGCATGACCTCCCACACAGAGCACGCGGCAGCGAGATAGCGTTTAAATAGAGGGAGGCCGCGGCACCAACGAGCCCCCCACCCGCCCAACCTCCATACTCCACCCTTCTGGGTACAGAGGTCGAAAGAGCTGCTTGGCCTGAAGGCCAGCTCTGGATGTGCGGCAAAGCGATTCCGCGCCGCAACATGCGGGCGCATTGTGCCACTGTGGGCGCCGCGTGCAGCGCCACCCAGCCACCCGCGGTAGCCGCCGAGCCGCGACAGGTCCCGTGCGGGCTGGCCGGGAACAGGTGCTATCACACACATTTTTCGTTTCCTGCTGAACTTGGCAGTGTAGCCCAGCGCGGCTGAATGAATCCGCGGCACCGCGACGCCTAGGGGAACCAGGAGCCATCGCGGCGTCGTTAGTATTTTTGAGTTATTGTGTTTGTGCGGGACCATATTATTTTGGGACGCTGATTGGTCGGACGGGCGCTGGCTGGCAGAGCCGCGGCAACGCACAGCCCTACCCACCTGAGCAGCGACTCACGGTGCTAAGGCCCTTCGGGTTCAAGGGCCGTCCGGGCAGCAAGGAGGGGGATGTGGCAGCAGCCAGCAGCAGATGCCCTGAGCGGGCCTCTCCCCCGGCAGACGACCCAAGGAGTCGCAGAAAACGAGACAAAAGAGTCTTCTTCAGCCCTTCGCCCCGCCTCACCCTTGCCGCCTGGCGATCGATGCCGAGCCACGCACCGCAGGCAGGCTGCCCAGTCATTACAGGCGTCAACCCGGCCGCGGCGTCTCTCTCGCACTCGCGGGGCACGCGGCAGGGGCGGGACAGAGAGAGGCGGCCGTCGCGCGCGCCAAAAGTTGGGGACCGCGCCAAAAAGCCGCCGCCGTGTCCGGGCCGAGCGAAGTGGCAGAATGGAGAACAAGGCCGCCGGCCGGCCACTGCGGCGCCGGCCAGCAGCGCCGCCGCACCGCCGCGAAGACGACACCTCGGCCCCGAGGCACTTACCGCGGGCAGCGATCTGGAGCGGGCGTCCGGAAAGTGCACCGCAAAAAGAGAGAAAGGGCGTCCGCCGTCTTTCCCACCGTCCCGGCGCATCCAATCCAATTAGCTTATCCGGGCCGGCAGGCCGATCGACCGCCTGACGACGGCGCCAAAGGTTTGCGCGGTCGCACAGGCCGCTGGAAAAACGCCGACGCGCCGTCAAACTAAGCCGCGGCCGGGATTCGAACCCAGGCCGATCGGCCGACGAGCGCCGCCGTGACGTCAGCGCGCGTCGCGACGCCGAAATCGATATCACATTCCGAACCAAAGACGGCGGAGGTGGCAGTGGCGGCGCGGTCCTGGGCAAGCACAAGCCACCCAACATCCACGAGTCTGGAGCACCGCGCCGTGGCTGCCTGCCTGGCTCCGTGCTCTCGCCGAGGCGTGGTGGCCACACAAAGAACCCGGGGGACCGACCGGCAGCGCGCCATCTGCCGTCTGCTCGGGCGGCTCCACCCGGCGCGGCGCGGCGCGGCGCGGGGAGGGCAGCGGCAGCACGAGTACCGGCAGCGCCTGCCAGTGGCGTAGCAACGCGTAGCCGGCGGAGCCAAACCAGGTCACGTCACCATCCGTCAACCATCGCGGCCGTTCGGCGAGCTGCCGGCGACCAACGCGAGGCAGCCTGCCGCCGAATTTGCGCGCTATTTCCGCCCTGTCGGCAGCAGCAGCGCCATCGTCTAATTTTACAGGGAAAAGGGGGGAAAGGACATACGAGCGGTCGCGTGCCGCGCCTCAGCGAGAAAAGAGGGGGGGGGGAGGGGGCAGGTGTGCTGCAACAGTCCCTCCCCGGGGAGCCCCCTGCCAGGCCTGACTTGCAGTGTGCACGTGCCCCCGGGCGATCGGACGCCAGGCACACAGACAGACGCACCCCCGGGTTAGGTCCGCTGGAGACAAAGGCGAGGCGCAGCCGTTGCATGAGACATCGCGCAGCAGCCATGTTGATCCAAACTGCACGGTCAGAGCACTCTGCAGAGCAGTGCGGAACAAAGACAGCAGCGGGCCGGCGGGCGGACGGAAGACAGCCAGACAGACCGCCACGACCTCCCGTAGTACCGTCAGGTCAGACCGTCCGACCGCCAGTCCTCCGCTTCGCCAAGAGCCTTGCACAGGCTGGCTGCCCTGCCTGCCCGCCTGAGAGGCTCCAGAAGCAGAAAGGGGGGGGGGGGGGTACGGTGCGGAAGGTAGGTGGTCCCCTCTTCCCATTCCAAATTTTTGTGGTCATTGCTAAATCTTCGTCCTTTCGGTCGGACGGCGGCCGGGGTCGCTCGGCGGTCGCTGGCCAAAATCTTTTTATTGCAAATCTGTGACAAAGCGCGCACAACGCGGCAACAGCGCCTGGACCACCTCCACCTCTTCGGGCGGGGCGCCCCGCCCGGCCGCTGGGACGGCGGGACAGCGAACGCGCAGCGCACCGAGACCTGGCAGATAGTTCAATCAGCTGATCGGCTGGTAGCCGCCGCGCCGCGCCACGCCACGCACTAGACCGGCCAAGGACTCTAACCACTTTCCATTTCACCCAGCGCTCCACGCTCCAGCACGCACAGCGAGGCTGGCGGTGCTCAGCAGCGACACTGCAGCAGCACGGGCAGTGCACTTCGCTCAACCTGGAGCTGAAGGCAGGCCTAGACAACGCCCCGCCGGCCCGGCCGCACCGTGACCAGCCCGTCAAGGCTGTCGGGCCGGCGCGCCTCCACACCTTTCCCTCGCCACAGTTGTCCTGTTACTGCCCTAATCCTCGGCCCCGCCGCCCCGCCCACGCACAACAAGGCCTCCGAGGCCCCCGCCGATCGTCACGACAAGAATCCAATCAGTGGCGCGCCGCCGGGACTCGAACCACTGAACCTGGGCCCCGCGGCGCCGACGTGAACCGCAGCCTCGCGCTGCAGACGGCCGAGCCGAAGGCTCCTGTCTCTCTCGCGCGCCCGAGGCGCCCCATAACAGAGAAAGGACGACCAACCTTCGGAACGGCTCGGCGGCAGCCACCCGATCCGGAAGTACTCGAGCACGGGCGCGCAGCATGGTTTCTTTTCTCGTTGTAATCCTGCCACACATTGCTGACCGAGCCAAAGGGGTCCTCGGACGCATCCTGGACGGGCGGCGGCGGGCCGGTGGGCTCCACGGGGGGGTGAGGGGGCACGGCGCGCCGGCTGACCGTGGGTCTTACCCCTTCCTCCACCTCCTCCTTCCTGTGCGCCGTGCGGTTCGACGACATGCCCCTCTCTCTCGCACTCAAAGACGGTGTGCCGGGCGCGACTCGTCCTGGCCGATGACTCGCTGCACTGCCTTTATCCCGGCCAGGTCCACCCACGCGGCACACAGGAACAAGTCTTTAACGGCTACGAATAAAAAGAAAATAAAACCGAGAGCAACGCTCTGGCCGCTCTGCCTACGCCCCACGCACCACATGAAGGCCCACCAGCCGCCACCCCGCCAGCGACACCTCGAGGAGCGGGCAGGACGCCGGCAGGACGCCGGCTGCATCCGGAAAAGTGCACACACCACTTCCGCCTGCTTCCGCCGGGACGCCGCGCACAAAGGGGCTACTTTTTACACGCAGCCGAGGGCGGGGAGCCGAGCCACCCCTGAGCGGCAGTCCGCGGCAGTGGTGCAATGTCTGTGCGTCCGTCTGTCCGACCGGTATGACAACACAATGAGGAGGAAACCGGAGCAGCGGACGGTCGGACAGGCAGGCCGGCGGGAAGCCCAAGCTGGCGGCCGTACCACACCAGGTGAGGGACACGCACCACTTCACGACCCTGCCGGCTTGCCATGCCCAAAGAGAAACAGAAGAGGAGCCGAGCGCCGCCCATACTGCTCCAATTCAATTTTAAATTCAGCCGCTTCCGCCCTGGGGATCAAACAAAAATTAAGCCTTCCCGTACGTCATATTTGAAGTCGGCCACACTGAATCTCTCGCTGAAACATTAAGAAAATTGAGTGTCGAGGAGTTTAGAATGGCCGGCCAAACGGCCATTCGGAACAAAACCTCGGCGGCGACAGCAGCCGCAATGTGCTTGAGCAACGTCGCAGCGGCCAGCCCCTTTTTGCAAGTCGCGCCACAATCGCAAAAACGAAAACTGTCTTGCCATGCTGCCATATCGGCACGCCAAGGGGGCCTGGGCCCCCAGGCGGCCAGGCAGGCAGGCAGGCAGCATCTCGCATCACAGCATGCCGTGGACACCACAGCCTCAACAATCGGCCAGCGCCGGTCAGCGTAAACAAAGGAGTGTCCGTCCATCGCGACGCCAGCACGGATCACCCCGTCGTCTGCTACGCCACTGCCTGCACGCCCCACGTCTGCTACGCCGTTGGAGGCGACGCCGATCGCCGAAGCCCCAACCCCCGGGGCACCAAAACAGCGCACTGGCCTCGCCGCCAGGCCGACCATAACCTAGCTTCACGGCGCGGCTCCGTCAGCCAAACAAAGACGCTGCTGGTCGACGGCGTCCTCGACGCGCCGTGCCTCGGCCCGCGACGCCGACGACGACACCGCCAACGACGCCGGCCGCCACCACGCACAAATCACTGGGAAACACTCACACAGTCTCCTAGTAAACACTTGCGACGGCGGACGAACTGTGGTACGCCGGCGGGGACGCAAGAGATCAGCACCAAACTCGCGCGCCAACTGAGCTCTGCTCTGAGCTCTCTTTCCCAGTCTGCCGAGCCTGGAGCGGTGGGGGGAAGCACGGGGCAGAGGAGGGGCGGGGAGGGTGGCGCGGGGGCTAGGTGGGGGAGGGGAGGCGCGCTGCTCAACTGTTCGCTGCCGCTGCTGCCCACAGCGCCGCAGCGCGTTGCGGGGGAGGAGGGGCGGCGGGGGCAGGGGGCAGGGGGTGGGGGCGGCGGAAGGGGCCCTTCCTCTCTCCTTTTACTCCGCACAGGACCAGGCCCCTCGGTACGCACCACGCCACGCCACGCCACGGCGGTGCGGCAAGGCACCCCACGAAGCCCCGTGGGTCCTCGCCGCCTAGCCTGCCCAAAACTTTGAAATAAAGATCCCGGGCGCGCGGCCCGCGTCGGCGGGGAGGTCAAACATTCAGGAACGTCAGCGGGGCCCCCTTCCACGCCGCGGGTTCGAATCCTCACACCCGGAACGTAGATAAAACTTTTACATTTTATTTTTTCCGATCTATTTTTTGGCAGGCGGTGGCCGATGTTGGAATGGGCGACAGAGACGGTGGCGTGCGAGAGAGCGCGCGATAGACGCGGTGCTGAGCCGCGCGGGTCGTGACCGTGACAGAGAAACTAATCCCCTCCCCCAGCCGTGCTCGCCGCCAACCCTCCCCGGCCCCCACCCCCTCGGCCTCCAAGTACTGCACTGCGTATTTTGGTTTTCGCAGCTTCCCTCCCTTCTCTCCTCTCCGCCCTTCGCTTGCTCCGCTGCTCCCTCTCTCCCTCTTCGCGCTCAGCAGGCAGACAGGGCCCAGCAGCCCTTCCGATAAACTACCGCCGGGCCCTGCCTGCCTGTCCATGGTCAGCGGCCAGAAAAATTACTAACAGCTCTTGGAGTCCGACCGATTTTCCCACCCCGGCAGTCGGGTTCGGCAAGGCAACCCACGGCACGCAGGCCCAGCCAGAATTTAGGAGACCACCCGCAAGGACGGACGGTGTTGGCCGAATTTCGCGTCCAGAGAAAAGACGTGAGCCCGTTACGCGCTGCCCAACAGCACGAGGACGGCCGCGGGCAAACCACCCTATCCCCCGCAGTTTCGACCAGCAGCACCCTCCTGGAATTGGGTGGATAGCCTTGAGAGGGAGTTCTGGGGGCTGCTTGGTCTGCTGCTTGTAGTACACAGAGGGGCAAGACCAGGTGAGTCACTTGCGCGGGGGTCTTGGCGACCAGCCGCGCGCCCAGTCCCGACAGCTGCCCCTCCCCTCCTCTCCTTTCTCCTCCAAAAGAAAGGCGACGTTGCCGCGCGGCGCTTTAACCGTGATGAATCGCACGTGCGCCGCGGCAGGGCAGGCAGGGCCAGCGGACCGATGCCGGAGAGACAGTGCTGTCTCTCTCGCACCCGTGGCGCGTGCTGTCGGCCAGGTCACCGCCGGAGCAGCGGAGCAGCGCCAGCAGCGGGGCGGCGGCAACGCCGCGCTCCAACCCCTAGCGTTGTCCTCGGCCAAAAACGCCACCGACGCCGTGCGGCTGGAGAGCTGCTGGAGAGCGCCACGCACTTGGGCCCTACCGCCCGCATGCTGCCATGCATGCTGCAGCAGCGCGGGGTGCGTGAGGCGCTACTGCTGGTGCACACGGACGCCGCCATAGCGGACCCTTTAAAGGTCACTCACACCGCCACTCCCCCTACCCCCGAGGGTGCCGCTACCGTGCCACGCCGTACCCTGCACACATGACAACAGCGCAGCCTCCCCTCCTCGGCCGCGGACCCCAACGCAGCGCAAGATGGAATCAGCTGCTGGAAGTGCTGGAGTCGGCTGGAACACACAATTCATCGGCCGTGACGCTCTGCCCGCCAGTCTACGCGCGGCAGCGGCCAGCGAAATAAAGCTCGGAAAATGAAAACTTCAACTTTCCCCCATTACACCATAGCCGCGGCACCGCGGCGCTGGTGCGGCACTGGGCGCTGCGGGTCGGCGGCCTGGCTGAAAACAGCGCGGTGCCGTTCGTGCGCCCCGCTGCAGCCGGACTCGGGTTCAGCTGGAACTGGAAATCGGCGCGGCCACCCCGTGTTCCTTGTTTAGGTGTCGCCGCCGTCGCCGCAGATGTGACGCGCGTTCTTCCGTGACGACTACTCGCCAGATGCAGAGAGGTAAATAGGAGGGCCTTGATCGCCTGCGTGGCAGCGTGGCGCAGTCAGTGCCTGGCGCTGCCGGGCGGGGCGGGCGGGGCGCGCGCCGCGTGGGGGGTGGCGTGGCGCGGAGTCTCTGGCGCGCGGGGTATATCGCGGCCACCCTCTCGCCGACACGAAGCGGTGCTGGCCCGCCACCACGCAACAGAAGGAAGGAACAACACTCCGATCAATGAGGCGGCGACGGGGACGCGGACTTTGCAGCGAGGATCCCCGCCGCGCGGGATATCGACGACTCCGAGCGCCACGCACGCTGCCGATACCCCCCGCGGAGACACGGCCGTGACGGCGACACGCCGAACCGGAAGGGGCCCGGAAACGCGACGCCGCGTCATCCTGTGGAGCCACCAGCTGAGTGGTTTCGAGGGTCATTTCATCGCTTTGCGTCTGTCTCTCTCACACCTCGAGGGGACACCCCATGAGTGTGAGAGCGACGGGATCGCTCGGCAGGGTACTCGACCAGTAGCACCGGACAGGGCTGAGTACTTACTAAGGCTTCGCCCTGCTTGTGGCCACCTGACCGCAGCACCGCAGCGTCACTAGGGTTGCCCACCGCCTGGGATTAGCCGAGACCACGTCCCACTAAGCCGGTTCGACAAAAAGTTAGCCCCAGCGGGGCACGATGCTCGGCCCGGAAAAGGAAAGGGCTGACCCTTCCCGCGCCCCCTGGCCGGCAGGGCTGGGCAGGGCGGGGCAGGGCCCGGCACGGTTGGTCCCCGGGGAGGCGGCCACGGCCACGCAAGCTTGTCCGCGCCGCCAACCAGCCAACTGCCCCTCACCGGCGCCGCAGTTACCGTCATCTTGCCGTCCTGTAAGGCCCGTGCCGCGGTGCTCTATTTGTGGCGGTCGTCCGCAATCTCTACGCGGCGCGCGGT
Organism: Stenchaetothrips biformis; assembly: GCA_030522485.1. Taxonomy (NCBI): domain Eukaryota; kingdom Metazoa; phylum Arthropoda; class Insecta; order Thysanoptera; family Thripidae; genus Stenchaetothrips; species Stenchaetothrips biformis. The sequence continues at coordinate 17,637,014 of CM060087.1, forward strand.
GCGGCCCGAGCACGTCGTCAAGGCCCTGGCCGTCTCGCCCGCACTCACCGGACGCAGGTCAGCCAGTGAAAGAGAGCACCCCGAGTGGCCGAAGAAGGGTACGGTGGGCCGTGCGTGAGTGATGCAGGCGTTGAGCCTCGGCCAATAAATGGGCGCGCTGGTGTCTCGCCGGGATTCGGCATGCGGTCTAGAGGCGTCAATGCGGCGTGAGACGCCGGCCGATTAGAAGGGGTTTGGAGTCTTGCCAGTCGGTGCTCGCAGTAGTACAACCGCGACAATACGTCAAGTGCCCGTGCGCGGCGGGCGCCACAGTGGGCGCCACAACGACGCAACTGGCGGCGCGGCCCGGGGCAGTTACGCCGGTCTACTGGTCGAGCACGTGGCCGCCCTGCCGCCGGTGTGCGGTGCCAACGCTCTTAGCGCGGTGTCACATCTCGACTTCATTGTCGCGCTTGTAGTGGAGGGGATGTTGTGACGACGACGTGCTCCCACACCGCAGAGCTACAAGCGCCGCTCGCTCGCCTCGCTGGCGGCGTCTGTTCACCTTTCCGAGACCACGCGCGGGAAGTATTTGCAGTTACGGCATTTGTGGCGGCGGCGCCGCGCGGGCGGCCTGCCGCAATAAATCCATCGCCGAGCAGCGGTGCAGCGGTGCAGTTTGCAGTTCCGAGCGTTCCGAGAGCAACCGACTGCAGCAACTCCCGGCGCCGTGGCGGGAGTGACGCAACCGCACCATACTTACGCGCATCCCCACCAAAAACACGGCCAACAAGGCCTTCTCGAAGCAAGCGGCGGCTGTCTCTGTCGCACTCACGGTGCTCTACGTGAGGGTGAGACGGACACAGAGCGACAAACCGATCTTCTGAATGGGTCGGCTGCCGGGCGGACGTCAGCGGCGGCAGGGCCTCCATGGAGGCGCCGGCGGCTGCCTCGGCGACGTCTCCAACCGCAAGGCACGGCACACACGGCCCGCCACAAGGAGAAAGGGGCCAAGGGAAGCCGCCTGGGGAAGGACCGTCGAGTCCCGCGGCTCTATTTCCGCGCCGCGTTCCTTCCTTCCTTTCTGTCTGTCGGTCCGTCCGCGTCGTCCACTCGACCCTGGCGCCCTTCGGCGTCGGCCCTTCGTGTGTGACTCGCCCTTATTCGCAGCACATAAAGGGGCCGAAGCGCTGTCCACTCTGTCCGATCAACAGCGTGGCTGACGCGTGCCGGCCATCCCGTCCCGGACCGTCCATGGCGCCAACAGGTCGACAGCGTGTCAACACGAAAGCGCACGATAGCACGGCCTGCAGCACGAAGCGGCGCGTCACGGAAGTGCCGTGCGCCGTGCTGTGCCGTCCGACGACTCGTCCGAGAGCGCCCCGTGGGGCTTTCCGTTCCGGGCCGCCCCGCCGTCCTCGTCCTCTGAGGCTCCGGGGATTGGATTAGCATTAGTAGCGGCAGGGGGCTGCCCGCCCCGCCTGGAGACACGACGACTACTGCTGGACCTGGAGCGCATTCACCTGTGTCCGCCCCAGTGGCGCAATCGGTTAGCGCACGGTACTTATAGACAGTGAGTCGTGAGCAATGCCGGGGTTGTGAGTTCGAGCCTCACCTGGGGCACGTTTTTTTTTCTACGCCTCTGGGGAGAGCTCAGGTGACCACCACAACGTAGACGGCGGGACAGGTCAGGCGTGACGGCGCGGCACGCCAGGTGTTTGTGTGTGTCTGTGTGTGTGTGTGTGTGTGTGTGTGTGTGAGAGAGAGAGAGAGAGAGAGTGTGTGTGAGTGCACGTGCGTGACGGTCGCAGCACCAAAGCACACTCAGCGCGCGAGGCGAGAAGGGGGCGGGTAGGAAGATATTCAGCCGGGGTCGCGGCGGACACGCCCACGCCAGGACGGTCAGGGCCCGGCGGCCAGGTCGGTGGCGGTCTGACCGAGTCTAGCCGAGTCACGGTTTTCATTAGGCCCCTTCCAGCCAGGCACCACCCCGACGGTAATGGAATCCGTATTGGAGACGGCGATGCCAAACTTGTTGGCGTGGGGATTGGCTTCGAAGGCCGCTGGCTGGCGTCGTCATCGCTGCGCCGTGGAGGGGTCGCGGTGGTCGCGGCGGCGCGGCGGGGTATCGCGTCACTACCCCGCGCCGGACGAGACTCTGGAGCGCCCTCGCCTGCTAGTTACTCGCGCCGGCCTTGCGGGACTCGACGGGGTAGTCCCACCCCGCCACCCGCGCACCGTGCTCCGCAGCCGCACGCCAAATATTTTCAAATTAGCGACGGAACATGCAGCAATGAGGGCACGCCACTGCGCGCCACGCGGCGAGCACGGCGGCACTCCGCGCATCGGGCACCCCGGTCGTGTACGAGCACCGCATGAAGATCTACCGCAGCCGCCAGCACCGCCAGCACCGCCAGCACCGCCAGCACCGCCACCTGCAGCGGCGCCGGCCAGTCTCTCTCGCAGCCATACAGCTGCGAGTGCGAGCCCCGGCAGCACGGCCGGCATGAGGGACGGGGTGTCAGCGGGGCTAATGCCCACGACAACGCCAGCACCCCCGCACAGCCACGCGTTCGCAACCATTTTCCGGCCCACTTCCGCGAGGACCTTCGGGGCGCATCGTGCGTGCCGTCCCCCGGCAAGACACGGCGGGACGGACAACGAGAGCTGCGAGAGGTGGCCCCCTCCCTCTGCCGTCCCACTGGGTTCACACCGACGCGCTAATCTTTCCAGGCGCTACCCGCGCGTAAACTATTAAAACTTTTGCGACTCAGTGATTTTGGTCCTATCGTTGTTAGAGATGAATCCCATTCCACCATGGCGTCGTCGTCGGGCCGTGCCAGCGCTGCCGGCGACGAGACGCTCATTCTGAGTGCAAAAGCCTCTTTCTATTCATGCACCCCCTTCCCCCTCCCCGCCCTTTCTTCACACAAGATTCATTGCCCCCGATGAGAAAAGCAGAGGGGGTGGTTCGGAGCGGCATGTGGGGGAGGCGGCGGGGAGCAGGAGCTACAAACAGCGGCGCGCCGCGGCCAGCAGGATGCTCTCTGATGTGCCGTCCCGCACGGGTGCGAGAGAGACAGAGCGACGACAGGCTGCTCGGAATCAGCCTGCAGACGGCCTTACTTGGGCCGACCGTCCCCAAAGCGAGTCGCGGCCCGCCAACGACTTACACGAGTTTTGACTGAGAGAGAAAGCGAGTGACCCCGGGGCGGCATACTGTTTCGGGAAGAAGCCCGGGCTCCGCCCAAAACGGCGGGATTGCTCTTGATATCCGCGGACTGTCTAATGACCCGGGGAGGCGACGGTGGAGACAAAGAGGCCAATCTGGAAAAGGGGGAAAGGGGGTGGGGGAAACACCGCGCCGAGCCATGGTCGAGCTGAGCACTGTGCAACGGCAGCCCGCTCCAGCCCGCTCAAATATTGCCCCGCCGGTTTAAATACTCGGCACACAGGCCGCACCACGCGCCGCAAGTGAAGCACACCGTGGAGGACGTCATGGAGGGCGTTATGGACGACCCGGTGCGCTCTCCGCCGTGCTTTTTTGTCTTGTTTGATAAGGGGAGGAAGGCGACGCGATTGGGGCTCGGGGGCCGCCGCCCCGGCCCGGCCCGGCCCGGACGCGCGCCCAGGAAATGTCAAAGGCACCCTCGAGGAGGAGCCGCGCGTCAAGGGGCGCAGCAGCGACGCGACGAGTGGCTTGTAAACATGCCGGTCGCCTCGCCGCCGACCCCCGCCACCGCCAACACTGCGCTCGCGCCCATTTGGAGGCCGCGGCCGAGGCGGGGCTCTCGACGGGGCCTGACTATGGATGTGTGTCAAAGGTGTAGCAGCAGCGGCACGGCGTCGGGTCGGGGGTGTCTTGGAGGGGGCGGCTGCGGCGACGCCAAGTAGGGTCAGCCCTTCCGCCCTTCACAGACTCCATATCAGATTGTGCGCGCTGAGCGGGGCGGAAAGGGCGCTGAGACGCTGGAGACGCTCGCTGCTTTGTTCTCTGAACAAAGCGGAGCACACGCAGAAAAAGACGGGCTGGGCTCGCTGGGCTCGATGCTGGATGAAATCGTTCAGTCCGAGCGTGACTTTGGCGAAACGCCGCGCCGCCGAGTTTCCGGCAAGCAAGCGTCGCCTCGTCGAAAAATTTAATTAAAAAAACAAAACCAGATTTACCAGGAAAGCTACACCCAAAAAAAAACTGCACCTGCCAACTCCTCCACTTTACGAGGCACTTGCCTCAAAAGTGCTGCGTTTACGAGCGGTTTAAGTTACGAGGTGTCGCGCAGGAGTGTCTCTTCCCTCTTCCTCCACCCCAGACTCACCCACCACCGCGGCCTGTAGCGGGAGCGCAAGGCGAACGTCCTTACCTGCAACAAATTAGGAGGACCAATCAGTGCGGGCGGCAACAAGAAGAGAGAAGAAATGAAACACCTTCCCTTGTCGGGCACAGCGCCAGCAGGATATAAATCTGGCACCTCTCTTTCTTCCTCTCCCTCCTCCCCCGCGCGATACACCTTCATTATCGGAGGCAGTCTGGCCGAATTGAGGCGCGCGGAGACGAATCAATTCCCTCGACACGAGGGGCCAGCCGGGGCGCCGGGGCGGGGCGAGGGTCCGAGCAGTCCATAGCGCAGAGAGCCGCAAAACGGGGGAAATTGGGCGAGCGGGGTGTCGCCCTGTGTCGCTGCAGGGCCCGCCGCAGACCCTCAGGCAGGCGGCCCAGCCCAGGCCAGCCCGGCCAGGACTGACTGGCAGAAATGTCACCCCAGCAGCCCTGGCTGCACGGCCGGCCCTGCGGTGACAGCCCCGGCTACTTTTTCCCTTTATTATTTCCAACAAAAAGAAGAAAAAAAACATACAAAAAAGGAAAAGTAGAGGGAAAAAGTGCACTTTTGCCGACGCCTCTTGGCGGCACACACGGCAGTTTCTCCGCAACTTTGGCGAGGCGCCACGCGGCGTGTGACGCGGTGGGTTCGGCGGCGGGGCACAGTGACGCAGTGACACGTCACCGTCGCCGCGCGGAGAGCCCCAGCGGCCCAGCTGCCGGCGTGACTGGTCAAAACCCGCGAGCCCTTCCTGCCCGCGGCGTGTCCGTTGGCGAGCATTTCGCAATCTCAGCAGATTAATGGCACCCAGGGTGCGGACAGGACGACCCAGAGGACCTCCAGGCTGCTGGGGCGGGCGGCGGGCGGGCGGCGGGCGGGCGTGGCGGGTACCGAGCCACCGCACAGGAGCAGCCCTCGGCAGCCCCACCCCTGCTCTCCTACACCATTCACCATCCCGGCCCCAAGTACCGGCGGAAAGTTGGGAAAGCGCATGGAGATAAGCGCTGCGCATGGCCGCCTCCAGACCGCGCCTCCCCGGCCCGTCCTCGTCGTCTCGGCAAGTTCACCAACCACACGGCCTCCAACCCGCCCTGAGATTCCGCCACTATTTTTATCCTCAATAATCTTCCAGCCGGATCCCCAGAGCAGGGCCGCCCGTCCGCCACTGGCACCACCAACGCAGCAGCACGCCGCGCATGCACACCACATTCACATTCCAATTCGCCGCTGTCTCTGCAGCACGCGCGGCACGCCTCACCCCGCCCCGCCGTCATGCATTCAATGCAATTGCAATGCAATCGCCCAGTGTTGCGCCACCAATCACGAGCACGGCGTGTGATTTTATTGAAAAGAACAAATCAAACAGCGACACGCAGGCAGGAAAAAGCCCGCGTAGGATTCCACCGCCACCGCAGCTGGGGCGGGGCTGGGCTCTATGCTTTTGTGTTGGATTGAATCTGGCGGTGTCTGCCCCCCACCCCCGCTGCAAAGTGTTTATCGCTCCCATTTGGCAGAGGGACGGCAGCCAGCGGCGGCCAACGGCCAATAAGAAACTTGGCGTCGCACTATTGGGCCGATGAGGGCAGGCTGAACAGCGGTCTCGTCTCTCTGACTCTCTCGCACGGCGGAGTGCGGAATCAGTGCGCTGTGCGGCGACAGAAGGGGCGGCTCTAATCAGGACGGCCACCGTAAAGCAGGCCGTCAAGCCAAGCATCGCGGCGGCGAGGAGGTCGGAGGGGACATCGCGTGCTCCCCTCCGCATGGTGGGCCAGTGTCCTTGCCCAGGCGGACATGTACCTCCAGAATCCGTCCTCAAACAGTCCTCGCACCGTGCAGAGCAAGTCTGCAGAGCAGCGCAGAGCCCCCGCGCGGTAGGCTGCCCGGACGCCAGCCGCGCCCGCCTGCCGCAGCGCTGCCTACCCGCCAGGCGCCCGCCATAACTTGAACTTGAGAGGCTAGACCACAACCACAGACATACGAAATCCCGGCCTCGATTGGACGCAGTGGACGCCAGTATTCAGGCCAAACCACATTTTTTTACAGTCAATTTTTGGTATACATGCTTTTGGCCATTTATTTCCCCCTCGATTCTTGTTACTCATAGTATTCAAAGATATTCATATTCTCTGAACACAAAAATAGCGAGTGATGACTCCCTCGCCCTCTGCTCCAGACCAACCGCCACTGGTCCTCTCTGCGCCGGCATCCCGTCCGTCCGCTCCAGCCGCGGGGTATCGTCGCCGCCCTCGCAAACGCCGATACTCCCCGCCCGCGGACCGGCTAAATTTAATTCAGCAAAACCTGCCGCGGCGGAGTCCGCCTCTCGGCCGCGAAATGTCCAAGCGAGCGGCGCGCCGGTGGCGCCTCGAAACGAGGAAAATTGGAATAGACGTCTCGCGGGCCGCGGGTGTCGCCGCTGATGCCAAAGTTGGTCGAATACGGGGCCGATCGGAATGGTGCACGGGCCATTCAGCAAGTTGGGCCGCGCAGTGTAGAGGCTGGCTGCCGGGCGGGCCGGCCGCTTACAGCTGCTTGTCTGCCTGCGCCTGATTGGCCCGCGCGACTATTCAAACAGAATTACACAAACTTGCTGGACCACGTCCGCGCGTCCTCGCCGAGCTCCACAAGTAGGGAGGACTAGTTTGCAGACAGATAGGACCCACAGACAGACAGATAGACAGACGGACAGACAGACACAAAGTCTCTCGGGGCGACTTGCGACGGCGGACAGGAAGCTGACAGACATGCAGTGTTTCCAAAGGAATACCCTGAGGGCACATTATAATCCGATAAGTGCCGCCGAGTCACGCAGCCCGAGTCCTACAGAGTAAGGAAGCGCCGAGGAGGGGGGGGGGAGGAAGGGGAGGGGGGGAGAAAGAGGTACCAGGCTGTGCCAGCGGCGCCCCGCGCCATGCGCCACGGGGTGCACCACATTAAGCCGCCCTTATACACATGCACTCGCTCTCACACACACACTCACACAGGGCGTACTTTCTCACTTCTCCTGGGGTAATGTTCTAAGGCAGGCGGCGGTAATATCACTAGAGCTCACAGCAAAAGAAATAACAAACAACAACAAACAAGCATATCTTGATGAATAATCGCAACACAAGCAAACACGTTCACACTCACACAAGATGGACAGACGGAGGAAAGCACGTCAGGAGACACCGCGGTCATGTAATTACATAAACCGTGCCAATATAAACTCTAGGCATTAATTAAATATTACAGTGCCGAAAGTACAGGTTGCCGACGGTGGGGTGGTTGGGGGACGAGCACAGGCGCTGGGCTGGGGAGGGTGGACGGTGGGGGTGGCAGGAAAGACTTAAGGGGTGGTGGTGTGCGTCATCGCCAGGCGTGGGGTGGGGGGTGGGGGGTTCGTCGCGACGCCAGGGGGACGTCAGGACGCCCCGATATTTGTCTGCCCGGTGGGGTGGTTGTAGCGACCTGCAGAGATAAGAATGAGATACAATGATTGCTCACGATGTCTCGTCTGGAAGAGGGCGGCTTGGAGCGGCCGCGGGGAGCCGACGGTGAACCGTAGAGGAACGAATAAAAATAAAAAGGAACAACATCGCCGAACCACTACGCAGACCGTTGGGGGGCGCCGACGGAAAATGCAGCGCGTTTCTAAGTGGGTTCAGTGCGCGGCGATAGTTACAATAGCAAAGTAATAAAATCAAATCGAGAGTAACTGCTTCTTTTTCGCCCCCTCACACTCTTCATGCGACATCGCACAGTCGTCGCGGCCATGCCCGGGGCTGCCACAACCACCGCCAGGATCGCACCGCTCGGGGCGCGGGCTGCTCCTTTAGGGCCGTCCCCCGGCGCCCCACCATGTCCCGTCCCCTCTTCAATCCTGGCGCGGGCTGCTCCTTTAGGGCCGTCCCCCGGCGCCCCACCATGTCCCGTCCCCTCTTCAATCCTGGCGCGGAAACCATTTCGGACCGCTGCCGCTTTCCGGGGCGGGCCGACGGGCCGTGGGCCCACCGAACGCCGAGAGAGGCGCGCGCCCGGCGGGACTCGAACCCGGTCCTCGTCCATCCATATTTCAGCCGCCAAGTGGAACAGAACGGTATGGGTGGCGGGCTGCCTGCCTGGCGGGCGGCGGGGCGTCCCTCAGGCCGGCTGACATTATTCATGGGGCCCGTCCCTAAATAATGCGCGCAATCGGGCCGGTCTGAGCCGCGTCTGCCGACCTGCCGGCGGACTCCAAGAAGAGCAGCTCTCCCTCGAACCCTGCCGGCACGCCCCGCGAGGGGGAGAGGGACAGAGCGACGAGCCTGCTGCCGCCGTGGCAGAGCGAAGCAGATGACACGTTTCGAGCTCGCGCGGATGACTGGCGTTCGAAACCTGCCTGCAGTTGGTCCGCCCTAACAGAAGCAGGCCCCCTTCATGTTGAGGCGGCGGGAGCATCCGGACCTCTTCACAGCAACGCGTCTTTCGGGAGCGCGATCTTGGCTGGAGAGCGGCAGACGCCGAACGTCCCTGCGACACACCTAGACACGCCTCCCCGCTCCATGGCCGCGCCGCTCCCCTGGTTCACCATTTCCATAGCTGAACATGACGATGCGAACGCCCTCTGCCGGTCGGTCGGCGACCTGCTGCCCCCTCCCCCACCAGACTCGTTACAGCCAGCCAATGGCGGCCGCCGTCCCCAACAAGGGGTGGCTGCAGCCCGGCGGAGGTACAGAACGAGTTATGTTCAAAGGGGGTCGAAAGCCGATGTGCCCTCTCCGCGCGGCCCCGCCGGCCCCGCCGGCCCCGCCGCGGCGCTTGCCAAGCCATCCTGCCGTTCGAGTGACCGTAACTCACAGGCAGTCTCGCGCACGCCTCGCGCGGAGGTCCGGTGCTGTTACTTATCATTTCGGCCGCTTGGTATTCAACAAAAGAACGACCACACTTCCCAGCCAGCAGTTTTCCCTCACTGCACTTTGCAAAGCTGGGGGCTCAGGGCACTCGGCCTGCAGCCTTGCACGGGATAAGCAGCCTGGAGAGCGCGCTGGAGAGACTGCGCGCCTTGCTGGAGAGACCCGTCGCCAGCATCGCCAGAGGGCTGGAGCGACGAGATGGCGTCGCCGGAGAGCTCGCTGGAGAGGCCCACTGGAAGGGCTTCAGGCACGCTATCATAATTTCTCAGACGCCGCGTTGCTGCTCTAAAGCTTTTCGCATGTTCCGCCACATAAATTTAACTTACAGCTCGAGGCCGTAATCCTGCAGCGCGCGAGTCCACACACACACACGCACGCACGCACACGGCCGGGGCGCGGGGCGCAAGTTGCGCGGCTCCGACCATAGTGCGAGGCACAGGTGGCCCGGGCCGCAGAGTGAGCCCGCCGCCCCAGGTGTGTTAATAATCATGGAAAAGGTACATATGGAGCTGGCCTGCAATAAACGGGCGAGCCACGCCGACCGGCACTGCGGCTGAATCAAACCGAAAGCGGAGCGCTCTCGCTGACTTATTCTTTTCCAGTCCACCGAGGGCCGCGGGCGGAGCAGAACACGGAACAAAACGGCCGGTGTAATCTGTAATCAGCACGACAGCCACTTCAACACCTCCGCCCCGTCCAGCGTCGAACCCGAGTCCAAGCGGCCTCCCCGTTCCCAGGGCAGTCCGTCGGCAGCGTCGGCTGTTCGAGTGGCGTTCGAGGAGGGATGAGCGGCCGAGGCGCCGGGCGGGCAGGCCGCTGGCGGGCACGGCGGCGGCCCGGGCAGGCCGCTGGCGGGCACGGCGGCAGCCCGGGCAGCCTACCGCGCGGGGGCTCCGCTCCGAGAAGTTGGACGCGCAGTGCGGCGCGGTGGCGACCCGCCGCCTTCCCGTTGCCACTCCTCAAGGGCCGATCGAATGGCCACCCGATGGAATTACCAAACCGCCCCGCCAGCCCCGCCCCTCACCCCCTCGTTCTGATGGACGGCCGAATTCGGCGTGCCCTCGCCGCACCTACACGATAAGCCGCGGCACCCCGGCGCCGCCACCCACCGCCACCGCCCAGCGCAGAGGACGTGCCGGCTTAGCCTGGCCGGCCTCCATCCCACGAGTGTCTCTTGCCGACGGACGGACGGACGGACGGACGGACGGGAGGGCCCAAACGACTCGATTTTAACGACTAAACGCACCAAGCAGAGAAGGAGAATTTCCCGCACCAAGGCAACTGCATTCGATACATGGCATACAGCTGGGTCTCGAAAAAGTCGTGTGGTAAACTGTGAAGCAAAATACCGCATTCTGCTACATGGTTGTGGTTCTGCTCCGCCGGGCAGTTGTTTGCTCGGTGACAGTCACAGGAACGGACAGCTCGGATAGCCCCCACTAAATTCGGGAACGTCGTTACGTCCAAGCGAGTCCTGCTGGGGTCGGCTGGGATACACACCGCCCGGACTAAACTCCACACGCGCCGTCTCTCTCCCACACTCGCAACTCTGTTCCGGTATAACAATCAGGCTGGACGCCCCCAGCTGCGGTGGGGCTGCTGGTGTGTCCCCTGAGGGGTCGCGGGCCTGCCTAGCGGAGTGGTTCGCACACTCGCACCCCTCGGTCACACACTCGCAGGGCCGTTAAATCGGCCCCTTGTTTTCGCTGTTGGCGCGGCAAGCCCGGAAAAGTTCCGCCCGCCGACTGCTGCTCCGGGGCCTCAATAAACATGGCGACTAGATCTGATCGAGGAACTTGGCCGGTCGATCCGTCTCTCCGCCGCGGATGGGACGGCGCTGCCAATATGCCGCTCCCTCAGAAGTTTCCGCTCCTCCGACACGACGGGCGCAAGGCCACGAGCAGCGCCCGGATTCATCCGTAATTATTTTAACGAGACGACCTGACAGACGGTCTGACATGATACCTTTTCAATTCATCTTGCGGCCGGTCGATCCGAACGACGCGCGTAAGTCACAGTCAGATTCATTTTCGAGAAGTCTCGAATTCCGAACGAAAAAATTTTCATAGCAAGGCAAACAGATTCCTTCCCCTCCCCTCGGTTTATTTTCAACCCTTCCGATGATGCCGCTGCGATAACGGATAAACGTATTGCCCACCTCCTGGAGGAAGACTCCCCCACACAACCACAAGTCAATTTTATGATTGTTTTTTATTCCCAATTTGGCAATAAACCACGCAAGCAATAGTCTTGCGCGCTGCCGCTCGCCTCCAAGACAACACAGCGCGAGGGCGGAAACAGAGAGGATAGAGAGAGGAGGATAGAGCAAAGGGAATGCAGCTAAGGAGGAGGATAGAAAAGAGATAACCAAGAGCAGAAAAGAGTATAGGGCAAGAGCCGATAGATAAAGAGGAACGATAGAGAATTGAGAACCGACGAAAAAGGGAGCCAAAACAAAAAATAAAAAATAAAATCCGTGGCGCGAATGTGGGGCACAAAAGCACGGCAAACAAACAGGCGGGCGGTGCGTGGCGGCGTGGCGGAATGACGAGTGTTCATGGCCGCATGGCGTGCGCCGCGGCGCTTGAAGCTTCCGATCGGACTCGAAGCGTTCGACAGCCGCCGACAGGCCGGCAGCGCGACGTATCTGCGCCGGAGACGGACTGGGGTTGCGGCGCGCTTTCGCCTTCGCCTTCACGGGGGCCTGTAAAAAACGAGCCTCCCCCCGCCCCTCCACAAACTGGCGCGAGGAACACTGGGAAAAAGAAAGGAAATCATTTGGGGGACTAGAACACGACGAGCAGCAGCCCGCGGCGCGCCGCGGCGCGTTCTGCATCCCAAGATAGCGGCGCCACTGGGGGCGGCGAGGCAGAAGCGCAGACAGCCGCACAGAATTATCGCGCTAACTAGCAGGCCGCCCCAGCCGGGCCTTTGCCACGGGATGGGCGGCGAAGGCGTTCCAAAAACTTGCCCGCGACTTCCGCGGCATACTTGCTAGACTCCCCCCCCCTTTCTCATTACCAACAGGGGAAGGTACCGCGGGCCAAGGGCGCGAGTAATTCGCGCTTGTCATGCACCGGAAAAAATAACAAGAATTACGAGGAACGTAATAAAAAAAAAGATTCTCAAGTCTTGCTTGCCGATCCAGTGGGGTGGGCAGCAGTATCGAGTGGCGCCGGGCTGCAGCCTGATTCCGAGCAGTGTGTCTCTGTCTCTCTCGCACCAGCGGGCCGGTACGTAGGGGTGCGAGAGAGAAGGGGCGACGGGACGCTGTTTCGAATCGGTCCGCTGGCCGGCAGTTTAAACAGCGCTGGCAATGAGGCGGTCGCGTGCGAGGCGGTGGACGGGGGCGGGGCGGGGCGGGGCGGGGCGGGGCGGGGCGGGGCGGCGCGCCCCTTGCGGGATGGGCTCGGGATTGGGCCTTGTCGAGGCCGAGGGGTCGAGGGGCCGAGGGGCTTGTCGGGCCGAGGGGTTTCCCAGGGGCGGCACGGGGCTTCCCCCCAGCAAGGGTGGCAAGGCGCGAGGCTCCCCACACACGCCTGCACCGCCTGCACCTAACGCCCGTCGCACCGGTCGTAAAGTCCCAAGCACTATGAAAGGAATTCTCCTTAAAAAAATAAAATAAACATAAACAAACTTTGAGGCCACGGCGATTTTCTCCATCTTCTTCGTGAGGACCATCACCTGCAACTGTTTTGTTTCAGGAGCCATTATCCCGACCATGACCCTCTGCTATTCCCTCGCGCAGCGCGGCACAACCTCTGGCAACGTCACATTCAATGTCTCATGGCGGCGTTTTAGGAAGCGGCTTACGAGGGAAGGGGGTCAAGCGGGCCTTCCTTCAATCCGTCGTCTGCCTTTGAGGGCTCAGGCCCGGCCTTGGGCTGTACGGACGACCAATAGACTCACCTGCGCACGTATCCAGGGAGAATCTGAGGATCCATCATGGTGGCGACCTGCAACATGGAGGAGAGCAGCCAATGAGAAGGAGGAACAGCGCAGAAGGAGCAGAAGAAGAGGAAGAAGCAGAAGAGGGGCTGCTCAAAGGGCGAAGGGACGGCTCGCCCTTCGGCTTCCTCCAATGCGATTTGCGACGACACACGTGGGGCTTCGGCCAGCTCGACACGTGGGGCGGCAGCGCTGCCCCCTCAATGTGAATGTGCATCCACATTGTCCCCCCCCCCCGCCTCTACCCACATGTTTTCGCGTCCCTCCCTCGTCTGCCTTCGAGACGAGGGGACCTAGCTTTACGTCTGGATGTGCCGAAATGGACGAAACGGAGCCCTGGCGGGGAGGGGCTTACCAACGCTGCCGCATACATTCCCATTTCCCACCTGCATCGGGGAGCAGGGTTGGGGGTGGGACATGTGATAGTGGGAGCATGTTTTCCTCGAGGCTCCTGATGGTCCCACTGGAACGAGACTCCAGGCGCGCGCGCGCCCGTGTGTGGTTGCCGTGTAGTGCAGCCGTCCTGTCCGCGTGAGTTCGCTGCATGACTTCAAAAGGATCAACAGGAAACTCCGCGTCAGGTTCTCTGGTTGCGAAAGCGCGGCGCCGTGCTATCTAGCCCCTGACACCCTCTACCAAAAAACCACCCCTGTCTTTCTCCCCACTCCAACACACGCAGACATGAGAGCAGTGGACACAGGTCAAAAAAGCAATGTAATTCAATAGAAATGGAAGTCCTTTATCGGGGGCAGTGTATCGTACACCGGGAGGGGATAGAGAGACAGAATGCGCATATGACGACGATTCAGCGGTCGCTCGCTCATATCGCATTGACATCACAGTGTAACGAGCAAGACGCGGCGTGGAGCCGTGCCAAGGCAGAAAGGCATGACAAAAGTGTTGGCACACATTCGGTACGTATTAACCCAGGCACGCATCATCGCCACCCCCATTTACTGGCCATTATGCGCCTCCCCCGTCGTCCGCGAGCATCTTCGCCAGCCCGACGGGGGCTGCTACACCACCATTGCTTGCTGGCTTCCAGAATCTGACGGGCGAAAACGGCGGAAAAAGATGAGGGACAAAGTTTGACGGATCCTGGAGTAGTGTACTAGTAACCCGAGTCGCAAAGTGGTCGGAAGCTCCATGAGGCGAAGGCGCCGCTCCACCGGGAAAGGGGGTGGTGGCGGTTGGGGGGGGGGATGGGGCAAGAAACATGTCTAACCGCTCCGACTACCGCACGTTATCAAAGTTTGCCAAGGTGAGGGGAACCACACTGAACGACGACTTCTCTTCAAGAGCCCTGCCCCGGCCCGGCCGCCTCGATGGCTCAGCGCCTAGCAGCACGGCGCTGCTCATTCTGGAACTTCATCCCCGGCGTGCTGCTTGCCGCGGCTCGCTGCGGCTCGTTGCGTCAACGCCGAAAGAGCCCATCAATAAGATATAGATTTCTACTAAAATGCTGTCTAAAAAGGCGTAGAAAAAATGAGATTAAAAATATTTATTATTCAACGAGGGTGAAAGAGAGCAGCTGGTGGCTGGTCTTGAACCGCGGTTTGGAAGCACCAGCCTTCGGACAATCCGTCGGTACCATCAAGTGTTGGACTGGAGGACGACGGGATCCGTACCCGCGCCGTGTGCGCCGTACAGACTGCCGGGTCGGGTGGCCGTGCTGCGCCGTGCTAGGCATCCGGCCGCACACGAAGACAGCAGCGCTACTCGCCGTACCTTTGCCAAGTCCCTCGTGGAGCGCCCCCGATTCGGAGGAAGTGGTCCAAATCGCAATCCTCTGAGGGACAGCAGCCCGCCCGCCCGCCCGCCAGCCAGCCCAGTGCAAAAGCGTGCAGAAAAACTTGGTGCAAAGTGCCCCGACGCCGTCCGCGCCGTCGCCTACCTCCCCTTCCGCGCCAGTCAACCCTCTCAAGAGTCACCATCTCCCTTGCTGCTGCCATTGTCTCTATTTCCTGGTTTTTTAATTAAAAATAGACAATAAAGAGATGCGTTGTGGCGTTGTTTTTTGTCCGTCCCCAGCGTTGATGATGATGATGCTTGTTGTCTCCGCAACCCCCCTTCCCCGTCCCGTCGGCGTGTCGCCCTCCACGGCGTTGTCCGTGCTTCTTGTTGTCGCCGTCATCCTCGTCGTGCCCGTCGCCACGCTGACGCCATTCTCGGCGTGTCCGCCGCATGTGGGGATGTCGCCGCCCTACACCGCCTCTGTCTTCGATAAGCAAGGCCGTGGAGTGTCCGCGCGAGCCCCGGCATGGCGCCGCCCGTTCAGGCCGACTCCTCCACCCAACACTCGCAAATGAGCTCCGCCGCCTTTTCTACCAAGACGTCGGCCGAGGACGCCGTGGCGTTTTCTTTCAGGAGACTCGCAGGGCGGTGCGGTGGCGGTGTGGTGGCGGCGCCGGAGGCGAAGTTCCCTCAAAAAGGTTCCTCATCGCCTGAGTACCGAGTGGGCAGGAAATATGACGACTGGGACGAATAAAGCGGGCAGGGGAACGGCTCTGTTCCCCCCAGATTACGCCGCTCGCCCATTTCACGGCTCATGGAGATGGCAAAAGTTCTGACCACCTAGAGGCATAATCGACTGGGGTTGCGTGGCGTGGCGTGGCGGCCAAAGGGCGGGATGGGGGATTCAAGTGCGGCTCTGAATCGAGGGGGGAGGAGGGGGCAGCAGTACGCAGAGTGGGACGGACGAGCCCGGCGGAGAACAGGGGCAGAAGCGATATCCGACCCTGTGCGGCGACCAAACGGGGGGAAGCACTCACGCCGTCCTCGTCGCTCTCTCGCTCGCCCACCAGTGCGTTCCGGCCGGCCGAGCAGGGCGGGGTGGGGGGAGGTGAGGGTGTGTTCCCTGATCGCGTCTCTACACATCGGACCGCCGTTTGAATTTGGCGCCACCGGGTCGTGGCGGGGCGTGGCGGGGCGTGGCGGTGCTGCAGCCACGCGTTAATTTGAATTAGTCGCGAGCTTTTACCCCGCTCGCCGTGTTGTTTGTTTGCTTGTCTTTTAGTTTCCCCCGACGATTCGACCCTGGTCGTTGGGCTTCTGGATGCAGCAATCTGTCTGGCGTTCTGGACCCCCTTTAACCTGTTTGAGTTAAAATTGGTCTCAAAGTGCATTAAAAATACGCGAGAAATTCAATAAAAGAACCGAAAGTCGATAAGAACCCCGCCGATAGAACGTCGGAAAACACACCCACGGGGTGGAAATGAGAGAAACATTATTTCGCCGGGTGAGCTGAAACCAAACGAACGGACTCCCATCGCGCCAGGGGCAGATGCTGTTATTGCCCCAGAGACGAGAAGCAAAACAAACCAACAAGAAATATAACTGCATCTCCGATTAGGACGACCGGACGAGCACGCTGCGTCGCTGACAGAGGGAGCCAAGTCAGACGAAGCGCTCCAGGCGCCGTGGCCCGGCCCGCAACGCACGCGTGTTCGGCGGGCACGCGGATGCGCTCCACTCATTACTCCACGACCTCACCAGTCCGTCTGTCTGTCCGTCTGTTCCGTCTATCTGTCTGTCCGTCCGCCGCTTCTCTGCGAATGGCCGCTGATGGGCGAAGCGCCGCGCGTTCCGACCGTGACAACACTGTGCTATCATGCTCCCCAATACCTTTGGTTGGCCGTCCGTTCCGCCCTGACACACACACACACACACAGAGAGAGAGAGAGAGAGAGAGAGAGAGAGAGAGAGAGAGAGAGAGAGAGAGAGAGAGAGAGAGAGAGAGAGAGAGAGAGAGAGAGAGAGAGAGAGAGAGTTTAGGGTGGATGGGGGTGGAGGCAGTGGCCCAGTGAAACTACTAATGAAATGATGTACGGTACACTCCAACGCAGGGGAGCAGCGGCCGTGCTGAAAAGAGACAGCAGATGGACGGCAGCGGTGGCGGGTCTTATCGACCGCCCGTCCTTATCAATAGACAGGCCGTAATAGGCCTGCAAGGAGCAGCTCCAGCGGCGGCCTCCAGCGAGGCGGGCTGGCCCAGGGACTGGCCCCAATCCAGGGCGGTTGCAGCATGCAGGGCTACACAGCGGATGTTCCGCCCGGCCTGGAGTTCCTGGCACCCTCTCCTTACAGCGTGCGCTGCAGCTGCAGGAGGCTCTGGAACTGGCGTTCCGTACGCGAATAGCGCGACTCGACTCGGAGTTCCTTTCCCAGCGCCGCGGGTGGAGCGTCGCGGCGGCGTGTCACCCGCTGCGCTAGGTCCGTGCGGTTGCACATCTCCGTGACGCCCGGCCCGCCTGTTCCGCAGCATGCGCGCTTCAAGTGTTTGCTGCAAGGGGTCCGGCGGTCGCGGTCGCCGTGCCACTCCAAACACGCGGCATCAGCACCGACCGCGCGTGATCGCGTCAGTGTGTGTGTGAGGGCGGCTGTGCGTGTGAAAGAGAGGGGAGGCAAGGTCTATGCCTAGTCAGCCACTTTGAGCGAGTACGTACGCAGGCAGGCAAGCAGGCGGGCGGGCGGGCGACAAAGGCAGTTGACATTTTCACCCCTGATGTCATGAAAAGTCAATGCCAGAATGACAATAAAGATGGAGAAGGCGAGATAGAAGAGAGAGAGGGAGGGAGGGTCGCGACTGACCGACGGGTGAGGAGAAAAATCAAAAACCGAGGGAGAAAGTCAGAAAAAAGGGCAAACGCGAATGAAGCAAAGTGGCGGCAAAAGAAAGTGCTTGTCACTTATCTCATAAAACGGGGTATTTCCCTGCTTGGCCAGCGTCGGCCCCGATCAGGGCAGCATCAATCACCCTGCTGCTGGACCGGCAGGGGGCGCGCGAGTTGGCGGCCGCACCGTCCAGAACCAGATTCACAGACCACCACCGCCTCGCACCGCCCTCAACAAGCCCTTCCGTCCGTCGCTAATCGGACCTGACTTCCTTTCCGACCGCCCAGCATCCGAACTGAACGGGGCCCTTGCAGCACTTGGGGCCCTCTTCCCCAGACATTTCTCGACCGCCTATTTTCGGCAGAGGACCGCTGGCGGGATGTTCCACTGTTCTGGCAGCGCGCCGCAGCCACTGTGTAGTGCGGAGCTCCACTCCGGAATTTCCCGGAATTCCCTTGCGAGGCGCAGCGCGCAGCGGGGACAGCGCGTGGGTAGCGGGGTCGCCTTTCCCGGTCCAGGGCTCGGCTCAGGGGCGGAGAAGGGCTGACAAGTGAGGGGAAGGGGGGGAGGGGGCTGTGTTTGTGCTCGGATTTCAGCTCGGTCACTCTGTTTAGGCCGTAAAGACCGCCCGGCTCCTTGGCTCCCCCACCGCAGCCGCCACCACCACGGCGCGACCCAGGACACTCACACACAACACACACACGCGCGCGCGCGCCCACTCACGATGCACCGGTGTGCCAGGGAGGGGAGGGGGAGGAGTGAAAATTAAAAATGGATGCGCGTTTTTGTGGCGCACAGCATGAGGGCCGCCACACTCACGCCGAGGCCTAAGTGCTGAGCAAGCAGCAGGACACGCCGCTGACGTTGACGCCGACGGGCAGGTGACGGCAACCGCTTCTGCTCCGGGATTCTGACGGAGGCAGCGGGTCGAGGCGAGTGCGACGTTACCGATTGACCCGTAAAACAACACGGCCAGGATGGACGCCCCCGGGACGTGTCCCCCCCCCCCCCCGGCCGGGCCTCGGCCAGGGTTGCCACCCCAACATGCGTGACGTGTGCGCGACCCGACCGCCGTCGCCGCCTTGAGCGCTTCAAAAAGAAAACCTTTCCCCTATCCCGTCAGATTGGAATTCGGCCACGAAACTCGCACGTATTGGCGGAGGAGGAGAGAGAGAGGCGGGCGGCGACGCGGCACAACTTTTCCCCTTCGGCGGCGAGGTGCCATGGCGGCAGAGTCATGACGCCAGCGGCGTGGTGGTGGTGGTGGTGGTGGAGGCGGCCCGGCTTTGGCTGGAGGCTCTGGGGACTGAGGACTCCCCAGGGCGCGCTAGCTCGGCGCTGCCCTCGGCCCGCACATCCACTACCCCGGTCATAAGGTCCAAAGCCCCCGCCGCGCCGTTCAGTACACCGTTCAGTACACCGTCCAGTGCGCCCGGCTGCTCGGCGTCCTCGGGCAGGGTGCACCCTCGCCCAGGCCTCGGAGAGGATGTAGCCGTCGTGACCTGCTTCAATGGCAGGCCAGGCCGCGCGGCCGTCGTGCGCGAGGTTCGGCGGCACCAAAGTTCTCTTCCTCGGGAGCAGGCAGGTGGATCGGCGCGGCTGACGCAGCGACATCACCACAAATTCTCTCTCTCTCTCCCTTTCCAGGCAGCCAGTGGCGGCGCATTCGGACTCCGTTTGGGGCGCAATAACGACACCCTCCAATATTGATTTGGCATCGGAAGGCTCAGCATGGTGGCCCTGCCCTGTGACGGCCTCGGCGGCGGCCCTCCGTCTGGCGGCCGGCATGCAGCCAGGATGGCGGCATGGGATCAAGCAGCCGGCGGGGCTGTCCTCACTCCCGGCCCCCGGAGGCCGTGCAGCGGCTGCCCTCCCCGAAATCCTCATAACAGGCGACGAGGGATAAGGCATGGCGCGGCACGGCACGGATGATGTTCTCCGGGAGGATATACCTGTCCACCTCCACCCTGCGGCTGGGGCGGCCCGGGGGCGGACCGGGGGCGGACCGGGGGCGGAGGGACTGGGATAGACGAACAGGGGGCTCAGGGACGGCAATGACGCCGAACAAACAGACGAAACAAAGAAAGAGAGGGCTGCATGCACGCCCTTGCGGGTAGCATTCTAATAAAAAAAAGAGATGAGAAATATCACACACACACACAAAGAAAAAGCAGTCGGAGGTCGTTTACATGCGCAAAACTTTCCAGGCCTCTCACACATACAACAGCAGGAAGGACTGAAACAAAACGACAGAAAAAAAAAAAACTGGAAAGAAAAAGCGATGAGACAAGGGGAGGAGGAGCAGGGATGGCAGCGCTAGCGCGAGCTCGCTGATGGAAGATTCTAGCTTCCACAATTCAAACCGGGCGAGCCGGCGCGCGTCACGGATCGCCCCAACCCCGCCCCGGTCCCGATAATCTTGGGCCCCTCCGGCAATGAAGTCTCCGTGCCGGGCTGCGCTGCCCCGCAGGACGCAAACTCCAAAATTATACAGGGTGTCCTGAGAATGCCCCCTTTTTCGGGCCGCATTTCCCCAGCGAGCTGCAGCGGCGCCACAGCGGCGCCACGCAGCCCGGCCGGGGGAAGAGAGTCCGCAGCTGCGGACAACGGGGGTTCTAACGGTTTTAGAATGTTTCCATAGGGCGTGATGGCGGCGGTGGCGACGAAACTCGTCATTACCTCCCATTGCCGCGGATGCAAACTTTCCAACGCAATTCTGCAGCAGAGTCAAATCAACAAAAATCGGTGCCAATCGCGCAGGGGGATGATTCGGCGAATTCAAACTGGCTCCTCCAGTGGCACCAGCCTCTGGCCAATTAGTCGCTCGACGCGGCCGACACGGCGCGCGTGGCGAAGGGGGTGGGGTCGGCACACCTGCGCCGCAAGACGTGGCGGGAAAGGGGGGAGGGCGTTCATCGCGTTTCGTGCTTCGGTGGGACTAGGCCAGGCGCTCTAAACACAACGCCCCCTTCCCTCGCCCCTCCCTTCCGCCACGGGCGCCGAGAAGGAAACGGGCCTCGGGGGACCAACTCAACTCTGTGCGGTGTGCGGCACTGCGCACGCAGCGTGCTCGCAGCGTCGTGCTCGCAGCCAGCGCGGCGCCGCGGTGGGTATTTCCAGGGGCCATCCCCTGACGCCGGCCCCGCCACGCCCCGCCCCGCCCGGCCGGCCCCTATCTTAACTCTCATCTCCAACACTTCCTGTGTCCCCAACGCCTCGCGGCACGGGGGCCGTCCGGCCCTGCGCACCGTACCTGCGCACAGTGCCGGGGGTGATTCAGCGCTCATTTATTGATGGTGCGTGCTGCGAGCCCTATGGCGTCTGCATTGCAGGGAAGAGGCTGCGGGGTCAACCGACCCGCCGCCTGCCTGCCCGGCCTGACAAGCGAGGGACGAAAACAAACACTCTCTCTTTCTCTCTCTCGCGCACACACACACACACACGTGACTCGTTGGCTGCGAGTTTGGTACTCGCCTGCTGCGGCGTGACAAAAATTGGGGAATCTGTTTTTGCGGCACCGCGTTATGTCCGGGGGGGGGGGGGGCTTGTGTTGTCATGTGGTGTGTGTAACAAGCCTGCTTGCGATTCTCGCCCTGGCGCGGCCCACCCTCTTCCGTGCGAGTCGAGGGCGTGGATGGTTGAGGGTGGTTGAGGGTAGTTGAGGGTGGTGGAGGGTGGTGGAGGGTGGTGGAGGGTGGTGGAGGGTGGTTGAGGGTCGTCGTAGACGAAAACGTGAATCTTGTTCTCCTCGGACCGCATCGACGAGCGCGCCGCAGCGGACGTGCCAAATTGAAAGATGATTTCCACGGCCACCCCTTCCCCCTCCCCCCGGGGGCCCGCAAGGCCCCACACGGCCAGCGCCGCGCGCCGCCACAGCGACGGAAGGATTGGCTCTCGCGCCGCCATTCGCTCGATCAACCCGACCGAAATACACTGCGCGGCTTGGAAAGCGTCCTGCAGTCCTGCACCGCCGCCGCCTGACTGACGGCTCTTAATTAAATCACAGCGATACGTGACTCTGTCTGTCTCGCACCCCGGGGCGACGAGGGCGCAGCATTCGCAGTGGCGTTGGCGTTCCTGCACCAAAACATTCCCCCCGCGCACCAGAGTCGCAAGGGTTGCCGCGACCTCCGCCTGGACAAGAGAGCAATGTTGAGGCAGTGCCAAGGCTGAGGCTGGCAACCCGCGCAACACTGGCGCAACGAGGCGGTGGCACCGGCGGGCTGTCTCTCTCGCACTCGCAAAGAGACCCGCGGAGCGACGAAGCACCACCGCCCGGCCAGCTGCCGCCTCGCGAGGCCTCGGCAGATCCGCTATTAATGGGCCGAGCACTGTCAAACACTATATTTCCCATCAGAGCGGGACGGGCGACGCAACGGGGCGGAGCGAGAGGGACGGAGCGACCTCTGGAGGGTAGGCAGCGGTAGGCAGCGCTGGGGCCCAATCCTGCAGGCGGTCGCGCACGGAAGAAGAAATAAGGAACGCGGCCGAGGAAAATGGAATTATTCTGCATGTGGCGGCGGAGCACACACACACACACCAGCAACACTCGACACGCTCCGGAACTGGCAAGTATGCGACAGTTATTTGATTACGCAAGGTGGCGGGTATGCTGGTGGCATTCCCAAGTCGCGGGGACACACACTTTCCGGCGATGAGGGAATTTGGGTTCCTGCCTCGGCCTGCCTTGGACTACCTAGCCTGGCCTGGCACAACAGGGCAGCCCCCTTAGAGTGTGTGTGTGGTCACGTGTGGGTTAAGGTGTGGGGGGGAGGGGAGGGAGGGCGTTAACGCTAACCAACTGCGGTCGAATTCTCTAGGAAACCGGCCAATAGGCCGCAGAAGCAGCAACTTTTCGTTCCACTCACTGCTCTGTCCCCAGGCGCTCGTCAAATCATGAGCCAGCAAGCCAGCCAGCCCGCTCTCACACCCTTACCTGGAACGGAAGGGGAAGAAGGCACACGTTAAACAAATTTGCAGAGAGAAAAGCAGTCGGAGTGTGCGGCAGCACTGTGTACACGGCGCCCTGGAGTCCTGACGAGCAAGAAAAGCAAATTCAATCGTCGCTGGGCACCTTTAATTTCGGCTTGTCGATGCGCCATGTCCGCCGGCACCGAAGACCGAACTGGGGCAGCCAGCCAGGCGACCCACATCGGATTTCAATAACGGCGGAATGAGAATAAAATGTTGGAAGGAAGGGAGGCGACAAAATACTTTGGGGAGCCATCTGGCAGTTTGATGAAACGGTTCAGACCCAGTCCAGAGAGATCCCGTGGCAAAACTTTTCCCGAGCAATGTTTTTTCCTTTTCCTCGCTAAAGGGTTGAAATGAGACGGTGGAGGTCCTCATGCTGGCCGGCCCTCCTAGTGTCGAAAACAAATGACAGATAAACCGAGGCCGGGGCCCGCGACGACAGAGACACGAGCACTCGCCCGCACTCTCTCGCACTGCTCCGCGACGCGACGCGGAATGGATTGCACGCCAGGTGGGCGTCGAGGCGCGTCACGGCGCGGAGGGCATGAGTCTGCGATGCGGCCGGTGTTGCCACAGCAAAACTCGATCATTTCCTTAATTTTCATGTTGAAGTGACGGCGGTTCGCTCAACCACCCTCCTTAGTGGTGCGAAGCCTCGCCTCGCTCGCTGCGCGCCCCGCACTCCAGGCAGGAGGAATGTAATTAGCATATATGGAGATGCAATGGAGGACATGTGGCCCCCCGCGGACTTGAACCACGGCCCGCCATCCCACCGCGCCAAAAGTTGAGGCCAAACGACCGCACGGACCCTTCTTCCCTTTGGTTTGGTATTTTCTTTTTCGGCGCCGCGCTGGTCGATCTACCGGCCTTGCTGCTTGAGCGCGGTGCATGCCGAGTCTCGGCGGGGCGTGGCGGGGCGTGGCGTGGCGTGGCGGGGCGTGGCGGGGCGGAGAGTGGCGCTGGGTTAATTTTAGAGAGGGCCGGCCCCTAAATCGCGAAACGTATTTCGGGCAGCAAATAGACCGCCCGGTGCACTCGACACTCCATTCCCCGACTTGCGGCGGCGCGAGCAAAGGAATTTTCATTCATGAAAAATTCAGCGCGCACGCACACTTTTTGCTGCTATTTCGGGCGCCGCGCTTCTCCCACGCCGCACTGCACCGCACTGCACCGCACGGCCGTAAAATCAAGCGGAGCGTTCTGCGGCCGATAAAACGGAACGGCAACAAGGCGGGCCGCCCTCGCTGGGCGCCACGGCGGCGGCGGGTACCGCGACCCGCGAGCGAGCGCGCAGCATCGGTCGGCATCACAATCGCACTAACGAGTCAATCCGACGCACGCAGCGCAGGGCGGCAAGAACGGCCCGCAAGAACAACGCGAACTGACCTACATGCCGCGCTGCCGCGCTGCCGGCCGCGCTGGCCGCCAAGTGGCCTACCGCACCACGGCAGCCTCCAGGCAGGTCTTCCCTGCTTGGCTTTCCACTCCATCCACTTATCGATCCTGGGAGTAAGACGAGGGAGTGAATCACACGCGCCAGGCCTGTCCGCCTGACTGAGTGGCCGTCCGCCGCTCGCCCCCACCACGCCGCGTGGGTGGACGCGCGCGAGCGAGGCTTCTTGAATGGAGCGCGCTGGCGAGTGCGTGAGTGCGTACACTGGCTGCTACTCGGTCGCGTGAGGTAATACTCCGTCCGCGCGAGGGAGGAAGAGAAGAGTGTTTACACGCGAGTTCATGAGGACTTAACCTGGTTTCGTTACCCGTTTCTTTTGTTATTTGAATAATACGGTCATAACCTAACCTAACATTAATGTTATTGGATTGAGGCAAGACTAATGAAGCAGCAGCACGCATCACTTTGTTTGGGAAGCAGCTGGTCCTATTTTAACAAGCGCGAGAAAAACGTTATCTCAACCCAAATTCTGCAACTAATTCGCATTTCTTCCTCCCTCTCTCGCTCGTTCTCTCTCTTTCTCACTCGCTGGCGCGGGCCGCACCTCCGGTGATGCAATATTCGTACCGCTGGAATGAGATTCCCGACCTGAACGTGTTTCTTTGATGAGCACTCGGTGCTCCGTTTTTATTTTCCGAAAAACGAAGAAATAAAGCAAGAAATGAAAAACAGGTGAAGTGTGGTCCCAAGAACGAGGCAGAGCAGCGCGGAAGAAAAAGAGACGTAACCTAACCCGCCTGGGAAACACAAAATTCCACCCAAGAGTGAGAAAGTGCAAAAAAGAAAAGGGGGGGGGGAATTGTGTCCGCCAAACGGTGGGCGAATTCTCGCTCAACGTTGGCGGTTGCGGCCCGGAGACAGACGCCGCCAAGTGGAGCGTTCAGCCCCGCGGGCCGCGTCCGGGCGGTGTCCAGCGATCGGCCGCCTGGGAGACAGCCACTCCAAGGGCCGCGCCAACGGCAGCGCCAACGGCCGTGTCCGATGCGGTCCCAAAGAAAGCGCAGCGGCGCCTGGCCTGCCGCGCCTGGCCTGCCGCGCCTCGCCGCAGCGACTCCCACAATTTTTATCCTGCCGGTCGGTCGGTCGGTCGGTCGGTCGGACAACGACCAAGCGGGCCGAACGCGCAAAGCCAGGGAAAGCTAGATCATCAGTCCGACAGTTGTCGGTCTTTTTTCGCTGTCGTCCACGAGTCCCTTGACACTTTATTTGTACTGCGAAAGTAGTGTCCTCGTGGCCATTAGTGCGAATGGATGGCGCTGCGTAACGCGCTGCACTTGATCTAGTATTTTATTTCCGCCTGTATAGTGGGTCCTGCTGTCGTCTCTTTTTCTCTTGCACGAGTGGAGTAAAACACGGCAGTGCTGAAAATAGAGGGCGAAATCGTTTCACGTGGAAAGCGTCGATGAACTGCCAACATCATTTGGTCAATTTTGGTTCGGCATGAATGGTTTTGTAGCGACTACATTGAAAAAAATAATAATTAAAATTTCGGTTGAGGCTGGCTGGATAATGAAGTATGAATGTGCGCAGCATTGTAGCGTTGTATCTGGCAGCTGCACCGGATCCCTGGCTGCTTCCACCCCCTGTTGCTGGTGCGTGAAGCCCCCAAAGCATTCGCTAGAGACATGTTTCCGCCCGGAGGGGTGGCGAGGGGAGGGGAGGGGGGGGGGCACTGCAAACACAACGTTTGCACTGGCAGCACCATTCCAGGGCCCGAGTTGGTGCAGGCGGATATATTTTTTTTTTTCAAGGAGCATCGCATGGCAGACGTCAAAAAGAGCACTTTTCCAGAGAAAAAACAGTTTCTCTCGTTTTTGCGTTTGTTCCAACCTAAATCGCTATATCGATGGATGCCCTTTGTAGAGCTTGGGCCCGGTAAACACGCACCATGGACACAAAAGCACAGCGCGGAGCGCTCATCACTAAATTCATAGTGTCGCGGGGGGGTCGTGTGCGCGCAAGCGCGGGCGTGTGTGTGTGTGTGTGTGTTGGTGTGTGTTTGAGTGTGTGTGTG
Source organism: Stenchaetothrips biformis (assembly GCA_030522485.1). NCBI lineage: Eukaryota > Metazoa > Arthropoda > Insecta > Thysanoptera > Thripidae > Stenchaetothrips > Stenchaetothrips biformis. The sequence goes on from CM060087.1 coordinate 17,663,189, forward strand.
AGTGTGACGCGCTCGACAGAGAACGTGACGCGGCGTGACAATGCGACCCGTCCGTCCGTCAGCGTGCAAAACACACACACCGACACACGAACACACCGGCGCCAAACTTGGTCGCGCAGGGCTGTGTCTGTCGCACCCGCCGTATGAAGGCATGCCGAATGAGCCCCGCCACCCGAAATGACGCTCGCCACTGCTCGCCACTGCTCGCCCCGCAATCCAGAAAGCGGCCGTTTTTATTTCCCTGGCATCGCGTTTCGCGAAAGCCTGTCCCGTAGCACGCTAGCCTCGCGGCAGGCCGCCACGCCACTGCCGCCGATACCTTGAGGCACCAGGACGACCCGCGGTCGCAATTCCTACTTGATATGTCTTGGTATTTCTTTTCGATTCGCACACGGTACTTCTTTTCCATTCGCACTCCGGACTTCTTCTCAATTAGCACTCGGAATTTCTCGGCGTGCTTGGGCAACCCGCCGGCAGCGGTGTGCGGCGGGCCTGCCTGCCTGCAGGCGTCATGGCCCGGCCGGGCAGGCAGGCCGAGCTGGCAGACAACGGTACGGCGGCGCCGTTCGCGTCGCAGCATTTATTGCTGCGCCGGTAAATCACGCTGGGCCCGCCTCGGCCAGCGGCGTGGAGCATGGAGCCATGGATCATCTCATCGACGATGCAGATTTCTCGGTACCGCCGCCTCGAGATTGTCCCCCCCCCTTCCTCTCCTCCGCCGGCTTCCTGTCGCTGGCGGCGCTGCGGTGAAAGGACGGCCCGGGGGGGGGGGGGAATGTAGAGTGAAATGCAACGCGTGTCCCCGCCTGGTCGGTGCACCGCGCGGCCACCGCAGCCAGCGCGGCTCCGAAATCCGTGAAAGCGTTAGATTAGCGCCGCGGCCCGCGTTTCGCGGGAGATCACAAAGCCCCGTACGCGCACGCGCAACCAAAGCCCCACCCGACCGGGCAACCACCAAATGTTTAAATGAAAGCCCGCATAAATAAAAGTTGGCCAGCTAAATCACTTTTCCATTCCGGTGTTTTTTTTTTTGTTTTTTTTTTCATGTTTGTTCGCGGGCGGTGGAGGAAAAGGAGAGGGGGGACTAGATGGATGTGGCGACCTTCGCGTTAGATTGATTGCAGGAGTGTCACCGCGGGCTGCCGCCGCCTCACGCGTTCCCATACGCCGCGGGGCCGCGAGCCCTGCGCCGAGGCCCTGCAGTCCTGCCTGCCCTGCCCGCCGCTGCCCACTAGTCCGGCCTCGGCTCACCGACGTCTTTTCTCGCTCCGCGCTCCGCCCGCGCGCTGCTCGCTGAACACGGCGGGGCGGGGCGGGGCGGGGCGCCGGCGAGGGCCGTAAGGGCCTAGCAGACACCGCGCTGAGAGCCGGGCGTGGCGGCGGGGCGGGGCGGGGCGACCACGGCGCGGACAAGGCTGGTCGCCTTTCGCACTGCTGCAGATCAGTGCAGCCTGCCCACGGTTGCCAACTGCGCGCAAGTATCGCCACTTTCTCCGATCGCAGAGCAGCAGAGTGACCCCTCCCCTCTTTCCTCCTCGCCCCGCCGCCTCGGCCCGCCGCGCCCCGCCACGCGTCCGCGCTCGCAATGTGTCCTGCAGGGCGCAGGGCCGGTCGGCGGGAGGATCCACCCAGACGGCTGCGTCCGCCCGGTCCAGAGCGATCCTCCGCACGCAGCCAGACAGGAACCGGTCCGCGGCGTCTGGACGCGTCCCCCCGACCTGCGCCACGCCGCTCAGTTCGTTCCGCGACGGGCCAAGCCGCGCCGCATCAGCTGCTCGTCTTATTCGCTTTCCCGCCAAACAGTGGTGCCACCCTCAAAGCGTTGGAAAATCCGCGGCGGTTGTTGCCAACCGTCCGCCAGCTGCAGCCTTGTAGTGTGATGGGCGTGGTTGGAACATTCACGCTGCACCTTTGTGGCTGGCTGTTCGGTGTCTCTCCATCTCTGTCTCTCTAATTTGTGTCCCCCCCTCTCTCCCTCCAGCCTCTCCCCGCGCTCCCGCCGGCCTGGTGGTGACCTTTGCAGCCCCGCGGGCTGCGGTGCTACGCTGCTACGCTCTAGGGAGTCGCCCCTTAACGGACCGAATGACTCATTGAGACACGGGCCAGGTTATGGTTTACGACATGCATTGGCACACAGAGCACGAAGCACTGCGCTGCCCGCCACGCCGATCGCGCGAGAAAGAGACAAAAAAATAGCAGTATCACAGCAGAGTGTGGCAGTAAAAAGCAGTGCCGCGCGCGGCCGGGTCACTGGCTGGCCACGCAGTAAAACACGCGCAATTAATTAATGGCACGTTTGGTGACGACGACCAGGGGCAGCAAAGCCTTCCCGGGCAGGCGGGGGCAGGCGGGGCAGGCGGGGCAGGGCGGGGCGGCGGCCAGACTAATGAGGAATTGAAGCGAGCCAGGCCGCGGACTGCTTATCCGCCGCCGTCCTCGCCGAGCAGATCGCCCCGCTGCCCTCATCCCGCCGTCCCCCCTCCCCTCTCTGCCAAAGCTGTGCTCCAGGCCGGCCTGGGCCGCTAGCCCTGGGCCGCTAGCCCTGGGCCGCTAGCCCTGGGCCGCCAGCCCTGGGCCGCTAGCCCTGGGCCGCTAGCCCTGGGCCGCTGGGCCGAGGCGCGTTCGTCGATACGAAGGCCTTCTTTGTGTGGGCCGCCAAATGCAGTGGCAAGCGGCCAGTACAAGTCCAGCGAGTGCAGTCGGAGGACAGCACAACAATCATTCCTCCGATTCGGCCGGAGCAGATCATTTGACCTACCTAAAGACTTTAGGTAGGTCAAATGATCTGCTCCGGTCTCATTTTCGTCGGTCTACTATAGGCTACAGTAGACTGACATCGCAGTTTTCACGTTCAAACGAATGTGATGTCACATTCGTAGGCTACCAGTGTGTCTCACGAGAACCACAACTCATCGCCAACAAAATTCTTAAATTTTTAAAACCTTTTCTTTGCCGTATTGAAGCTCCTGCGCAGGCCGAACTAGACGTGACTTACGCTCGGCCCCTTCCCCGCTTGCTCTCGATGCAAATTTTCTCTCCCCTCTACCTCGCTCTTTCCGAGGCTCACCAATACATCACCCCGGGATTTATGGCCGGCCCCTTCACGCCCCTCGTCCGGAGGGGCCGTCTGTAAGCGCGGCGGCACTCACCTGAAACAAGGAGAACAAGACCGTCAGGACGAACGAACAAAGCGAGCAGGCAAACAAGCTTGCACCTCGGGTTTGGCGTGCGGCCGCCTCCTCACGCCGACACCAGCGGCACGCTCATTGCGACGCGTCATTTCGCGGCTCGGTCCTTCCGGCACTGCCGGGCGCGCCTTGGCCGCGCGGTGCGAGAGAGAAGGAGCGATCGGCATCTCCAGCCGTCGCGGCGCTTCCGGTCATTTCCACCCCGGCTGCAGGGATCGCGTGGCGGCGGCGAGTTGCTGGTGAAGGGGTCGTTGGGAACGCCTCGGAACGCCTCGCCTCGCGGCGCCGTCGGGGAATCCAGACTTCGGCTATCGCAAAACGCCTGCAGGGAAACCGGCAGCCAACCGACCAGCGCCGCGCCACGCCATAGTGAGAGGTCCGTAAAAAGCACAGTCCGTTTAAGTGCGATTGGCGTGGCGCGGCACGGTTGCGCGGTGGGGTACGTAATACGCAAGGCTCTGTGCCCGCGGCGCCACCGATTGCTGGCGTGCTAGCCGCGGGGCCCGGCCGGCCTGCCCCAACGCGACCGCCAACCCGTCTGTCTCTACGGGACCCCAGTGCGAGAGGCAAAGCGATGACAGCAAGTTCAGCGTGCTGCACACCCGCAGACGGCGACTCGTTCGGGCGTCCGGAATGCGATCGATGGCATCGACGAAGACAGAAAGATGGACACCACACGGCGACTTGGCCCAAGCCGAAACCAGTAGCGCCTTTCGCTCGATACTGTCGACAGGGAAAACAAAGCGGAACGCGCATGCCACGCGGTGCGTTCCGATCACAAGCACGCGGCGCCTTGGGCTTGAAGCGATAGATGGACAGGAGCCGTGCCGCTCCGAGCCGAGCCGAGCCCGCCAGGGCCCGTAAACTGATTTCAATTATGACGCTAATGGCGAACTCGTCCCTGTTTATACCGTGTCAACAAAATTAAAACGCCGCCCTGTGTTATTCTGCCTCACTTCCCCTTTATTTTTCTGCCGCTAAAATCGCGTGGAGAAGGGGAGAAATTCTAAAAAAAGGCACACAGACACACACACCTGCAGGACAGTGTTTTAGCGAGGCGCATAATACATGTAATTACATGGCTGGATAGAGAATAGAATGCAAGAAATCCTCGTTTTGGGGGCGAGATTACCTTGAGCCCTTCCATTCGATAGAGGAGGATAAATGGATCGAGAGATAGTCGGGGATAGATTTTTCGACGTGACGCGTGAGTCGGCGAATCGGCGTGAATCGAGTTGGGAACACACCGTTACCCCCCCCCCTCCCCCACAGCCGCTTTATTATTCAAGGCTGACCTTCAAATTTTAAACGCGCTCGGTTCGGCTGGCTCCACCCTGCCGAGGGCGCGGCAGGGCGCGGCAGGGCGCGGCAGGGCGCGGGGCGACACAGGTGCGAGCCGCCGAAGAGCTCATCAAGCCAGCACAGCTCTTTATTAATCCCCAATTAACTTGGCCGACGCACTCATCTGGGAGCGCGGCGCGGCGCCCCTTCAGTGAAACCCCTGGCCGCGCCCCTTATTGTGCCCCGCTCGCCTTTATTCCACTTTTTTGAGTGTTCAAATAAAAAACTTTGTCGCGCGTTTCCTTTACGCCCATCCTGAAACCCCCTCTATTATTTCCGGGCTCCGCGGTAGTCTCACGCCCCCGCCCCTTTTTTGCCAGCGTCTTTTGTATGGCAGCTCCTTCTTGCTCGCGTTCCTCACTCTTCTCCTCCGGTAGCCCCCTTCGGGGCCTCCGTTAGCACGTCGCTACTTCTAGAGTCCGGGCACACGCACCTCTCTCTATCTCTCTCACTCTCTCTTCTTTCCCTGCATCCACTCTCGTTAACGTTCGCGCCAACCTCCACCTTGAATGAGCACACACACACACACGCGCGCGCCTTATTTCATCCCCATAGGAGCTGCGCAGCTGGTGCGGCACCTGTCTGCGCGCGCGCTTGTGTGAGTATGTGAGTGTGTGCGTGCGTTCCCGCACGCATGTGTGGCGAGCGTGCGCGGGAAGCGCCTTCAACGGTTGCTCACGGCACCCCGATGATGAAAAGAAGCCAATCTGCGGATTATTCTATTTTTCCCCAATGGCATATTGTGTGTATGTATGTGGGGGTGGGGGTGGTCGCGGGCCTTTTTTTTACGGCGAGGGAGGGGGTCGGGGATGAGAATGTGTTAGAATATAGGGCGCGCAGCACATGGCCGGGCACTTTGGGCGGGCGTCGTAGCGTGTTAAACGTGCGGCGCCCTGGAGACGGCCCTTGAGGTGCCCTGGAGACGGCCCCGGAGGCAACACTGAAGGGAGTCGGTCCTGCAAGCGGCCTTGAAGTTGGCCTTGGGCTGGAGGGCTTTTACCGGACAGGGCCGCGCGGCAGGGCCGGGCATCGCCCAGGGATGAAGGCGGATGGTGGATCACGCCCCCAGGGGGAAAAGGGGGGGATGGGAGGCTGAAAGGTTCAAAGGGTTGAAGACAGAGGGGGCGACGGTGGCCTTTGCACCCACGGCACGTCGGCGTGTTGCTGGCGGTGACAGGGCGCGGGGGGCGTGGTGCGCGTTACACGTCGCCTCCATGCTTGTTGAACGGACGCCAGGCCGAAATCCGAACGGCGAGGCGACGGGAGCTTCCTCGACGACCACCGCGACGGCGGCAGCGGCGGCGGCCCCAGGTGTGGCGGCGACGACAGGTGAGTGGGGCCGCGCGTCACGGACGCCATAAAGGCCACTTTTACGTGCGCATCGCCCGGGGCGCCGGAAGCGACAGCGGGGACGCGCGGAAGGACAGCGGGGCGCCACAGGTACACTCGGCACGGAGGCGGGCGCAGAGACACATGCAGTGACCTGCAGGGCTGGACTGCGGCGTCATTTCACGGCGGACGAGGGCCGCCGAGATGAGGCCGGCTCCCCCAGGACGGCTGCCCTCGGCCCTCAGCAGGGCAGGCGCGCGCACTTTCTGACCCGGAAAAATGCTCCCCCGCACCAGAGCAGCACCCAGCCGCTACAGGCCATACCGCGCCGCGAGCCGTGCCGAAAAGCGCCATATTTCTACGCCCTCAAGGAATGGATCGTGAAAGAGAGACGAGCGGGATGAAGGGGATGGGTACAGAGGGAGGGGGACCATTCCGGCCCGGCCGCAAGCCCCGTGCTTACACATACTGAAGCTGACTCATGGCCGTTCCCGCGTGAAGGGCGCGCAAGGGCGGCAGCGAGCGGCAGCATCTCTGCGCCCTGCTGGTCCTGGAGAAGGCCCCTGGGGTCGCTGGGCATCATCCTCCAGCGGCTGATTCACATTCTGCACTGCACTGTCTGCTCGAGACGCAGCAGCAGAGCGTCCGTCCGCGCAGGTCAGCCCTGCCTGTGTCGGAGCGAGAGGCCTGCAGCCGCAAGGGTGGTGCAGTGCCTGTGACTCACAGCGACTGACAGACACGCCGCGAATCACACACTGCTACACACACAGGCACGTCGATGCCAGTGCGTAATCTCCGTAATGCGGCGCGGCAGTCTCCCTCTCTCTCTCTCTCTCTCTCTCTCTCTCTCTCTCTCTCTCTCTCTCTCTCTCTCTCTCTCTCTCTCTCTCTCTCTCTCTCTCTTGCCCGTCCCACGGCCTCGCGTTTGAAGTCCTGCGCGCTTGAAGGGGCGTAGGAGAGCAGCGCGCTGGGAACAGTCCGCTTTATTTCATAGCAACTGGCTGCTGCGCGTCAGAGTGAAGCCCTCTGGAGGCACGGGGCGGGGCACGGGGCGGAGGGTGAAGGGTGAAGGGGCGGACGGCCCAAGGGGCAGCAAGAGGGGCGGAGGAAGACGGATGTTGAGGTCAAGAGTTGCAGCCCCTACGGGATATCATGGCCGGGGGAGGGGGGGCTGCCAGCCGCAGTGGCCGGCGTGTTTGTGATGACACACTCCGTGGAAAAAGACCCACGGTCTTCCCCGAAAACGCACGCACACAGCAGCCGGCCGACGCCTCATCACGCGTTATTTCATTTTCCACGGAAATGTTTAAAAATCCAAGCACACGCCACGGATAGACGCGGTGTACTACAGCGACTTCCCGTTGGCGAAATAAAGTTGCAGATTTAATTTTTTGTGTGAGTTATTAACCACACAGTGCTCGGACTGTACTACTGTTAATGGTTTCCTTTTTTTTTTTTTTTTTTTTTTTTTAATTTTTAATTTTTAGTGTTCGGAACAGAGACTCCGAGGCAGGGCGCTCCACGCTCTCGATGATCGTGGCGTCGCGTATCGGATGCCTCGCCAGCCACCCCGCCGGGGCGCGCGGCGCGCATACCGGGGCGACAATCGGCCGTCGGTAATAAGTCACCCCACCCCACCCCACCACGCCACTTTCAATGCCGGGCGCAGTCAGGCGCCATGCAAGTCTCTTATATTCACCAGCCCATCCTAAATGAGGTGGAATGCCTGATAAGTTTGCGTGTGGCTTTAATGGCCTGGAAGTTGTGATCGGGGAGGTGCGGGTGGCGTGGCGGGGCGTGGCAGTCCTGGCTGGCACGGGGCGAGGTGTGGTGCTGCAGGTGAGCGAGGACGAGCCGAAGAAGAAGAAGAAGCAGAAGAAGAAGATGAAGGGGTTGCAGGCGGCCCACAATGGCCGTGGGCAAAAACGCCCACATTGGGTGCAATTGAATGGCCGCCCCTGTCGGCGGCACGGACTCATTCCGGGCAGTGCGTCCGTCGCTCTGTCGCACTCGTGTGGGACGTGCCGTGCGGGAGGGACAGCGCGATGAGGCACTATTCGATGAGCCCGCTGCCTCGGCGCCAGTTATTAGTCATATAGTTTGGGCGGCGCGCCCCTCCGACGGGGCGGGGCGGGGCGAGGCGGGGCGCGCAAAGTTTCCGACAAAAGGAACACGCGCGCTATTGGCAGATACTTTCATCGCGCTGCCGGGAGTGTCGCAGACTCTAATTGCCAAGTCTTGCCGGGGTATTTTTAAACCCGGGGCAATAATAATTACTCAGGATCGGGCGGCACGGCGGCCCCGGGGACCAGGACGCGGGGTGGAGGGGTCAACGGGGACCTCGCGGCTGAGTTGGCCGCCAGCGCCGCCCACCCGTGTCGCGGTTAAAACATGCGGCGACGAGTCACAAAATTTCGAACGAACGCACCGAGCACCCTGACAAAACATACGACGAGTTGTCTCAAAAGGTTTCGATTCGTGGCAATGCATGTGTAGCTTGACTTGAAAATGTCGAAAGAACGATGAAATCAAAGAAAAAGCCTTTTCCAGGGTGGATCTCGCGTTCCTCGGTGCTCCTCCGGGCGCGGGAGGGGGCGGGCTGCTGGCCGCTTTTGTGCACTGATAAATTTATTACCGCCACACTAAATTGTCTGCACAATCCGATGCCCCCCCCCCCCCTCTCCTTTCTCTCTCCTCCCTTTTCCCGTTGCGTGTTCCGCCGCGGCCCCGGCGGTAGGCATTGATTGGGAAAACGCTCCGCACGCCTGCAGACACGCACCAGATCCATACCGCAGCGCGCCATGCTCGCGAGCTCACCAAGAATGCCGTTGTTCTGTTTCCCGCACACCCCCGCCATAAACATGCCACTCGCAGTCCTTCATTTGCGTACATGTTGTCGTGCACGCGCGACGATAGATTTCAATGCGGACGGCCCGCCGCGCAGTCCACTGCACCAGTCGATATGATTTTCTGGCGGGGGTGGGGGAAAAAAAATCTTGCTGAAGAGTCATTAATCCGAGCCAGGGCGGGTATCGACAAGCAGACGGCGCTGATGAGGGCGGCTCTGCTTTTGAGCGGCGTCGTGGTGGCGGTCCTCGTGGCGGTGGCCGTGTTGGTGGCGGCGAGTTGGTGGCGGCGGTGGCGTTAACGGTGTTGGTTGGTGGCGGCGGTGTTGGTTGGCGGCGGCGGTGGTCATGACGGCGCCGAAAATAAAGGAGTCGCCGAGCTGCTAACGACCCCCGTCGGCCCGGCCACCTTCTTCCATTTCGGGGGATGGCGGAGGGGCGCTCGGCCCAACCTGCTGCGGGAGATGATTAGCTCGGCGACGCGCGGCGAGTTACGGCCCCGATAAGGCGGTATTGCCTGGCACGGCCTCCGCGGCGGCGGTCCGCGCCTTCTTCCGGCCGGGCGGAGCGCGGGGCGGCAGCGCTCACTCCGGCCGCTCACTCTGCGTTATATCAGGCAGGCTCCTGCCGCCGGCGCTGCTGCGGTCCTGGAGTCGGCCGAAGGGGAATCAAGTCAAGTGCGTGCACCAAAAAAACAAAAAAAAACCGTAAGGAATTAAAATGAACGAAACACACGAGGTTTGCGCATTTAAAGTTTTAAAAATCCGAGCTAAGCTACATTAACTTTCTGAATAAATTAAATTGCTTGCAGAGAAATTTGAGAATGTTACCCCAGGAGTTTCGGAAAGATCACAACAGCTCAGAAAAAATTGCAAGGGTGCGCTCTGCACAGGGAAATTTCGCAGTTGTTGCCCAAGTTGTTTGGGAGTCCTGCTGGGCCTGCTCTGCCGCCTACAACCTCGCCATGCTGGAGGCTGCTCGCTGGCAAGCTCGCGCTGGAGCCGTTGGGGGCTGCCTGCCCCCATTTTTGGGGGGTTGACCGCCGCAGCACCGCCGGCAGCGCTGGAGTCGTGCCCAGGCCAGGCCGTCGCCACGCCTCCAACTAAAAGAACCGCCAACCCTTCGGGATGAAAAGGACCCCCCACAATGCGAGGCATTAAGAGAGAGCGGTGCCGGGCTGGCTGGGCCAGGCCCCCTGGCGCACACTTAAAACTTTACTGTCGATTTGAGCCATGCCCGCTCCTCGGTGGAAGAAAAGGAGTTTTCCCGCTTTCGGTGGCGAGTGGCGCGCCCTGGCAGTATTGTCGGAAAAAAACCGTGCTCTAGGTTGTGGCGGGTGGGTGGGGTGTTTGCCTGCGAGCAGAACGAGGCCGTGAGTAGGTCGACGGCAACCCTCTGCCGCCATGCCCGGCGTGGGCACTCTCACCTTCCGACGGCTGTCAGGTGGCGATATCGGCCCCCGCCCCGCCAGCCGCGCTTCCTCCAGCCGATACAGCAGCTTCCTATACCAACACGGCCGGCACGGCAGCGCTCCAGTAGTTTTCCCTCAATGAACCAAAAGAAAGCAGCGCTTTTCCAGCGTAGCCGTTGTGTTTTCCAGAGCAGCAGTGAGCGAGATGGTCCTCCCTCCCCCCGCTGCAGCACCCCAGCCGCCTATTAAACGCCTCCCAGCCGTGACTTGGCTCGCGGCCTAACCAACCTATATTCCCTTTGTCTGGCCGCCACCCCGCCGCGCGACGCCGAGCAGCGGGGAGGGCAATGCAAAAAACAAACAACAATTAAAAAAGGAACAAATTAAAAATGCACTGGTACTTTCTTCTTACAATGTCATCGGAAAGTATAGCGACCGCCCGCCCAAAGGATTCGTTCAATCACTCTGTCTATCTCGCACTGCTGCCGGACGCCGATGAGTGCGACAGAGACGACTGTAGGCAACGAAACGATGCTTCGGATCAGGAGGTGACTGTCTCGGTGCGACGACTGAACCGGCGCGCCAACGACCCCTGAAGACGATGGTTACAACTTTCGGCAAACGCTCCCGCGCTGGCCGTCCGCCCCGTCCGCCCCCACCCCCTCCAGTTCCTCCAGTTTCGACCCCCGGCCCGCAGCTTGCCCTTTCCCCCACCGCCGCGACCGACCTCGCCTGTTGCGAAATGTGATTAAAAATAAAGCGAGACGGGAACGCAAATTAGCAGAGCACGGAGCAGACGGAGCACCGGGCGGCCGGCCGGCCGGAAGGTTAGACAGACAGACAAACAGACTGACGGACGGACAGGCGGACAGGCAGACAGACGAAAGGGGCTGGCTACCGCGGCGCTGGCTCAACGGACAGGTATTTAACGCCAGTATTTGAACCCGGAACCCGGCCCCATCTGCTGTCTCGGCGAAAGCAAACAAAGACGCGGGCTGCTCGCCTGGCTGCTGGACCACTGGACCGCGACGTTTCAAACACCTGCGCAGCGAGTGGGCGAAGGGGAGGGGGCGCGCGTCCTGCATCCTAACGGGGCGTCGTTCTCGACACATGTCCCGTGCCGCCCCCGCCCCCGCGAGGCACGGCCGGCCGGCCGGTCGTTGCCGCGACGCCGCCCTCCACACGAGGGCCCTTAATGTGTGCAGTGGACACCCTGCCCGTCATACTAATGCCGTGGAGTGGGACATTAACGCGGCAGAGGCCCTGGCGGTGGAGGCCGTGCACGACGCGGTGCGCGAGGCCGTGGCCGACGATGTGTCCCTTCGTTTGGTCGCGACGACTGCCTTTTCTCATGACCGCCCGATTGCCTTTTTTCTTTCCTTTCTCTCCCTTTTTTTCTCTCTGTCTCGGATGCGCCGGCAGTGACGGCAGCAGTGCGGCCCGAAGCCTCCTAAATGCTCACAGCGCGCCGGGCCGTCGGGCTCAAGGTGCAGCCAAGCAGTGCGGGGAACCGCTCGGCGTGGCGGGGCGTGGCGGGGCGTGGCGGGGCAACTCGGTCACCGAAAACCGGCGCGGGGCAAAGCGTGCCGCACGACTGAGCAGCCCCGCCACGCCCCGCCACGCCCCGCCCCGCCCCGCCGCGCCATGCAGTTGGGCCTCTGGCTAACTCATTTACGGGAAGTAAGTGTGTCGCAAAGAAAGTGTTTTGTGTACTCCTCCGTCTTTCGGCGGGGCCCTCCTCTCTCCGGCCGCGATCCAGAGGTGACTAATAATCGGCGGGCCGGGCCGTAACCTGGCGGGCACGGCGGCACGCGCCCACCACACTCAAATAACAACAAAAGGAAGAGGCAGCAACAACTTTCCTCCCAAACTTGGAATGACAGTTTTCCTAAATAGCGCCGTCTTGCCAAAGTGCCCCGCCCCCCTCGCCTCCCCGTCCGTTCCCATGCTGGATGACTATTACAGAGACGGGCGCGTAGAGACGCCCCTCCCCCTCCCTCCAGGGGCTCGTCCCACCCCATCGCGCCCCCGGCCGCAATAAGCATCGTGTTTTGAGATATGACGTCCACATAAAACGGGCCCAACTACAAAGGCTGGGAATGGAATAAAATGTCGCGGTTTGCAGCCGCACCAAATGATGGCGAATGTGAATGCTGCGGCGGAGGCGGACAATTTCAATGTGAATAAAAAGTAAGGGCCGCTGAGTGGCGGCGGCGTGCCGATGGTGCCCCCATGGTGTCCCGGTGGCGGCGGGCCTAACTGGGTTATGAAAGGGAGGCGCAAGTTCGGCGGCCGCTGCGTAATTGGCTGGATGGCACGCGTGTAAGTCAAAGCGAACAGCCGCGCTCACGGACGGGCAGACGGACGGGCAGACGGACGGGCAGACGGACGGCCGGCAGGGGAGCCCACGCGGTTGTTCAATTAGTGGCCAATCAACTGGACGTGTCCGTTAAAAGCGGAGGGCACGGCGGCAGGGACGACGGGCCCTCGCAAAGGCTAAGAAGGGTTTTTTTCGGTTCTGGAAGGGATCGCGTCAGTGAGGAGCGGCAAGCCGCGCCACGGAATGGTAGCTAAAATGGCGCTGAATCAATTGGCCATCGGCCGCCATGCCTCGAACGTGTGTGTGTGTGTGTGTGTGGTGGGAAGCCGGGGGGCGGAGGCATGCGTGTCCCTCACTGTGTGTGTGCCCTACCCTGCAAACCAGGGGTGAAAGGAGAGGGTGGAATGGGCAAAATAGGAGCCCCTACGAAGCACTGCGAGACCGCTCTGCGCGCCCCACACCCCGCCCCGCCCCGCCCCGGAAAGATGTCAATATGCCCGTTGACGTTGCGTGCGTCCCGCCGCGTCCCCCCCCCCCCCAGCCGAGCCGGCTCATGACAATCTGATTTATAGATGGCGTGGCCGTCGGGGCGTCGCTCGTCCGACGCATCAACCCGGACGAAAGTGAAAATCCGCGGTGGCCAAGCCGCCGGCAGTCTTGCTTGCCCGCCGCCTCGCACTCGGCTCGGCTCGGCTCGACTCGGCTCCGCTCGGCTCGGCTCGCGTGTAACTGAACCCCGGCCCGCACTCCGGCTCTCCAGCCGGCGGGATAGTGTTTCCGCGACTTTAGCGCCAAAATGCAGCACGCAAAGTATCGCTCCAGCGCTGCCGCTGTCCGCCCCCACTCCGACCAGGTGAGGGGCACAGGGCAGCGTACGCCGAACGGGCTGTAGCCGGCGACTGAGTCACGGCATTGTTGTTGGCGCCTCTGAATCACCCCAGCCTGTATACGGCCTGCACAGCCCCCACAGACAGGGGTGCTGATTCACAAGCACACGCACACATTCACACAAACACACACCAACCCCGCTCGGCCCCTCCAGCAGCATGCGGCGCCGCGCTGCTCGTGTCGGTGTGGCGCACTTCACAGGCGAGACGAGACAGGCAACGCGTCTGTGACTCGCCGCATCACCGCTGCGAGCGGCTGCGAGAAGGACGGTGCTGTGAGGCTGGCGGCGTTGGCGGCGCTGGCGCAAGGACTCACCGGTAGCGACGCCGTGGTGGCGAGGGGCAGGGTCGGGCTCCCCTCGAAGAAGGAGGAGCCGGCGGAGGGGAAGACTTGGTCGGCCAGCACGGCGACGGGGGTACGTGCGGCGCACGTACGCAGCGTGCGCGGACGGACGCGGACGGACGCGCCGCGGACGCCGAGATGCACCTGGAGCACGTAGCACGTCACACGAACGCACGCGTCGACCCCTTGCCTTGGCTACCACCGCGAGTACGAGTCCTGCCGAGCGCTGCCAGACAAGCTCTGGCCGAGTAAGCGCCGCTCGCGGCCGAGTCCACGCCTCCCCACGCCTCGGCTCGGCTCGACTCGGTCGCATCGAGCGTCGAGAGGAGCCGAGCGGCGCTCCCGAACGCTGCCGAGCGGCGCCGAAGCCGGGCCGAACGCGCGGCGCGCGCGACGCCGCCGCCGCCGCCGCCCAGCCATCGCCGCGCTGCGCCACGGCTTGGCTGCTGGCATGCGCGCGTCGCCATGGCAACCGGCGAAAAAACTTGGGTCCATGGGGGTGGGCGGAGCAGGGCGAGGCGGGGGCTTGAGAGCGAGAGTAAGAGGCCGGGCACATGTTGCCCCAAGACTTTGTCTCTGCGCGGCTGTCAGCCACCGCGTGCCACAGCTCGCACCCCATCCTAATCCCGTCAATGCACTAACGCCACTAACGCGCCCTAATCCCCCAGATCGCACTTCCGCCGAGGAGGCGAGGCGGGGCGGGGCGGGGCGCGGGCCGAACAAGGCAATAAGACAACGGCAGGATTAGTCGTCGGCGCGGTCTCGCGGCCCCGGGGACGAGACAGCCGTCGAGACGGCCGCCGTATTACAGTGGTGGAATTTGTTTGCCCAGCAGTCTTGCCATAGTTTCCCTAAGTCGTCTCCCCGCGGCGGCGCGGCGGCGCGGCGGCATCCCAGCCGCTGGCCTTCCACTTCCAGGCTCACCGCCCGGACGGCAGGCAACCCGGCACACCGGGATGTTCGCCGGGCGCGTCCACCGCCACGGCGGGCAGGTCGGCCAGGTCGGCTGCAGCTCTGCGCCTGCCGACGCGGCCCGTTGCAGCCTGCAGCTCTAAATCCATCCCGGCGCCGTGACGCCCCGTCCGGCTCACCTGCCGCCCTGCTGGCCCCGCCCAGCGCCGCGCCTCGGATTCCGGAAGGCGGGCCAGCCTCAAACGACGAAAAGGAAAGCAAACGCCGCGGAAACACTCGGCCGGGTCGGGAAAGCCGCGGGCACTAACTAGGGTGTCAACCCGCACGACGGCCACTCACTCTGAGCGCGTGTGTGTGTGTGAGTGTGTGCGTGTGGGGCCACCACGTCGCAACCAGGGCGACACACTACTACACACTACCACTCGCACAACAATTAGCGCTCATCCCGTCACTGGGGCTCGGCGGGGCACATAATTCATCACACGCGGCAGCGCGCGACACGCCACGTCCACAGCAGGTGCCCGCCCCGCCCTGCCCCGCCCCGCCCCGCCCCCAACATCCATCCTGCAGCGTCAATGCCAGTGGCGCGTCCTTTTTGTGCGGCGGTGGGAGTCGGCAGCGTGAGGCAGGCCGCACACGTCTTTATCAAAGTTCCGCCCTCTGCTGTGGAGCGCGCGTCCCGTCTCGACATGACCTGTTCCGCGACTTTTCGGCAATAAATTAGCTGTCGTTTCCTTGTCGTTGCTGCTTTGATTTCTAATTCACCGACGCAAGTTTGTATTTGGTTTATTTTCCTTAACAATTTTTCTTTGTTTTTATTCTCTCAGTGGTGGAGGGATACCGTCGTCCCCTTGCCGTGGGGCTTACGTCCTTGCAGTCCACCCCTCCGAGGTCCTTGCGAGGTTTCCTGACCCACAGCGCGGCGCCCTGCGCGTCCTGCAGGGCAGGCCGGTCGAGGACGCGGGACGAGGCGGCCAGGGCCCTTCCGCCGAGGCGCGACGCTCGAGGCAAAACTTGCGACCTGTCCCAAGGAAAAGGACTGCCGGCGGCGCTCACTCGGCGAGACGAGTCTCGCTCCCCAACGAGGCCGTGGCCGCCAACACATCGGCTGTCGCGATGTCGCCCGGCTGGTTCCGCCGGGACCGATTTAGCGCGCGTCGCCACCGCTGGCAAGCCATCGGGCGGCCCGGCCCGGCATGAATGAGCGCAGTCTTTTTCTCCGTGCTCGCTGCCCACTCGGCATAAATCTCGCCCCTCCCTCTTTCCCTACACACTCGCCGAAAAAAATACCCTGAGAACACTCATAGACACTCACTCGCGTACTTCGCATGAATGATCGCACGCCAGGTGTGTGCGGAGGGGTGGGGGTGGCGGAGGTGGGGGGGGGAGCCTCTGCCTGGCTTCCTGCCCGACTGGAGGAAGCACAGGCGCCACCACGCAAAGCCGGGGGGCAAAGCCTGCTCGGTAAATGAGTCTTGCATAAAAATGTGCATCGGCAAGCTGCGCTGCGCTGCTGTGTCCCTCATTTTTCAATCTGCCAATCGGTGGGAACCATTAAGTCCGTAGGCGGCAAACCGGTGAATGAATTATGGCTAAGGCCAACAAAAACCGTGGCAATGGCGGCGGCCTGCCGTCGGTCCAAATTTCACTTCATTTTTCACTTTTATTTTTCCTTATTTTAGATTGTTTCGGTCACGTTTCTCAAAAAATTCCGCGAGAGTCGCAGCTTGCTCGAGGCGCGTGGTTTCTTCATTAACGAAAGCACAAAAAACTCCCCGATAATGCCTTTTCGCACGCCTCCCCCCTGGACGCCCCTGGACCGGCTGGGCCCGTGACAGAGTCACTTAAAAAGCAATCCAAGCAGCACGCCGCCTTCGCTAACGACTTCCCCGCGACAACATATCGCGGCCAATACCAAACTCATTTCGGAGGCACTTTCCCTTTCCCGCCCTTTTTTTCCCGCCCTCCAAAGTCGCCTTCTCGGCAGCGTGACGCATGGCGCTGTCGAGGCGCCGCGACGCCCAGCAGACGCCCAGCAGACGCCCAGCAGACGCCCAGCAGACGCCCAGCAGACGCCCAGCAGACGCCCAGCAGGTTGATGCCGCCTGAAGAGTCGCTGTGTCTCCGTCGCACTCATAGGGCGTCTCGCAAGGGTGCGAGAGAGACACAGTGACTAGACGACTCTCTGGACTCCCACGCGGCTGGCCGCCAGATGCCGTCAGCCCGGAGCACCGCAGCGCGCGTATTGGTAGTACTACCGTGCCGATGCAAAAGAGAAACAGCATTATCAACGAGGGTACGTCGGTATTCCAAATATTCAAAAGTATTCGCCCATATTCCATATTCGTATTCCGTGTACCCGAAAAAAAAAAAGAGTGAGTACCCCTTCCATTATCAACAACGCGGATCTGATTTAATGACCCTCTCTCTCCCCCTCCCCCTTTGGGATTGGCCACTGAGGCGTGCGCCGCCTATCTTCTCTCTCACACTCCAGCGCCGCCACTGCCGTATCGACAGGCATTGTGTAAACATTACCGCCACCTATAGACGGCTGAGCCAGTAATGCTGGGGGTGGATTTGGGGGAGTAGCGCTGGGCCGCGCCACGCCGCGCCACGCCGCGCCACGCTGCGCCACGCTGCGCCACGCTGCGCCACGCTGCGCCACGCCGTAGGACGTCAAGAAGGCTACAGCGGCGCTACCCGCCCCGTCAGCCCCTCATGTCACCCCAGGAGACGCTCGAGCGACAGGACCTAGCTTCGGTCTTCGGCCACCTGCCCTGCTCGCAACCACGCGCTGCCGCAAGTCTTCCGAGGCAATTGGAGGGAAAAGGAACCCTCCCGTCAAAACTTTTGGTTTCGGCCGTACGTCAAAAGAGTCCCATATCGCCTCAACAAAAATTTACTTCATTGAAAAAAATAAAAAAATTGAATGGGAATGGTAGGAAGTGGCTGGCTGCTGAGCACAAGGAGCCATTGGATACCTATTTTCTTTTCTTGTTTTGAGAGAGTACAGCGCGCTCGGCAATCCATCATGGTTATTTTCTTCCTTTTACAGAATCCGTCCGCCGGTCGTTCGCATTTTGGTCCGCGGGGAGTTAGTTGGAAAAGGGGCCTGGCGGGGGCGCGGTGGCGCGGAGCCCACCTGGCGAAAGTGAGCGGCTAATTTCTGCGGGCCGCGGCCCAGAAATATATAGGAAGGGTGGCAGGTGTGAAGGGAAGCGACAAAGTTGTAATTGCCAGATTACTTTCCTACACAACTTGGACGCATCGCGCCTGAAAAGGGTAGCAGTGGCGTGGCGCTACGCGCCGCGGAGGAAGGAAGAAAAAGTCAGCATTTATTACAATATCAAAACCGTTAAGGTGCATAGAATTTGTTTTTAATTTATTTTTTTTCGTGTCGGAAACTGAGGCCGTGGTGCTGTCAGGCACTCGCCGGGCCGGTCGCGGAGCGCCCGGGCGGCCAGGCCGGCCCGCCACGCTCCCGTGCGCTCGCAGGAGCGGGTTGCCTAACCGTGACTTGGCAGGCGCCGACTGGTTGCCGGCTGGAATGTGTGCACACTGCGCGTCGCGGCGGCGGCGGAATGCCAACACGTCCCGCACGTCCGCCGCGCCGACCGGGCTAAGAAATGACCTCATACCGCGCGGAATTACAACGCTTGTACGTGACAATTACCGCCCCGACCACCTGTACAGCAACAATAGCAGCAGCAGCAACAACAGCATCAACAACAACAAGGACAGCTCGTTGCGCTTATGAGCCGCGCCGTCTCGCCCTACATTGTGTGCACACACCCCTCGCGGAGGAATGCCTTCTGGGGCCGCCCTGCCCGCGCGCGAACACACACACACACACACACACGCACAGAGAGAGACAGTGTACCCACGTCTCTGCCCCACCCACGAATACACACGCACGCCAAAACTGTTGCCAGACTGACTAGGCGTCGGTGCGTTCGCCCGCTTCCATCCCTACTCCCTTGCTCGTTCTCGAAGCAAAATCGCGCTTTTCATCAAGCCAGCAGCAGTCCCGGGTCGGATCCGTTGGCTCCGCCGGGGTTTCAAACATACCAACAGTGTTTTCTGTGTATATTGTTGTTCCTCTCGGAGATTTTTTCTACGCTGTGTCGTCAAAGCGTTTGTCGAGAGCAGGGCACGGGGTTGATGGAAAACTCCGCGTCCAAGAAAAGACTCGGGAATGGCTCGGCGGTGGTGCTGGGGGGAGGGGAAGGGGGACGGGGATGCGGAGTGAGGAGAGGAGCGTACCGCCAAATACGAGCCAAATACCGAAGCGAGGAGAAGTGAAACAGAGCGGTGCTGTGCGGCCGCCGTCGGACGGAAAGCCGCCACGCCGCGAACCTTCTCGGCGGCGAGGGGGACTCGGCGGGCAGCGCCCGGCAGCGCCCCAGCATTACCATTCCGGGAGGCGAGGCAGCCAATGAGAGCACCGAGGAGCTGCGTCGCCCCGTCTCTCTCGCACCCATAAGTGGCGTGCACGAACGCGAGAGAGACGGGGCGTCGTTTCGGAATCAGCCTGCTCATGGAGACGCAATCACGAAGCTGATTGGACCACCTCGTGACCCTATCCACCGCCCCGCGACCCCCACCGCGAGGCCCCGGGTTCGAATCCCGGCCACCGCAACCTTCGCAGGGAAAAGAAGGTTCATCGACACTGGTCTGTGCGGAATTGTGTTGTTGGCAACTGCGGCACTGCATGAGAATTAACCTCCGCATGAATTGACGCAGGCAGTCGGTATGTGCCTATGAGCGCAGTACACTGCACGTGGGCGGCGGGGAGCAGAGTGAAGGGCGATAGGGCGGCAACGAATGTGTGTCAGGTATTGCTGCGCATTGCGCGCATAGCGGCGGGGCGCGGCGAGCGTTCTCGGCGACACTTACAGGGGGAGGCTGAGGGAAGTGCCGCTCGGAGAGCCACCTGCACGCCGGCGGCGCCAAGAAGCAGGCGGGGCGCCACAACACACGCCTCGCGTCTTTGTGGGAACGGCTTCAGCGTGTTCCCCTCGCACTCCCCGCAGGCCGCAACGCCGCAACGCCGCGGTGCCCCGACACTGTTCTTCTTTTCCATTTCACGGCACGATAAAAACGTTTACCGTGGGCTTGCCGCTTGCCGCCGCTTGCCGTCGGCGCGCGGCGTGGCCGAGGCCGACGCCGTGGCGATGGCACGCGTCGTCGGCATGCCGGCCTGCTGCCGCCGCCTTTTCGGTTTCTTCCCTTCGTAACAAAAAACAACAACCAGGAACAGGAGATTCCAAATTGCATCGCCTGCGTGCTCTAAATATTTGGGTTTGCTGGGTGGGGCGGATGCGTGCTGGCTGGCGCGGCACAACGTCGGGTCACCCCGTGAATGGGCGAGTAACAATGAATGAATGGACCGAGAGTGGGCGTCGCGCCCACAATAGCGCCGTGGCCGCGAGCCCAGTGGGCTGGACGCAGGGTCGCGCCGTCTCCCTCGCACCCCTCGGACCGGCCCACCGTGCGAGCGAGACGGAAGGCACCGAGCAGCCCAGCAGAAAGCAACGCAACTGCGCGGCGCGGCCCGCGGCCCTGCGTGCCCCTCGCCGGCGACCTGGGCGGCAGGCAGCACCGCGGTAATTAAATCCAATTGGAGGGGATTTGCTCGGCCGTTGTGTTCGCGATGACCCGACACGTCCCGGCTACGCTACTGCACCACTTCGCTTTCCAAGTCGATTCTCCCCGACAAGTGTTTCTATTTCCGTTTTCGCTTTTTGATAATTGCATGCGACGGGTCGGGCGGCAAACAGCCAGGCAAGCAGGCAAGCATCGAGGCGCAGCGTCGTACCACTGGTTCCACTCCAACAGTCCGACACCACCAGGCAGGCAGGCAGCCTGCAGTCTCACGGTCCGCGCGATTCGTCCCAGCGCCACACATGTAGACATATGTCACGCCGACTTTTTCCCTCTCAATGGGGGCGGCCAGCGGCGTAGCAGCGTGGTGGGGGTGCGGGGGCGGGGCGGGGCGCAGAAATAGCAGGTCCGCGCTACGCCAGCCTCACCTTCCGGCGGTCCTTTGATTGATCGCCACATATTCTGGCACAGATTTCTCCCCCTCCCTCCCTCCCCCACTCCGCGCGAGTCGCGTCGTGAATTCATCGCCCGGCCGCACGGCTCACTTAACGACCGGCATAAACACGGCTGCTTATCGGCGTTTATTAGGCCGCGCTGAGGCGCCCTCGACAGGTTCATATAAAAACTAGTTCGCCTGCCCGCGCTTTTTGGCTCACAAATGTTAAAAAAAAATAAAAAAAAATCGCAATTAAAACTTTTTTTTTTTTCTTTTGGTAAGGCGGCTGGGTGTTTAAGTTGCACTGCAGATCGCAGAAGGAGTCTGTGGAAAACATGGAAAACTTATCATACAACGCTTGGGTTTCGAACGCTGGCCCCAAGAGATCAAAGACCCCACGCTGTTGGTGCTCATAGTGACTAGGGAAGTATGGCTCTGGCGGGGTGAGCTAGGCTGCACTGTTGCGTGATGGCAAACGCAAGGGCAAAAGGCAACTGACATGACTTCAAAAAAGTCGAGTCAGCTCTTCGCCGCACGTTCGGAACGGTGCCGGCGGGCTCCTCAAATGGGGGTTGTGCCGCGCTCCGTGCGTCTCGGGGCAAAAGGTGCAAGACGAAGTAAGCCGCGCTGCCGCGCCAGGGTAGCCACAGCCACCTGATGCTGCAGCTAAAAGTGTCACCACCTGCAGCAAAGAGCACGGCTTTACTGGATGCACATGCACGTGTGTGTGTGTGTGAGTGTGACTGAGAGAATGTGTGTGTGCGCGTAGGAGAGGGGAGGATCTTCCACCACAGGGCCACGGGCAGAAATGAATGGTGCAACGTTCGTATGAATGACTGCGGCGCTGCAGGGTGGATCCACGTCGGGCGGGGCGGGGCGGGGCGCGGCGCGGCCGGGTGGTGGCGCGTCGCAGCGTGTTATACGCCGGCTACTCAGGCCGACAGAACGCCAGCCGAGCTGTCCGAACGACCGAATCTCGAGGCGAGACGCTAAGTCCTGGGAATATCTGTCGCAAATCTGGCGGCCGGCCGCGGGGCGGACACCTTGACGGCCTTCCCTGGGGGACGGCGCCGAGGGGGGCGGGGCCGAGGGGGCGACGAAGCGCGGCAGGTGAACCTTGAATATGAGGCGTGGTTGTCCCTGCCGCGCTTCTCCGTGCAACACGCAACGCCGAGACACTGCCTCCGGCCAGCAGAACCGCACTGCCCCTCAGTTTGCGATGCGAGGAAGACCGCCGCCAGTCCCTGCGGCAAGATGGTTCAAGGCTGGACTGGCAAGGCTCTCGCTGGTACTTTGTCGGGCTCGGGGAAGGCAAGGCAACTTATATTGATGTTGGTCAAAAGCGCGAGCTATAAATACGAGTAACCGCAGGGCCTCTTCGGCCTGTCAAAACATTTTCCGATCACCAAAATACCAGCCGCGGGCCGCGCCATCCGTTTGCGCAGGACGGACGCCGGGCCGCGAGCTCGCAGCCGTACGTTTTTCACGGTCGACTCGCAGCAGGCAGCAGGCCCGGGGCGGGCCGCGGTGGGGCTCTGCGCTGCCGCGACCCTGCCGCCTGAATGAGACATCGACCCCTTCGAAGCGGCAGTTATGATGCGGCGACACCGCGGGACAGGCCTTGCCCACCAGGCCTCGCCCACCAGGCCTCGCCCACCAGGCCTCGCCCACCAGGCCTCGCCCACCCACAAAAGTAATATAACCTTTCTCGAACAGAGACCGGTCGCATCTAGCCCCGGCTGAAGGATAGAAATCGAAGCCCTCAGCTTGGGGCCCTGTATCTTCCCCAACACTGTTCCCAGTTCCATTTTTTAATCACGTACCTAAAGAGCATCTCGCCTGATGACGCCTCCTCCCCTCCATCCCCGCGCGGCCCCGCGGTCCTTAAGGCTCTGTTTGCTCCGCTCCGCCGCGAAGGCCGTCTCGCGCCGTAACAAGGCGTCGCTGCGGAATTCGAATCAGTGCAGCGGCACGCCGCCGGGCGCGCCGTGAAATACGGTCCGTTCGGCAGACGCCGCCTGGAGCCGCGCCCCCTGCAGCCGCCACTGGAGCCGCCACTGGAACGCCTGGAGAAAAGAGAATCCCTTTACGGGACAAACACTGCGCCTACAAGCAAACGATAAAACACGTTCTCGGTGCAGGGCTGCAGTACACGACGGCGTACATAAACGGAAAAAAAATCAGCAGCTGCTCCGGACGAGGAGATAGTGACAAATTTAATCGTGTCGTTCGCGGACACCTTTATGGGGCGAAGGGCTTGCACCGCGCAGTCTTCCAGTCCAGATAAGCCTCGCTCTATTAACCAGAAAAAAGGGAGAAGGAAAATCGCACGCGCGGATAGAGATGATGGCCTGACAAAAATAAAAGCGGGAAAAGAAAAGGAAGAAAAGAAAACGAAAAATGGGAAAAACAAGTCACGAGTGGAGCCAATGCAAATGGACGCAGGGACGGGGCTGGAAGGAAAAGCCAACCGTACACTCGGCCGCACAGTGACGAGGTTGGCGAAGGAAAAGATTGAAAGAAAAGGGGGGGGGGATGAAAAAGGAGAGACAAAAAAAGGGACGAAAAGTGGCCGCAATTAAGACGCGCCACTGTCGCTGGAACTGATATAAGCAAACGGGACAAAAAGGGAGCGAACTGCCGGGGCCCGCTGTGCGCTTAGACCGTTTAGAGAGAACTCCTTGCTGGAGCGGGGAGTGGGGGAACAGCGACAGCGCCACCCGTCCCCAGACCAGGACGAGAAATCAAGCGGAAACCCTGGACGGCAAACAAATGGAGCAGTCACATCGCGCCGAGCCGAGCCAGCCCGGCATCGGGGAGGGGATCTTGTAACGAGGCTGCTGGAGCCCAGCGGAGGGCTGGGATTGCGCAACAATAGGGGCAGTGGCGGGCCTGCAACGGGGTCTGTGCCCCACGACGGAGCCCTCCACCCCCGCCACCGGCTCTACTCTAAACCCTGCCAACCCCCGGCCCTGGCGGGCAGCACCTGTGTCAGCACCTGCAGATGAGGTGCCACCCTATCAATCATCCGCAGACCCCGCAGGCTCTGCCTCTCTGGACACATTAGGTGCTTCCCACCCCAGCGAACACACAAACTGAGAGGCAGCCCCTCTATGCGCAGCAGCAAGAAACCACTGGAAGTACCCTCCGTGGGCTGCAGCAACAAACTTACAAGCCCTTCGTCTTGGTGGGTTGGACATGGCAGCAGCAGCAGTGGTGGTGGCACTCACATTTCAATGTTTTAATTTCCCGCTGCTCTGGCCCTGTTTCACCCCGTTCCCCAACCCGTTCTGCTGTTTCTTTTCATTTTGATGTTATTTTTTTTCCAGACAAACGGCAAATTGATATTTACACCACGACCGCCAAGAGGCAAGTGCCGCAGTAATTGGCTGCCATGAGGCAGGTGGACCATTAGCAGCGAGATGGGCGCGTGGTGCGGCTCACTCACGATGGCGCACCGACCTCGACCAACTTGAATAAATATTTTCGTCCAGATTTTTGTCGGAATCAAGACGAATTAAAAGCGGATTTGTTTTGCCAAAGTTTCCCAAAAACCTTCATAATGATGTTGGTTTTTTTTGGGTAATTTTGCCCCAGCTGTCTTAAACTCAAAACTCAGAACCAACTCAGAACTGTTCACCTTGAAAAATCATTAATTCATTTTTCATTAAGAGTCATTGTAATTCATTTTGTGAATAGCAGATTACCGAAAAGTATTTAGAACGGGCCGTGCTCGATCTACCACCAGCGAGAACCCCAATCCCTGAACTCCGTGTGCCGGACACACGGCGTCGTGAGAACACCACGGTGTGCCGCAACCAGCCCTGCACAAAGACAGACAGGCAAGCCGACGGGCAAAAACCACCCCCAGATTAAGACGCGTCTGGAGCAGTTTGTGACGAAGTCAGACAAGATGGCCGACCTTGGCACTAAAAACTAACCTCCTGAACGGGACAGCGGCGCTGCTGCGCGCGACGTTAAATAAATGAGCATCACTTTGTCGCGGGAATCTTTTCGGAGGCGCTTCTCCGCTTGCTGGTCTCTCCGTGGCTTCTCGGTTTTTTTCTTCGCTACTGGAAGGCCAGCGGCGCGGCCAGCGGCCGAGGCAGGGACGAGCGGAGTGGCGGTGGCGGGCACCATGCTGGCAATATCGTTCGCCAAGTTTCGCCTCGTTTTTCCACCCACCACATGACCGTAACTAGCTGTTCTTCTTCCACTTCTTCTTCTTCTTCTTCCTCTCCATCTCCCACCTGCCTTACCTCGGCTCTGGGACCCCAACCATAAACATCGGGACTGATATCTCGGCTAGCCCCGCGTCGTCTCGGCGGCCCAGGCAGCCACCGGCCCCAGCCCGGCTTGCCGAAGCCTTGCCGGATAGTGGCAAACTTTCATTTGAAAATTTGAAAAATAGTCTTGTGGGATATCAAAAATTGTCTACAGGATATGGATGAAAAATTTTCTCCGAAAGTAAAAGGTCGCTCTACGGTGCGATCCATGTCAATGGGCACAACAATGCGCGCACAGCGGCTAAACAATCTAATGGCTGGCTCGCCCCGGCCCAGCCAGCCGGCCCAGCCAGCCGGCCCAGCCAGCCGGCCCCGGGGAGCCGCAGCCAAGTACAGCCAGGCTGCAGGGAGGACCCAGCTGCTAACTTTTGGCCCGAAAGCCGATATCGGCATACCAAATAAACTATTGGCGGGGCAGCGGGGCGCCGCCAGGGGCAGGGCACCCAGCGCAGGGGCCTCGGCCAGAGGGCGCGGAATCATTGCCCGGACCCTCCAAGTTTTAATCCAGTCTGGCAGCGACACAAAAAGCGGCGCAAAAGACTTGCTGCGTCAATTGCGACTCGATAACGCAGAAATTAGGACCACCCCTCCCCTCCCCTGGCGGCGGCAGAGGAACTCGGCGGGAAGGGGGCGGCACACAATACGGGTAAAACACGCATATTTCACGGCGCGGTGCGGAAGTGCTCTCATACGTCCGCCACAGGCGCAGCCCGGCGGCCCATTCAGCGCCCTGCGCCTCTCGCACTCGCGGGGCGCCCCGCACGGGGGGTGCGACAAGGACGGGGTGTCTGGCCGCGCTGTTCGGAACAAGCTCGCTGGCCGGCGCGGCCCCTAGTGCGAACAGGGCGGAGCGGAGCAGCCACTCAACTGCGGCGCCGGTCGCGGCAGTTATACGCGCCGTCGCGGGGCGGAGCGGGGCGGGGCGGGGCGGGGCCCACAGCGTACATGGCACCGGCCAGCCACACGGCTGCTCGGCCAGCCCCAGGCCAGCAGCCCCAGGCCAGCGGTCCGACGGCCAGCCGCTAGCGAGAACAGGGCGCAGTACATCACACCGCTACCGCTGTCCTCAACACACTCGGAGGCGGCTCCGGCCAATATCTGGCCCTCCATGGACGGCAGGGACAAACACCAACACCGCGGGCCTGCGCTCCTCCACCCGCACAACAAGTACGCCAGCCTGCACCACGGCGAGCGCGCTCACAAACTACTCTCAAACCAAGCGAAATGTGAGCCAGCCCATTTCTTTTTGATTTCACTTGAAGCGCTGTTTGACTGGGATGGCCAAGGCCCGGCCAGCGCCCCGGCCAGCGCCCCGGCTCGCTCGGCGCTGACGCTGCAGGGCCCCTCAGAGCCTCAAACACGTCGTCAATATTTAAATGACGCCGTGGCTGAGTCATCTCCGTGACACGTCGCCGTGCTTGCTCAGTGCATCGTAAAGGCCCAAAGGCGGCGGCACACTACGGCCCTGGCGCCCCGCCGTCGGCCACTCTGTCTCTCTCGCACCACGGAGCGTTCCGTATGTTTGTGACGACGCGGTCACAAAGAACGAGGCCAAGATATCACGGCACCAGCAGTTTTCTCTCGCGGCGGGGGCTGAGAGTCGCTCTGTCCCCCCCGCACCATAGGGGACGCCCCATAAGCGCGAGAGAGACAGAGGGAGGAAATGACGCCACCAGTGTGCAGGGCCAGGGCCTCGGGAAGCCACTGAAGCCAAATCGGATCAAGGCCGCTGTGACGCGAGGCGCCAAGCCGGCCAAGCCCCACAAGTACCTTTTCCTGCTCGGCGCGCACCCATTGCCATTCCGACTTGCTTGCAGTGGCGGCGCCGCACTAGCGACACGGCACGCTAAGCTGGAGGCAGCGTCGCCGCCGGCCTCGCGAGACGCGGCCGGGCCAGCAGACACGCTCTGATACTGATTAGACAGAGCAAGGAGGGCCCGGGGTGGCAGTGGCGGGGTTTAGCGCTGCAGGCCGGTGCCGGCGGGGCGCACGCCCTCCTCTCTCGCTCACACACGGCACGCCCCTCCAGTGCGAGCGAGAGGCCCGCGTACGGCAGGCTGGCTGTCGCACTCGTCCGCCTCCGAACTGAGTAATGACCGGAAAGGGGTGGACGCGGAAATCCCGCGCTGTCGCTGCGCGTCGCGGCGGGCCCGAAGGGTCGCTTCGTCGCTCTGTCCCTCTCGCGCCCCTTCGGGACGACCCGCGGGCGCGAGCGAGACAGAGCGACGAGGCGACTCTTCGCAACGCGTCGCCGTGCTCGCGGTGCAGTGCGGCGACTCGGCCGCGGGGCCGCGGGGGCCGCAGGGGGCGCGGACTTGTCGCCCTAATCCTTACAGACGAGCCGAGCACTGCGCCGCCTCGGCTCCGTCTGGCTCCGGAGACTCGTTCCGGCCACACAGACGGCGGCCGCCGCGGCACGCGGTGGAGTCTGAACGTTTCGATAATGCGGAGTTACTCTCTGAGGGGGCTGGGCGGGCTGTGCCCAGTGGGAGGGCCGGGCGCGGCGGCGCGGCGGCGCGGCGACACGCAGTCTGCAGTTTATGGTACGGCGCGTCGGCCCTTCACTGCTCCCCCTTCCCCCTCCACGACGTCTGCATGTTGTCCCCATAAACAGACAAAGTGAGTCCCGGCCGTGATGCCCAATAACGCGGCACTGACCGCCCCACTGGCTCTTGTTGTTCGCCCGGCTGGACGGGCTTACCTTATGTCACCATAGACCCGGTGAAGATAAAGTCGCGCCAACAACAACAACAACACAACAACAACAACAACGAAAAATTAAAATAAAGGCTGCCACTTAAAACAGGCCGGCCAGTTTTACGCGAGATGTGGGACGGCCAGCAGACGTCACGTGCCGCAGGTTGTGAGGCCCGGACGGCGGACGGTCGTTAGCTGCCGCGCCGTCTGCAGCACGTCTGCAGCACGTCTGCGCCGCGTTCGCAAAGTACACAAAGAGGCGGCTCATGACGAGCTCGGCTAGCGACGGGCGCCGCAGCGGCCTGCCCAGCCGGCCGGACCACAGCCCCTGCGTACAAACTTTGACCCGCTGTTGTCATTAGTGTCGAATTCCAGCAGGCGTGGTGACCGTTAACGATGCGTCAAAACGAAGCGACCCGGTGTCGGCGTGTGTGTGTGAAAGAGAGAGAGAGAGAGAGAGAGAGAGAGAGAGAGAGAGAGAGAGAGAGAGAGAGAGAGAGAGAGAGAGAGAGAGAGAGAGAGAGTCTGCCTGTCTATCGGTGTCTGGAAGCGAGGGGGAAGGCCAAGGCAACAAACACGAAAATGCCCCCCCTCCCCCCGCCAACCACACGCTCATCAACAAGATGCCTTTTGTGTGACAGGGCCGACCCTAATTGGAAGGCTGCGACACTAACGCCCCGCAGCCCTGCTTCCTCCAGCCAGGCAGCCTGCCAGCCAGCCAGCCAGCCAGGCAGCCAGCCCCAGCGCCTTTGTGTCCGGGGATAGCCTGTGCCGGGCGACGCGCGAGGCCGCCGTGTGGCCTACACTGCAGGCGCTCCCCGCCGCCGCATCTCCCGCGCAAACATGATGCGCTTTGGCCTTTTTCTAAGGCGTTTTGTTATTGTTTTTTTTTTTTTTTTGCTTTTCGAGTTGGCGGCCGAGGTCGGCTCATACATGCCTCCCTGATGGCGTCCGCGACGTGCAAGCAGGTGCAGGCAGTGCAGGCAGCCCAGCGCGAGCAAAGAGACTTATCTGCGTCGCCTTGTGTGGACTTGCCACGGAGAGGGCTCTAACTGCGGGGCAGCCCCGTGGCAGTTGGGCCCTTTCAGCGTGACAGGTCTTGATACCCTCGGGCCGCACGCCACGCCACGGGGACGAGACCAGGCCAGGTCCGTCAGCACTCTTTAATATTTCATCATGTTGTGCCAAGGAGATGAACCAACCTGGGTGCGGCGGAGGCGCACTGAGCGGCCCTGAGCTCGAAAGGGGACACGCGATATTACAGCAACAACAACTAGAGCAACGTCATCAGCAGCAACAACAAGAGCAGGAAGCCCGCACAAATGGGCGCGTGATGTATTTGTTATTCGTTCGGGCGAGGAGTGATGGCGCGCCAGATCGTCGCAGCGATTCGACCCGCTGTCCGCGAGGCTGCCCGCGAGGCTGGTGGAAGAGCGCGCAGAGAGTCCACTGGTGGAGCAAACATTCCATCCCTTGCACGGCGATTGCCAGTCAGCGGGTTCCTCCCTAGCTCCCTGCAGGAGGCAGGAGAGTCCGAGGGAGAGGGGGCGGGCCGCGGCCCACTCAAAGTGGAATGTACGTTTATTGCCGTGTGCGGTTATGCCGTGCTTAGGGAGGAATTCCCTAATTGTTTCCTGCGGTTCGCTGCCCGGCTGCGTGAGAGGTTTAAAAAAAGACCCCCCCCCCACACACACGCACACACACGGACACGCTCACAAGGCACGCACAAAGCGCCGGAAAAAGAAGACAACAGCGAAAACGCAAAAGGGTCTGTGTTCCCTCGAAGCATAAAAGAGTGGCGTTGTCGCGCGGCGTGTGCGAGCCCCGCGAGCAACCACTTCATTCGTCCGAAATGTGTGTGTAAAGGGGGGGAGGGGGAATCGCCCTCCGCCAGCCACGGCCGGCCGCAGGGAGCACACGCTAAATGTCTCCCGGTGAAAGGCCGCACCAGTCACTAAGTCAGCTGCACCAACACATTATGGAAAATATTCACCAAAAATGTGTAGCAAAATTTCTCGTCATTTGTTTTCTACGGCCGTCAGAGGTTCGATCCCAGCGGCACTCTCAGTCATTTTACGTGCGGCCCTGGACACACTGTAATGACACGCTCTCCGCCACAAGTGGCGCCGAAGGGCCCGAGGCAGGCCGAAGAGCACGCCGACCGTGTGCACACTGTGCAGCCAATCATCGCGGCCATACACTCTGCACTTCGCCCGCCGCGGTGTCCATTCCGCAGCCACTCGGCATCAGCCAAGGCGACCCCCCCCCTCCCCCCCACCACCACAACGCCACTCTCGAAATTACCCCCTCCGTTATCGCCGTGCCCATTGTTCCGGTGGCCCTTGCAATGCACGCGGGCTGCGTCGCGAAGCACGCGCCGCGCCCCGCACGCAGCCCGGCAGGGGGCATTGTGAGGAGAGCGCTCCGGGCACCGGCCGCGGCGGCCGCGGGGTGGAGGGGCAGATTTGAAAGCCACAGCAGAAGGGGGAGAGGGATGACCGAAGACACCGAGCCTAATGAGTTGAAAACAATGTCCTGGTGCAGAGGGACGGCAGCCTCGACGGCAGCGGTTCGACGACGTGCTCGCCGCTGCGCGCCGCTGCGCGCCCCCGCGACGCCAAACCAGCCGTAAGAAGGAAGCGAGTGGACCGGAAGCGAGGCCATCACGGCACGTCGCGGCCAGGCCTGGGCCGGGCCGCACATTTCAACAAATGGAGCAGCAGCAGCGGCGGGGCGCGGCGCGGCGCCACTCGGGTTACAAGTCACATCGCCGCTCGGACGTAAAGCACGGAAGGCAGACCGGAGTGACAGAGCTGCCATACACTTGCAGCCTTCATTTCCGGCCGCTTTCTCTCCCTTTCTTTTTCCCGGTTTCATTCACAGTGCGGGGTGCCCGTCACACTCGCGATTTGCTAGGCGTGAATGGGCACGGCGACATGACACCGGGAAAAAAAAAGGACAAAGCGGAAAGGGTAAAGAGGGGAAATCAGCAAATACATGGAAGTCAGCTGACCGCACGGATCCTTGTCTAGCAGAAAACCTCGCTGTTACTCGCAAAAGAAAAAAAAAGAAAAGCGTTAAAAGGTTTAAGAGAGGGGACGCAAGGGAGTGAGGATTGAGCCCGGCGTAACGGGAGATGGGTGAGGGGCTTAAAAAGTCCAAGAAGTGCCCCAGAAGTAATTAAAAGAAATCCAATTGTGTTGTTGATTTATGCAAGCTGCACTGCCGGGATTATGGTCTGCACAACCAGCCGAAAAGTCGGACCGGCGAAAAACGTGTTGCTGTCAGGGGGAGGGGGGCGGGGGAAAGGAACCGGGCCGAGATGGCTCCGGCGGGGCTGACAGGGCTGGCAGACCCACGCCAAGAATGCGGCCCGGAAAAATTCTCATCAGGCCGTTGCCTGGCGCGACGTGCCACAACGTAGCGAGAAAGAGAGAGAGCGCAGAAAAAAAAAGTGCGAAAATTTAAACCGGCAATAAAGTTATCGCGGCCCCGTTCGCAGCACGCGGCTGCAGCGCGAGACGCGCAAGATTAATTTGGCCGGAGTGGGTGTAATAACACTCAGGCAGACGTTTCAATGGAATCAGAGAGCCTCGATTGTGTGGCGCCGCATTATCAGGATGAGGGAGAGGGAGAGGGGGGAGGGAGAGAGAGAGAGATAGAGAGAGAGAGAGAGAGAGAGAGAGAGAGAGAGAGAGAGAGAGAGAGAGAGAGAGAGAGAGAGAGAGAGAGAGCGCTGGCCAGGCTCCAGAGAACAGGTGCCGCGGCTTAGCTATTGCTCGGACTGCAGACTGATTCCGCGGGAGGCCCCTCTCCCTCGCACTCATGGGGCGCCCGGTACGGGTAGAGACAGGACGAGCGGGCCTCCAGCCACGCCGCCCGCGCGGAAGGCAACGCCCCACGCTGCGCGCACCGCTGTCCTCGGGCTGCCTATCTCCCCGGCGGGCCGTGTCGCACACACGGGGTGTCCGCAGGCATGGGTGCGACAGAGCGACGGAATGGCTCGGCTGGCGCGGGGCACTGCACAGTGATTCCCACAGTCGTTTCCATCGCTCTCTCTCGACCGGCAGCGCCACGGCCGGCGCGGCCACCGGGCAAAGCAATCAGCGGGAGAGGAAGGCGCCCAAAGGAATCGAGGCGAATACCGCGTCGCCGACGCCACGGAACTGTTAATAACTTGCCCCGGCCTTGTTCGCAGATGTAGGTCACCACTATGCACAGGGTGAAACCGGAAACAAAACGCCGAGTCGCGTCTTCTGCTACAGCGGTTCCGCGCGCCAAGAGGAGGGGGCGCGGTTCAGAGGGTCGCCACAACAACGCTGTTTTCATTCTCACACAGACACCACAAACGGAAACCACACATACTGGACCACTTGCTTTGGACGGACAAACGCGGGTGGCGGGCAACCCTTTCAACTGATTTTTTTTATTTTTTTTAAATTTGTAAATTTGTAAATTTTTAGGCGGGGTATACGCGTCGCGAACCCGCCGAAAAGCAGGCTAAAGCTCGCTGCATCCGGAAGTACCTCAAGAAACGAAAAAAGACAACGGAGCCTGATAGATGCACGGTCAAGTTTGTTGCGCAAGTTGGTTGCTGAGAGGAGTACCCTTTTCGCTAGCGGTGCATCACAATGCCCCTCGCTCTCAGCGAGATGACGGCGCGGCGCGGCCCCCAAAGGCGGCGGCGTGAAATCGCGGTCCACAAAGGAGAGCTTCGAATCGCGAGCTGCAAAAAGGGGAACGGATGGCGACATCTGCGGCTGGCGACGCCGCCGCCTCGCTGTGGCTCGAGAGCAAGCACAGCTGCCCGCCGATGCCGCGTTTCAAACGAGGGACCCAAACAGTGGTCTGGTGACTTGAAAATTATCTGTAGTCGGTAATGCCACTCGGTGTTCAACCCTTCTGTTTCATTGAGAGATGTACCGGAGAGCTACAAAGTTCGGTTGAGAAGGAGAGCGCCTGGGAGGCGGGCACTGAATGCGCCGCAGCACGGCGGGCCTGCCGAGCGAGCAGGCGCCGTGAAGCCCTAGAGTTGTGGGGCTTCAGCGCGCTGGCCGCCCAGTGCCGCGAGTCACCATGCGTCCCCAACGCCCTTGGTGCGAGTCCAAATGTATAGCGTTTCCGTGCTCAGCACACCGAAGACTTGAAAATCACGAAAAGCTCGACATATTTATATTTTTGTCCGGCAATGGCCAGTTACTGGTTTAAGTAGGGTTGTAGGGTCAAAAGAGAAGCCACTTTTATGATCAGCATACTGAAAACTGGATGCAAAACTGTTATACTCAACTTTATGGTTACAATAATTCTAATACTTCTAATAATTCTGGAGTCAAAATGTACAAACTAATGTTTCACCCAACACCCTTTTTTTTAAAAAAAAAAAAAAAAAAAATTGTTTGCATGAACTCATGTGTCACCAACATCTGATTAAGTACCAACAAAAATCTCTGTGGACTGAAAATGGGCTGGCGAGATGACCTGATGAACGAAAAAGGTGATACAAAAAAGTATCTCCGCAAAATAGGGCGATACTTTTGAGTATCGCCAAACTTTGGCTCTGAACTATGAACTGACCAAGGCAACACAGGAATTAACTTTAGATCTAAAAAATGAATCAAAATTTTGTCAGATGACCAGTGAAAGTTGTCATGTGGAAGCGTCAAGGCTGTTCCGACTGAAACACTCCTAAACTATAGCCAGTCCGCTTTGCTCTTTCCCAGTTGCTAGTGTTCAGAGTGGTAAAAATAAGAAGTACTTACAAAAAACACAACAACATCTTCTGTGAAGAAATGTGCAGACAAGGCTGGTTCCTCTAATGGTATTGAAATAATAAAGTATTACAACGTAACCTCTTGTGAACCGCATCAGCCAATACACAGAGGTTACAGTATTGATAGCCTATAAAATTTAATAAACACTGCTCCGTGTCACACGGAAGTTTCCCAGTAGTTCGAATGTTTGAAAAAAAATCTTCACCATAATACACTCAACCCTATCTGGAGGGCTTCTGCCGAACTGACGGCGGCGAGCGAACCGGGCATGCGAACGAACAAGCTGGCGGGCGAACGCCTCCGCGGCGCGAATGACAAGATGGACGAGCCAGCGGCGCGATGAACGAACGTGGGGAATGAATCGAGCGGGAGGCGCGAAGGGAAGTCGGGAACGAAGGGAATGATCGGATGCGACCTCTTGCATACATTGAACGCATCCGTGAAACATTCACTCCCAATGAAACAATTCGTTCGATCGCCCTCGTTCCTCGTTCACGAAGACCGCTCGTTCGGGCTCTTCGTCATTCGTAGTCATGTTCATTCGCCGCGAGTCAATTCGTTCGCTTGTTCGCATGTCCGGTTCGCTCGCCGCCGCCAGTTCGGCAGAAGCCCTCCTGGTATAGTCACCATTCCGTTGCAAACGAAGAAATTGAATTTCATCGATTCAAGTCATCACTACAGCGAACGACAACAACAACACAGCGACCATTGTGGTTTTAGTTTACGTGGTTTACGTCCATCGAAACAAAAGAAGGCTACGATTGAGATTCAGATTCGGGTTTCGGGTCGTTCTCAAAACCTGGAAAGTCATTTGCAATTTGCACTACACAGGTCGCTATTTACAGTATCTTTGTTTACAAGACGTCATAACCTCAAAATTGCCACAGTGCACCTTCATTTGGAAGAGCTTTCTCATCAGTAATGTTAAATTATTACTGACTCCATCACCAATGGACGCAAATTATTTTTTAACAATCGAACTTTTGGAAACCTACCGTGTGACGCAGAATCGTGTTTAAAACTTAGAAGTTATCACTGCAACCTCAGTGCCATTGGCGATGTAGTCCCAGTTCTCAAGACACTACACTGGAATACTTCATAGTAAGAATGCATGAGAGGAACCATCCTTGTCTGCACATTTCTTCAAAGAAGATGCTGCTGTGTTTATTGTAAGTACATCTTATGTTTTCCTCACTGAAGACAAGCAACTGAGAAAAACCAAAGCTGACTGGCTAATTTAGGGGCGTTTCAGTCGGAACTGCCTAGACCCTTCCATATACAACTGTCTCTGGTCATCTGACAAAATTTCAATTCAATTATGTGTTAAATGTCATTTTTAATTGATTCTGACATCAATTCCTGTGTTGCCTTGGTCAGTTCACAGTTTAGAGATACATTTTTGGGATACTCAAACGTATTCCCTTCTTTTGGTGATTCTTTTGAGCGTCACCCTTTCTCGGCAATACTCTTCTGATGCGGCCTTTTTTTGGTGATTCTTTTTCGTATCATCCATTTAGAGGTTATAATTATGACCACTTGATTTTTAGTGTGCAGCTGCTGTGGTTACTTCAAATCAAACAGCTCCTGTGGAAAATATTAGAGATGTTCGATGTCAAATTTGTAAAGTGGTTGTGATGTAGTTGCCGAGAATCTTGATTACTGAACACACTATTCAGCCAGCGATCAATCCATCATAAACTTCCCTTCTTTTTTTCCCGTAAGAGTGTCAAGGGCCGTCAGGAGAAGGCAGCAGCAGCCGGCTCTGAGAGTGGGGTGGTGGTGGCGTGTGCCTGTGGGCAAGCACCGCGGGCCGGGGCGGTTTGGGGCAGGCGGCTTATGACGGCAAGAAGATTCCCTCGGCTTATATTCGATCTCGGCGTCATTGGCGCCCCCTTAATGGCGGGACGATTACCGCGGCAAAAAGCCCGCCAGATTTAAAAGGCGATGCTGCGCCGCGCCGCGCCACTAACGAGTCGCGCGGGATTCGATTTGAATGCATAGTGGCGCGGGACGCGACGAGCGGCTCATAGGAAGGGATTCATTTTAAAACGGGGGCAAAGGAAAAAAAAAGCGATGTCACGCATAACAGGTTTTCTGGTATCGTAAAATAAATAATGATCACAATTTGCTTACATGTGGCTGCATGTAGGGAACCACCAAGTACAGTACCTTATCTTGTTTTTCGATTTATTTTTTTTAATTTAACCTTTTTATGAGCGGTATTTCATACACTCATTGGTCGGCGAACGACGCCAAAGACTCAGCCGCTCAAATACAGCGAGGCCCAAAACGCGTTCCCAGTGTGCGCATTGTGCTGGCGCCCCAGGGTCCCGCGCGGTCTAAGAGGCGTGTGATTTCGTTCCGTCATTTCCCGAGACAAAGTGGCGCACTCCGTCTCTCTGGTCGCAGCCACGCCGTCCACTCCGTCTCCGTCCTGGGCGGCAGGACAGGTCTGTTTGAGTTTTCGATTCCTTTCGGCCGGCTGGAGCGAGGCCGATCCATAGCCCCCCCTCCAAGTAGTCGTTGCCTGCAGACGTCATAGATTGAATGTCTTTCCCGGGTTGACTTCAAGTGCCACAACTATAAACGCGAGAGGGGGAGGGGAGGGGCATAACTTTGGGTTAGGACCAAGCGGCCGAGTTCCCGGACAAGACGGGGCGGAGGAGCAGGAGGAGGGGCGGCAAGATTTATTTTTTTACGGCCGTCATGAACGTCACGCGCACGGAGCTCCACTCGCAGCGCGGTGCGTGGCGGCGTGCGCGCTGCAGGTAAGGGTTTACTGCGAATAAGCGAGCCCCCGCGGTTTGAGTGCCGGCGTCACGTCTTATTTGCAGTCTGCCCGCGCTGCGACTAACAGAGCACGGAGCAGAATTATATGGAGGAACGGCTTTGCACGAAAACCGAACTACCTTTCGCGGCGGCAGTTGGTAGTTGCTCCGCCCGCCACCACGCGGCGCTCGCGTCGTTATGGCTCTGCTCCGGCCGCTGGGCGCCTTTGCCAGCCACAGTGAGGCATGGACCGGGGACGGTTTTTCGGCTTTAGGTCCTAAACCGTTCAAATTAGAGGGGTAGAGTAAGCGAGGCGATTGTAGGTCTCAGTTTAAGCTACAATCGGCTCGCTTAGTATACCCCTCTAACTTCAACGGTTTAGGAGGTAGTAGTGGAAAACCATCTCCCTCCGGTACCTCCAGCTAAATCTGGCTGTATCTTTAGCAAGCCTTAAATATAACATTTTTGCATAAAATTTTAGAAACCTAAAAGTAATTTTTGCCGTTATAACTGGTAGTTTTTTTTGGCGGTTGTCGTTTGATCGGTATAGTTGCTATGAAGAATGTGTTTCGTTTTTGGTTGTGGTTACGGTACTGACACTCAATTTAAACACAGCTAATCGTGTGATCCTTATGGTAAATATGTGCAAATATTCCACAGATCATTTTCAAATCATACATAATATATGATTGTCAACTTTGGTGTTTTGAGCACTAGTACAGAACATAAGTTATCTTTTAAAAATAATATTTGAATTAATTAATAATTGAGTTTAATTCTATCATATTGTGAGGCCTGTTTTAGTGTATTTTCCACACAATGAACATGTTTCATTTGCATATTACTTATCATAGTATATTTTTATATTTTAATCACAATGCTCTTTCAAATATTATAAAATTATCCTACTGAATAAAATATTTCTCTTACCATTGTGTCAGTACCGTTATCACAACCAAAAACGAAACACATCCTTTATAGCAACTATAACGACAACCGCAAAAAAAAACTACCAGTTATAACGGCAAAAATTACTTTTAGGTTGCTAAAATTTTATGCAAAAATGTTATATTTAAGGCTTGCTAAAGATATAGCCAGATTTAGCTGGAGGTACCGGAGGGAGATGGTTTTCCACTACTACCTCCTAAACCGTTGAAGTTGGAGGGGTATACTAAGCGAGCCGATTGTAGCTTAAACTGAGACCTACAATCGCCTCGTTTACTCTACCCCTCTAATTTGAACGGTTTAGGACCTAAAGCCGAAAAACCGTCCCCGGTCCATGCCTTACTGTGGCTGGCAAAGGCGCCTAGCGGCCAGAGCAGAGCCATAACGACGCGAGCGCCGCGTGGTGGCGGGCAGAGCAACTACCAACTGCCGCCGCGAAAGGTAGTTCGCCGGCCCTATCCCGCTGGGCCTGACCCGTTCCTCCATACCATTCTGCTCCGTGAACAGAGGAAAGCAAAGTTGTGACTACGAATAAATCTGGGGACCTGCTCTGCCGACCAGGCAACTCCGACACTGTAAGACCAGCGCAACCAAAGACCGCGCCGTGCCGCCTCTTTTATTGGAATGGGGGGCGGGCAGGAACATAGCGGATTTTTTTAATTTTTTTTTTTTGGGGGGGGGGGGATTTAGGAAGTTGTTGACACGTCGTTTTGGCACGGGCCCCCGTACCGTCTTCCTTTGCATAATAGCCACTGCCAGTGTACGCGACCCCTGCTTTCGCACCGGATGGCTAAACGCACTCACATACACCTACACACGCGCACACTAAATCGCTGCCCCCAGCCGCCCCCACCCCGCAACTGCCCCTTGCTTGCGTGCGATTAGGCTATCTCAGCCTTCCGGGCGACGGGACAGGGCGGGGCGCGGCGGAGCGCAGCGGGGCGCGGCGGGGCGGGGTGGCATCAGCATTGTGCAGCGTGCGCACTTCATTTCACTGGGCACTCGTCCGAGAGGATCACACGGCACCACAGTGGGCGATCGCTGGCGCCGTTTTTTGACCGCGGTTCCGTCATGTCCGTCGCCACAACAGCCCCGCACCACGCGCGTCCTTTGTTGTTCGCATTCGAAAAGAGAAAGATAAAGCGATGCGCGTTCATAACGAGTGTTTTTGGCAGTCGCGTGCCGCGTGCCGGGATGAGCGGACAACGCCAATGTCTTGTTCTTGCGGCTGCGCGTGCAGGGCGCGGCACGGGGCGGCTGTGCCGAAACTCCCTTTTTGCCGTCTTGCCGGGGAAGGCGCGGCCAGCGCGGCCAGCGCGGCCCAGGATACAAGAAATCACTTCTGACGTCCGCCACGCCACGCACGGAGGAGCAGCGCGCCACGATCGCGGGGGTCTTGTTGGCCGACAATTTGTTTGCCATCCTCGTCCAAGCACATGAGCCGGCGGGGCTCGGCGGGGCACGGTGGGGCGCGGTGACGTCCCGGAGTCTGCCGCGGCCGGGCAGAGACACGGGCAGAGGGACCGAGCAGCCAGATAGCGGGACGGAGGGAGGACGGCCGCAAAACACGAGGACCACGTCGCCAGCGCCGCCGCGCCGCGCCCCGCGGAGCCTTTGCCTTTCACCTCGGCGTGTCGAGATAGTGGAGGAGCCAGCGACAGCTGCGGCAACAAAAAAAAAAGCACCGGGATTTGAGAGTGACGCTCCTGACTTCTCTCCCTCCGCTGTCGCTCTCTCTGTCTCTCCCCCGCGCGCCGCCACTACTTGCCAATCTCCGGGCGGCCCGCCCAGTGACCCGGCATGTATAAAACATTACTAAGGGCGCCAACGCTTTGCCGCCACGTCAAAATTTCCGCCTACTCGGTAAAAACGCGTCCTGAAAAAAAAAAAAACAGGACCGAAAGGCTTATTGGCTTATAGGTCCTTGGAGCCTTTCGGTCCTGCTTGTGTCCAGGACGCGTTTTAACCGTGTTGTTTATGATGTTGTTTTGTTTTTGATTGCGCGCGGGTACCTGCCCAGTCGGATGCAGAGGAAGCTGCGTGAGTGATGGTGCGGGCCGCGGCG
Organism: Stenchaetothrips biformis; assembly: GCA_030522485.1. Lineage (NCBI taxonomy): Eukaryota > Metazoa > Arthropoda > Insecta > Thysanoptera > Thripidae > Stenchaetothrips > Stenchaetothrips biformis. The sequence goes on from CM060087.1 coordinate 17,702,339, forward strand.
TGCTGCAAGAAGTGCGTGCAAGTTGGAGTGGCGGGGGCGAAAGGGGTGCGGCCGTGGCGGGGCGTGGTGTGGAGGGCTGGTCGACATGCAGCGGGCCGGCCGGGCCGACCGACCGGGCCACTAGTCGGCGCTGCAGAATAGAAATTAGAAGCGGAAGTATTAAGTGAGGATGCTTTACGAAACAGCTCTGCTCCCAAATTGGACATTTTGCACTGCAAATGAGGAGAGCACCAGAAACGTAGTAGAAGGGTCGTCGGTTCGGCTGCTTGACTGCTTGACGTCTCTCTGCGCTCGTCACTCACAGCTGCAGGCGCTACCCCTTGGATTGGGGTGGCGAGAGAGAGAGAGAGAGAAAGAGAGAGAGAGAGAGAGAGAGAGAGAGAGAGGGTACGACACCAGCCCGCTCTCCGGCCACATCATATATTAAACACATAAATCACAGCCATTGCCCGCCCCAGCCAGCCAGCTCGGTCAGTTGCAGCCACCTCTCGGCCCCACCCCGCCCCCGAGGTTCGCTGCGAGGGAACCGCGCGTGCTCTGTGCAGCTGAACACTCGCAGAAGCACATTCTTCCAGTTCTCTGGCGCTTCATTTCATTCCGCGCTGATCACCACGGCCCCCTTCGCGCCATTCAGGTCGCACCTGGCGGATGCGCCCCGTGAGATTCAGGCGGCCGATGCTGCGCGATTCATGACGGTCTTCATCACGACGAGGAGTCATTTTTTGCGCCGAATATTCCTCCTTCCTCCGTGCGCGGCAATAATTCTTGCCCACGAGGTAGAATGGCTGCTGCTTCATTTTTCATTTTCACTGTTCTGAAGTTTCGAACACAGCATCATGCACCCGGTGGCCGAGGGGGTAGCGTGCGCGTTTGTGAAGCCAAGGATCCGGAGGTTCGAATCTCGCTCGAGTCAAACTTTTGTTGGTATGTGGCGTGTTTTGTTGCGCGTGTTTTGGAAGCGGAAATCAGGGCAGATTAATGCTCCCGCACGCCGCGCACGCCGGCGAGAGCAATGAGTAATTGGGGATTTTAATGAGAGCGCTTCCGCAGTGCTCGCTGCCTCGCTGCTATCGTTGCGTGGAATAAAATCATCACGATTAATTATCGCGGCATGTCGTGAGCCCGAAGCATAGATGACGGATTCCGAAGAGTCAATCCGTCCCTGTCGCACTCATGGGGCGTCCCGTAGGGAGTGCGAGAGAGGCAGACCGACGGCATGGCTCGGCAGCAAGGGAGCATGGAGGGGAGCGGCGGCTCGGATGCGCCAGCCCCGCGCTGAGCCGTCGCGTGGTTTAGGTGGACACCTTCGCGGGGGCCCCTTCGCCGAATCTGTGCGTCGGGAGAGAAAGAGATCCTGAGGGAGAGGGGCTCTACGTAGTCCGATGAGGTCCCGAATCGCAGCCCTAAAAAAGGGAAAGAAACAGGGGGAGGCTCGAATTATGGGGGTCCAACCCTGAGGGGCGGCCAAGGTTCCTGCAATTGGAGGGCGGCGGGGAGGGGAGAAGGCGGCCCTGAAGGTTGCAGGAAGGGAGGGACTCGCCGCATGCATCTAAACGGGATCATTTCCAAGGGGTGGCAACGAAGCAAACGGCCTCCTTGCACGCCAAGATACGTCACGCCGCGCACCTGTAGGCCAGCCCAGCGGCGCAATGAGCACACACGCCATCAGCCCCGCCGTCGGCCTGTCCGTCCGTCCGCCCGTCCGCCCAGGCTTCATCCCAGGGCCCAATCGTGTCGACAGAATGGGAGGTTATCGGCTGGGCTAAAGGGTGGGGTTGGGGGCCTCACCGCCGATCGCGGACCCCCACCCAACCCTCCCCGTTCTCCAGCGGCGGTCCATCTGACCACCAAACGACCACACACCCGACCGGTCCGGCCCATTAGGAACACCCTCGCCTGGCGGGGCGGGGCACTCCGTGTCCACTTGGCTCAATGCAAATCTCATGCCCCTGCCTGCCTGCCTGCCTGTGACCCTTGGACTGATTCGCCCCGTCTTCTGCTTATCTCGACCGCAATTTATACCTATTAGGACGCCTGGTTGGACCGAGCGGGCCAAAATGAGCTCCGAAACGCGGGGAGGGAAAAGAAACGTCGTGGCAAAATCTCGTAGTTTGGTAATACTGAAAGTTTCTCGGAAAAGAAATATTATTTCAGCGCGGTACAGCTGTTTTTCCCCTCTATTTTCTTTTCTTTTGTTAAAAAAATGTGCAGTTTAAAAAAAAATAATAAAAATATTTTTTTTGTGTTAATTGTTGCTTGCTTATTCCGGCTTATTCCATTGAATATTCCCTCAACGTCCGGCACATAACTTGCGACATGATTTGAGGTCTCACCCACACACTCCGGGGCAGGCACGTCCCTGTCAGAGGCATGTGAGGCACCACGCCATACATCAGGCCAACATGGCCAGCTGGATTAATGGCCAATGCTAATTACCTTCATCCCGCGCATACGCGTACTCACACCACGTCTCTCTCGTACAACATGTGGCCCGACGAAAAAGTTGCGGGCCACCATCCATTGGCAGCCCTGCGGCCGCCGAGCATTTCCGGGCCAAGGTTAGGACAGCGCAGAGCACGGCAATGCAAGCAATGATGCGAGTCGGCCGTTGGAAATGAAAACAGAAAATCGTTTCCCTCGCCTGAACCCTCACTGCCTCGTCAGGGCGTCGGCCCGTCTAGTTGGCTCAAGGTTGGCCCTGGTTCCCACAGCTGGAGCGGCGGCCACGTTCCGGAGAGCCGAGCGATTCTGGGGCGTTGTTAGGTTACCCTCGCGCTGCGGGGCGCTCCATGAGTGCGAGAGAGACGGGGTGACTGAAGGCGACCGGCGTCTGGGAGTCACGCTGGGATAATCGCTTGCTAAGCTTCCGGAACGAAAAGCCCGTCGAGCAGCATAGGACGGCCACAACACGGGCTTAAGTCGAGACGCCGATGTCTGCCGAATGGCCACGGCCATGGCCGAACTGAAGGCCGAACTAGTCCATTAATAACTATTGGGGGGCATTCCCTCGGGCCGGGCCGCCTCCCTGGTGTGCTGCTTAGCGCCGGCCGGAGCCAGGTGCGGAGCACCGACTATTGCAAACGGGAAAGTAAGTTTGCCGAGTTTGCCCCTTGGACGCCTCCAACGGCGCCAGCCCGCTAGACCAAGACGAAATGGTATCTCTCGCCTCTGACGTCTAAACTAATCTAGAAGGCGCTTTCGAGGCACCAAGGGTTGGAACGTGATGGCGGGAGGGAAACATGAAACGACGCTCGCGACTCGCCCGTTGAACCGCTGTATGTGTGGTTCATGACGCCTCGTTGTTGTTCATCCCGGCCGACTCGGCGGCTCGGCGGCCCTGTCACCAGCAGGCAGGACCGCCGTCTCCAGGAGCGGGAAGAAGGCAAAGGGGAAGCATGGCACTGGTAAATGTTCCGTCGCAGCCAGCCAGCCAGGCTGTGTGCTAGTTTGCATAAACATGAGGTGCCAGCTGCCACCCCTGCAGCGCGGCGTGCGCCAGCGCGGCCAGCGCCCAAAACATCCCCGCGAAACACGCTGCTGGGTGCGTCTAGCGGCCAGCGCGGCCAGGCGCGGACGGAACAGCTCTGCAGTTAGGGTTGAAGTCAAACGCGCAGCGGTGCCGATGGATTCGTCGTTCAGCATTCGTTCTGGTCTGTGGACTTTCGCTTTAAACGCCCGTTGGTGCCTGGCCGTCGTCGTCGTCAGGCACTCGTCGAGCAGGGCCAGGGCGTCGGGCCTTGGTGGCCGGGCCGCTCGAACCCCCTGGATGGACGCAGGGCGAGGGCGTAGTGCGCCCGGAGTTTCTGCCGCCTCCCCGCCATCTACTCACGGAGGCATTCCGGGCGATCCCGTTCCGGGCCGCCGGCCCTGGTCGCGTGTTTAGCCCCGCAATTATTAATCACTAGCAATATGAATAGCGATGTGAATACCGGTGTGAATAGGCTGGCCCGCGAATAATCGGCCGCTGAGCTTGGGCCGCGTTCCTCACGAGGGAGGGGCCGCCGTCCAGCCCGCCCAGGCAGGGTGGCGTCGGCGGGCCCTCTGCGTCCCTCGGAGTGTCCTTGTTCGCACCGCCGCAGCGTCCCCCAGGAGCACCCCCTGCCGCCCCTGCCGCCCCTGCCCCCCCTGCCGCCCCTGCCCCTTCTGCACTTGAAATCTTCCGGCCCCTGCAAGTGTGCCCCTCCCCCGCCCCCTCCCTCCACCCCGTGGTCTATCCGGGATGCATGCCAAACAATGGGCCCCTGTTGTGGCGGAGCCAGAGACGACGGGCAGAGAAGGGAGGTAGCTAGCGCTCTCTCTCTCTCTCTCTCTCTCTCCTTTCCCGAAGGGCTATCGCGGTCAAAGTAAATGCCGCTGGCTTTCGCGGGTCTGTCTGATCGACTGGATGCGTGGAGTATGGCAGTTCCAATTTTCTTCGGCATGGACAGACTAGCGACTTCCCTCGAACTGCTCTCAGTGGCCATTCCCCCCCCCCCCCCAGCTTTCTGTGATTCGCAAAAGTAATGCTTCCTTTCATCGTTGAAGCCTTTGGTAAATCCCCTTTATCGGGCATCGTTGTCGGCATCCGATCAGCCCGATTATCCACTTATTGCTCCACTTGCTCTGGCTCGGACTGGACGGGAGGCGCATGGAGTATCTGCGCCGCCCGCCACAGCGCGGTAAATACCCCGTGTGGGAGGGCGCTGGCGCGCGGGGTAGCGACAGTGAGTGTAACAAACGCGTGATGCCGTTTATACTCCTCGGCCTCGGCTGAATGTTCTGCCAAACGCAGGCTTTTTGAAAGAAGGTTCGGGTGAAAATGAGCCCAACAGAAAGAAAACAGTACATTTAATACAATCAATTGCCTACAACAAATACATCAGGCCCATAACGGCAATACTTTGTCCGTCCGAACATGCAACACTGTGAAAAAACATCTCAACTTGCAACACTGATTTTAATAAATAAGATAATGTCAACAAATTACAGTTATAAATAAATAGAAGCAAACTTATCTGAAGAAATAACATCTAATTGTGTTGCAGATTCCTTTGATAAAATTGCTTCTTAACTAGTAAAATCACATACTTGAGTTGAAATGTCTGAAAATAATTTATGTGATATTTATGTACATTTATGAAAATTTTCATTAATTACAATCTAATACGCCGAACCAACAGATATGTGACGAAAGATCTCGCGTTGGTTTGGAGTTCAAAATCCAATTCTACGATCATTTTCTCTTTATTTAATTTCTTAATGAGAGGAAGTCCCAGAAACACGGCGGTACTCCTTCACATGCCTTAGGCCCTTTGGTGCACGACTTCCCTTATCATACGCGACGACCCAAATTAATGTGTCCATCCTTTCTGTTCTCTCCATCAACAATTTTGTGCACTATCTCGACATGGAGCACGCACATTCATGACACGCCTCTTAAAAGTGTCTTAACTGCATTCGTCCCCGCCGCAACACTCTTAACTTTATCTTCCCTTCACTTCCTCTCCCAGCTGCTGCTGTTGTAGAACCAGGTCGGGTCCTCCCGCTTTGGCCACACCGAGTCCAGGTTGTTATCCTGGAGACAAGCAGTTACGTGTCATCGTTTGGCGTCGCTAAACATATGTAGTGTAGAGTTTGCTGACCTGGACTACGTTGAGCTGGGCCGCCCCCGGGCCGAGGTAGTCCACGTTGGAGTAGTAGTACCCCTGCCCCCAGGAGGTCTGACCACCGCTGCCGCCGGAGCCGCCGCCGCCCCCCGCGCTGCTCACGGTCGCGGGGGCGGCCGAGCCCGGCGGGGGCGGCACCGGGGGTCCGGGGGCCAGGCCGGGGGCGGCGGCGGCGGAGTAGTTGCGGCCCTCCAGGCAGCTGTCGATGGCGGCCGGGCTCCAGATGGACGAGCCGCCGTACGGAGAGTTGGGGCTGCTGCAACACAACGTCGTGCCGGTCAGCCAGGGCGCAAACCGCCACGCCGACGGTGGTACTCGAACCCACGCGCGACTCCGGCTGAGCGCCTGAGCGGCAGGCAACCCATTCGCCTCGGCCGAACTCACCTTTGGCTGAGGAGGGGCTTGAGGTAGCTGGCGTCCCGCTGGGCCGCCGGGGCCACCGTGGTGCCGTTGAGGGCTGGCTTGCAGGGCGCGGCTCCGGGGACCGCCGTCGCGCCGCCAGGGAGGCTCGCGGAGGATGACGCGGTGCTCTTCTTGGCGGCGCCGCTGAGCGACGACGAGCACGCCGAGCGCTTCGCGTCCGAGCTGCTGTGCTGCTGCTGCTTCTGCTGCTGCCGGCACTTAGCGCGCCGGTTCTTGAACCACACCTAGAACAAAAACAAACAACACGTTGGACACCGTCAGGCCAGCCCGCACTCCAATTTGTTGAGTGGCAATCGCCATGATTCAGATTCACATTCAGCTGTTGTCTGAACTCAGGAGGTTAGGGTGAATGCGGTCTACAAAAACAAAACAAGAGTAAACATGGCCTCTCTTGGATCATCTAAAAGTCCACGATGTTACTCTTGAGTGTATTTTGCCTCACCGCTGTCAACAATAGCTCTGTCCATCATGTTTCATTACTTTTACACTTCTACCACTGGGTTTGCACTGTGCAGTAACGTCGCGTCGTCGATATCCCCTGCCGCTGGTGCTGCTGGTGCGGGGTATCGCCGGCGGCTCACCCCCAGCCTCACCCCCACCCTCACCCCTCAACCTCAGCCGTGGAAGTTGCGCTGATGCCCGCGGCCGCACGGCGCGTTCGAGCGTCCATCCGACGGCTCGGTAAGTCACCACTCCGGCGGTAATGGCACGTAAATGGCATCAGCGGCAATCGAATGCAGAACTAAATAAGGGTTGGGATGAAACATCCGCCTTGACGTACCTTGGTCGAAGTTTTCGTTCTTTCAGAACGAAAGTCAAAATTCGGAGGCAAATATCACCCCCGAGCAAAATGCATGCATTATTTCTCCCCCGTCCGTCACCTTGAGGGTTGGTGACCCCGCCATCCCCTCCCCTTTTTAGAACAGGCGCGAGCGAAGCCGGACCAAGCCGGCCATATCGTGTGACTGCAACTCTAGAAGCGCCGCGCCGCCGCCGGGTCGAGCCTGTACTGCACTGCACAGACTGCGCGGCACTCCTACACTTTAAAAGAGCAGAGCCGAGGCTGCCGGGCGGGGCCACACGCCGAAAGAGAAAATTCGGCCTGTTCAGAATATCGAAGGGCAGACGGAAAAAATAGGACGGGTGGTTAAAGTGGGAGGAAAAAGACAGCAGGGAAGAGTGACGAAGACAGGCGAGAGAGAGAGAGAAAGAGAGAAGAAGAAGGGGCGGTAGTCGTCCATCACAAGCCAGCCTATTGATCCTCCCTTTCCCCGGCCGAAACAGAGGGAGAGAGAGAGGCCGCTGTGGTTGCCTGACTGCCGGGGGTTGGAGGCAGCCAGCCTGTTGGCATCCCTGCCACCCTGCCTGCCTGGCCGCCTGCATGCCCCCTCGTCTCGTTGCCGAGGTTTGCGGCCCTTTTGTTTTCATTCTTACTTGCCGCCAAGTTTCCTCTCTCCCCTTTGTTCGCGGCTGGCGCGCTTGCTGCAGTGGAGGCTCTGGAGTAGAGTGCCTGGAGCGGCTGGAGCGCCTGGAGCGCACCTGGCCGCAGCGCGGTGGTGCCGGAGGGGCGGCCTGCCTGCCGGGCGCCCTCTACGGACCTGGAGGCGGCGGCGCGCTGCCGGCGCCGGCGGCTCAACTGAACTGGGACATTTGAGGAAACGACGACGGCGACGCGCTGCTCGCGTCGGAGCGCTGGTCTCGAGTGAGGCTTAGGTCGATGGGGAGGAGGGAAAGGGGAGGGCGAAACAAGTCCCGCACGGCGGTATCGCCAAGGTACAGCAGCAGGAAAATCCTGGAGATATAGCAAAGGGGCTCATTAGGGGCAACAGTGAAAGGGATGAGCGAACAGACGGACAGTGAGACTGACAGACAGACGTTGAGGCACACGACGGCGGGGGGAGATTTGAAGCTCTACAAGGGCGTCAGGCGTCGCCCCGATGACTCGACGCGCGACGCACCGAGACAATATCCCTAGACCGTCATTTTATTAACCGTGTGACATTGGAACGCTCTGACTGGGAAAAAATACATCTTTAACTTTTCTCTTTTATTGATAAAGAAAAAGTTTAAAATTTGTAACAGGCAGTCCTTAGGGTGCCGGTAAGAAAATAATACAGTAGGGGTTAGGGGTGCCACATGAAGGTTGCCATGGTACCCCTGAAAATACTGTATGTATCATTTGTGAGCGAGACATGTGAAATGAGCCGACGGATAATCTGGCTCCGTTTCATTGAGCCGGCCGGCACGGCGCATATTTTTTGCACTGTGCGCGCGCACGGCGAGACGACGGCACTACGAGACGGCGATGGCGGCGGCATTTGTCACAGTGTAGGGGCGAGGGTGCCCTGTGCCGGCACTGTGTGGCACTGTGTGGCCCACTGTGTGGCACTGCCGCACTGCCCCGGCGGCGCGCGTAAAAAGCGCGCCAGAAGAAAAGGCGGAGGGGGGCGAGAAGAATGGGACGGAGGAAGACAACGCCAATGGCCGCTCTGTATGCGCGCACACGCACCACACCCCGGGGCGCGGCGGGCGTACCGCGGCGGAACACCCTCCCCCGAGGCGTACCGCAACACCCTCTCCCGAGGCGTACCGCCAAGGAACACCCGGCGTACCCAGTAAGCCTGACGTTCCGTACTCGTTCCGAATTGTGAACTCTGGCGGGGCGCATCGCGACACTTTCCCTTAGGAACACTCGGTACGCCTGGTGCACCTCGCTCGGCCTCTGTACCACCACACCCTAGGAACGCCACGCACGCCGCGGCGGCTCGGAGAAGATCGTCAATCAAACTCCCCCTAATTGGCCCATTGCTCGCTGTGCTAAAGTGTCACTTCCTGCCAGCTGAACTCCCGGGGGTGGGGCGCGGCCCCGGGCGCGGCAGGGAGCGAGCAAGCCGCGAAGGCGGGACGCACCCCTTGTTTGCACTTCTAAAATAAACACAGTTGCGCTACCGTTCAGAGACCCGCGCTACCCCTTCCCCTCCTCCCCTTCCCGAGCTGCGCATTACCAGGGTAAAGCCCCAGTCCGCAGCGACAAGTGAACCTGGAGCCGCGCATCAGAGGTGTGCGGAGTGGGCGCGCCCCGCGGCAGCCTGCAACCTACAAGGCGACGATTTGAAAATTGCAGCCGAAAGAGCACACGAGAAAGTCTTAGTCTGCTCTGCGACGACGACCGTCGTGGCGGCTCCGTGGCCTCAGTCGCCCGCCTCTCCCTCGCGCACCGCTGCGACACCCCCCCCCCCCCGCCCCCCTCTCACACACAAAGACAAATTCCTCCTCCGCTGTTTACTTTCCACACCCTTGTGCGCCACAGCTTGCTGTCATCGGTAATGTAGCAGCCGTTCCATGATGCATCATGATCGTCTTGCACACACTGATGCAGCAGCACCATGCCGCACCACGGCCACAGCGCGAGCCTTGGCGCGCAGGTCAGCCGGCGGCGAGAGGCGCACCCGATTATCATAATCGTAATCACAAGATTAGCAGGGCGGGCTGCAGAGGGCCGCAGGGCCCACGCCTCCGGTCGCACTGCCGGCGTCGCGCAGCGCTCTGTCTTCGTCGCACTCCTGACCCGTCCAGTGAGGGTGCGAGAGAGGCAGAGTGCCCCCAGCCCGGCGGCCAGCGCCTCCACTCACTCACCTGCACCCGGGACTCCGGCAGGTTGATCTTGAGGGCCACCTCCTCGCGCATGAAGATGTCCGGGTACCTCGTCTTGCCGAACAGGGCCTCCAGGACGTCCAGCTGGGCGCGCGTGAACGTGGTCCGCTCCCGCCGCTGCTTGCGCGAGTTGGCGGACCCCATCAGCGGGCCTGCAACAACCACAACACGTTGGACCCACGGCGCGCTCACGGCGTTGTTCTTGTTACCTTTTTCGCACCGATTTGAACACGGACTGACCTGAGGGGAAGCCCATGGGCGGGTGCAGCGAGTCCATGGCGCCCATGGACAGCCCGATGCCGTTGACGCCGTAGGGCGGCGACTTGAGGTAGGCGGCCATGGGCGGCGGGCCGGAGCCGCAGGAGCCGCCGAAGCCCAGCAGCTCGCCCTCGGGGCCGCACCTGGGTGACAGAGAAGCTCCTCTCAGTGGTCGAACGGCAGCGCCTGTCGACGCTCAACAGTGTTCGGTGGCGCAGTGGCGTGTCGAGTCGCCAAACAAGCACGTCAATCGCGTGTTTGAAACGCACCGCGTCGCGTCCCGAGACGCTGCCTCTCTCTCCCTCCCTCTCCCACGGTTGCCGGAAGTGAGGCTGTCGACACCTTTCTGCTGCATTCTGCCGCCACAATGCGTGCCAATGTCAATAATACACATGCAACAAAATCAGCCCCACAAAGGCGGCCGGCTGGCGGGGCTCCCCCGACACGTCATCCATTGTGCGGCCGGCATGTTGGACGGCGGAAATGGACAAATTTCGCGCTATAATGCAGCTCGGGGAAACACTGCTTTTCAATTATTTCACTTATTTGTAACAACAAACAGAGCAGCATCGTCGTCATAGAAAACCTATCGTTTCAGAGCGGTTGAGGATGTTGCATCTCTCTTCTGAGCTGAGAGTTACGGTGGGAAAGTGATGGCATGCGAGGAGTAAGGGTGTGTTTGTTTAGATCACGCTCAGTTCCGCTAGATGGAAAACATTTCATGCAGCATGATGGTTTAATCACATTTAATTTCATATACTCGACACTTTCTTTGGCGTAGCTGTGCCATGAATAAAAAGCGCGCATTTTTGCACGCTAAAAAAAAAATAGTGTTCCCATACGCCACCCCCACGTGAATAAAATGGAAAGGATGTGAAAGCACACAGCACGGGGCTGACGGAGAGGGTGACGAAGACGACCATCGCCACAAAAGAAGTTGCCCAACACGATGACAGTTCGGCTACATTCGCCGGGCCGGCGTTCTATATCGCACAGACATGCTGGGGAGTAGGCCTGCCGCCACCCCCTTATGTAACCGACTTCGGTCCGCCCCGCGCCATTGTAGCCCCGGGATTAGCGCGGGCCGCGCCAGGACAAGCCACATGCGAAGAAGAAGAAGAAGAAGAAGAAGAAGAAGAATAAGAAGAAGAAGAAGATGAGTATGAAATATGCAAGAGTAATAGAATCCCGCGCGGGATGCCCGCCGCCCCGCCACTTTTCCCCCTGATTGCCCGCCGTAATAGGTTTCATTGTGCGGGGCGGCCGGGGCGGGGGGATCCCTAGGGAATGCCCGGGAGACGCGCGCAGTGCGTCGCGCTGTGTTGTTCCAAACACTGTCACCGTGACGCGACTGCCAGCGGGGGCGTGCCTGTCGTCTGATGCATCGATCTTCCATCATCGCAGTCTCTCTAAATCTGTTGGTAGTAAATTGAATAAATTTGTCGAGGAACAAACGTGCGGGTGTGTCATTGTCGTTTAGACGTCCCTCGAGGCATTTTACTATCACACACTAGGGTCCAGGGGAGGATGATGAGTGGAACAACATGCGTTAAAACATCTGTTCACCCGCGAGAAAATTTGAAACTCTTTTGAAGCATTTGTATCTTTGTACGTACCCTCCTGATTTCCACTCTTGCTACTATTCTTCTACTCTTTCATTTGAGCACAAAAGGGTTGTCTGAGTTTGCTGTGATTCAGCACACGACACCGGTCCCTGCTTCCGTTTCTCATCCGACTGATGGTGCTGAAGTAATTGTTCCCAAAAAGCGCAATCCCTACAAGTTCCCCGCCCAGAAAACTTATTTTGCAAAGAAGCAGGAAACGTATCCGAATCGAGCGAGGGGGCGTGGCAGGGGACAGCCTGTTGTGGCGTGGCGGGGCGTGGCGGGGCGTGGCGGGGCGTGGCGGGGCGTGGCGGGGCGTGGCGGGGCGTGCAGTCAGCACAACCCTCGGCTCCCTTTTGTGTAAGATTACAATGCGGGGTAACCAATATGATAATTGATATTTCATTAGGTGCCTCCCTGTCTGGGCCGGCCTCTGGGGAGGGAGGGGAGGAGACGGAGGTGGGGGCGAGGCTGGTGTTTTGGACCGGGATGAGGTTTCCACATGACGGCCGGCACAAGGGTGGCATCCTTCTGGGATATCAAAGCAGCGATTAATCAGATGAGGCCGGGCCGGGACCTCAGTGGGACCACATTGACCACATCGCCGCGTCCCCAAAGGACCTGTCTGTCAAGGAAGGACCTTTTTTTTTTCTCGGATACAAATACGCAAAAGACTTTTTTTAACTTTTGGAAATGTTACTCCAAAACGAGAGCTATCAGGATTCTTCCGTAAACTATCACATTCCCCATAGGTAAAAGTGTAAATTTTAAGGTTAGAGTGTTTTTCATTTTTTTTGTGTGTGTGACCAACCACCATGCCACTCTGTGCTCCGTCCCATTCCTGCCCGAGCTGCCTGATGGGTCGGCCCGTCGCGCTGACACCCTGAAATTGAAACGGGGCAAGGGCATCGCACCCCGCCGAGAGGTACACTGCGTGCCACCGCTTGGAGGGCGCGCGTCCGCAGGGTCCGCGTCGTGGAGGTAGAGCGACAACGTTTTGATTGGCCGCCCTCCGCCCTGACAGGCGTTAACGAGCTTGTCCGGCACGCTGCCCATTCACAGCCCCATTCGAAACTCCACGCCGTTCCATCTTCTCACAGAGTACCTCAAGTTCTCCACACCCCGAAGGTTTGGAAAGGTCGAAGGCGGCGGTGTGGTATTCTGGAAAGGCGGCAGCAGTGGCCGGTCGGGCCGCGCCCAGGCATGGGGGGTCTTGGCGCGGGCGGGGCGGTGCAGTGCGCGGTGCAGCGAAGCGTCGCGTTGCCTGCACCACAAGGGGCGCACTCACCTGAGAGTAACCTTTGCCTGCGGGCCTCTGCTTGCTGCCTGCTGGCCTCGGTGGCCTCTGCCTCCGATGGCCTCCGCTGTTCCCAGAGGGATTGGGGGCCTTTGGAGGAGCCATGCGGTCTAGCAGCGCAGCAGCGGTGTGCTTCACTGGCTGCAAGACCGCTCGGTTCGGCACGGCCAAAGAAATTGATGGGCCGCTCTTGCATGCCTGCCGCGCCGCCGCCATGTCTAGGGCGTCGGGCGCCACCGTGTCTAGCGAGTCAAGAGGGCTGGACGGCGTGGCGTCTTAGGGTCCTTGCTGCGACGCCCGCTTGCAGGCCCCCTCAAGCCCGTATCAGACTGAGACCCGGTACTAGGCACGATCATCCTCAGAGTGACTCACAAGAAGATCAAACCCACATCTTAGGGTGCAAGCGAATGCAAATGTCTCTCCAATGTCACTTGTACGTTGAAACGTTGAATGTACTCGTCACCCCTCTCCGGAGAACACACTCTCTCTTATTTTTTACACACACGCCATGCCGGCAACCGACAAACCGAATGCGGGTTAATGTCCTCACAACTAATCGAAGTGATGCGCGGCGGCGATCCCTAAAAATAAACATGCCGGTCCAAAGGAGGAAATTCTTTTGGTAAAGCGACACGCCAGTCGCTCGTAAAACAGCTGGACACTGACAGAAGGTGGCTACCGCGGTACGCCCTGGGGATGAGCCCCGCGCGCCGCCGCCCCGCCCCGCCCCGCCCCGCCCCGCCCCGCCGCGCCTCCTCAAACGGAAATCTCGAAATATGCCCCCACATTAATCACTGCAATTATTCCCACCCGATTATGTCAGCCACGCGCGCGGAATTCGGAGGTGTCGTACAAATTATTACTTTTTCGCCGCGCGAGTTATTTCCTGCGGCCCTTTCCGTGCCGCGCGCTGTGTGTGTATGTGAGTGTGTGCGCGTGCGTGTGTGCGTGAGCAGTGTTTGTGTGAGTGTATCCGAGCTGCTTCTTGGCAGATCCAGTATGAAAAAAGAGTAATATTTCGCGAACTTGCTGCTAAACTGTGTGGGGATTAATGGAGTCTTTCTCCTGTTCCTTTTTTTTTCGGAGTGCACTTCTTCGGGGGCCTGAGGCACACGGTCACATTTGAAAAACAGGTTTGACAAAAGAAGGCGTCCGACCCGACGGTATGGCGAGCAGCCGCGCCGCGCATCTCTACCCCCCCCCCTTTCCCCCCATGCACCTGCCCCGAGTGGAACGTAAGCCGTTCGATAACAAAACGAAAGGAGAGCCAAATTGGGGGCTGTATTGCTTCAAAAAACTGTCTTTTCCGGGCCACCCCACGTTATTCTTACTGGGTCCTAGAATAAGTAAAAATAAGCCCCCTGGTCGCAAACTTACCCGCCGGATAGTGAATTTGGCCACATTCCGCAACCGGGAGCGCTGCAACACGTAAAAAAAGCAGGTCAGAGGGCTACAGTGTATCATTCGGTGTGGTATTCTTCTTCTAGTGCAGCTGCAGGGCAGACACACGTACACTCAAACGCTACGCACACACTGGCAAGGCTCACGCTTGGAAGGATCACCAAGGGGCTCCTTCTGCCTTCTGCCCGAGCTGCCCCGGCGCAGTGATGCAGAAGTCAAGTCCCGGTGCCGCGCGCAACGCGTTGCCGCACTCCGCAAGTGGTACACATTTCGAAGGGCCCTCGTTCCGCCCATTGCGTCCGCCTCGAGGTGCCACACCTCGGCGAGGGACAAGGGTCTGATTGGGGGCCGCATGCAGTGCGGGGCGCACTCAGTGGGCGCACGCTCGGGGGTCTTCTTCGTTGCCGGGGGGTAAACAACATTCCGAGGCGCCTGGCCGAGGCGTGGCCGAGGCGTGGCCGCGAATCGCACCAAAGATCGGAGCCGGGCAAGGCCGCGGAAGTCGCGGAGGTCGAACTGGTCGGTGGTTGTGGCGTGTCGTCGAGGAGGGCGGAGTACTCGCCCCGTCCCAGACTGGGACCCTACTAAGGGCCTGACTACGGCAGGCATTCATTTTCGCATTCCGCTCCGTTTGAAAGGGGAATCACTGGTGTGTACTTTTTACTTTTTGCCGGCCTGTCCTCATTGCACCATGTCAATGCCCCGTGGCCAGGGCCTCAGCCTCCCCGGGGCCTCCTTCGCGGCCCAGGCCCCTGGGATGCAACCAGACTCCCTGCTCGACAGGCCGGCCGGCCCTGCGAATGCCTCCAGGCAGGCGACACGGCGTGCATGCAGCAGGAAGAAGACCGTGAACGCCACGCTCCACTGGGCGACTCACACAGGAAGCCTTTCGATTAAGCAATGAATCCTATTTGCCGTCAATGGTGATCCCTGAAGCACACTGCGGGCAACTGCAGCTGGAGTCAATGAAGGCAGAGCTCCAGATTAGTGTTGTGCGCCACATCCGGGTCCTCCTGCGCACCGCGCGCCCAGTTGGCACACCTGCGGACCAGTGCTAACCCAGCCCGGAAGCAGCCGCCAAATCGGGCCAATTGACGCCCTATTTGGAGGCCCATCCGACGGCACTACCGCCAATCTCGCCGACAAACAAGGAAGGCAAATAGCGAAGGGTGCGCCGCGGTGGTGTTGATGGCCGCGCGGCGGAGCGAGGCGCCCGGCACCGCAACGTCAACAGAGGGGTCGCGTGGCGCCTAAAAGGGCCGTGTTTACCTAATCGAATTTGCAACTAGAACGAAACCAACCTCATCATTGTCTGAGCAAACATGGGCGCCGACACCTACAGATAACAGTTGACTTAGTCCGAACCCCTTGAATGTATTTCGTAATTCTGTTTCGGCAAACGTTAGTTGACAAATAATTTCTAATTTGAATAAAATCAAACGCACGGGAAAATTTAAGAAATTCGTCTGCTGGCTTTTACAATGGAAGACGTGCCCTGACGCGAGGCATTGTAGGCGCGATGCAGTGACGTCGTGGAAAGCTCTGAGCGTATGCAAGCCGCACCGGTTTAGTGACGGGCTGGGCCCTGCCCGGCCCCGCCGCGGCCGCTCGGGGGTGGATTATCCAGCGTACCAAGAATCGCACCGACCGACTTTCGGTTCGGCCGCCGGCGCCACGTCGCCGCGGTACGCAAAGCAAGTGGCGGAGTGCGAACGGAGAGAGGGGCCGTCAGACAGCAGACCAGTTCGGGCTGACAAGGCTTTCACGAAAGGACTCGGATCAAACTCAAGATGGATCTTCCAACGAGGAATCCATTGACTTTCCGCCACGCGTTTCACTGGCGTTCCATATGACTGAGGAAATTGGAAGCCACGAGACCGGAGCTACTGCACCGCTCAAACTCTTCTTGGCCCACGGCTGCGCGGACCGCGTTTTTCCAAGGAGGCTGGTAAGAAAGCCTCTGGTTGTTTCCTCGTGGCGCGTGGAAGGTGGCGCTGGCGGCGCCGCACCCGTTCTGCCGCTCTGCCCGCCCCACCCCCTGCGTCCCACTCCGCGTGTGCTTGTCGGCACGATTGACCCAAAGTGACCGCCGGCGCACAAGGGAGGTTAATGAAAAGAGAACAGACCCGGACGAGTGCGCCGAGTCTCCCGAGTGCGGTCGGGTTGGGGTTGCATTCGGAGGCAGCCTGGCGGAACGGCTCGAGTGGCGGCGCTTGGCTGCTCTCTCTCTCTCTCTCTCTCTCTCTCTCTCTCTCTCTCTCTCTCTCTCTCTCTCTCTCTCTCTCTCTCTCTCTCTCTCTCTCCCGCACTCGTGGCCGCGGAGAGGGTAGCGCTCTCTCTCGCACCCGGGGGAGAGCAGCCGCGGAAGAGAGCACGCCCCCGCGCACGCCCCCGCGCACGCCCCAGCGCCCCTCAAGTGGCGGCACGCCTTCGGCACGCGGCACCTGCAGCCGCATCTGTTTGGTTGTCGAGCGGGTTTCCTCTGCAAGGCCTCCACGCCTTGGCGCCTTGGTTCGCAACAAGTCCGTCGGCAAAACGCGTTCCGCTTCCATCGCACCGCGGCATATCGTAGTTCAGTGACACAGGCTTGTCTCCCTTTTCGAAAGCCCCCGCCATCTCGGCAGCTCCGCGACAGTGTCGAGCCACTCCAGCGGAGAGCCAACAAGCCCTGCGCAGCGGGCCGTCAAATACTCGCCGGATATGAGTCCGATATGCGCGATGCTCGCCGGGCGCAGCCTTCTGGAAGTTGACGTTCCGTTCCGCGGCTCGCAAGCCGCGCGGCAAACACGCGGCGAAATGAGCGCGCCCCATACCAGCCCCGCCAGGCCGCCACCAGCGCTGCGGGCGGCGGCCAAATGAAACTGGTCGAGTGAAAAGACGGCGGGAGGGGGTCGCCGTTTGAACAAAGTATTACAAACGTCGGGGCGCCGCGACGACTCCAGCCCGCTCCAGCCCGCTCCAGCCCGCTCCAGCCCGCTCCAGCCCGCTCCAGCCCCGACAGATGGGTTGCTCGGTGGGCACGACCTCGAGTAGGTCCGCCCGGCCTGACCGTCTCCGCGGGGTGGTTGGCCTGGAGCAGCGCGGCGCGCCGGGGAGCGCGGCAGCGCGGCCTGCTCGGCGCGGCTGCGTGGAGGCGAAGGTTCATGGCGGTCAGCCGAGGGCCGCGGACCCCCCGCGCGGCACCTTCTCACCAAATGCTGCCCCGCTTGAATTGCCACTTGAAGTCCATCGGCCGGGCCGCGGCAAACAAAACCACCAAAAGGGACGAAAAAAAAATCTCCGCAAAAAGTTAGATATTAAAATTGCGGCACAAAAAATTGGTCCGTCGGCCGGGGTCCAGAAACGGGGCCTCCTTTGAGTCGGCCGGCGTCTCACATCAAAGGGTCGCGGTGCGCTGGCCGTACCGCCGACGCGGCAGCGGCCGGACCGAAATCAGCAGCACAGCAGCACTTTGGTAATCCGATTGTAAAACGCGCGCGACGGACTTGGGCCTTTCTCTCCTTTGAGCGCTAACAGGCTCAATTGGCGCGCTCATTGCTCATTGTGCGTCAAACGCGGAAAGGGGAAGCGGCGCGTCAAACGCGGAGCACGCGGTCAAGGCCGCCGCCGTCCGCGAAGGGCGTTTGGCCTTGTGATTTCGAGACTCAAGCGCCGCCCAAGAAGACACATTTGGCTCCGACTCGCTCGTTTCGGCTGGCAGATACGCATCGACTTCACGAGCGTTTCCCCTGACGGTGACGGGGGAGCGTCACGGAGGAAGGTGGCCGCGCCCGCGCCGACATCGACCCGGCGAACCAACGCCGTGACTTCCGTGTTGCCACCCTTACGCCGCGCGTGTGTGACCGTATGCGTGGCCGTTCGTAGCGGCCAGGGCCGCACCTCGATCCGCCTTGGCAGCGCAGCGGCGTGCACAGTGGACCATGCGGCCGATGGGGTCCGCAGCCCCTCCGCCTCTCGACCCACCAGCGGCCAACACGTCCGATAGGTCGCTCGCAGGCCTGCCTGGGGGTAGCCCGAAGGTGTCACCATTTTTTTCGAGCCGTGGGCCCCGGAAAATCCAATACGTGCTCGCTGTACCCGCCCCGCTGCGCCACAGAAAAGTTTTCCTTCTCTTTCGGCAAGGTTAGGTAAGATAAGAGACGGCGCGCGCTCGAAGGCGGCCACGCTCTCCGCGCAGGGGGCGGCAAGCTAGAGGGCGTCTCCGGCAGCGCCTCCGCCAGGTGGCGCTCCTCTCACGCCGCCCATCTCTCTCTTCACGGATCGGCCCACAAGCGCGAGGGAGACGGAGCGACGTTGCCCCAAATCAGCCCGCTGCAGGAAACAGTAATGAATACAACAACGGTACATAATCTGAAGGCGTCAGCGGGCCGTTCGGCCGTTTACTGGCTGCCGATAAACCGATCTCAAATCGCAAGCCGAATAGGAGAGAGAGAGAGAGAGAGAGAGAGAGAGAATGTGTGCGGCAACGCGAGGAAAACGCTGCGAAACCGATCGGCGCGACGCGGCGAAGCGCGCGGAATCTTTGTTTGCCAGTGAGGAATCTTTGGGGCGCAGTCATGATTAGGCAGAAGAGGGGCTGGGGGCGGCCGAGGGGAAGGGGAGGCTGGTAAATCGATGCAGGACACTTGCAGGGATTCACCGCGCCGTGAGAGGGTGGCGAAGGGGGGGCCGAGGGGGGAGGGGAGGTAAACACAGGCAAGGGCGTACACGTTACAGCGCGCAGATGAGTCGCTCAGAGTGGTGCTCGGTGGACGCGACGTTAGCGACGCAACCTGCAAACGGACCTGGGTTTATATGTGCAGACTGCTAGGCAACGCCTGACACTTAAATTTTTTAAAAAATAAAAAATCTCCTTTTTTTTTTAGATGTGCGATTTGCGCGGTAGGTTGTGCAATGGCATCGTGAAGCCCCCCGCTCCCTGCTCGCGGTATCACACCGTCGACTCGAGTTTCTGGCGTCCTTCACGACGGCATGCCGACGGCACCTCGGCGCGCGTCGCGGCACGGCAGCGTGGCGATGCTGTTCCTGTCGCCATCCCGGCTAGGACACACGAGGTGTCAAATGGCCGATCCGACCTGCCCGGCTGGCACAAGGCGTGGCCCCGGGGCGGGGATCGCCGCAGCGCTGGCGTGGCGGGGGCCGAAAACAAACCAACGGAATATCATAGAACGCAGACAATGTGTCGGGGTACGACGGGGTACGGTTGCCGTAATCCCTGAAATGAGAGAAGGCGTTTTCAGGGGCTGCTTCATTTGGCCGCACCGCCGACTTGATAACGGACTCGGGTGTCGTCGGCAATCAGGGGCGCCAGGGGGGAGGCTCGGGGCGAGGCGAGGCGACGAAAAGACTGCGTCAGACATCGACTTCGTCTTCTTCGAATGGGACAATCCAGCAGTATTTACGAAAAATAAAAGTTACTTTGCACGACAAAAATTTGTCCAACCTAATTTGACCTAGCAATTGTTAATCCATTCGTTTTGCCGTTTGAACCGATCCCGCTGGACGGCACGCGCCAACAAATCAACATCACCAGCCGGAAACAAACGAGAGCAGCAAAATGGCGAATAAATAAAACAAACGACGTGTCGGATGGGAACACATTTGGTGACGTGAAATATGGGGTGCATAAATAGGCGGCTTACCCACCCCCTCGCGTTCGGGAAGCGCCACTGTCATTGGCTAGTCATCCCGCGGTGTCTAGTCGGATCTAGTTGACCATCTGGCGGACGTCCAACGGGCAGGAAGGGTTCTCTGGACGTCCAGGCCCCGCCCGCCGTCCCGCCTCAGTGTCATCATGCGGTGTAAGGGAGGGCCAAACCGATAGTCTTTTTTTTTTTTCGACACGTGAAATGAGATGCTCTGCTTGCGCCTCCCCAGCCAGTCTCAGCCCGCCGTCTCGGCCGGGATTAGTGGGACCACACCTCGGAGGGGGAGTGACTGGGCGAGTGAGCGAGTGACTGGGAGAGTGAATGTAACGCGAGACGGGACGCCTTTTGTTGGTCGCACGCAACGTGACACACGCTGCACCATTTCCATCCACCAAAATATTTGGAATAAACCTGGGTCATTTCGGGAGGGCAGGTCACGCTTTGTCGCACTGTCCAGGGGAGTGCGTGTGTGAGTGTGAATGTGTCTTGTCTTTCTCCTACAGGCTTCCCTTCCTTTGGACTGCAAGGAATCGATAAGCTATCATTACTCTGCAAGCAAGGGACGCCCGCCACGGCTTATAGGCAGCGCGACCAGTGCGAATTCCCCCCCTCCCCCCTCCCTTTTCCGCGGCCCCGCCCCTCCCAGCCCCGGCACACGACAAAACAAAGCAGAGGCGTGTGATTTGGCGCCGCGACTAAGTCATTCCCCGCGAGACGTTCGTTCCCTTCCAGTCTGAGGCTCTAAGCCGCGACGGGGCGCCACTGGAGTGCGAGGCGTTCTTGCCGCCTGGCGAGGCAGCCATGAGGCAGTGGCGAGCAGCAAGCAGTGCAGTAAATAGGAAAACTCACTCTGGCCGCCCCTGCGCTGACATCGGCTTACATCGGAGACGAGTTCGGGACCTGCAAATGAGAGCAAAACGTTCAATGCGAGACGGCAAAGAAGGTTAGCGTGGGCCAGGTGCGCGTCAGTGGCAGCTTCGGCGAACGCTTCGTCGCTTATCTGCAGTGTAGTCCGGCCAGCAAGTGCCACAAAACTGCAGCCTGAGGGCAGGCTGATCTAGTACCGCGTTAGTCGCAGGCGTAGCTGGTGCGGTTAAAATTCTTTGCGTTTTCCAGCCACAAAATCACTCGAGTGCTTGAAAATTGATTGCCTGTCCTTATCTACAAGATGTTTCCCGAGGCCCGCCTCAAGGAGCCATCTGTTCCTAATCACACGAACGGCGCGATCAAACACGTAACTCGGCTGGCGTTTCAGGAAAAACTATCCGTTCGTCTCGGGCCGTGGTGGTCAGCCCGTGCATGGTGAGCCGCTGTCATCCCTAATACCTCCTCGGGCCGGACCTCCCAGCCAGAGCATCAAAAACCAAAGCCAGCCTGGCCGGCCTGCCCTAGCGCCGCGCCACCTCCCCGCGCGTTGCTGCTGCCCCGCAGCCGCCGCGTTTCTGCGCGGCTATTCACGCGTTCGGCCGCTTACTCCTGCCCCGCGGCTCCCGATAGCACAGATACCGCTAAGCCGCGCTGGTACCCACTACACTGGGTACCATTCCAGAGGCGCGCGTTTTTTCCGGCCGAGAAGCGTGGAATGGGCGCGACCCATTTGACGATTCAAATGATGGCAGATTCGAGGGCCGGCCGCGTTACCGGCACGTTGTCCGTCGTCACGAGGACGCAGACGGGAAAGAGAGTATCGGCCGCGGGCTTATCAGGAAGTAGGACCAATTTGTCTTATCTGCATGTCGCACACGCAGATAGCGCCGAGTGCTTGTCAGCGAAGACGGCAGTGCTCGTGGATGACATGTGTTCGTCTTGACAAGTTTGACAACCCGTTACGTTCGAGTACAGCGCACGATTCCGCGAAAAAAGTTCCATTCATCCGCCACGGGTGCCTGCCTCGACGCTCACGAACTGCGCCACACTCGTCGCGGCTGGCCGAGGCGTCGGAAACGTCTACTCAATACACCACGTTTTTTTCTGAAGAACAATTGTCATTTCAAAAACTTTACCGTGACACTCATTTCACAAATGGAGAGTCTTCACGACCACCTCTTGGACGGGGCCGCCGCCTAACCTCAACACTCGATGCGGCGGGCCTGGGCGGACCACCCCTCACAGCACTCGCGGCCCCGCGCTGCGGTCGGACTGGGTCGCACTGACGGCCCTAACCTCACACCAGCGCCGCGCACTGTCACCGCGTCCGCCAGCGCGTACGTCCCGCCATGTCCGCGACCACACTTTCACTGACGGCGGCCTCCGCGGCGCCACGCGGCCCGAGTGCACCGCACACTGGCTGCCGGCCGCGTCGACGGCGACGTCCCGAGGCCGCCGTCGACGCCGACGCTGCCGTGGGGCGTGGCGCCTGGGCAGCGGCGCCCCGAGCGCGCCGCCCGCCCCGCGGCGCTGCCTCGGAGAAGCACAATCAACTTACCTACGGTGGTGAGCAGGCGCGGGCACAGCGGCGGGGGCGGCAGATAACGTTACGCGCAGCTTACCGAGCTTACCGCTCCTCAAACCGCATTAAAGACGGCCCGATTGATCCCCCAGCTGCAATCCCCAACTTTTCAAAACAGACACAAATACGGAGGCCAGGCCCGGGGCCGCGCTGCCCTGCCGAGCCGCGCCGAGCCGCGCCGTGCCGCCGACACAGCGAGCCCCGCACTTAGGCCCCGGACCGCGCGGCGCTGGGCGCCCCGGCAACGCGGCAGCCAATGGCGGCGCGGCGCGGCCCGGCGGCGACCAATGGCAGCGCCGCCCGGGCCTAACCCCGCCCACCGCCCGGCGCTCCGCGGCAGCCCGAGCGGCGCACGCCCGGCAGCGGCGGGGCGCATCGCGCGGAGCAGCGGCCACCCCCTGGCCGGCCGGGGTGGGCCGGGGTGAGCCGGGCGGGCAGGGGTGGGCCTGGCGGCCCTGCCAGCGGCCCTGCCAGCGGCCCTGCTAGCAGCCCTCCGGGCAGAGCCTCCCTCTCGGTCGCCGAATGGGTCGCACTGCGATCACCTGCAGCAAGTCGCCGGACGGCAGAGCGATTCGGAGCTCTCTGCCTCTCTCGCTCTCACGGGGCGCGCCTCGCAGGTGCGGCAGAGACAGCGCGACGGACACGCCGTGCGGAATCGGTCTGCAGGAGAGGAAGATTGGCCCGGATCCCGGCAACCTGGAAACACAGCCAGGGGGAGGGGAATTGACTTGCGCGCCCCGGCCAGTCAATAGAGGCCCCGAGATGGACAGCCCTTCATCCCGTAGCAGCAGCCCTTGTCGGAGGAAAAATGGCAGGGGATCAACCACTACACTGCCGACGGGGGATGATGATGAAATGGGAGGTGAGGGCGTGATGCGGCAGCACGGGCGTCAGGGCCAATGGCTGTGTTATCGGTTTATTGGCGGATTTCTATCAGTGTGCTGAGGAATGGGGCAGCGACTGTCAGAGTAATAAGGCGTGCAGTGGGGAAAAAAGGAGTACACAATAGCAAAACAAAAACGAAATAGTGACTCCACAGAATACTTAACCTGCTGGGGGCGGGGTCAAATTTGTATCGTACTGTTACAGTCTGCAACAAACATTCGTACAAAATTAAATCCCGCACACGTTGTACCGACTCACGATTCGTTGCACAAAGTTCACCTTTTACGGTGAGTAGTAAAACATAAACTGCTCTGAACTGCAAATTACAAGGATGGTTCATTTTCGTGCTGCCAGCAAGGAATACTAATTTGAAATATGGAACCAGTTCGATCAGATTTCTCAAAGCAACTACCCTCGTAAAAATATATAAAAGGCAACATAAATACCTCATAAAAAAGGGATTATTTTCTGAAAACATTTAAAAATAAAGACGACGCGAGGCACCGCGGGGGCGCGCGCGCCAAAAGGGAAGTCACATTTCAGCCACCCACTGGCTGCGCGTTGCGTCGCGTGGCACACAATGCCCAGATCAGTCCGGATCAGTCGGCCTGAGGTGCGTTTAGACTTGTTTCGATACTTCCGCTCAACCACCGCCCCGCAGCGTCGCTAGAGCTGTTCGATAGAATATGCTTCTCGTGTTCCATTCGTTTCCGTTTTTCTTTCCCTTTTCTCTCTCTCTCTCTTTTTTTTCTTTTTTTTTTTTTTTGGTTGTGAGTTTTTATTTCTGTTAAGCTCGTCAGTGCGTTTAGCGTATTGATCGCTCGTCCTAAATTTTCCGTCCAATTGTTTTGATTTTATTAATTTATTTCTTCAATTTGCATTATGCAAAAATATTCTTTTCCATCCCACGAACGGACAAAACACGAAGCGCTGTGTCAGCGCAGCGACTTTCCGACACGTGGTTGCTCCAAGTTTTGGCAGCCCTAGCTCAGCAACGACACTTCGAGTTACGCCGCCGATTTATTCGGGGCTTTCCTGATGTGATTTGTAACAACAACGCACGGAAATTAATGCCCGGCATTCTTCCCTTCCACTCCTTTCACATCACTGCCGGGCCTAATACGCATGCCGCGGCGGCACCGTCGAATATTTCGGGGCTTACGCATACAGTTACGCTGCCTCTTTTTTGGTTTTGTTCGTCTGTTTTTTTACCGGCCGTATGAAAAATTCAGCCGTGACCACGAGCATGACGAGCGACCAGAGGAGTGTGGGTGGAACTTGCAAAAGTTGGCGCGCGTTATTTTAGAAGTTTTGCCACTTTCGCTGGCAGCGTTCCTCGCTGCTGTCTCTTCCATTACCTCACATGATATTCCTGGAGCGTGCGCAGAGGCGTACCCTGGCGGGGTGGGGCGGGGCGGGGCGGGGCGGGGCGCTGCGCATCGGAATGGAGGGGCTGTGAAGGTAGAGAGGGCGTTGTTGGGGACAAGAGGGTTGCGGTGAGGGGTGGATTTTGGAAGCAGGGCCCAAGGGCCACCCGAATGGGGTGCTGTGGGTGGAAGGGAGGGCTGGCTGCGAGGGGAGGCGCTCCCTTGCACTAATCCGCTGCACGTCCCCAGCGGCCCCGGCGGCCCCGGCGGCCCTGGGCGGCGCACGGCGGAGAGGAGGCGCCTCTGTCGCATCTCCAGCGGCAAAACTGGGAGCAGGGAAGCCCTGCCGACATTTTCCTACTCTCTTAACAGAAAGTCGCCTAAGTACCAGAACCGTCTGCCGGGTGGGCGGCAAGTTCGAAGGAGCCTCGTCGGAGTGGATCCTGTATCGAGTAGAACACTCGAAATGGAGTTGAAACTGAAGTTAGTTTGACTGAAAGGGGGGGTGGGGGTAACTAGTCGAACGCAGAACAAGGCTCTCACACTCGCGAGTGTCACAGTGTGTGCGGGAGTGTGCGTGCGGGCGCGTGGTGGGTGACTGTAGACGCGAGTGGTTGGCTGTTTGGTGCCGTACACTGTGTGCCACGGAATGCGCCCCCGAGAAACCGCATGTACTGCATGCACTTAGAAAGTGGTATCACAACACGTGACTCGCGCCTCTGTGTGCCTCCGCGGACTTGTGTGTGTGTGTGTGCCGCGTGCCCGCTACACATGCCTTCTCAAAGCTGCATATGCGCGGGAGCTCATCGCACAAGCACCCTCACTGCTAATCTCTGGGCCCGCCTGGTTGCCGTCCTTCGTTCCGTCTGTCTGCGACTGAGACGTGACGACTCTAGCTGCGCCTCTCTAAATACGTTTGTGTGCAGAGAGAGAGAGAGAGAGAGAGAGAGAGAGAGAGAGAGAAAAGGCCGCGCTTTGGGACAGCAAAAACAAAAGCAAACCCGGCGCGCGAGCGGGACTCGAACCCACGCCACCTCACAGCCACAGCGCTTCACGCGTCAGGTCGTCTACCTGTGCCGTCGGCCCGTCGGGGCTATCTGGCATCGCATGCATGATGCATCAGTGCATTACGAAACGGCGTGGCCCGCCCATTCACAGGCAATCAATCCATTCAGGCCGTGATTCAGCAAGACAGAGACAGAAGAGTGTCGCCCCGACACCGCACCGCAGAGCACGGTACGTATACAGTACGCGGCGACGGAGGACGTTAGTTTCTCTGGTTCCGAAGCGATTGAGTTGCGCTGTCGTTTGCAGAGAGTATTCCTCCTCGCTTCCGTCCAGTGGATTAAAAAAATCCGGTGACGCGCAGCGCGCCGCCGCGGCGGCCGGACGACCCAAACGCACGACGGCCGGCACCGCAACGCCTTCGTCTCGCTTTAGCGCAAATTTAACTTCCGTTCGTCTGGAACGTCCCTGTCCTTACGTCCTTACTGCCATGAATGGAAGTGGCGTGTGAAAGTACGGCATCGCCTCGCCGCGCCGCAGGGCTCGTTATCGCTTGTCAATCGAGCCATACGGCCCGGAGTCCCATCTCGATACGGACTAATCGAAGTGCCGGACGGGGCGCCTAAAACAAACACGTCTGGACGCATCCCATCCGGCCGATCGGCCGACGACGGCGACGACGGTTCGTGGGTTCGAATCCCGCTACTAATTTTCGTTTTTGTTAGTGCTCTTTTTCGGTGCTTTTTGCTCTTTTCTGCGTGTGCGCGTTCGAAAATACGAGTGATCCCCGCGCACCTGTCCCCTCGGCTCCCACCGAGGACGGGCACGGCACGGCACGGCGCCCTGACCGAGCCGCCACCCCTCTGGTTCGGCCCCCACCTTGCCAACGCGCATGCGCCCCTCGAGGGGTCGCGGCTGCGTGCGAAGTGTCTGTGGTTCGCTCCGCTCTGGGGGCGGCGCCCTGGGGGCGGTTTTGGCGCGACGACGCGGACGCGGCCCGGGGGGTGGCTGCCGCAGAAGCCAACGACAGTGCGATATCGACTAGTGTACACAACAACGAGGCACGGCACCAGGGCTTCGGCGCTTCCCGCCGCCTTCCCTTCCTCTCCCCTCTCGCCCTCTCGTGCGTTTCCTTCTTTCGTGCGTGTACTCAGCATTGCAACGTACAATGAAGGCGTGACTCACAATCAGCCGTTTTATCGTGTCTGCAAATTCGCCTGGATGGCGGGGGGCGGACGGGGGAGGGAGGGTGTGTGTGGGAGACCTTCGACACTAACCGCGACTGGCAAAAAACAATCCAAAATGATACTGGTGAGCAGAGGTGGGGTAATCAGGGTGTTCGCCGATACTGCGCCGCTGGCGGGCACGCGGGCGTGTAGTGTTAGTACACGTTAGAGTGGTGCGTCTACTCGCGTGTCGAGGTGTTGGAGGTGCCGGGCCATCCCCCGGGAAAGTTGTCGAGGCACACGAGGCAGTGCTGCCAGCCAACCTCTCATCCCTGGGGCGGAGGGCGGCGGAGAACTTTGCGAGCAGAGTGTGTTGAGACAGGAGGGGGGCTTACAGTGGAGCAGCGAGTTGGCCGCACTTTAATTAGAAAATAGTTTCAAGTGAGGCAAGTCGCGCAGGGCGGGGCAGGGCAGGGCGGGACAGGCGCAGCGCGCAGTGTTGGGCACCGCGTCGGCCGCGGCCGCGGCATGCGGTGCACTGGGGCACGGACCGCCATGCCGTTACCGTTTGCATAACGCGGTGGGGTCCTTTAAGCGCACACATCACACACACACACACTCACTCACTCACTCACTCACTCACTCACTCACTCACTCACTCACTCACTCACTCACTCACTCACACACTCACACACAACGGCACACTTTTTCCTGCCGTCAGACGCGGTTCGCTTTATCCGTGTACCCATCACGAGCGAGTGTCAAAACTCGTGACGCGGCAGACGCGACAAAACTATGGTCTGATGGCACACCTGTGGTGGCCCTGGTGACCCTGGTGGCCCCGCCCCGCCTAGCCCCGCCGGGACCTGTCACACACGCAAAGGGTTCGGGCGCCCCCAGAGGACCCACCACCACCATCTATCTGGTCAGTCTGGTCAAAAAAATAGGAATCGTGTGTGTTTTGTGTGTCTGTGTGTGCGCGTGTGTGTGCGTGTGTGTGTGTCTGTGGGCGCGCGCGCGCGCCACACCGAGCGTGGGTTGCGGGTCATGGCGGCATCATGGCCTGGGCGTGCTCTGGGCGTAAGTCGGACGCCATGACAAGCCCAGGCGACCGAGGCATTGTCTCCAAATCCCCCCGACGGAGCCACCACGCCCCGCCACGCCTTGCCACGCCCACATCAGACGACAAAGACAACAGGACGACCAGCCAGAATACGACACCGGTGCACGTAGGCCCTCGCTCGTGTGTGTGTGTGTGTGTGTGTGTGTGTGTGTGTGCGCGCGCGCTGTAGCTATTTATGAGAGTGCATTTAGTGCCCTTACAACTCTAGATTCCGCACTTTAAAATACTTGCGGCTCTTTAAACAAATTCCCCGCGGCGTCCGATTCATTTGAACACCTGCCCGCTGACGCCTGGCGCCCTGGGAATACAAGTCAATTGGGCGGCCAGGTGCAAGTCACGGCGAGGCCGGCAAGGACCAGGGCCAACAAGGCCCCCTGGGGCCGGGCAGGCACGCGGGCTCTATGACTCCGTCACTTCCAAACCGTGTTCCCCATACCAAAATTCATTTTATTGGGTTGGTCGAATCATTCACGTTCAAACATTTTCAACTGTTCACTATTATTTGATCCTGATTTTTTTCCCCGCGGTAAGTCCATGATAAAAGAGATGTGACAGAGTGCAGTACGCGGCCGGGGTATTCGTCGGAGCGCACAGAGCCGTGGGTTCGAATCCCCAGCCACTGACGTTTTGAGGGAGAGCCAGCTTGCCAGGCTGCAGCGCTGCAGCGCTAGGCCCAACACAGGGAGCCGTGTCTCCTGTAACACAGTAAGCCACCGCCACGGTTTCGAAACAACGCCACCGTCGAGCCATAAGTCAGAGTCCAGAGAGGATTTCGGTAATAACCCTCAGGTGCAGTCACTCCACTGGGAAATGGGACGCGCCCACGGGGACAGAATAAATTCGGAAAATACGGGGGGCTTTAAGTAGTGCCCATTACAAGAGTCCATTTTAGCCAAACCGCATCTTGAATATCAGTGCTGCCCCTAAAAAAACTAAGCAAATGAATGAGGGACCTCTTCCTGGAAATGAGTTTCGGGCCCAGGGCCCAGGCAGGGCCTAAGCAACTAAGCCCAGCGTTTCCCTTTCCGTTCGAAACGTTGAACGTCTTAATCCCGGAGACCCGATGCGCCCTCGCTGTCCGTTCGGCCTCGACGCCTTCCTCGATAATCTCGTTCTTCCGGTGCGATTGGCCGACTGGGTGAGTGCGAGGCGGTGTCCTGTTTCAGGGGCTCTGATATCAAGGTGAGGCAGAGGTGGCGGCAACCCAGGCCCAGCAGGCCCAGCAGGCCCAGCAGGCCCAGGCCCGCGGCCACTGGGTGGTCCAGTACCATTAGCCCGGTGGGAGTGGCCTGCGAGTCGACTGCCACGCAGACAACATGGCGGAGGTACCAGCGGGTACCTGTACCTCTTTTTATTTGTCTTAACATTTTTTCAAACTGAATGGATTTTCCCGCGCCGCTGAAAACGGCCCGGCCACTGCCTGTGGAACAAAAGCACACAAAAGGCTAGTCGACCACCTACAAGGTGGTGATGCCCCTGACAGTTATATGGCTAGCCCAGCTAGCGCCCCGCAGAGGTGACTGCCCTGGTGAATGCGTGTGTTGGTGATGAGCGCACAGGTAGCGCAACTGGTAGCCACCATTGTCGGTTCATTGGACCAGCAGCGGCCACAGAGACCAGGGGTCAACAACCC
The DNA here is from genome assembly GCA_030522485.1 of Stenchaetothrips biformis. Taxonomy (NCBI): domain Eukaryota; kingdom Metazoa; phylum Arthropoda; class Insecta; order Thysanoptera; family Thripidae; genus Stenchaetothrips; species Stenchaetothrips biformis. The sequence goes on from CM060087.1 coordinate 17,731,897, forward strand.
CATAGGGACGTTCCCACACGCCGGGTAGTTTGATACACACCAACATAGAGTTTTGAATTTTAAAAAATAAATTTGCAAATTTTGAGTTGAAAATCGGGATTGCAGCGTTATGGTTGAAATTATTTTTCAAATTTTTGCCTTTATTCATTTCTGCCGGAAAATGGTTCTCCTTGTTGTTGTAAAAAAACGCCACGAAGCGGAGACATGTCGAGTACATCTATAATTATGCGTCCAGGTCCCGTAAGAATTCTTTGTAAAACCTTTAGCAGAAAATGTGCTGTAGTAAAAGGCGATCATCAGGAGCTCGCCCCGCTGAAGCCTCGCACTCCCGCGTCGTGAACGAATGGGGAAGCCCACCTCACACAATCGGCACTAATCTCTGCAACTGATAGTGTTTCGACACGGAGCACAATTAGTCGATGATTGCAGCTCTGTTGACAGAAAAATCTGAATAGGGTGGCTGTAATGTAGAGGGTCAAATACTTTACGTGGATTTCAATATAGTCGGACACCTGAGGTTGGACGTTCGTTTCAAATGAAACTTAGGCCATACTTTTGGCAGTTCCACTCTCGTCGTGTTTTTGCAAACAATGATTACCCATTTGCCGTACATCCTGGGTGCCTTGGCCTGTGTGGGCGTGTGTGTGTATGAGTGAGCCTGCCTGAGTGTGGGTGCGAGTGAGCGTGTGTGCGTGCAAGGAGTTCCCCTGTCATCACACCCACACTGACAGGTGTGACACGCAGTGTAAAGTCTTGGCAGTGGCCAGTGCATGCCAGTGCAGCCAGTGAGGCCCACCCATTCTGCCTGCAGGTGCACCAGGTCGTTGACCCGCCAGGGCGGTGCGGGCCGCACGGCTTCTGCACTGCCCTGACTCTATTGGCGCAGACTGCAGAGGTCGACGCCCTCGGCGGCCTACCTGTTAAATGTTGGAAAGTAAAGCACCGATAGTTGGCCGCTAGACTCTCTGGAGGGTGAGCGAAGCCCCGACGAACACCCTTCTGAGTCGCCTCAAGTGGTTGCTGGCCTGGCGGACTGCAAACAGAGGACCCCCCGCGCGGGGTGACCCAACACACATCTCTCTCTCTCTCTCTCTCTCTCTCTCTCTCTCTCTCTCTCTCTCTCTCTCTCTCTCTCTCTCAGTCCCGTCTCTCTTTAACCCTACGAAAATTGCCTTGACTTTATTCCGATGTGTACGTTTTAGAGGTACTAAACTGCCGTAGAGGTACATTTTCGTCTTCCAGGATTTAGATGTGTTTCTAGTAGAGGTACAGAAGGCAATCCGGGGGCCCGCAACCCCGCAGCGAGCCGCACCGCACAGTCTACACCGCGGTTTGCCGGCGCTCCCCTCCCCCCCCTCTCTCTCTCTCCAGCGACCCTCCTCTCGCCCGCCACTAGTGCTCGTGTTGAAGCATTGGAGTCGTAAGTCATATCGCAGCCCCGCGTTCTCCCTCCACGGCCCCATTGTGAACGGCTCGGGCACGGCCTGGACGGCACGGCCTGGACGGCGCGGCCCGAGGTCCCAAAACGAAAAAAGGGGGATGGGGTGGAAAGGGAGGGTGTCAACGAAAGCACATACGGCATCGCGAATAAACCCTCGAATCACTTTTTGCCTTTTCGGGAAGTGCCAAGCCAGCGAGGGTCTTTTATTGTTTCTAACAAGCCACCCCATGATACCGTTCCTCTCTCTTTTCCTCTTCCCCCCTCCCTCTCTGTTTTTCACCCTATTTACTGGCCCGTTCCAGGTGGTGGCCGGGCGAGGACGCCGTCGGAACGTCAACGTAAGCCTCTTAGGGGCCGTCCGGGCAGCACGCGCGCGTCCGCGACGCCCGCCGCCATCCAGACGGTGTTCGGAAAGTGTACCGAACGGTCCCCGGAGGCCGCGGCAGCCGGAAAACATTTTCGGACAGGAGATGAGGGGAAAAATGAAAGAGAAAAAAAAAGATAAGAAGTGAAACGGGCACAAATGTCCAGTCGACATAGGACGTGTGGTTATCGTAAACGGCAATAAATAAACATTAACGCGGTGGCGAAAATCGATATTCTGGCTTGTGAACTACTGCCACACTGCCACCCCTAAATCTTGGCAGCCGGCCGGCCTTGCCCCGCCGCCCTCCCCTCCGATTGTTTTCGTTTGGCTGCCCCGCTGAGGAGGCGAGGCAGCGGGGCGGGGCGGCGGCGGGGCCGGGCGGGCGGGCGGGGCGGGGCGTTCTAAACGGACTATTGCGGTTGGGAGTGCGCGCCGCACCCTCGCCCCTCGCGCGCCACTTTGCACCAAACACAACATAATCTCAAATTTAAAACAATATCTGCTTTTTATGGGGCGCGCTGCTTTGTTTTGACAATTGCTATAGGATTGAAATCTCCAACAAATTTATTTTATTTGTTATTGTTGTGAATTTTTTAATGAATTAATTTTTTTGCGATGTATACGTGCGACGCGCGCAACAGCAGCACAGCGAGGCTGTGAGGTGCGTTCTAATCCGACCGTGCCGTGCCGTCGGCCGTCAGGGCGAGTGGAGCGCACCGGAAAGGCGAACCTTCGCAAGTGACGCAGCCAGCGCTTTTTCTTTTACAACAAGTCCGAAAGGCCATGGAAAGGTTTCACGGGAAGGGGCACAAGCGTGCGAAAAGGCAGCGTTCGAGCGCGTCTCCAGGCCAATTGAGCCGCTGAGCTGCGGACACAGGGCGCGGCCTCTACGGCGGCGTCCTATGGCGGCGTCCACCAGCAGCCGCGGGCAGTCCCCGGGGGCCGCAAGGGTGCGCGAGGTCGGCGACGAGGCGGGGCGTGCTGGTAATGGTAGTGCAAACACTGAACGTGCGCCCCGCCCCGCCCCGCCCCGCCCCGCCCCGAGACAGCGGGTAGGGGTTCCGTTCCGGATCGCCACTGCTACACTCGGCGACTCTCTTTGTCGGGAACAATATCCATCCGCCGATGAGCGACTCGGCGAGACACCGCCGGCGCCGTGGTTGAGGCAGCCCGCCGCGGGGGGCGGCGTCGCCGGCAACTCAGCGCGCGCTCGGCTGCGTTCAAATTATCCGGATTCGATTAGCGCGCGGGACGCGGACAGCAAGGCGGAGACGGGACGGGCCCTCAAAGCGAGGCGCTCATTGGGCGGCACTCGCCAGGCCCCCGTCGCTGCGCCGCGACTTGCGCCGCCTAATTTTCACCGGGAAAGGAAAAGGAGTTAACCGGCGAGAGGAAAGAAGAAAGCTGGCCGCGTTTGAAGGGACCCCCTGCGGCGGCGTTGGCGGCGGCGGCGTGTCCAGACTCTCTGCATTAGCGCCAGCGTTTTGGCCGGCAGTGGTTCAGGGCGGAGGGTCCCGAGGGAAGGCCCGACTCGCGTGCAGCAGAGTAGCCACCCGGCCGCTGGTAATCACATGCCCACAGATTTCACGGGGTCGGACGCCCCCACGGGGACCCCTGCGCGTCCCCAGGGAACCCGCGGCCCCGGACCCGCGGGGAGGGTGCTATCGGGGACCTCATCAGCAACCTTGTTAACAGAATATTATTACATGCGCCAGTGAGTGACGACTGTCGTGGGATTGGCAGCCCTGCGAGGGTGGCTGCAGGAATGTGGGGTGTGCGCTTTTCCCGCGCAATCGAGTAATTAGACCAACGTTAAACTAAAATTAAGTATATTTTTAATTTTTTTTTTTCCTTCGCGAAAAAACGCGCGGCACCTGTCACTCTCAGTAGCAGCAAGCGTGCTGCAAAAATGTGAAGTTAAATCGACTAAAATTTGGTTGGTTTCCATAAATACCATTGCAACACTAAAAGAGTGCCTTGCCAACTCTTAAGATTTACTCAAAAGAACTGAACCTAATAGTCGGTTTAACTTTATCTTCTTTTTACAGTGTGGTTTAGGGGTGGCGGCAAATTGGACGCGCTGCTGTTTATTTGTTTTATCGTGTATCGAATTTCCCGAGCTGTTCTGTTCCTGTTGCATCCCGGCGATGGTAATCAGACCCTCGCGAAAACGCGGCCTCGCCAAATCATAAATAATGGGCAAAATGATGGAGTGGGAGATGAAGAAACAAAAAGTTGAGCAGAGCAAAACCAAAACATAAACTACACACTTATTCTTTTTGACGATCAATCCGTTCCGTTTCGGACTCCGCCCTTAATAATGACCAACTAGAGGGGAAAACGGGACGAGGTTTGGGGTTGGGGGAGGAGGGGGCAGTTTTCAATTTCGTCTCTCTCGGGAGGCGGCCGAGACAGGCCAAATTATGGGGCAGTTCCGACAAGACAGTAACTGAGGCCTTGCCCCGAGAGGCGGCCAGAGGGGCGTATCTGTGGAGTGCACTTGCAGAGGAAGTGGGACGGAAAATGACTGCCGCGAGGACGGAGTGAGAGGGGGTAAAGAAGAGAATTTGAAAAATCAGAAAAGATGAAAATAAGGAGAGAGACGTCTTGCCGGAACGGTGCGTTTCCACTTGTGTGCTCTTTCCATTTCCGCGGACACGCCATGGCAAAAATAGATTTTTTTTCTCCTTTTTTTTTTCGTGAAGTTGATTTAATCTATGTTCTGGTTTAACACAAATACGTGAGGCTGAGTTAAGTTCATTTCAGTATAGTATCGTACCAATAAAACTAAAACTTCCGAAAAAAAAACACAGACTATTTTTTGAAATCCCTCAATTTTTTTTTTTTTTTTTTTTTTTTTGGTATTCAGCAAAAACATTCAAGCATAGCATTGAATGCTACAAGGAAGAAGCATGGATGTAAATCTAGAAATGACTGGGCCGCCACTCCTCCCTCCCACAGTGACACGCGAAACGACACGAAATTCGAACCGCCGGGCGTGCGCCACTTAGCCAGCCGACGCCGTGAGAAGCTCGCCCGCGGCGACAGTCTCACCCTTCCCATCACACACCAGGCGCGCCACGTCGACTCGGTACCAAAAATAAATCTCTCTTGAAATTTTGACCCGCGGCAGTGCGTGTACCGGTGTGCGTGTAGAGTCCGGCGAGAATTTCCCGCCGGGAGGGTGGTTGCAGTTCTTTCCGGCGGCCATCCCCCCCTCCCCCTGTGTTCTGTTCCGCCAAAGTTGCGACATGGGTATAAAGTTTCCGGCGATTTATAATTCATTGGTGACCCAGCCAGGCCCTGCCGCTGCCGTCTGAGCGAGTGGTGGGGGAGGCATTCCAAATAATTATTCTCTCTCTTGCCGGCGCTCGCTCGCTCCCTCTCTCTCGGTCGCCGCGCTCTGGCAGCAGCGCTCTCGCTCGCTCGCAAACGCAATCCGCAGCGAGCGCAAACAACCAGCCATTTGCAAGGGTGGCTCGGAAGGGAAGCAACTTTCTTGGTCGGCCCACGCACCCCACTTGCAAACAACCCTGAGAGTCCTACGCAGGCACTCACCGAGGGGGCGGCGGCAGGGGCGGGCAAGGAAGGGGGCAGGGCGGGCAGGGCCGAGGGGAGGGACTTAAGACTGGCTCCATGAATACATCATGAAGGCGAACTGAAACCTGGTTGGCTGCAGACACTGCCGGGCACCGGGCGGCCCGCCGCACGCCACTTGCCAATTACTGCCAAGTCTCCGAATTTCCTCCAAAGTTCGCCTGCTTTCCGGGGAGCGGTATCGACCGGGCACCCCCTTCCGCTCGTTAAGTGGTTGCCGGCCGTTCGATCGCAGGCAGTCACTAGCTCGTTCCGGAGGCTGTCCTGCCGCTGCCCGGCGAGCGACGCCTCGACTCACATTCGAAACGCTCCAATTTATTTCGAGCATCTCGCCTCGCGCCGTCAGCCGCTGGCTGCCAGCTTTGCGCGCTGAGTTATACGCTGCACGCGCATTAGCAGTGTCCGTCCGGTACTACCAGGCAAGCACGCTGCCATCGGGCCCCACACTCGCAACAATCATTTTGTATGGGCGCCAAAAAGTTCAATCCGAATTGACAGCGCACCAAGTAAGACACCCGTGCGATTTTTGGACGCCACATTTTTGCGCAAAAAAAAATAAGGCCGTCGGTTTTGGCGCTCGAAAAGGGTCCGTTCTGGGCGGCGCGTCGGCACGCCGAAAGCGACGCACGTCACGCACGTGCGCGATGACCGCGAAGGGCGAGCCGGACGGCTGTCTGCGTCCCTCTCGAGGGGCGTCCCGTGGAGGTGCGACAGAGACAGAGCGACGGCGCGCGGAAGCCGTCCTCCATAGGCGCGGTCCGGCCGCCTTCCGCCCTTCTGGCCCGCGGGGCAAAACGGTAGCGACAATACAGACAGAGCAAAAACGAGGCGAGTCTTCAGGAGGGTTAGGTAAGAAGGGAGGCCGGTCGTAATGGTGGGGGCGGCGGGGAGAGAGAGAGAGAGAGAGAGAGAGAGAGAGAGAGAGAGAGAGAGAGAGAGAGAGAGAGAGAGAGAGAGAGAGAGAGAGAGAGAGAGAGAGGGTCCTAAGCGGCTTAGTGATATATTCTGATGGGCCTCCGCGGCCCGCGGCCCCCTCCCCGTATCTGCCTCGCCCCGGGCCGCGAGTTGCGTCGTTGTCTGCGGCCCAGTCACCCCATCGGCCTGCGCTGCGCTGCGCTGCCTTCCAGGAGAGAGGCCGGCCGAGCGCCACCGAGGGAGGGAGGGAGGCTGCAGGCGGCGTGCAGTGGCAGGGCCGCGGAGCCGCGGAGCCGCGTACATAGCCGGGGCACTGGTTCGCTGCCTGCCCGCTGGAACTAGGCCTGTTCCGGCAACAGGGAAGCAAGCGCCAGTAGATCAAGTTGCCGGCATTACAGAGGGACCGAAATGCAGCCCTTCCGGCGTTGGACGGTTACAATTTTAATCTGCAAAAACTGCTAATTTAAACTCATGTTAATTAAAACCCAGCGGGTTTTTTTTTTTTTCGTAGGTCAATTACTTTTGGTGGTCTCTGGTGCTGGTAAGTGCAGGGGACAGGGTAGCCACCACCAGAAGGCTTCGGAGGTGAAGGAGGTGAGTCCAGGCATAGCCAGCCGAGGCGGGGCTGCGCCGGCATTGTTGTCGTGAGTTACGCCCCAGTGTCGGGCTGGCGGCTGCACACTGGGCTGGCTCGGCCTCCCAATCCGCGGCCTGGACACACTCGACCTACGGCTGTGGAACGACTCCCTCCATCTTTAATGTGGCTCTACACTGTTCTAACGCTCAGAGATAGATCTCCAATATTTTTCCTGCTTATGGAAAATTAAAACAATAATCCTGTGAAATTGCTTGAGAGTCAGAGAATCTTGAGTTAGTGTTGCAGTTGTTGTGCTTATTAAGAAGTCGTTAGAATCGACGAAAAAATGTAAAGCATATGAATCAGTGGAAACAGTGGTGTCACTTTCCAAAAACTTACCCACGGGAGGCACCACGAAGTAAAGGAATTTCTAATGGCAACTGAACGTGAAGCAGTCAAAGCGAAATGTAAGCTATAAGTTCTAAAATCGTTCTCCAAGCTATGAGGTCAAGCCCTGGCAGCACCCGCCATCTTACGGCGGAGGCGTGGTCGGGGCCGGGGGCCCACCCCACTCACCGACTCTGCCCCGCCCCGCCGCGCCCCACCCCGCCCTGCCTCGCCCCACCCCGCCCTGCCTCGCCTTCCCTTCGCCCGAGGAGATCCGCGACAGAAAGACGTGCCTCATCGCTTTCTCGATACCGCGGGCACAAAAGTAGTTTATCACTTTGAAACAAAAGGTGCCCGCATTACACAGCGCTGACTCCTCGTCTTTTTGCTACGGGACAACTTTTCTGGCCACCGCAGCGATTCCTCCAAGCAAATCACCCCGGTGCACGAACCCGGGGCATTTTTCATATCCACCCCACCCATCCCCCGCTAAAAATATAAAAAAAATAACAATAAATTCCACGAGTTTGAGCGGAAGAGTTATTTTTCCCAATTCTATAACAACTGAATTATCGCATTCGGCCCGTGCGTGGGGGCGTTGTATTTTTCTCTGGACATAAAAATGATTTTGAAAGGAACCAGTGTTCGGCAACAATATTGGGGTGATGAGGGTGAAAAGGGGGCCGGACTGCGACGACTGCTACACTGCGACCCGGAAGGAAGGAATATTTCATTTCCGTACAATGAGAACCCCTTCCGTGTGGGAATCAGGGCGGCCAAAGGGGGCCGCATGCTACGGCAAGCCGGACCAAATCTTTTTACACATTCGGTGAACTTACAAAGGTGTCTCGAAAAATATGTGTCAACAAAAAAGCATCGTCATCGAGGGGAAAACAACTGGCCAATAATATGTATACCAAAAATTAAATATAAAAAAAATAATCGAAATTTCCTCTTGGCATGCCCTATTACAACAACACATGGTACAAACACAAACATACGCCACTCTCTTAAAATTTGGTAAAAAAAAAAATAATTAAAAATGGAACCCTACGACGACTCCCCCCCCCCCCCCAGGTTGACTTCGGTGGTCGGATATGGGAAACGCGGGAAACGGTGTACCCAGGCGCTGGCGATCGTTTTTAATTAAAAATATATCTAAAAATGGAACTCTACACCCCCTCCCCAGTCTTAATGGGGAGGCCTCCTGCTTTACTTCGGTGTTCGGGATGGGAACCGGTGCTATCAGGTAACTGGGGTTAATCCGATCCAGCGACTTCGATATCGTACGCCGGGGGACCCAGTAGGACCCGAGCCGCCGACACGGCCCAACATGGGCAGAGTAGAGTAAGGCAGAGACGATAGAGAGACAGAGAAAGAAAGAAAGAGAGAGAGAGTAGTTTTGGGAGCTTTTGTTTGCGCAGGCTGGTCGGTACCCAAATGGTACACCCGCTGTCCGGCGCTCCCAGACCCGAACATGCAGTCAGTGGGCCAGCTTCAAAGGACTTATCAACTCCATCCGACGAATCGGAATGGACCCACTCGCGACCAATCTCGAGTGGCTGACTCGATCGGGGATCGAACCAGTGCCGAGGCCAATCCGCCGAAGCGGACTGCTTTTTAGACACCCGGGTGTAATGGCCTGGATTGAGCCTAGACCACTACACCACCCTGACTTGCACGTCTGCCGAGTGTTGGACGACGGGTTTGAGTCGCAGTGGGAGGAAGCCAGTCGAAAAATGAAGGAAAGTAATGGCACTCGATCCCCGAACCTTATGGTCGGGGTCAGACGCCTTTACGCCCTCAGCCACCACGGCTCACGTCTGACGCGGCTTGAAGAGGGCTCTTGTCGTGGCAATGAGCAGCGGCCAGAGAAAAAAAGTTGTGAAGTGATAAGATTTGATCCTCCCATCTTCATACCGGGACTGACGCGTCTACACATCCAACCACCACGGAACATGATCATTGCTGCGCATTGCTGTGGATTGAAAGCACGCTAGAGAAGGCAGTGGAGGGGGGAAAAAAAAAAAAAAACAAAAAAAAAAAAAAAAAAAAACGGCATTCGATCCCCGAACCTAGCGTCCGGGGATCGACGCCTAACCTAACTTATCAACATATCCTACCCTAACCTAACCTAACCTGAACTAACCACTTGAATCTCTTTTAAGAGGCGAACAAGTGCGTCCTGCCGAACGACTTATCGAACTAAATCGTTGCGTTCCGACTCGCTGTCTGCGTGCGTGCTTGCGTGTGTGAGGCGGTCCAAAAAAAAAATAAAAAAATAACAATGGATTCAATCCTCGAACCTAGCGTTCGAGGAACGGTGCCTTTCCACTCTCAGCCACCACGGACCATGTTTGGAGCCGTTTGAAGTTGGCTCTTGATGTGACATGAGCGGCGGTCAGAGAAAAATGTTGTGAAGTCATAAGTTTGAATAGTGGTCCAGAACCCTGCACCTCTCACATTCCGTTGGGTGCTGTTAACCACTGAGCCACCGGGACGCCATGCCGCTCACCGTGCCAGCGGTCATGTTGAAACTTTTCTTGATTCTCCTCCTCATAAAACAATTTGGTGGAAAAACTTTACAGTTGGTGGTCCCGAACGCACCGGACTAAAGTTGGCCAGGAAAACGACTTTTTTTCGACCGTATAAAAATGCGTCCCATGGCCTAAGGAACAACATATCGAGAGATGGCGGAAACAAATTTGCAAATTTACTTCGACTCTGGACTTTGAAATTTTTTCCTAGCCAGGAAAATTTTACTTTTTCGCCATCATACAAAAATGCGTTCCATGGCTTTGGGAACAACATGTCGAGAGATGGTGGAAACAAATTTGCAAAATGTACTTCGACTCTGGACCTATAAATAAAAAAAAAAAATAAAAAAAAATAAAAAAAAAATGAAATGATGCAGTCCCCGAACCGAATGTTCGAGGATGGGTACCTTTCCACTCTCAGCCACCACGGACCATGTTGGCAGACGTTTGAAGTTGGCTCTTGATGTGACATGAGCGGCGGTTAGAGAAAAATTTTGTGAAGTCATGGATGGTGGTCCCGAACCCTGGACCTCTCACATTCCGTTGGGTGCTCTTAACCACTGAGCCACCGGAACGCCACGTCGACCGCCGTGCCAGCGGTCATCTTGAAACTTTTCTTGATTTGCCTACTCATGAAAACATTTGCTGAAAAAATGTACAGTTGGTGGTCCCGAACGCCGGACCTCTCACATCCCGATGAATGCTTTTAACCACCAAGCCACCGGGACGCCATGCAGCTCGTCGTGCAAGCGCTAACCTAACCAAACCTAACTTTGCCTAACCTAACCTAACTTTACCTAACCTAACTTTACCTAACCTAACTTTACCTAACCTAACCTAACTTTACCTAACCTAACTTTACCTAACCTAACACAACCTAACTTTACCTAACCTAACCCATCCCAGCCTAACGCAGCCTAACGCAGCCTAACGCAGCCTAACCCAACTTAACCTAACCTAACCCAACCCTAGACTCCGCCGAGCACACCAACGTCGGTGCGTTGTTGGTCATTGGTATGCCGGCGGCGCCAAGCCAGACTAATAGTTCGTGGGGCACCTCAATCACTTGGCGCCTGCCGGCCCGACCCCGCCTGCCGCACCGCAAGATGGCACCCTTCATCGCGTGGGTGGCACGCTGCGAATGGCACCATTCGCTCTCGAGGCCGCTACGCCGGCAGGCTAATCGGTCATTTAAAATTTGGTAAAAATAATAAATAAAAAATGGAACCCTACGACCCTCTCCCTCCCGCAATGGGGTTCGAGCCGCCTGCTTAACTTCGGTGTTCGGATGGGAACCGGTGTATCCAGGCTTTAACTGCTACCGCATAGTTCAGCTTCTGTAGGACCGCTATTGCCTTCCACACATGAAGGACCGCCGATGAAGGCAGCCGGCGATCGTAGGGTTGAAGAGAGAGGACAGAGAGACAGAGAGTTAAAGAGAGAGACAGAGAGTAGTTTTGGGAGCTTTTGTTTGCGCAGGCTGGTCGGTACCCAAATGGTACACCCGCTGTCCGGCGCTCCCAGACCCGAACATGCAGTCAGTGGGCCAGCTTCAAAGGACTTATCAACTCCATCCGACGAATCGGAATGGACCCACTCGCGACCAATCTCGAGTGGCTGACTCGATCGGGGATCGAACCAGTGCCGAGGCCAATCCGCCGAAGCGGACTGCTTTTTAGACACCCGGGTGTAATGGCCTGGATTGAGCCTAGACCACTACACCACCCTGACTTGCACGTCTGCCGAGTGTTGGACGACGGTTTTGAGTCGCAGTAGGAGGAATCCAGTCGAAAAATGAAAGGAAAGTTGGAGATTCGATCCCCGGACCATATGGTCGGGGTCGGACGCCTTAACACCCTCAACCGCCACGGCTCATACCTGATGCCGATTGAAGCGGGGTCTTGGACCGATCCTCCTACGCGTCAGATTCCCGATATGAGGATCGGCGGTTCAAATCTTATTACTTCAAAACTTTTTTCTCTGAACGCTGCTCATTGTCACGTCAAGGGCCCGCTTCAATCGGCCTCAGACAAGAGCCGTGGTGGCTGAGGGCGTTAAGGCGTCCGACCATGACTATAAGGTACGGGGATCTAATCCTAATTTTTTTTTTCATTTTTCGATTGGCTTCCTCCCACGGCACATGATGGTCAGTTTCACAAAATTTAAAAAAAATTAAGACGTTTTCTAAAACATACACAAAAATTTTGAGTTGTTTCCCCCTCGATCATCCTAGACCACGCGACCCTGCCATCGACCACAATGCACACACTGTTGAACTGTATGGATCTGGTAGAAGTTTCCGTACCCGCGTGGTCACCGGCTTGGAAAAGGCTCGACCAATTTCAACACGACCCTGTCTTCCACTTTTCTCCTTTTTTCGGGGCTCGAAGTCACCAAACCTACGTAGCTTTTTTTCAAATTTATTTTGTTTGTTTTCCGGACAGTGTACGAAAATTCCAAAGGCCAACTGCCCTACCTCCGTCCAGTCGGAGAATGCGTGATCGCAGCCCTATCGGCACGAGAAGGTACTCGTTATGCTCGAAATGGACCCCAATAATGCCGCGTGCCTCGTCGGACCTGGAGAGAGAGAGAGAGAGAGAGAGAGAGAGAGAGAGAGAGAGAGAGAGAGAGAGAGAGACAGACAGACAGACAGACAGACAGAGAGAGAGAGGAGGGAGGAGGAGGGGTGAAAGGAATGAATGAAGCGAGAAGGGCACGTAATATCAGTGAGTTTCGGAAGTCCTATGTCACCCGAATGAATGAATCAAAAGGGCCCCTGCTGCACCCGTGCCGCGCTCCCAACAACAAAAGCAGCAGCAGCAACAACAACAACAACAACGCTACTGTAACTTTCGCCTTTGTCGCCGCGCTGCCTCACGACACTGCACTCTCATCATCGTGGCCCTTGTTTTGTTATTGTTGTTTGAACAGATTCTCATTTTAAAATGATTTTCGTTGGTGCCGCCGTGAGAACAGCACCCCCTGCGGCGTGTACACGTGTACACGCGGCGTTCACCGCAAAGAGAGAAGTTTTTGTAAGTATTTGTACGAAGAAGAAATATAAACGCCGCAAGTGTAAATAAGTGCGGGGCGTGCTGCGGTATATGCGAAGGTAGATTCAATATACGAGTCCAGCGAGGCAAAAGGTGAGAGGTGAGATGTGGACCGGTGCCTGGACCAGTCGCGCTGGGGCCTACAGGTATAATAAATGAGCGGAGCGCCAAAGAGACCGCCCCACCACGCGCCCCGCCCCGCCCCGCCCCGCCTCGCACCGGCTCAAAGCGCGGGTGCAACTTCACGTATGAAAAATAAAATACGTAAAATTAAATGAAGGCGAAGCACCTCCACACACCGACTCCTCCGGCGCGCGGCTCTTGTAAACACAGCAACAGGCGGGACGCGACTGTCCAACCCAACAATAAAAAAAAAGAAACAGAAACAAAAATAATACTTTAAAGTTTTTTGATTTGGTTTGGTGGACTCTTCTCAACTCGCAGTGACTGAGGCGCCTCTTCCTTCCTCTAACAGGAATTGCCGGTGTTCAGAAACTTTGAACACTACCTCCTGGGACCCAGGCCCGGCTCCACTGGCCTCCTTTCCCACGCCGGCAAGATGAAATGGGGTCCCGGACGTCCCGGACCCCCGAACGCTGCCTCGAGAGGAGAGAGAGAGAGAGAGAGAGAGAGAGAGAGAGAGAGAGAGAGAGAGAGAGAGAGAGAGAGAGAGAGAGAGAGAAAGAGAGAGAGAGAGAGAGAGAGAGAGAGAGAGAGAGAGAGAGAGAGAGAGAGAGAGAGAGAGAGAGAGAGAGAGAGAGAGGGACGGTGCCGTAGTGTGCGGACGACGTGGACGTGCGAGGAGGAGCGACGCATCCGCCGCGTTATAAAGTTGATGTAACATTCAATTTGTCGGCGACGCGACAAACTCGGCGACAAAAGTGGGAAGGGCCCGGGCCGGTTCGTCTCGGCGCGGTGGGGACCATGCGCGGTCTGACCCAGTGGATTGATGAAGCGAGGCCACAATGGGGCGGACCGGGGCGGACGCACCCACACCTGGCAGGGCCTGGGCAGGGCCTGCAGGCTCGCTCCGGACGGCCACCCCGCCTCTGTCGCACCCCTGCCGGACGCCGCCTGAGTGCGACAGAGACGGGCGGCGTCAGTTGGGACTCGTTCCGCCGGCCTTTGGCAACGGCCACCTTTGTGGAGGCTAGACGCACCGCACCGCGAGGTCGCACGGACGTTCTCACGGTGTTATGTCGCGCAACCTGACGGCGTTCGACAAGTTCACCAGCTTCCAAGGTTGCCATAGATCTTTTGAACATTCGTATAAAAAGAAATGTAGGCCGACCTACCCTTGGGAGAAGTCACCGAACTTAAGACTTTTTATCAAAAGCCATTGAAGGTCAAACGCTTCTCCGCCCCTTGCCTTTCAACCGTTTTTTTTTGTTTTTTTTTTAAATCGGCGCACCACACTGTATCTCGCGCTCTCGGGACAATTTCCACCAAAAGGACGTACTTTGAAACCGGTGGATGTTCAGGTGCGTCCCGGAGCCCTTTTCCCTTTACAACCCTCGCTGCCGGCGCGTTGGAACGGGGCGGTCGCGGCCTTGCCTGGCGCGCGTGCCTGCGCATGCGGCTGCCTCGTTGTCGCTGCCCACCTCTGCCTCGAGAGCAGAGGCCGAGCAGAGGCCCTTATCTCATGCTGCCGGGCCGGACGCCGCGAAGGAAGCGGTGTCGCCGTGGCCGTGCCGCGGCCTTGGCCATATGGCGGTCAAGCACCTCGCGCAAAAGTCTAAATAAACGACAAGAAAGGTTTAACAACTCTACAAGTTTCCCTTGGGATTTTTATTAACGAGGAGACACTGTCCATCGCGGCCCCTCTCCAACGTTCACGAAAATAAAGCGATTCGAGCAGCGTTTCCATTTTAATGCTACACTCTTGATTTAATTCTTCTCTAAAGAGGAGGATACCCCTCGGGTCCGGCGGCGGGCCAGACGGCGGGGCGGCTAGCCGTGGTCCATTCATAGTTTCCTTCTCCTCCTACACACACATACATACATACACACACACACACACACACACACACACACACACACACACACACACACACACACACACACACACACACACACTCTGACCTGCCCCCGGGCACTGCCGCTGGACGCGCTACCGCACCGGGGATGCGTCAATATTTACTCTCAAATATTGTAGTTTCCTGTCGAATCGCGGCGATTGACAAATTCCCCTGTCCACTGCGGGGCGTGGTGGAGGCGTGCGTTTGTGTTTGTGTGTCTGAGTTTATGTGTGTGTGTGTGTGTGTGAGAGAGAGAGAGAGAGAGAGAGAGAGAGAGAGAGAGAGAGAGAGAGAGAGAGAGAGAGGAGCGTGAGTGTGTGTGCCGCCGTGGACGAGGAAGTGTCTGTCTATCCATTAGTGAAGATGGCAGTGTCCAGATAGCCACATCCGACCGAGCAGGTAGCAGAGAGAGACAGCAACAACAGCGCGCGGGTTGCATCCGTTGCATTTCTCCCCTCCCCCCCCCCACCCCAAAAATATTTGTCTTTTTATACGACATCAAGCGAGGCCAAAAAAAACTTGAGCAAGTTATGGCTTTGCGGCGCGTCCTCCGCCACGTTGATTTCTCATAACCGGGCCGGCGGCGGCACCGGTAGCAGTGGCCGCTCGCGCCGCGCCGGTTCCCTGTAAGAAGTCTCGTTCTGCGCGAGCGGCAAGCATCGGCAGCATCAGCAAGCAGCCTCCAAAACGGCCCCGCGCCACGCCGCGCCACGCCGCGCCACGCCGCGCCACGCCGCGCCACCGTGGGGCCGAGTGGTTTCCTTTGAATATTCACATCACTTATCAGTCGGGGTGACAAGCAGAGAGGCGGGTTGTGTCCGCGGCTGAAAAGAGGCGACACATCAAACCGAGTCCCCGGCCCGCACCGCCCCGCACCGCCGCGTGTTGCGAATGACCGGCTGACTCACCGCCTGGATGCGGTAGGTGGGCGCTGGACGACGAGAGGGACTCCTTTCAGTTTTACCTCGGATCGTTATGCTCGGGTTTGTGAGTAGGTCGATTCTCTAGTTCTCTCCAAGGCTTGTCAGGGGTTGGTTCGCCCCGTGTGGTTTTAGGGATGCAGGATAATTAAAGGCTTTGGTATTTTAATACATATATTTGGTCTCAGTGATTTTGAAGTCCAGCAGTCTTCGGATACTGACTATCACCCAGGTACAAGAAGTCTCAGGTACAAGTTACAGGGAGACGCACCATAGAATATTCCTAAGTCCGATAAAACTAGACGGGCTCAAGAGTACAAGTCCCGTGAAGGCACACAGTAAAATATTCTAAGTCCAGTAAGGCTAGGAGAGCTCAGGAGTACAAGTCCCGTATGGTAATTACCCAGGAGTAGACCGATGAAAAGGCTGTGGACGGAGGGGCCGAAAGGGAGGGAGAACCGCACCGGTCAAGCGTTGGCTACTTTCTGGTCTTTCCTTCGCGCACTCGAAGGTGCGACTGTCACGGTGCGACCTCCCACTACCCGGCCAAACTAGTCCACACCAATCAAAGGGTTACTCGTCATCGGCGACCAATAGCGCATCAATTAGTGGAGCGCTGGTCACCCGCAACCAATACCGAACATTCAGGGTAGGGGAAGCGCTCATGACGCGGACGAGGCGCACCAGGAGGGGCACTCGTGACGCAAGTGGGACGTTAGCGCGGGAACTTCAAATCCAATAATAAATATCCTAACGTCCCCGTTGTGTCCATGTCTACGTCCTCGTAGACCAATAATAAATACCACGCCGCTATGCCACTGTCGCGTCGCGCCCGACCGCGAATTCGGAATCATGATCATCATCATTATAATCATCATCCTCATCGTCGTCGTCGTCGTCGCGTCATCATCATAATCGTCGTCGTCACCATCGACGACCGGTCAGGCTGCCGGTGGCAAGCCATTTATCAGAGGAAGGGAGTCGCCAGCAGGGCCGTGGGCGAGAAGGGAAAGGAGCCGCGCTGGAGCCTGGACTCTGGAGTCCGGAGCCTGGAGCGCGCTGGAGCCTGGACTCTGGAGTCCGGAGCCCGGAGCGCGCTGGGAGTCAGCCTGGACAGGCGGGCAGGAGAGGGGCTTTGCCGCTTTGCGTCGCCGTGCTGCTGCTGCTGCTGCTGCTGCTGCTGCTGCTGCTGCTGCTGCTGCTGCTGGAGCATCGCGCGGAAGGGTGCTGCCGCGGTGCCGCCTGCCTGCTGAGTAAAGGTTTGCAGCCAGCCCGCGGTGCGCCGGTGCCTGGAGTCGCTGGAGTCAGACGAGCTGTTCCACGGCGCTGCGGCGGGACGTCAGGCCAGCGCTGGAGTCTCAATAAATTCCAGTTCCTGGAGTCTAAAGTCGCTGGGGTCCTGGTTCGGGCGGACCATTGAAGTCCGGACACACCAATAATAGGATCCCGAAGGCGAAGGCCTCGATATCTCGTGCGCTGGAACGTCCAGCCAGAGCATGAAAAATTGGGGGCCGGACCGTACGCAGTGGTGGCCGATGGGCCGATGGGCACAGCCACTTCGGACTCGTCCGGCACTTCCGGCGCGCCCGGCCGAACCAGCGCCAGGACCGCGTCCCGGTCGCGTCCGAATAACGCCGCGCGAATGGAGCGGCGGCCCGGCGCGGCTGCGTCCAGCTGCCCAGCGGACAGCCGCCCCTGGAATGCGGCTAACCGATTTATGAGAAACGAGGTGTCACAGAGGCAGGGGAGGGGAGGGGGAGGTCACGTAGTACGCTGCCGCCTTTGGCCGCGAGCCGCAGCGACGCGCATTCGGGAATGAGTAGCCAAGCCGCGGTGCTCCCCCTTCCCCGCGACCCTTAGGACGCGAATCAGGCCCTCGCCGACCTGGCCGGGGAGGCAGCCCGGTAGCCTAGCAGCACGGCAGCATGCGGCGCATAAAGACCGCTCATAACTCGCTTGATAAAATACAGCTTCCTTTAGCCTTTTTGGGGCTGGCTGGTCGGGCACTGGGCTGGTCCTCTTTTACAGGGGTCCCATTCAGGATGACCTGTGGGTGCGTCCCCGGTGCGGCCCTTCGCGCAGGGAAGACCCACGTCACTGTGCGGGTCCCTCGCCCAGATACGCCCTTTCCCAGCCGCGGTACTGCAGTGCCCTTCGGAAGTCTTTGCCTCTGAATGAACGAGTGAAATAGTAAAACCCGTGGTTCCCGTTGGCCCGCGTTGCCGCGCCCTCCTAGCGTCCGGGTCTGGGCCGCGGCGTGGAGGAGGCAGCCGCGAAAACTGCAAGATGACCGCAACTGGGTAGGATTCCCTCAGCAGTTACGGTGGTCTTGGCGGGGCAGATGGGCCGGCTGCTCCACGCGAGCGGGCATTTCATCGGGCCGAGAGGTCCAGTGCCACGACCCCAAGGCCCGAAGGGCGATCGCCCGCCAATCTGCCTGATGGCTGCTCGGCCGGGGTGGCGGGGGCGGCGCGGGGGCGGCGCGGGGGCGGGGGCGCCGTGGAGGAGGAAGGCGTCGCGCACCTTGCCAGTTGGCACGCCTGCAGGCACGGGTTGGCCGCAAGCTGCAATTTCTCTGATTGTGTATTCCTTATTTGGAAGTAGATACGGCCTGAGACAGACGCACAGGCAGGCAGACAGACAGACACAGAGAGGCGAGAGGCGGTTTTGTCTCGGGCGGACTGGACTCTAACAGACAAGAAAGATTGGAACTTGACCAATAATTTGTCATATGCCCCACGGAAGCCACGTTTAAAAATTTGAAGAAAAAGAAAAAAAAAAGTCAATACAAATTGGTGACGTCGCTCAACCCCTCCGCCCCGCCATTTGGCCATTTGTATGGCGAATCCGCAATCACCGTGAAGAAAGGCCGCAGCTTTTTTGTGTTCGTTCCCGCATCCGCGCGTCGTCGCTCCGTCTCTCCCGCACTCGTGGGGCGTCCCGCCGCGTCGTCGCACAGGTGCGACAGAGACACGGCGAGGGAGCGCTGCGTCGCGCCCCGGGCCGCCGAGGCCGCCGAGGCCGCCGAGGCCGCCGCCGGGGGGACGGCGTGTCTTTTATGTTATGGATATAGAGAGATGGGTGGGGAGGAAAAAGTGACGGCATCGAGGGAACTTGACCCGTAATCAAACGAAAACCGTGTCATTTCGGGAAGAGTTACAGTTTCCGGATGCGAGACTGGCGGGGCGGGCCGATTCAAGGCGGCGACCCCTTTCAAATCTTTTTCCGGTGGAGGATGCTGTTCCGGTGCCCCATCCCGGATTCCGGGGAGGAACGGGGAGGAAACGAACCGGTGGCAGTATGAGAAATTGGTGAAGCCAGGTTGCATTTCGGTGTGTTTCGGCGGGCGGGCTGTGCCAGCTGTCTGGCAGTGTAGGGCTGAGGCGCGCGCCAAACGCCTGCCTGCCGCCGCCACTGGCCACTCACTGCAAAAAATTCCGTGTTTTGGTACGGAAAATGTACAGAAAATGGGGTACAGAAAAGGTACGGACCTTCCGTACTGGTTCTCTGTGGTCCCCATAAGGATCTCATGTAAACTGCTACAGAAAACATGTACAGAACCTCCGTGGTTGGCAAGGTACGGACGGTCCAGGTAAAAAATTGACCAGACATTTTCCGTGTAATTTCTGTCCTTTTTTCTATCAGTGCTCTGGCCGCTACGCGCCATCGACGATGGGGCCTCGCCCTGTCTCTATTTTTTCACTTTATTTTTTGCATTTTTTTTTCTAGTGTATTTTCTTTTAGTTTGTTTCCACTTCCACCGCCACAATGCTCCACCTCCGGGACGCGAAACTCGTCGCAATTAATTAGTACGCCCCCGAACCCCCAACCCCCCGCACTGTCACTCAAGAGACCTCCTTCATTAGTTCTCTAAAAGGCTGCCATGAAAACTCCCGCGCCAGCGCGTTTGTCCCCCCCCCTCCCCCCACTCTGTCTCTCGCTCCGTCTTTTCGTCTCTTTTTTTCGTTCTCTATCCGTCTCGTCGTCCTGAAACAAGGAAAGCGAATTCGCGTAAATGAGGTGAAGTGGCAGCCAGCGGGGCCACGGCAGCAAGGCGACCCCTGCGGCAAGCAAGCAGCAAGTCCCAGAGGCCAGGAGACGGGAATCCGCAACCAACAACAACAACAACAAGCTTCAAACAACGACACACTGCAAAAATAAAGCGAGAAAGCTGTCTCGACATCGAAATGCCACCACACAAAAACAATAACAACAATACGACAAAGCTAAAAGTGCGTAACACATGCAACACAGCAACAACATGGCGTCAAACTGACGACAACTATCGGCAGCGAGTGAGACAGATACAATGCCGTGTTGCTGCGGTTGCCTCCCCCTCAGGATTGTCCCCCACCACTCCCACTTCACTGAGAGCTTTGCGAAACTAACCAACTAACTGGAGAAGTCTTCATTTCTCTGCTTGATTAACTGTCTTTCCGCCTGCCTGCCTGCCAGCCCGGGCGGGGCGGCCGGGGGCGGCCCGAGGGGTGGAAGCTCGAGGGGGTGGCAGCGCTGCCAGGGTATTAGAGATAAAAGAGAAGAAATGAGGGGCGGTACGAGAGTCCTCCATCCCTGGCGTCCCTGCCGCGTCCGACCGCACTGCGGGGCAGCCAGCCAACCTACCGGCACAAAAATTCAATTTTAAAAACGTTTTTCATCATCAAAGGGAGCAACAAGGCGCATGCAGCAGACGACGCCTTCTTTCCGACTCAGCAACAATTAGGGCGACATACGTCACTCAAACTTGCACTCGTAAAAAGGGGAACGGTTTTGTTTCAGTTTTTTTATTTTGCTTTTATGGTTTTTAGATTGAAAAATTATCGACCTGACCGTTGTATATGCCAGACGGAAAAATATTTTGGCCCGGTCAGATTTAGTCGGAGTGGATTTGAACCGGTACGGAGTTTACCGCCAACGCTGGGCACGTGCGCGGCGTGGAGCGCACCCTCCACTCGTGCTCACCTGGGCTCTCTCTATCGCTCCATCTCTCTCATCCGCCGCCGATTGTTTTGCGTCGCGTGCTGGTGCGGTGTCCAGGGGTTATTCCACTTGGAGAGCGATACCGATTTCGAGGAGAGAGAGAGAGAGAGAGCATCCAAGCCAGTCATAGGACGACCATTTTCCCAACAGCGTGTCGTTTTTTTTCAAACGCGCCAAATCAGGCGAATGGGTTGGAGAAAAAATTGTACCATATTTGATGAGTGGCGCCTGGCTGGATCGGCGGCTGCTTATATATTCCTTTTCTTGGAGGCGTCAGCACGTCGGGCCGGGCTAGACCACTAGACACGCATCAGACATTAGAGCCATAAAAATCTAGAATTATGAGGTAGCGGCATCCTGGCGGCGAAGGCCACGTCGCTACGGGCTACGCCCAGAGTCAACAGTCTGCGTGTCTGTCCGTCTGTCTGCCCCCTCTGGTGGCGTAGCGACTCCCGGGTGACCGTTGTCCGTCTCTTAGCGCCCCTATGGGTATGATTCAGGCTGGCGTCCCGATGTTTATTTGCATTCTAACGAGAGAATCGGCCCGGCCGGTGTGGCAGTGGTACTCGGAGCCGGACTTGACTTCGCGAGAGGACTGTTAGGCTTATTCCGCAAAGTGGTTCATCGCTCCGTCTCTGTCGCACCCTGCGGCACGGCTCATGAGTGCGAGAGAGACTGGTGCTGCTTAGAACTGTGTCTGGTTGTGCAAAGTCGGCCGCCCTACCTGGCCATGCCGTACAGCAGCGCTAGCCTGGCCCGCTGGCTCCATCGCCTAATGGTGCGCAGACAATCAGATAAACTAGGAAGGGTGCTGGGTGGCTGGGCACTGTGGCTGGGCCGAGGGAGGAAAGGGCCAAGGGCCGCGAAGGGAGAGGCTGCCTGATTATCGGGGACCTGTCCCGCGCCCCGTGTTCCGTCTCTCTCGCTCTCGGAGCACATCCCGTGAGGGTGCGAGAGAGACAGAGCGACGTGGCGCTGCTCGGAATCAGCGCGCTGCCTCCTGCCGGCGTCCCGAGGCCAAACACTGCGAAAGCCTGACTGCGTTCTCTGGATCTCCCCCTTCTCTCTCTCTCTCTCTCTCTCTCTCTCTCTCTCTCTCTCTCTTCTCTCTCTCTCTCTCTCTCTCTCTCTCTCTCTCTCTCTCTCTGTCTCTCTGCCGGGCCGACCGTGACTGACAGGACCGCCTATCTCCCGGGCCTGGAAAGGCGAAGATGAAATGTGGAACAATCGAAGGCTGATGCCGCGGCGATACTGCATGCTGTGCTCGGCCTGTTCTTGTCTTTTTCTCTCTCTTCAGGTCTCGCGTCGACGCCGGGCCGTGAGCAGGGCGTCCGGGTGGTTCTCACTCGCTCGCCGCCGCCGCCGCCTCGTCCGGCGCGCACAAGTACCGGTCGATCCTTACCGCCCCCCGCTCGCATGCTAATTGGCCGACAGACAGTTGTTGCAGCTGATAGAGGGATTATCCCAGGCAGGTGGAATCACTGATGGCCTGCTTGGCCCGGCCCACCCCACCCCGCCACGCGTCGCCCACGCTATCACCTGCGCCATCAGCGGGGCCATGCGCCATCGGGGCCATGCGCCATCGGGGCCATATGGGATGGACCTAGACATCTCATTAGTCCAGCTGGCGGCGAGGCAAGTGTATGTACGACAGAGTAGCGCTCGGGGAACATTGGCAAGATGGCGGCACGGCGGCGTCCTTCTTACTCTTATCGCCGCCGGGCACCCCGGCCGACGGACGGCACGGCAGGCACGGCCAGCCCGACCCGCCCGACCCGCCGTGGCGCGGCTGAGGCGGCCAACTCTCAAGGCGACCGGGCTCAGTTGCGGGGCTCTTGGGGGCACGGCCAGGACGCCGCTAGACGCCGCGCCTGGGGCAGCAGCACGATAAGGCAAGGGTAGCGGACCTATCTGCCCCCGCCACTGGCTCGGCCGTGCTCGCCGTGCACGCCCACAGGCCGCCCGAATCCCAAGGACCTCCTCCCGTGCAGGCACCCCGCCCCAAGCAGGTCCTGGACCTACTCCACTAGGAACCTACCCAACGCCTCATTGCAGGACCCCCTCCAGGACCCCCTTCCTTTTGTGACCCATCAACACATTTCATTCCGAGCAGCGGCCCTCCGGCTGATCCTAGCCGGTGCTCCACTTCCGCTTTGGACTTCCCCGCTGCTCGCTGGCAGGACCCCCCCCCCCCCCCCCAATAAGGCACTCCCAAACAGTCCCCGGCCACTTGGCCCCAGTTTCGGCCTCTGCCACTTTTGGCGGCCCCCCAGCGAGCCGGTGTACTCCACCGACCGTTAAAACGGCCAGCAGGACGCGAGAAGCCGTACGACCGTAGTGCGAGCAGCGCGGGGGGCGGTGCGCAGCGGGCTCATGACGGACGGACGGACAGACAGACAGACAGACAGACATATGTTACGTTGATGCGGGAGTGACGGACAGTCAGTCTGCCGCCGCGCCGCTTGCTTGTTCACATTACGAACGTCGTGCATAATGTGGTTATGGCTTCTTGGAGGAAGTCAAGGAGAGGGAAAAGAGAAGGGGTTGGACGGGGGTAAATCAGCGGCAGCGGGACGGACGGACAGACTGACTGACAGACAGATAGACAGGCGGAAAGATGAGACAGCGTTCGGAAGCGCGGCGGTTCGATGAGGCAAAAACCACTCAATTATTTGGCGTGCCACGCTCTGCCTGCCTGCCTGCCTGCCGGGAAAATCTATTCATTGCGCTGTCCACTTTGCGATAACAGCAATCCGAGTGGGCGTGGGGCGTGGAGCGTGGCGGCGGCAAAGCAGCGGGGGCAGCCACCACAGCGCCGGCACCAGCACCCTGCGCACGCTGCCGCACGCGCAAAATGAGCTATAAAGGGGCAATTAGGGTGGAGGGGGCTGGCAGCCCTGTAACCTGAAGCCTTCCGCACACACACACACGCACACGCGCGCGCGGATGCACTCACGCCACTGGCGCACCGCGCGTGCGTACACACGCGGCGGGCACGCGTGCGGTGTCCCTTGCAAGGGGTGGGCGGTACGGCCTGAATCCGGGGCAGGGCACCCCGCGCGCTGCTCCAGAAAATGGAGTTGTGCGTCTTGCCGATGAATTTTCGGTGTTTGGTTTCAACAAGTCGCTTTGCGCTTGTCCACCAGTAATCTGAAACAGCCCATAAATTTACACCGTATTGGACCTGCTCCCTGTCGCCTAACAAGGAAAATGAACAAATCCTTTTCTCACGTCGAAATTTTTCCTCTCCTGTTTAGCATAATTCAAACCTCACTCGTGCAGTTTTGTCGTGGAGCGCCAGTGCACTTTTCTTCGGAAAGCCGTACCGTTCACACCGTGTGGCCAAGGCAGCCAAGGCGTGCCTGCCTCTGCTGGCGAGCCCCAGCCTCGTTCTGACCGTGCCCTTCCCCCTCCCCTCCCCTCAGGGTTACGTCGCGGCGCGCTGCAGTCCGTGGGCCGCGCTGCCGCCGCGCTGCCGCCGCGCTGCCGCCGCCACGTCGCGTGGACACCGCGCCGCGTAGGGTTTCCCTGGACAACACTCGCCGGCTCGTTGTCTGCGACCCTTCCGCTAAGGGCAGAGTACTAGTGTTCCTCGCAGCACTGAGTAAAAAAATTACTTTTCTCGTTGTTCTGCTCTGTTCTCCGCATTCTTGGTCTGTCTCTCATCTGATTGTGTTTACTTTCAGTCTTTGGGAACAAGGAAAAAGATGACTCATGGATTTCAACTTCATATTACACACTTTATTTGTTGGCATAGTAAAATTTCTGCATTTTTGATGTGAAGTAGGCTATGGTACAAAAGTCGTTAGTAACCACAGACAGTTGGAAACAATCCAAAAATAAAGACAGAATTAAGAGCTTATTGTCCAAAAGAGTTAAAAGTTTATAAAATTTACAATGTCAATTAGGCCTTTTCGCAGCAAGTCATCATTTTGGCATTGCAACGGAAAGCGCAAACAGCACATGTCCTACACTACAGCTGCTGTGACTGATTTATTGCTTACAATAGCACATTTAAAAAAATCATCTGGCACATTTTGGTGGCACATTCTCCAAATTCATAAAGCAAATGACTCAGAAATCCAGTTAAAATTCCATAAAAGAAAAGTTTTGCAGCACAAATTAATGTAGAAATTGAATGACAAGGAAATAGCAATAGCAAAAAATAATTTGTCTAAAATTTTACACACAAGTTAAGCTTAGTTTTTTTTTAAAACAATTGAACTCATATCAGTTACTGCCCAGCTACATAATGCTTGAAAAGCTCCAACAAAAACAAGACACGTGTTTGTAGGCCAAAGTGAAATGCTAGGCACTCCACCTTTCAAATTTTAGAATCCAAGGCACAGACTCGCGACTCTGCACCAAAGCCTTTGTCCTGCAGTTTCATGTTTGCTCACTTCAGTCCAAGACTGAATCTATTAAGAACTATGTATAATATTCTGTAATACATATGTACAAAGTAATGACCACTTGCAGCAATTCATTTTGTCAAACTATCAGATACACAGTGAAAATTCCTCTCAGAAGAAAAACAAAATTATATTTTAACTTAATTTGACATAAGATCGTCCATCTCTCTTTTAACATTTAAAAAAATCACACAACACAATTTCAAAATAATTTGTTTAACATAGCGTTTATTGCGTCTAGCCCATCGCAACCAATTCAGTTGATATGTTGGCGCTGCATTAAAATTATTACTGTAATCACAAAGCTTCGGGACTTAGTCGAGAAATGACTATTTTATTTTCTCGCATTTAGAAGCATAAATTAACTCTTAGATGGGGTACTTTTTTGTGCAAGAGGTTCCACAGTTCGACGCGAGCGCGGTGTCAAGTCAATGTGACCAATCCTCAGCCCTGATATGTTACAAAAAATATTGCCTGGCAATAATAACAAAGAAACATACCAAATATTGCCGTATACAAGTACCTCACACGACTAAATGACCTAAAAGAAAAAGAAAAACAATATTCCATCGACATGAAAAACAAACAATAAAATCATTAAAAACCCCGTTGGCGTGCAAGGCAGTGCATCGGCTCACATCGGGTCACATCGCGTCACATCGATGGGTGGCGTTATCACAGAATTCGTTTCAGAGTCCGGTTGGCCGTGGGCCCAGCGCACGCCCGGGTTGCAGGCTCTAGAAGTAGTGCAGCCCGAGCTTGCGCATCTGCCACTAGACCATCTGGTACTTGGAGTCCGTGTACTCCAGGCTGCAGTCGGCAGGCAGGCGCGGCGCGGTGGGCGACGACCCGTGGTAGCCCGCCTGGTTCATGCCGTGGTGGCCCATCTCGTAGCCCATTTGGTGGTAGCCGGGGTGCGACACCATGTGGTGGCCGCTGCCCATTTGGTGGTGCTGCGAGTACTGCGAGTTGCCCCCGAAGTAGTCCATGTTGCTGTAGTACGGGCTGTAGTTCTGGTGGCCCGCGTACCCGCTCGACCCTGACGACCCCCAGCAGAAGGCGTTGTAGCTGAAGTCCTGCTGTTGTTGCTGCTGCTGGTGCGGCTGCTGCTGCTGCTGGTAGGCGCCCGGCGTCAGTGGGGGGCTCGGCGTCGTCATGGCCGAGCTGGCCGAGTTGGAGCCGCCGAGGGGCGTGGCGGGGCCGAGGGGGGCGCGGTGCGGCAGCACGTACTGGCTGCCGGGGGACAGCTCCTTTTTGATGTTGACGGAGGCGGGCGGCGACACGGGGTGCTCGCCCAGGCCGGCCGTCAGCCCCGGCGGCGGTGACGTCTTGATCAGCTGCGACTGCAGCTTGAGCTTGACGGCGGGCGAGCACGAGTTGTGCAGCGGGTTGTTGTTGTTGTTGGCCGCTGTCGAGTTGTTGTTGTTGTTGTGGCTGCTGGTGGTGCTGACCGTGTTGCTGGTGCCCGTGCTACCACTCGTGCTGTTGGCGTTGCTGCTGCTAGTGACCCTGGAGCTGCTCGAGTTGTGGTTCTTTCCCGCGCTGCCGCCGCTGCTGCTGTTGCTACTCGACACGCTGTTGAGTGACTGCTGTTGCTGCTGCTGGAGCTGCTGCCTGCACTTGGCCCGCCGGTTCTTGAACCACACCTGAAACACAACGACGAGACTCGGTTAGGCTACACCAACAAAACCCAGAAGACGCACTCTGCAGGGGATAGGTCCCGGGTCCGCCCAAAACCGATCCCTTTAGTCTTGGCGACGGTCTCCGTTGGATAATGAGGCCCCAGGCCCGTGGCCTTCCCGACGGCCGCCCAGTCCAGTCGACCCGCGGGGAAGACAGGGAAGTCGGCGGCGCGGCAGCCGAGGTTACGGCGGCGAGCGACGCACGGCGGCGAGCGCGGCCAATTTCACGCCGAGACGCGAATCAAACGCCATGACAATCGCTCGCGCAACGCCGCAACGCCGCAACGCCACGCCCGCACTGGCCGTCCGTGCGCCAGTCCGCGCGTCCGCCGCCGCGCTCGTGATCCACATGCATGACACCCAAGGTCTCGGACACGCACGACTCTCGATTCCAGAGCCGCTGCGATCCAGAGCAGGAGGCAGAGCGGCGAGGATGGACGGCAACAACAGACACCGAAACGCGGCCGCACTCCACAGGGAAGCACCATCTTTTGTTGTTGTTTTTCGCGGCCGAAATCGGCATTGTAAACGCCGCGGCCACGCGGCCATCAAACGGCACGCTAATTCGGAGCAGCGCCGCTGTCGGCGCGGCCCGCGGTTGGTTGGCCCCAAGCGGGTTGGTTACGTCGTAAACGTCGGTCGCGTGCTGGGCCGGTAATTCGGTAAAGTGCCCCGACAATGAGAGGCAATCCCTTGCCGGCCGCTGCCTGCCTCGGCAAGGAGACGTCTCCCTCGCACCCCCGCGGAGCGCCGCCTGGGAGCGAGAGAGACAGCGGCCCGGCTGCCTCACAGCCTCGCCCGATAAGCCGGCGATAATTGAGATATATCCCCGGACAGTTCTCATTCCGAACACCGCCTCGTCTCCCTCGCGCCGTGACGCACGCCCCGCACCAGGGCGAGAGAGACGGAGCGACGCCACCGCTGTTCGGAAGCAGCCTGCCGCCGCTGCCCCCCCCCCCCCCCCGGGTTTTAATATTCAACTTGGTTTCCGAAATCACGGCAGGGTGCCCATCCTGGGGCCGGCCAGTGCCACAGCCTCATCCAGCCGGCGGACATGACGGGCCTCAAAAACGCGTCGAAAAATAAATGAATCCAGCCCGCTGTGCCGCGTTGTGCCGGCCAGCCAGCCGGCAGCAGTCAAGCAGTCAGGCAGTCAGGTGGTGACGGGGCCGTAGCACGGCTGGCCGCACTGGCGCGCCCGCACCAAGTGCCTGGCCGAGGCCGCGCACGCACCGTGCACGCCGCGCTGCAGGGCCTCTGCCGTTCCGAAAAGGTGTCAGAATGCCGCGCGATAATTCAAACGCAAATAAACGCGGCGCATGATTCATCCGAGCCGAAACACCGGGGGCGGCGCGGGGCGGCCAGCACGAGCGGGGCGTTAATTACTTGAGGGCGTTAAGCTGCCCCGCCCCCTCCCCTTACCCAAGCAGCGCCCAACGAGCAGAGAGAACCTGCCAAACTATCGGCGGGGTGACACCAGATTCCAGCCCCCCCATCCCTCCCCTCGGGCCTTTTGTCGCCGTCCTCCTCGACGGCCAGCCGTGCGCAGGGCGGTCATCGCCTGCATCAGGGAATGCAAAACACGCCAGCAGGCGGCCGAGGCGACGGCCCCGTCGCGCTCAAACGGTACGAGTGCGACTGAGAGGGACACGCGCCGGCGGCCAGAGGCCAGGCAGCAATATAGTACCCGCTTATATCACGGTCTTAGCGACCGGTAGCGGCGGCCGCCACTCGCCAGCGCTGCGCCGCGTACCGGTATTACAACATGCGCAAAAATCGCCATTACGTTCCGCATTTTATTTTCCCACTTTTCCGTGCCGGGCCGCCGTCGAGCGGCCGACACACACGGCCCCTCCTTTGTGTCGAGCTGCCGGGTGTAAACAAGCCGCCCCGCCAGACAGCCGGGCTGCCCGCCGCGCGGCCGAGGCAGTCAGTCAGGCAGGCAGCCTCCAAAAACTAGACGTCAATGCCGCGTCAAAACGCCGTCCCGCGCACGCACGCCGCGCTCTGGCCGGTGAGTCCCAGCGCCAACCGCGGCCGCGGCGGCCGGAGAGGCCCGTCCAGAGCATTAGGGGGCAGATGCGCTCGGCCAGATAGCGAGGGGCGGCTCATTAGACTGGGACAAAGGCAGTGCGGGAAGAAGGGCCGCGTCCAGGCCGCGTCCAGGCCGCGCCGGGGAACTTGAACGCAAGTGCAACGCCCGCCCCGCCCAAGCCGCGCCAAAACAAATAGGATAGATTCGAGAGCCCGGAACGAAAACGGCACCCACTTTTGCGACAGTGTCCCTTCGCGCAGTGCTCGCATCATCACTGACAGATTGCTGGTCGCGGCGATGTGCGCGGCCCGCGCGGCGTGGCGGCCTGCTGTAGCGACCCCGCAGCAAGCCCGGAGCACGGGGTGCTAATCTCTCTATTATACCCGCACCCCTCCGGGCCGGAGCACGGCGACGAGGATGGCAGGAGGCTCCGGCAGCCATCCCGCACATTATACACACACATACACGTACATACATACACACACACGCACACACATACAAACAAGCACACACACACACACACATTCACACACACACCGAAGCCGAAGAGCGTCGCAAAAACCGTCGCAAGTGCGCGGCTCGTGATGCACAGTTGCCGCCGAGTCGCGGCGGGCAACGCCGTGTCAAAAAGCAGCAGCACCACATCGCACACACGGGCCGCGTGTATGTGTGCGCGCCAGGCTCTCCGATGCGTCCACACCTTGGACCTGCATGCGCACAGCGCTCGCGCCCCGCGGCAGCGCGCCATGGCGGTCAACGGCTGGGGGGCGATAGGTGAAAAAAAAAGTGCCGAGGGTGGGAATCGAACTGCAATCTGGCAAAGAGGCCCCGCGCCGCGTACAGTGTCCGCTGTGTGGCGGGTGACGGGCTGCGTCTTATCGGGGACGACGAGGGCCTTCTTTGTGGCGGTCCGCACGCGATACATAGGCCGATGATTACTTTACACCGCCGGCAGAAGATTGGCACGCAACGTGGGGGGTGGGGGTGGGGGGGAGCGTGCGAAGGCGGATAGGACAGTAACAAGCACAGAGTCAGGGCGACGGCGACACTGCTGCGATTATCGGAGCGAGAGAGAAAGAGAGAGAGAGAGCGAGAGAAGGGGTGCATTTTCAATTCCAGAGACATAATTCAAAACAGCTTGTGTCGCCAAACCCCTCCCGCCTCCCCGGCCCGGCCCGCCCTGTCCACTCGCATGACAGCTCGCGTGTGACAAGGCGGCCAGATCCAGTCCGTCCCCCCCCCCACCTCTTCACTACCGCAGCCCGTGAGGACGAGCAGGACGACGCGACCCCCAGGGCCATCCCTCGCTGCAGCCTGAAGGTGCAGTGCGCTGTCAGCGCCGCGTCACTACAACGCAAAGCAAACGCCAAACGGGTCATCTAACTCTACGCTACGCGCAACCAATGAAAACAACTCGCTCAAACGGCGCGACCCTAAAAAAAAGCTTGAAAAATTAAAAAAAAATAATTAAAAATAAAACAGTGAAAGTTTTAAACTGGAAACCTCCTTTGGGTCACAGTTCAATGGTCATCTTGTGCAGCAAGAGCAGACCGACGAACAGACGCGGGGATCCGTGACGCGCAGCCCGTATCGCGGCGAGCCATCGCGGCATTCAATTCGTTGGCGGCGAAAGGGGATGCAATCTGGTCATCGCACGCACTGCACTGAGAGAGAGAGAGAGAGAGAGAGAGAGAGAGAGAGAGAGAGAGAGAGAGAGAGAGAGAGAGAGAGAGAGAGAGAGAGAGAGAGAGAGAGAGAGAGAGAGAGAGAGAGAGAGAGAGAGCGCACGCGACCCGTGTCGTCACGGTCATCATCGCAGAAACCGAGGCGAGGCGATATGATATACCCTCAAACCCATAGATTCCGAACAGCGTTATAGCGTTTCGTCGCTCTGTCCCTCTTGCCGCGTGTGCGAGAGAAACAAAGCGAAGACATTGATGAGAGCGAATTCAGGAAGACGGGAACAAAGAAAATGCGACAGCGAAATAACTCCCGAGAAATCAATATCGCTAATAACAATAACAATCAGCACGGTAAATGAGGAGAGAGAAAGAGAGGGGGAGGGGGGAGGGAGGAGGGGGGTCTTAGCGATAACAACAAGGGCGAAGATGATGATGAAAATAATAATAATAATGATGACGATAATCATTACAATAATATTAATTTATGCGGCTGCAATGTAAAAGCCGCGCGCCGTTTGTCACGCTTAGCAGCCTCGCGGGCGCCTCACTGCTGCAGGGGCGGCGGCGCGCGGCGCGGAGTGGTGGGCGGGGCCTCGGCGGGGCCTCAGCGGGCCTCGGCGCGCAGGCAGTCGAGGCGCCCCCATCGAGGGCAACAACGAGATGGCGGCAGGCCGGCCGGGATGCACCCAATTAGTGGCGAACCTCCTCGGCCCCGCCCATAACGAGCCACCCCTCCGGGGCGTGGCGGGGCGGGGCGGGGCACCGCTGGCCGTGCGCGCCGAGCGCTGCTTACGTTATTCATGGACCACTTTACCGCCGTTTCGTTCTTTTTCTTTCCAGCGTGCCAACTCGCATGGCGGGAAGGGCGTCGTCCAGCACCGCGGTGCACTCCGTGGTGCACCGGCCGGGCGTGGCTCCGTCGTGGCGCGGCGTGGCGCGGCGCGGTGCGCTGGTGGTAAGTATCCGTGATTTACCGAGCACTGTTTCGGCCCCAGGCCTGACGGGCTGCTGGCGGGTCGGGCCCGGCCGCCCAGACCAGGCAGGCAGACAGGCCAGCCACACAAACAGGCTATAACTCAGGCATGGCGGACCACCGCGCCAGCGTCCGCGCCGACCACCAAGTCCACGCACACTCGGTCTAAATCCAGCACAAAGGGAGTCTCCACCAAAAGTGCATCGCATCACAAATTCACTTTTTCCACGGTGCGCGCCGCGTCGCGTCGGTTCTGTACAATGCAAGTGCGTGCGCTAGGGTTGCCCCTCCGCCCCGTGCGCCGCCATGTCCCTGAGGATGGCAACCCCACCTTCCCGCACAAGGCCCTTCGGGTTGCCATGGCGACGGCGGCTGCGACTGGCTCGGGACGCGCACGCACAATGGCCGCGGGTCGTTACTCACGCCGCGAGCAAATAAACAAATGCGTAAACAAACACACGGGCGAATGAGTGCCAGCCGCCTAACCCTTTCCCTTCCGCATCCCCGGCTAGCCTGGCTGGCCTGGCGGGCAGCGCGGCAGCGCGGCTGCGCCATCCGACGCAGAGAAAACAACGAGCAGCGCGAGCGGGACTCGGGCCATCTCCGTGACACTCACCTGCACCCTGGACTCCGGCAGGTTGATCTTGAGGGCCACCTCCTCGCGCATGAAGATGTCCGGGTACCTCGTCTTGCCGAACAGGGCCTCCAGGATGTCGAGCTGCGCCCGCGTGAACGTGGTCCGCTCCCGGCGCTGCTTCCTCGAGTTGATGCCTGCGCAGACAGAAGCCGCATTCCAGTGACTCGATGGCGCGGCGGCCGGCGGCGGCACGACGGCCTCCCGCCGACTCCCAGCGGCCGGGGCCCTAATGTGGTGACAACGCGACGCCCCCCGCGGCCGCCGCGGCGGGGGGCGCACCGGCTGCGCGTCCTCGCCACTATTTTACAACAAAACAAGGAGACCCCAGTGACAAAGTAGCCGTGGGTTTCGGCGGGTGTTTGCGCTTCATCGAGAGCGCTTCCAACGGGCACTGCCGCGGGCCGCCTCCATCTGCCCCCCGAGCCTCCACCGCCCCCCCCCCCCCGGCCGGGCCAAGGGCACGTCTACACTAATCCCTTCAAATCCCTGCCGCCCCCTCCACGCCCCCGCCGGCAGCCGGGACCAAAGGTGTGACACTACGCTGCGATGCTCCAGAACCCCTCCCCAGTATCGCGCAAAAAAAAGGAAGAGTACACTTGGAAAAAAAAGAGGTAGAAATAAACTAATTCTCCGTACTCCCCCCCCCCCCGCGCGTTTTAAAACGATTGGCGCGGCGGACGCGCGCCGCCCACGTCCAGCCGCCATGTCAGCGTAGTGTCACCCACGTTATGCAAATGGGCAGCCTTTTAATTCCACAGCCAATTTTCCAGTTACCCCTCCTCTCCTCTGTCGCTCCGCGCGGTCTCCGCGCAGCGAGCTCAGGCCAACGGAAACAGACGCCACAACGGAACCAGCCGACTAGAAACGTTGCTGTGACTGTCGCCCCGCCCCGCCCGCGTGCGCGGCTGTGTGCCTCCGACGGTGTGTGTCACGGTGTCAATGATTCCCCCCACCCCGGCCTGCAGCTGCAACAATTATTTCACACAATGCTGCACGCCCGCCGCACGCCCAGACGCATTCCACACTTTTTATATCATTCCCTTAATCTGCCTAGACGAGATCGCGGTGGCGACGACGACGGGGACGCCAGCATGGCCTGCCCCGCCGCCAGCAAGCCGGGCAGACCGAGCAGCCCGCCAAGCCAGCCAACCAAACAGCCATGTGTGTGTATATGCACGCTATAAGCCACCCCCTCCAAGCAGGGCGAATATAATGCAAACAATATATCCATAGTGCGTTGCCCCCCTCCCCTCCGCTAACCTGAGGGTGACGTTCAGAAATTGTCCCCCGCCCCGCCTCGCCTGTTATGCCCGGCCGCCCTTTGTTCCCCCACCCCCTCCAACCCCTACGTATATATTCCAGCGCCATTTTCTCCGTCCGCGCAGCAACCCCTCCAGCGCGCCTCCCCTCGCGGCCCGCACCTGCTCCCCCCCCCCCCTCCCCCGGTCACCCCTTTCAACCCAACGACACACACTGCAGTCTTGACTTCGCAACCCCCTTTTTGGAGAATGCAGTACAGCCTGCAGCACCGCGGCACGCCACGTCGGGCCAGCCCGCAGTGGATGGCGTAAACGGATTAGAGTCCATCGGCAGCACGGAGGAGGAAACCAACCGGGGCAGCGGACAGGACGGCCCGGGCCGCGTGCGCGTTGTGGGAACGCCGCACGTGTTGGCGGGGCGCTAGGTTGGCGGCCACGACGACGCGACGCCGACAGCGTGTGCCGGCCGGCGTCCACGACAACCTACCGGCAGTGCGGAGGCTGGCAGGAGCACACAACACGGCGCCCCCGAGAGCACACAGGCGACGACGGCAAGGTACGGACGGAGGCGCAGAAAGCACAACGTTGTTGCGACAGCAGAGGCGGCCGGGGGCGCAGGGCGGCGTGTTGTCTGTGAAAACACCGGGCGTATCGCCGGCCGCGCACCTGCGCCCTCACCCCGGGCCGAGCGTGCGGCTGGAGGGGCCACGACACGGCCTTGTTAGCCTGCGCAAACAAAGCGACCCCAAATCACACGGCGCCAGCCCCGCCAGCGCCCCATTCCCTTAGCGCGCCGGAGTCAAAGAGTGTGGCGCAGTGGCGGTCACCGAGACACGTGCGCCGCGGCGTGCTTCGTCGCGCCGTCTCTCTCGCGCCGCCGCGGAACGCCTCGCGAGTGCGAGAGAGACGGCGCGACGCGGCGGAACCACTCCCCGGGGCGCCACCCTCCTGCGCCACCCAGCGCCACGCGTCCGTGTTTGCCCGCAAGCGGCCGTCCCCCGCGGCGCAGTGGTCGCTAGCTCTGTCTCTCTCGCACCCCAGGGCGACTCGCGTGGGTGCGAGAGAGACCGACTCGAACACTCACTGAGGTCCTAGAAAGGGACTCGACTCAACCGCATGTTGCAAGCATCGGCGGGCAGCCCGTCGGCACGCGTTCGCGCCGCGTCCCGTTGGAGCAACACGGCGCGCGAGGGCGCCTCCTCTGCAGGTCGGCGCGACGCGCGCCCTCGCCGCCCCCAAGCGCCCCGCGGCGACGCACCGCTAAGTGGCCGCCGGAGTATCAACACGACAAGGGCGGGGAGGAGGGTCCGGAGGGGTGTGGGAGCGCGCGGGGCTGCCGAGGCGCTGGTGTGTTTAAAATTCAATCAACACTGAGGCGTGGCGCGGCGGCGCGGGGGAGAAATCATCACAATTTCCTTTCGCCCAATAATCACTGCAAGCCGTGGGAAAGATGACGCCGCGGCCCAGCTGGCCAAACGCCTCGCTTCGCACCCCAACCCCCGGCAGGGGCAGGGGACCGGGCGTCGGCGTGGCGTCAGCCTCCAGTTTACGATGTTGCCAACAACAGATCACACCAAAAATAGTTTCGAAAATTTGTTCTTTGAATGACCGTCAATTGGAGTGTCAGCGGCGGCAAACCAGGCTTCGAAACTGTCTTTTAAGTACCACATAAAGCAAAAATTTTGTTACTTGTAGTTTAGTTTTCTACTAATAAACAAAAGCTAGTTACGCAGGTGAAAATTATCATTATTTAGGTGAAAAGTTGCGTTTAGTGCCTGTCCACATCACCCCAGAATCAGAATGTTGAAGACGCTCTCTTTGTGACGGTTATATTTGGCTTGCAAATTGCGGATGTCCCCTGTAAGGGCCGTGGCGAATTGGACTGCGCGACAAGAGAGTCATCCCCTCGCCTCGCCCCGGCCGAGGTGCTCTCCGACCCGTTAGCGCCGCGCGGGGGTGGAGCCACACCACTGGCGCCGCGGGGTGGAGGCGCCACGCGCCACGCCCCAATGTTTCACTTATCACGCCCTCACAGTGTCGCACTGGCGTGCTTTCGTTGCGGGGACCGCGCGCAAGCGACTTCCCTCCTCAGTGTTTTCCGTCAACAAGGCGCCCGGGCGACTTTAATAGACCGGCGCAGGGAAAGTAACAGTGTACCAGCGCGCGACAGTGGGCTTTTAGTGCCAGTGCGCCCGCATGCCGGTTGCGTGGGCGCCATCGCCACTAGATATGGGCCTCGGGATCGCGGAAAAAAAAAAAGAGGGAAAGAACGACTTGCCAGAACTCTGAAATCAGAACTGTTTTCCTCCGATTCAACGAAATGAAACGCACCTTTTCTGCACTCCCCTGACGTACGTCAAGCATCATGTGGCATCACCTCGCAGCTTCACGCCCTCCATTTTTTTTTTGATATTTTTTTTAGTTTGCCCCTCGCCGCAATGTTGCCGTTTTTTTTTGTTTTTTCTCCTTTCTTTCGCCCCGTTTTCCCCCTGCTACTCCATTTTGCTTACAAGGCATTCCTTTTTAGAGGGCGACGCATCCAAGCAGCGCCGTGAAGCACCGCAGAATGCGCCGCCAGATGGGGCGGCGGCCCGATGGACCGATTTCGCGGAAGGTGCGAACAGTCTCGTAACACTAAACCACACGCCCAATTATCTGCCACAGCTATCTCCCTGAAAAGGAGCCAGCGCTTCCCCGCCCGCACAGCGGCGTCGCACGGCGTCGCACGGCCCGCGCACTCACCAGGTAGATCATATTCTTTTCGTTCGCCCCCGGCCCCTTTGTGCACGCATGCGGAGCACACACGTGGGGTGCGGTTGGGGACGGGGGCCCCGCGCACCACTACGTTAGTTGTAACGCATACTGTGGGGCCGCCAAAAAGCGAAGCGCGCCTTCACGAACCCCTTTCGAATCAGCGCGCAACGACGAGAACCCAGCAGGGCAAACCCTTACCCTTGGCGCATTTCCAGACAATAAGCATGTTTTAATAACACATCCAATATAGCGTGGCACTTTAGATAAGAATATGAACCTAACCTATCCATATTCTTATTTAATTTTTTATATTTTACAAATTTTTTTAATGTTGCAGAAAAAAATGCGAAAGTTACAACAGTTTTCCCTTTTGACGGCTGTGCTACCAGGAAGGCGGTGCCTTCCGAGACGCGGAGGGCGTGTGCGGCGAAGCGTGCTGGGACTTCTGGGGCCTTTTGGGGTAATTTGTGGACGAGCAGCGCTTCCAGGAAGGCCCGTCCCGCGCCGCCCTGCCAGCGCCAGGGCCAGCGCCAGGGCCGCCGCATCGCGTCGACACGGCGCACCCAACCATCATGGCAGCCTGCTTATCAGCGCGGCCCTCGCCCCACGCCCCACGGCCGCCACATTTCGACATTGAAATAAGAACAACGCGCAGCGGTGGCGCCAGAAGCCAGGCCAGGGGCCCGGGGCACGCGTCGAGGGGCAGAAGGGCGCGTCCGGAACAGAGGCGGCGCGGACGCAGCGCCGAGGTGTCAAGTTCACCCCGCGCAGGCCTTCCATGTCTTGCAGGCTAGCGGCGCCGGGGCGGCCGGGGCGGCCGGGGCCAGGGGTGCCCACCACGGCGCCCTCTAGGGTTTGGATAATCGATAGGGGAACGGGGCCATGAAGCGCGGCGTCGCTACGCCACCGCGCTTCGCCATGCAGTTGGACGACTCTTGTTTGCGTTGTGCTTACCGAGAAAGAACTTACCGGGCGGGAAGCCCATGCCAGACTCGATGTGGTGCTGGAGGCCGAAGGGGCCGCCCAGGCTGGGCACCGGGGGGTGCGGGTGGAACGGGTGCGGGGGCAGGGGCGCCTTGAGGTACCCTGCCATCGTGCCCAGGTGTCGTGACAGCTCCAGGGCGGGGCCGGACACGCCGCACTGCAAAAGGAGGAGAAAGAGTTAGAAGCTGGCGGTGTGGGGCGGGGAGCAGGGCGGGCCACAACAGCGGCACCGCCGTCCGGGACTCCGGCAAGATGGTTCCATCGCTCCGTCCCTCTCGCAGCCCTGCGGCCCGTCCCATGAGCGAGACAGAGAAGCACATGCCGCCCCCCTCCCCGGCGAGACAAAGCAATCCGCTACACTGTGCGCGCCGCGACGCCGCGACGCCGCGGTGCTGCCCGTCTCCCGGCCGCGCCGCGCCTCTGGATAGAGCGCGCGGCCGCGGCAGCCATTCGCGGACAGTGTTGCCAACTGTACGGCGCCGCGACGGCCGCGGCATGGCTGCCAACGGAGCCAGATTTCACCTGGCCGGGCCGCCGCCAGCTCGCCCAGACGAATACGCCACAATCCATCCAGAGACTTTGCCGCGTCTGGTACCACGCCACCGAGCTGTATACGGGGCGCAAATACCAGAACGCTCCGTCGACACGTTTACATCGCTCGAGCCATTGCTGAGGTTTCCTTGGCGCGGATGACGCAATGCCAACCCCGCCAAACGGCACAGCCGGCACCGCCCATTCACTGTTGCTCTGCATTACACCATATTTACACCCCAGAAAAGCGACCTGCCCGCTCCGGGGCCGTGGTATTTCATTTGACAAGCACGGCGGAGACGCCGAGAACTCCAAGCATAGCGCCGCGCCTCCCGTAATCCAATCGGATGACGCCCCGCCCCGCCACGCAGTGCGAGCAGCAAGTCAAGTGGCGCCGCTGCCGATAAGCCAATTACCCTTATCGGCAGCAAACTCCCTTTATTCGCAGCACGGCAAGCAGTGCAATGGGCCGCCTCGGGCGCGCGTGGCGGACACTTTTCGTGATGCGTTTCCAGCTCCAATCTGACGCACATGGCACCAACGGAATCCGCGCTCGGATACAAATCCAGTGTGCCATCGCGTGCTTGATTTGAAGTCCACTTGAGTAATCTATGGAGCTCGAAACGAACAAAGACTGGCGTAAAACTGATCTTTGGCAAATCGTGCACGATCTTACAACATAACTGCGTGTTGAGTACCCGACAAGGCTACAGTAACGTTTCTACCTGTCGAGCACCCAGACAGACAGAGACAGGCAGAGACACACACGCACACACACTCATGGCAGCCGAATCAAAACAGAGGGCGGCCCCCTAAAACACACACACACAGACACACACACTTCACAAGAATCCGCCCACAAAAACATCATCACAGCGGTCTGCGGTCCCACTTCCAGGTCTTCCAGGAGGTGGGACGGGACGGACCGCGCGCGGAAAAGGAGAGCACCATGACGACGGCGGCGAGGAGGAGGAGAAGGAGGAGGACGACGAGATGGACAGCGGCGAGAGATATGGGGAATTTCTCACGAACCGGCCGCCGTCTGATCAATCTCTGGGCGCGCTCCACAGCGCTCCCACGCAGTCCATGCACCTCGCCTAATGGGCGGTGGAGGGGCGCGAGGCGACACCGCCCCGCCAGGCGGCCCGCGGGGCCCGCCATGCCCGCCATGCCCGTCCGGCCCCCGCGCAACAGCGCGTTGCGTACCGACCAAAAAACAGTGTAAGAAATCATTTCGGCGGTAATGGACCGCCGAGGCGCGGCGCACGGTACTGTCCCGGCCGCTCCAGCCCACGGCGTGTTGACAGCGGCCAGAATGGCCAGGTAATTTCGGCGCGCATTCATCCCCCGTCGCGTTGTTGGCAGCCATCAATTGGCAATGCGGCGCGCGGCCAGACAAATTGTATGCGTGTTGCTCGCCTTGCTCGCCCCCGTCCTGGTCGTGCCGTGTCGTGCCGTGCCCCGCCAGGCGTGCAATGCAGAACTCTTTTTCTTCTGGCCGGGCAAGCCGGGGCGCGGGGCCCTGCCGCCTGGCCGCCACCGTGCTCGCAGTTTCTACGAAAACGCACACGGCACGTCCACAATTGGGCGGGAGTTGTGGACGGAAGGGGAAGAGGTGGGGCACAGTTTATCGGAAACCCTTACAACGGTGGCATTTCCCACCCGGAGAAACGGCCTAACGCAGGATTGAAAATAATAAAAAGTTACCTTTTAAATTCGTGTTCAAAAAACACTTCACACGAGAAACAAATAATTCTACGACAAATAATCCGTGTGGGTTGTACCAGGTGACAACCAAAGAAATTGGCACGTGCACGCGGGTTTGCGGGTTCGAAAGCAGGGTAAAGCCTAGCGCTTTTTCCCTCGCCCGCTCGTTTGTTCCCTTCGGTTCCCTTTGTGACGGCGACATCTTCATTACCGCCAGTGCCACAGTGTGCCGCTCCGCGACGCCTGCCGGACAGTCGGCCGGTGAATGTCTTGTCACAATACAAACAGGAAGCGGCGCGACAAACGCCGCCAACTCTCGGAAGAGGACAAGAAGAGCGAAAAGCCGAACGCGGGGGGCGATCCTGGTGATCCGCGCGGCTGAGCCGGATGTAATGCCCGGCGCACTTGTCGGAGCCCAGCAGCCCTCTGCCTCTCTCGCACCTCGTTCCATGCGACGGCCAGCCTCGCGCCCCGCCGCCCTTCCCGACTCGTTGCGTACGGCCGACTCGGCCATTCCCCGGCTCACTTGCTTGTGACTCACAGTCACGACTCGCACCAGTTCACAAATTAAATTTCGACACTAGAAGTCTCTGAATAGCGTAGGGTGCAAGACATTCCAGTAGGCTTCCCGCAAGAAGAACCACGGATCCCAGTGAAAGCGTCAAAGCCTAGGACGCAGAGGGAGTGAAACACCACCGTCCACACCAAAATGGCGCTTTTCAGCCTTGTTGGCGTTGCCATGGCGACCGAAGGGCCGTTCAAAGGGGACGCGCGTTGTCAACGCTTGCTGGCGTTGCCATGGCGACCGACGGCCTTATCTCCATCCGGAGCGACACTGATGGATCTCGCCACTCAGCGCGTGCAGCACCAGCCACCCGAACAAGGCGCAGGCACTCAACGCGAACGCCAAGGCGAGGGGAAACCTTGTTGCCTTGTCCGGGCTACTGTTGGCTGGCTACCGGGCGGCAACCGAAAACCAGGCCCGGCCCGGCCCGTAGGGGGAATCGAACCCACAACCCACAGACGGCCGCAAAGAAAAAGACAAATCGGCACTGCGCGGTTTCACGGCCGGTAAGTATTCAGAGCCAGCGGCGTCGCCTCAGCAGACCTTCAGCGTTCGAATAAGCAACTACAACAAACGTCGCTCGTCTACTATGTAGAGTCAGCGCGGTCCCACGGCCTGTATGGGCGGACGGCGTGGCCAATCACCCGCCGCGTTTTGCCTGCAATTGGCCCGCGTTTTGCACGGTACATTCCAGGCCGTGCCTTTCCCACAGTACAGGTGTCGTCGGGACAAAGACTGCCGCCGTATAACACTAGCCGTTCTCACCTCACCCCACCCCTGGCACCAGTGCCCTGGGCCGGCCTCGGCCGCGGCAGCGCCAAGGCCGTGCCAACGAGCGGAAAATGACTGCAGTTATTACGGGGGGGCTGTTCGACACCAAACGAAGAAGGAGAAAAAAAGAGACGCGGGCCGCGCAAAATTTGGGGTTGGAAAACTACCCGCCCCGATTACGCCGAAAGCATGGCGGCCGTTCCTGGGAACACCAACGCCGCCGCGATCGGTGATCCCGTCGCCATCACGGCCGAGGCCGTGGCCCCCGTGCCGTGCCCCCCGTGCCATGGCCCCCCGTCGCAGCGCGCGTGCGTGCGTGTATGGCTGCGTGCGGCGCTCCCCGCGGCGGGGGCGTGCGCATCGGCCACCGCAGCGGCTCACGGGCAGCCTTCAATGCGGCCCTCGCCTGCCCCGCTCCCCGCCCAGGACGGCCCTTTACAAGTTCCGGTGGGAAATATATGGCCTGGTCCGGGCGGGGTGGGGCGCGGGCGGCGGGGCGGGGCGGCCCACCCCGCCCAGGTAGGAGCCGCGTAACTGCGGCGCGGCCCCGCGGCAGATGCGCCGGTTCGCCGCCGGCCAGTTGGGCGTGGGGACACCGGCCCCCAAGGGCCGCCGTCGTGGCCCCGGACTCATCCGAATGCACCATCACGGAGACGGCCCCGAAACAACGTAACAGCCGTGGCGGCGGTGTGGAATGCCGCGGCGACGCCCCGTCAGCTGTGCGACGGCAGCGCGGCGGGGTTGGGACGGGCACCGCGACAACCGCCCTGCGCCTCTGTGGCCTCGCGCCGCACTACCGAAGAGCGCCGACCTTCCAAATCACAGTCCGAACCGCTGGCCACCTAAAGCAAGCCTTTTGAAATACCTGCTCTGAAGCAGACAAGGACGGCGATCCAAGCCACAGCTACAGCAGGTTCGTTCGACTTGCGAGACGACGTCGACCTCTGGGGCGTCCCCAGCGCGCACGGCGCTCCGCACTTCGCGGAAACATCGACGCACGAGCGCGGCGAAAGTGCGTCCTGGCGCACAAGGCAGACCGGCCGGCCGACCCCGGCGGTGACTGACCCCGCCACCTAGCACCTAAGCGACAATGCGAGTAAATGTTCCTTATGGTTTTAAAGATAACCGCAACGCCAATGCACCGGCCGGTACAAAAAAAAATCAAAATTAAAAAAAAAATCACCGTGCCCTCCGCGTGGTTGGCCACCCAGTCGGGACCACCTCTTGACGACGGTGCAGAAATTAGAACAGGCTTGGATTCTTCGCGGGCAACAAGTAGGCCTACCTCAGCCAAAGAACACCGTCTAGCAGCCGGGCAAGGAGAGCGCCACGGGGCGCAAAACCGAACTCACGCTAGACTAGAGCGTCCAAACTCGTGTGACGCCGCTTCCCGCTGCTTGCCGCCACCGGGGATGTCCACATCGTCTGCGCTGCTGCGCTGCCCGACCCGTGCACGGCTGTCGCGCTGTCGCAATGACAAGGCGGCCCGTCAAGCCCACCACAGCGGCACCAGGCTGACACTCACCTGACGAATTAGTCCGTACGAAGCAATGGCAGCAGGCGGTGCAGGCGGCGGGCCGTTCCGCACACCCGGGGCGTGGCGCTACCAGAGCGCGGCTCCACAAGAAGCAGGCCCTGCTGGCGCACAGGATCCTCCGACGTCAACCCGGCATTCACTACCAACCACACTTATCCCCAACAAAACACCACTGGCGAACTTGTTGCCAGCCCACAACAAACACACTTTGAAGCACTTGACACACAATCCACACGGCGGCGGGGCGCGGCGCGGCGTCTTCGAGGGGTGCTGGCACTGCGGGGGAGGGGCCGAGGGGCGCCGCGGGGGTGGGGGCGGTCGGATGGCACAGGGTGGCACAGCGGCGACGGGCGGCACACGCACTCGTCTCCCCGGCGGAGGCTGTTTCGATACTGACTGACCCGAGCGGCCGCCGAGCGGGCGAGCGGAGCGCAGCAGCCGGGCCGCCCCGGCCGCCCCGCCCCCCCTCCCCTGCCCTGCCCCGCCTGCCCTAGGCTGCCCGGGGCGGGGCCGGAGCGCGGCCGCCATTGGCTGAGGCTGCTGACGCCCCCCTCCACCGTGACAGCGGCTCGGCGGCGGCGGCGGCCGGCGCGGTAGCAGTAGCGGCACGGTTGGGACCGGGGAGGGGGTGGGGGGCAGTGAAGGGAAGGCGGGCACAGCGCTGGCTGGCCTGGCCTGGCCTGGCTCTGACTGCAGGGCTGGCGGGGCTGGCAGCACGCATACCAGCCGGTCAGCAACAAAACAAATAATGGTGACAGATATTTTTTTCGACTTTTTAATACCATTTGTTTTTGTCTTCCTTTCGTCGTTTTTTTTTAATTTTCCTACCGTTTTGCTGCCGCACGCCTGCCCGTCCCGTCCGAGTGCGCGAGGATGTGTGAGTGCGAATGGGTGTGCGTGTGGTCCGGCCCTCTCGCGTATGGTACCCGGTATGGTACTACTATACCGATACGGGCGTCCTCGACATTTAAATTGGAGCGATCGGATTAACGAGATGTTGTGTTTCTTCCCACTGACAGAAGGGTTAAAATAGGTTCAAAATTCAGATTTACCTGTTTCCTTTTTTTTCTAATGCCAGGTTGCTGTTTATGGACTGCGTTTTAACGAATTCCACAATGCCCGCTCGTTATCCGTGAAAGATTTTTCTCTTTTTTTGTCAAATCAAGAAAACTGTGCACGTTTTACTTTTTTTCGTACTTTTCAGCTCAGTGCTTGGCGAGAGCAGGGAAAAGTTGGACAGTTACCGTGCGTCTCTCTCCCTGCCTGCCTGCCACCGCGGTGATGCACTCCTCTTTTTGTGTTCCTTCCCTTTCCAGAAAAGTTGGCTGCTCCGTGCATCGAAAAGTAATGGCAAACAGTCTGAAGGGAGCCGAGAGGGAGTCTCGGAGTCCCTGCAGGATCGGCGGCCAGGACCCAGGACCAGGACCCCGCGCACCGCGAGCGCAACGCTCTGGAAGGGGCTCGGCACGGCAGGGGCGACCAGGGGGGAGGGGAGGGGAGGGGGCGGGTACGTGACGCGCGCCAACATGGAGGACGAGACGGACCTGGCAGTATGATTTCGTTTCCCGTTCAGTACACGTGCGGAGTGTTCGATTAGGGTGATTTTTTGCAGAGCTCAAAATGTGCGGTTAGTTTTGGGGCTGAAGGCGCCCGCGTATGCACAAGATCGTAATAATTAGTTTTCTCTGAACAAAGCGTTGACATCCGTGACGACCGCCACCGCTGTGTGGTGGCCAAGCGAGATCATTTCCCAGCGATTTCACGCGCCGCGCCGCGCCACCACACTACACACCGGCAACCCGTTGGCAGTGCTGGCGGTCGAAATGCAGTAAGCCGCGCGTGTGATGGCTAAGCACTGTTTAAGCACTTTAGTCCTTTATTGACGTGCTGAGTGGTAAAACATGGAGAGCGCGACGACGAGGAGGTGGTGAGTGCGAGAGAGAAGGGGCGAGCGAGAGGAGAGTCCGTCCGGCCGCGAGCGCGACGGAGACGGGAAGAGCGCTCCACTCCGCGCGCCCGCGCCGCGATATGCC
>CM060087.1:17777250-17879089 GCA_030522485.1 Stenchaetothrips biformis
AGGTTCGGGGACCTCCCGGGAGACGGGCTGACCGCCGCGACGCCTCGCAGCCACACAAGATCGGCAAGGAGCCAGGGTGCCACCATGGTGCCACCTCACAGCACTTGCAAG
Organism: Stenchaetothrips biformis; assembly: GCA_030522485.1. Taxonomy (NCBI): domain Eukaryota; kingdom Metazoa; phylum Arthropoda; class Insecta; order Thysanoptera; family Thripidae; genus Stenchaetothrips; species Stenchaetothrips biformis. The sequence goes on from CM060087.1 coordinate 17,777,362, forward strand.
GCCGTCCATGGCCGTCCAATGGGCAGTGTCCACGCATGCTGTGGCAACGATGCTGGCTCTGCCACCCCCGACTCGGGGGTCGTTTAACACCCGGCCCGACCGTAATTAGACAATGTCCATTACCGCCCTCACAGCACGGGTGTTTAGTAATCTCCCGTCTCTGTCTCGCTTAGAGACCGGAAGGCTAGACAAGGGCTAGTTGTCGCACACTTTTTAATTCTCGGCCCTGTTTTTCTTTTTTTTTTTTTTTTTCGGGCAGCGGCTAGTGTAGGTGTGCCTTAGTGAAAACCGTCCGGCCGGCGAACACTGCAGCGGCGGGGTCGACGTCCTTCTCGGCGAGGACTCGCCAACCTGTCCTCCATTCGGCTATTCGCACTTTGTCCTGCGGGAAGAGTATTCCCGCGCCCTCAAAAAAAAAAGGGGGGGGGGCTCGAAAATCTTTTGCAGACTAGGACAAAATGAGGGGGTATGAGGGTGGCATCGAACCCGGGACCCGGTCTCCACACGCCAGTGCTCTCCGCACGCGGCCACGGAAACTGCGAATGGGTAAGAAAGCAGTGAAAAGACAATCGCTTCCCGATCGCCGTTAGCGGGACTCGAACCCGCTTTAGCAATGCTGGGATCCCTTTTATTCAAATAATTGCGCCTGTGTGCGTCCATCTGATTCATCGACCTGGTGCCGCCATGTCTGCCGCGACGCTCCCCCCCCCACCCCTCCCCTTTTCTCTCTCGCTCTCGCTCCCGCCCCTCACGGTCGATTGCCCCCCGCACGGATTGACGTCTGACAGCGGACCGGAACGCAACAACGAGCCACCCACACAGACACACGCACGCACAACAAGTTTCACATTATTTCGTACGATGCCGAGAAATCAGCGAGCCGGTCCAGTCATGCGAGTCATTGAATGCCTACACCCTCGTCACTGACCCTGCTAAAATACGGACTCCCTTTCATTGAAACTGGCGGCACCCATTCAGGATATTTTTTTAAAATCCTTTTTTGACTGTGTATTTGTACAGAAAGAGACGATAACTGCGTGTTATTGGAGGTGCAATCGACCTCGACGCTCAGGTGCCGCGTGAGGTGCCGGGCTGTGGAGGGCGCAGCCCCCCCCCCCCCCCAATCCTCATGCGCCAATAATTTCGCCTTTTTTACTCGTCGGATCGCAAACAAAAGAGGCCCCTCCCCATCCCCCTCCGTGGGGGCGCACAGAGTTATATTATTTCGGGACGGAGGTCCTGGGGCCACACATTCTGCGCGGATAGAAAGAGGAGGAGGAGAAAGGTGTCATCCATTACGGGGCTGTCTTCATTCTTGTTGCTGCTCTTGCTGTTGTTGCCTTTGTTGTTGCTGCTGGCCGGAGGCTGCTCGATAAATTAAGCCGCGCGACAATGAGTGCTAAATGGCGGCCCGTTCGACGCGCCAAGGCAATTCGGCGCCAGTCGGACGCAACGCTGTGAAATCAGATTTCGTAATAACGAAGCGCCTTGTGTCCTGGCGGCCCCGGCCGGCCCGCACAGCACCTCCGGCACGCCGAGCTCCAGCAGCTCCAGCAGCTCCAGCAGCTCCAGCCACCGGCGGCGTTAATCACGCACATTCACGCCGCCGGTGGCTGCCGGCTACCGGCGCACACTGGTGAAGGTGGCCGCGCGCTTTTTGAAGGGTAGCCTGCTGCCCCGCCGTGCGCGCGGCGAACATCACAGAAACCAGTAGCAGTCGCTAACCAAGGTTCCCGTGTGGATCCCTGCTACTACACTGCCAAGCAAGGAGCCGTGAAAATGCCTCCCTCGGCTCGCGGTGTTGCAGAGCGAGCTTCGGAACGAGAGGGACGGAGCGATGGAACGACTCCTGGCTGGCCGACTGCCCCGCGCGTCATTGTGTGCGGCATTGGTGCGCGTGCTTTACCGTGCTGCTGGCGAGCTACGCCACTGATTGGAACGTGCCTGCCGAGCGATCCAGAGGAACGCCTCTGTCTCCCTCGCGCCCATGGGGCGTGCCGCGGGGGTGCGAGAGAGACGGAGCGAAGAGACGACTCTTCGGAGTCGGTCGGCTGGCCGCGACGCCTGGCTGGCCGAGCCGCGGCGCGGCTGCGCCCGTGGCTGGTCCTAATGGGCCTGTATGGTCAGGTCCGGGCCGACGGGGCGACGGGGCGACGGGCGACCGGCCGGGTAGGGCTATATCATGTTCGGACAGCCTTTGTCGACTGCCGAGCGGGCTGTGGCTGTGCCGGCACGGCAAGCCGGGCCCCAACCAAACCGCCACCAATTCACTCATTTTTCTCAATTTATGGCGCCGGTATTTATGTGATGCAGTCCTGTTCGCGGAGGGCTGCTGGCTGCGGCATTTCGCTCATGTGTCGTGACCGCCGAAATAAAACGAAAGGGGATAAAAAATAAAAATATTCAGAAGTGTCGGGGTAATAAAAGCGCAGCGCACGAGAAGGAGTCGAACCGCCGCCAGCGCACATCGAAATGTGGGTTCGATCCCACCCGACCCTGGCTCCGGGTTTTATCTTTTCGATCGTAAGAAATCGTGAAAGGCAACAACGGGTGCTAGCGCGGTGTCAAAAACCGACGAGAAATGCAAATACAGTAAAGAACTGCTGTGCAGCGCGAAGGATTGTGCACCCTTTGACCCTCCGCGCCGCACGGCGTCCTGTTCTCGTGGGGGAATGACGAATCCTCGACGCGGCGTCTAGGCTCCGGTCCAGGCTCCGGTCCAGGCTCCGGTCCAGGCTCCGTGGTCGGCGAGGCTGCCGGCCGGGCGTCTCGGCGGTGGTCGTGTCGCCGCCGTGGGAGGCGCCCTGGGCGTCATCGTCACCTCGGGTCGCGGGGCCGCGGGGCCGCCACACCCATGTCCGCTCTATACAAGCAGGCCCTGCTCCCGGAGAAATATTTTATCTTAAACATTTCATGGTGCAACATTAGAATCCACGGCACATGCCGCCCCGTGGCGGCGGGTTTGCACCCGAATGCATCAGTTGACCTGTTGACCCACACGCATAAAATAGAAATCCCGCTTCTAGAAATATTGATAAAAATATTATATGGATAATCTCGGAATTTCACTTTTTAGAGCGAGGGTTGGGGCTGGGCGTTTGCGCCGCAGGGCCTGGTATGTGTGTCTCGCTGGAACCACAATTAAAGTATGATTATTTTGAAGAGAAAGGGAGGGGGGCAGGGGACGCAAGAGACCAGAATGATATAAATAACAAATAAGACGGCTTCGAAAATGACAGAAAATAAGTGTGATGCGGCACGGCGGCACGGAGTGCGGGGAGTAAAACCAGAAGCTCCCAGGGCACATTCCTGAATACCAAAGCCCTACCACGCGCCTGCTGCCCCCTCCCCTCCCCTCTCCAAATCTCTCTCCGAGTCTCCTCTCGCCGCCACTTCTGGACTCGCGTCTCCGCGACGACAAATCCATTTTGTTTCTCGCGGACAGATTCTTTGTAAAGGCCGTCATGCCGTCAGGGCGCCACCGCCGTCGCCATTTGTCCTCCTCGGTCTTCCCCGCACGGCCATGGCAGCGCCGCCCCCTCAGAGTGAATTAGTGCGTGCTGCTGGTGGGCGCCATGGCGGTGCCCGCGGCGCTGTTTGCCCGTCGACGCCGTGCTGCTGGAGTCCCGCGCGCCGCCGCCGCCCCGCCGCCTCGCCGCCCGTCACATCAAGATAGTGGCGTCTAATTAGCTAAAGGGGCCGCTGTTGCCATTGAAAGCCGAGCAGCCAGCCAGGCAGCGCGTAGCGGCGGGAGCACAGTCAATTCATTTCCTTCCTGAAGAAAAGGAGGAGCGCGTCGTTAGGTCCTTGCCTCCGAACCCCGCTCTCGTCGCTCTGTCTCTCCCGCACTCGTGGAGCGTCCCGTCAGGGTGCGGGAGAGGCAAGGCGACGAAACGCCCAGTCGGGACTCGCTCTCCAGGCAGCCGGGCAGGCCCTCGGCGGGGCGGTGGCGCGGCGGTGGCGCGGCCCCGAACGAACGAACGGGGACCTCGGAGTGAGACGCGCAGCCGCGGCACAGCCAGCGAGGCAGCCCGTCCGCCAGAATGATGTTTTCATTGATGTTAGTGTTGATGTTGTCGGCGCACCGCGCCACGCCCCGCCGAGGCGTTGATTGAAGGCGAGACGGCAAGGGAATGACCTGCATCGCTTTCTTGAATCGGCCGCCACCGGCAGGTGGACGGTGGACATCAGCGCAACGACGCTCAGCCGATCGACGGCAACGGACCGACTGCAAACAGAACAATTATTGTTGCCGCTTTCGCCGTTCTGCCAGAACGCCGACACGAGGGAGACCCTCGCGCACGAAATAGCGCGCTTTATTGTTTTCCCGGCATCTGTCGAATGATGATGATGACGTTTCCCGCCACGAAGTACTGTGCCACGTAATTTTCAGACAACCACACTCGAAACTCGTCCCCCGACATTGGTGCCAACCAACGAAACGAGTCTCTGCGGCCGTTTATTCGGGCCGAGACTTTACTCTGCCTATTCATGACCAGGGGATTGGGTAGCACGGCAGTCGTGTGCATTGCGCTGCCGCTCTGCCGCCGCGCCAGTCAGTGCTGCCAACGTCAGGCAGCGGACATTCAAAGACACTTTGCCGCGTCACGGCCGTCATTGTGTTGGCACACCTGCCAACGCGCGCGGCGCGGCTCTTCTAATTATTTTTGAATCAGGCCGCGCGCTGAACGCCGCGCTGCCGCGCCGCCCTGCCGCCGTCCGCCTGGACCATTCAGGCCGCGGGGGAGGGACTGGAGGGACGCAACGGGGTTGGGAGGCTGGAGGCTGCCTGGAACTGGAGCGGTGTAGCAGCGGAGTCATCGAGGCCCGGCTACCTGTGGTGCCCCGTCCACAGGCCGACATCCGTTTATTAGGTCCAAAACACTGCATTTGGAGCCCGATCCCTTGGACGGATTCTACATTGGTCTCGAATTCTAATTCTTAGGTTATTTTCATCGTTACATTTTTTTTCAGCATTTCAAAAAAAAAAAACAAAAAAACTTTTAATTGCAACGTCAAGTTTGCTTGACCATCAGTCGTTACGGCCTCGTTCGACTCTATAACACCGTCGCATGCAATGCAAGGACTGTATGCGCGCGCGGGGTAGCGCTGATATGGCGATACTCCGCGCCCAGCCCACTGGCGACGCGGGGTATTGGCGAGCCCGGCTGCCTTCGTGCGTGAGGCTGTCGTCGAATGGGTTGCCTACCACGCGGGCGTTTGGTCAGAGACGATGTAGGCACGTGACAAATAGATGTCAGTGTCTTCGATTGAGTGAGCTATCTAACGTGAAAGCATTGCACAGCATCGTCGGGAGGCTGGCGTATCGTGGGTTCCCTTGAAGCCTTCTGGGGGCACTATCTTGTGGAAAGAAATAAACCAGTTTCTATGTTCAAACATTTATTGGAGTTGTTGAAAAACACAGCGCGGGAAGTAACAAATACAACAAAAAATAATTTACAATACTCTATACAGGTCATTGTACAAATAACACTCTCTCATACTACTGTGTTTGAAAGGGCTTGCTAATAATAACTTATCACTTATTTCTAATAAAGTCTACAAAATGTCACTATCACAGGGATGGCATTTCAATCAGTTTCGTTACGAATGTTTAAAGATATGTTTAAATATTCGTTCTAACACAATGCCATGGTCGCTCTTTACCCTTCTTTAAGTTGAGCTTCTTATACTACGCGCTTACTTGTCGTTATTGACAAATTGATAAATATTGTGTACAAAAATAAATAGGCCACTTACACAATGTAACGATCAATAAGACTTTTGATTGAGGGAAACTACTAGCTAGCCCCTGCGGAAAATACGATACAGACTGTTACACTCAATAATTGATCAAATGTTTTTGCGCCAACCTGCAGAGACCGCGTACATTTACAGGTCTTATGTCAATACGTAACAACGAGTATTAAGTCTATTTTTGGTCACCAACCACATACACTCTATACACACATTCACTCACGTAATTTAGTCACACAAATTTTAAGGGAGTGTCAGTATATAGACTAGAAACCACAAAAGGTCTTGCGTCGACATAAGATTGGCGTCGTACACCAAAATTCGAGAGCAAGAAGAGAGAACACACGACTTAAGTAAACTTGGACATTGGTCGGACAGGCGCGCGGAGCTGGCACTCCGGTTCGACATCACAGGAACATGAGGAAGGCAGCACGGCTACAGACGGCGTTGCGGAGCTCGCGCGCGGCCCACGTCCAGGCGGCCGGCGCGGCCCCGCGCAGCTCCGCGCAGCTCCGGGTCACAGCTTCTCGCCACTCAGCGACACCATGTTGTAGTAGGAGTGGTCGGGGAACCTCTCCAGCTCGATGTAGTCCGTCTCGGTGAGCAGCAGCTCCTCGGTGAGCGTGACCAGCTCGCTGAAGTTGGGCCGCTCGTTGGCGTTGCCGTCCCAGCAGTAGTACATGATGTTGTACAGCTCGCGGCGGCAGTGCTCGGGCTTCTCCAGGCGGTAGCCGTCCCGCACCCGCCGCATCACGTCGGCCGCGCCCAGCCCCGGGTACGGCGTGCTGCCCAGCGTCACCACCTGCCGGAAAGAAGGAGGGGATCAGTATTCGAACCCGGGCCACGTCAACGACAACGCCAGCGGGAAAATAATTCCAGGCAGCGCTCACCTCCCACATGAGCACTCCGTAACTCCAGACGTCGCTCTTGACGGAGAACACGTTGTCGTACAGCGACTCTGGAGCCATCCAGCGGATGGGCAGGCGGCCCTCCGACTTGCGCTCGTACACGTTGTTGTCCATCAGGTCGCGCGCGAAACCGAAGTCCGCCACCTTGCAGGTGCGGTCCTCCGCCACCAGCACGTTCCTGGCCGCCAAGTCGCGGTGGATGATCTGCAAGCGGGGGAAAGTCTTTTACTGAAGGACGTGCAGTTGGGAAACGATCGAAACGAACACGGATAGAGCAAAGAAGTAATTGCGTCAATAGTACCCCGTCAGCTCACGGACGGGGTATCGTCGCGGCCAAGACTACTGCCGCCTCTCTCCGCCACTCACCCCCTTCGAAGACAGGAACTCCATGCCCTTGGCCACCTGGTACAGGAAAGACGTGAGGTCCCTGGACGTGAGCGTCCTGGACGGGCCGTGCAGGTTGCCGTAGTCACGCTCGGCCCTGGACGACCGTAGGAAGCTCTGCAGCTTGCCACGCGCCACAAACTCCATGATGACAAACAGGGGGTCTGCAACGGTACGAGGAACACGTTGACGATCACCGGTTCACATCTTTCGCCACGTTGATGGTTGATTGACCCACCTGACTCGGTGCAGCAGCCCAGCAGGCGCACCACGTTGGGGTGGGGCTCCAGGGTCTTCATGACGGCCAGCTCCTGCAAAAGGTCGGTGCGCTCCTTCTCGGCCGCGTTCTCCTTGAGCGTCTTGACCGCCACCGTGGACTTGCCCTCCTTGCCGTCGATGTCCGAGGCCTCGCAGCGCCACACCTGGCCGAAGCAACCCTCGCCCAGGATGTCGAACACCTGCAGGCGGTGCCGGGGGAATTCCCAGCGGTCCCTGGGCTTGATGGGCGCCGGAGGGCTGCCCGCGCCGCCCACCGCCGCGCCCTGCACACAAACAAAGACATGAGCGGCGCGGTCGGCGATACCCCACGTGCAGGCGCTAGCGCCAGCAGGCCCGGGGACTCACCGTGTGGGTGCCGTCGCGGTCCCATCCCTCGTATCGGTTGCTGAAGGCGCGCGGCCCACGCCACTGCTGCATGGCCATGGGCTCCTCGCCGGACAGCCCGCTGGACAGCCCGCTGGACAGGGCGCTGGACATGCTCGCCTCCTTGTGCAGGTCCTCCTTGGTGGCCTTGGTGAGCCGCTTGGGGCACACGCGGCGCCGTAGCAGCACCAGGACGCCGGCAAGCACTAGCCCGATGCACAGCACGGCCAGCAGCGATGTCACCAGGAGCCCCTCGGGCAAAGACGGCGTCGCCACCGCGTCGCCGCTGGCGCCGGCTGGCGTCGTGGGCGTGGGGTCCGCGTCGCGGGGCGTGCCCGTCGAGGACGGCGTCTGCAAAAACGGCAAGGTGGTGATGAACATGGACGTAGCGCAGTCAAGTCCGGGAGGCTAGGAGTCTGCTCACCTTGTCTGCGGGGCTGGCGACGGTGCCGGGGAACGGCGGGCGCGTGGCGGTGGGCAGGCCGTGCAAACTGGGCGGTGGCCCGGGGTTGACGACGGGGATGCCGGGGTGGATCGGCGCGGACGGCACGCCGGGCGGCACGAAGTTGGTGGGGAAGGGCAGGTACGACGGCGGCCGCAGCTGCGGCGGAAATCCCGGCGGCCGAGGAGGACGCCGCGACGCGCCACCGCCGGCACCCGCACCGGAGACGGGGCCCTTGGTCACTTTGACGACCACCTCGTTCTTGGCCGTCACCTTGCCGTCAGATACCGTCACGTACAGCCGCATCAGCTCGCCGCCCTGGAAGCAAAGAAACGAACTTTATCGCGGGGAGTCGAAGGGCCCAGGTGGCCTTGTATGTCACACTCTTGATGACGACCACCGTTATAGCTCTGGAGCGCGGCGCGGACCGGCCAGTCTCGCCGGGAACGGGAGCCTCTTCTAATGATAGGTTGGCACCAGCGGCAGCACCGGCACACACCGGCCGCGCATTCTCCACGCACGGATCGCACGGCCCTAGAACTGCCACTTTCGGAGGCGGCACTCCGCACCGCACACTGCCGCCAAGCGCCCCCGTTGTTCCGGCAGCGCAGGTTTTCGAACGCGCGTCGCAGGGCGTGCGGCCGGGCGCGGCGAGGCGTGGCGGGGCGTGGCGGGGCGTGGCGGGGCAGTGGAGCTTGGGAAAGGAGGAGGAGCAGCGCGGGGACGCGCCATATACCATACGGCAGGCAACGCAGGGCGGGAGGCATAACTCGAGGCCGCTTTCGGCTGAATTATGGCCTCCAACACGGGAATCAGGCCAGAAAAAAAAGGCCAGAAAAATGTTTTGCGCGCCATCCAGGCAGTCGCCGGCGGCGCGGTTCGAACCCAGTCCTTACTCACCCGGTCCTTGAGGGAGGCGTTGGTGTGCACCACGCCGGACGTCTCATCGATAGTGAAGGGCAGTGGGGGCGGCGGCTCGCCCTGCGGGTGCGGGTACAGCAGCAGAGGCTCCAGCCCGAAGGACAGCGGGTCGCCCTCCGCGTCCTCGGCGCGCACCCGCGTCACCACCGAGCCAACGGGCTCGCCGTCGGAGATGAGCCAGTCCCGGTCGATGTGCATCACGGGCGGGGTGTTGTCGCTGAGCTGCGCCGCGCCTGCAAACATGAAGCACTCCGGTGAGACGGTCTGGATCCGGATACGCACACGCACGCACGTCATCCTAGACGCGTGGCCCGCGTGGCGGTGCTGACGCAATGGGTGGGCCGCCATTCTTAGCGCCGCGGTGTTGAATGGCGCCGCGGCCGCGAAAGGGCGTGGCCGCTGGGCGAGGCCGCGGGGCGTAGCCGCGGTGCGCGGTAGCAGCAAGGCGGTGCACTGAAATCGCCATGTAAAAACGGCGCTCCAGCAGGCCGAGCAGGCCCTGCACCTCTCTACGTACTCTCCCGCCGCGGCCCGCCGCGTCGTCTCGGCGACAGCGTCATCGGCGACAAGCCGTGGGAAGGCCCGCGGCGACGGCGGCGTCACAGGCTTGTGTTTTCAAACTCATTAAAACTGCCGCGCTCGCCATGAGAACAGCGCATAGACAAAATAAGGGGAACAGCGCGACGCGACATGCACATGCACCGCAGCACGTGCGCGGCCGGCCGGAGCGCCTGCCATACCAGGGATAGGCAAGCCGACCGCAGCGGCGCGGCGTGCCTCGGAAGGTTGCCTACCGCCACGGCGCTCAAGGCTGCGCCCGCCCCGTGTGGGGGCAGGGACCGCTGTGGGAAGCAGCTGGCCGACGCGTTGGAAGCTACATTCCGCGCCAAAGTGCGATGCGCTTACGACCTGCCCGCTCTGCGCCCCGGCCGGCACCGCCTCGGCATGCCTTTATAAACCACAATGTATTCGGATACATATCTGCGCCACATCTGGGCGGCCGAGTGTGAGAGTGCGAGTAGATGGGACGTGGCAGGATGGCAGTTGTGGGAGGCGAGGGGCCGCGGCGGTAGGTCATAAGGCAGTCTCGGCACCTGTCTCGCTCTCGCCCCCTGGCCGCCTCTGGCCAACTTAGGCCGCGAGCTCCTGGAAGTAGAGCGAGAGAGAGAGCTTCGCGCCGCGGCGGCAGAGTGCAGCGTGCAGGCTAGAGTGTTGCGGTTGGCGAACGTCTGCACGATCCACGCGGCCGCCGCGGTTCGGGCCGCTGCCCCGTCGCTGCCCCGCCGCTCCCCGGCCTGCCTGTCCGGCCGGCGGCGAGGCGGAGGACGCAGAGGACGGGTCCGGCATGTCCCACACTTGATGGCTTCCAGGAAAAATGGCCGCAACCAGCACAGTACCGTCCAAAGGTCCAAAGCGACAAATTTTTAATAGTGCATCTGGACTAAAGGCAGCCGCTAGGAATACAGCCGCGTCAAGGGAGTAGGAGTTCCCGTCATGCATTGTACGCCTAAAGTCAGCGCAAACCACGATTTCTACACAGTGGTCACAGTTTCGACCAACTTTGCAGCAACACTGCTCCCAAACCGATACTCTTTTAAAGCCCTTTGTACCTTTGAGTACCCTTTGATTGCAAATAGTCTCAAGACAAATGTGTGAATTCGTATTTAGTAGTATTCTTGGCAATCATGCCACAAAATTAGCGTGTGATCATCTCCTCAAAAGAGGCAGCCCTCCGTAGTAGCTGACGGGTGCGATGTTAGGACGTGAACCCCTGCGCAGGCCCACGATCCCGCGACCCAGTGGCGAGGTCGAGGCGTGGAGCCTCTAACGGCCAAGCCGCTCGTGACTCGCATCACCTCGCTTTCCGACTCCCCGGCTGATTCCGGACAGAGGTTCTTCGCTGTGCCCCCCTGGCACCCCGACGGGACGCCCCACGAGTGCGAGGGGGACAGAGCAACGACAGCCTGGTGCGCCGCGCCGCGCCGCGCCCCCGAGAGGGTGGCGGTCGTGCCGGATGTCGAGTCGCAGGCCGCACACTATGGCAGTCCGCCGGGTTCCGCCGCTGGCTCACGGCACCGGACACCCGGACAGCCCCGGACGCGTCCAAGTTTTTTTCCCATCATTGCACTCTGATGGCGCGCCGCAGACGGGACGAGGCCCGCGGATGTGTTTGATCGGTGGTTTTGGCCGGGGGCAGCCGGGGGCAGCCGGGGGCAGCCGGGGGCAGCCGGGGGCAGCCGGAGACGAGCACGGCCAGCACGACGTAGCGCAGCACCGCCCGCCTGCCGGCTGCAGCGATAAGGCGATGTGAAGAGCGTGTTCGCGGAAAGGGGGCGGTCGGCTCGGCGGCCGGGCCGCGCCGTGGCAGCAGCGGCGTAGCCGGCGTAGCCCGAGGGTGCCTCGTTCCAGTGCTGCTTCTTCTTCTTCTTCGCCTCCTCCCCCTCCTCCTTCTTCTCCAGACCGGTGCGCGGCCCGTGGAAATTCCCCGGCCGTGCAAACAACCGCGGCACCGCGCCGCTGAATCGAACGTCGAATGAAGCGCGGAGTCCCGGCCGTCATCGCGGTGGGTGGGGGAGGCTGTGAGTCTGGCACGGGTAAAGGGCCGAGAGCCGCGCTGCTGAGCAAACCGTCTAACCGAGCACCCGCCGGCGAGAGCGCCGCCTCTGACGCAGCGCCTGCAGCGCCTGCAGCCTGGGTAGTCCCGTCGAACTCGCGTCGTGTTCTGGGCGCCCTTCCTGCCGGCCCGCCGGCGAGACTTTTCCAAACGTTTCCAGCGCTCGAGGAAGACCCTGAACCTTGAACTTTGGCGATGAGTCTGCGGCACACGTCTCCCTTCCTCTCCTTCCTCGATCGAAGAACCAAGGCAGGCATCGCGGCGCTTGGCCGAGCGGGCGGCAGGGCGGGGCAGGGCGGGGCGGCGTGCGGAGGCGGGCCGAGCCCAGCCGAGCCCGGCCGGGCCTCGGAGCCGAGCGGGGGCCACCGACCACGCGTCATACACAGCCTGCCCCTTGGCCTTGCGTCACTGCGACGGCGAGACCTCCAAGGCCTTTGTGCGGGAGGGACGGTGTTGGAGCGAGTGAGCGATCTTGAGCAGAGATGAGCGGCAGGCCGACCGCTCGACCAGGAAGTCCAGCAGCACACACCAGTCTCTGCTGCAAGCATCAGCAACTTCTTTTGCCACCCCAAAAAAAAAAAAATGAAACAAAGAGAAACGCGACGACCGTGCGTGGGTTTGAACCCGGCGCCGTGCGACACGCTCGCACAGACAACACGTATGACGCCTTTGGACAGTGACTAATGAGTACCTCTCAAGAGTGCCTTGCGTACCCAGTCGGAAATTCGACTCGGCGACCTTCCCGACCAGGCCGCCGCGCAACTCGAGCCGGACACCAATCTGGCGGTGCCGCGTCGCGCTCGGCGCCACAAAAACAAAGAGCGTTGCTCGTTTCACGGTTTTCGCAGCGAACATCGAACACCGACTCGGAGCCAACAGACTGCGCCCTTTTTGCTGCTACTTTGCGCCGCCAAGTTCACTGCCCGCTCGAAGGCTCCAAAGCGAATGCCCAATCACATGATAATGAAAAGTGTGTCTGTGTGTGTCTGTGTGTGTGTGTGGCGCGAGTAGCACGACGCGGTTCACCTTGGCGCGGCGATAGCAGCTTTGCGCTCGATCTATCGACCTCTCTCTCTCTCTCCCTCTCCCTCTTTGTCTGCGCGGTTCTGTTCCTGGACCTGGACCAAGTCATGTGGCGGGCTGCGTTTGAAAAGTATTTAAAAACATTTTCTTTCCAACAAGGCGTGATGGTGCAGCGTGGCGTGCGCGGTGGAGCAGCGCGGAGCACCGGCAGTGGCGGATTCTTTGTTTCGTATAGCCGAGCTCCGAATACCAAAATCTGGCGCGCCTCGCCTCGCGATATGACGCCCATCAGGCAAGAATGCGGTCTGCAAGCACAACGCGGAGCCGGCAGGCAGGCAGGGGCCCAGCCACTCGCCGCGTAGCGCAGCCAGCCAGCCAGCCAGCCAGCCATTAGTAAGTCATTCTATGCTAATACGGATCACACACACGCACACGGGCGCCCACCCTTCCCCGTCACGTTGTGCGGCCCTCCTAGACTGCCTGCCAACGCCGCTGCTTGTACTCGCAAACGGTACTTACTCAAAATGAACAGAGACAAAAAGAAGGTAGGAACAAGAAACAACAGCTGTGTTTTGTGCGGTAGGGGCGTTCGCGCTATACCACTCATTCAAGTCTCCGCGGTCCGTCTGTCTGTCTGTCAGCCTGTCGTCTGCACACCCACGCCCCACGCCCGGGCCGGTCATCGTCCTCACGGTACACCCTACAGTGTTGTTGTGACTCTAGATACTGCAGGACATGTGCAGCACACGTTCTCAAATTAATATTTGATTACTGTATGCAAGGGATTCAAATTTATAATTTTTGGAGAGTAGAAGGGAAAGGTGCGGGGTAATGTTGCATCCACCTGCTGCAGCTGTTGGCCGCCCAATACAGCACGTTCCGTTCAGCCCCCTCCCCCTCCTTGCCGTCGAGTCCTGTTAGGACATTCACACACACATACCAAGTCCGCGCGACCACCGACATGGCCAGTCCCGCGCCTTGCAGCCAGGCAGTTTCATTTTTTTCCCGCAGTATTTTTTTTTTCAAACCCGATTTGCAGTTTTACAGCGCCACGACGAATGAGCCACACTGCTACACCGCATTCGCGGCCTTTGACCATGTCTCGTAAAGTGTACGAGGCGAGACTTGACCATTTTGCTCCTAGTTGCGCGAGTCCGCCGACAGTGTTGCCGGCCTGCCGTATGTGGCTGGGGACTGCGGCGTGTGGCCAGCCCATAAAAAAGACGCGAGGCAGTGAGGCAGTGCAGAGGAGTTTCAAATGCGTCTTCGGCCGCCTCTGCCTCGCCTGACGGCCTGACGGGCAGACAGTCCAGGGACGAGTCCGGCGAGTCGGCCAGTACCCGGCGGTACCAGCAAGCAGCCGGCTGTCTCAAGTAGACACGGGCCTGGACAAGCACGTCTCGGCCGTTCCAGCCGTTCCAGCCGTTCCAGGCCTTCCAGGCGCGCCGCCCTGGTTGGCCCAAAGCCGATTGAGGAGGCGGTCAAGTCGTTCCAGCGGCTCCAGCGGCTCCAGCGGGTCACACTGGACCATTCCGGGCTGGTCCACATTGTCTCGGGACGGCCAGGAAAGCGGCTCCAGGCGGCTCCAGGCGGCTCCAGGCGGCTCCAGGCCGGAGTCCTCTGCGAAAACTAAGGACAGGAGGCTTTGATATTGGGGGGTATTGGGAGGTCAGCCAGGCCTAGGACGAGACCATGCAGCCAATCCAGTCCGTCCGTCCGTCCGCCTGTCTGTCAGTCCGCCCTCCAGGCACAGAGCGCCGACAGAAATGAGAGGGGACAGGCAGGCGGCTCAAACGCACCGCACAGCCGCATGACTGAAAGAAACTGAGTGAGCGGGTCGTGCCTGGCCGTGCCTTTAACGGCATCGCGCCGCCCTTTCTCCCGCTGCACTTGATTCAGGATAATACCCTCTCATTCTTATTTCCGTTTTTGTTTTTATTTCTTTACGTCCCCGAAACACTAAAAGAAGGCCGTCATCCCATTGCCGGAAGCGTGCGTCCGGCGGGCCGGGCCGCGCAGCGAGGCGCCGCGCCGTCCAGACCATCCAGACCGCCGAATCGGAACCATGCTGCACTAGCCGCTCGGCTGACCGCGGCTGGGGAAGGGGGCCGGGGGCAGGGGGGCAGGGGCCGGGGCGCAAGGCCCTCCTCGCCTTGGTTGGAGAAAGTCCGGCAGAGACAGCTCACCCGGCCGGGGCGGGGTGGGGAGGGTGCCTGCCCGACACGCTATTTGCACCACAAAACGCGTTGCCTGCGAATAGTGCAGCTGGCTGGCGGGCAATGCGGTGACGGGGGACGACAACATCGCCCACGAAACCGCACAAAACGCTGCGGCTCTACGTGGATTCGAACCCAGGGCGGTGGTGGAGGCAGGCGTGGGTCGGCCCGGGCTGGGCTGCCGGAGAGCCACGGAGCCACGGAGCCACGCCCGGAAATCCGTGAGACCGAGACTGTCGTTGCGTCGCCATGATCCGGGATTATTACTCGCTGGAGTGGGAGACTCCGGCCGCAGCCCCCCCCCCCCCCCCTCCTGGCCGGCTCGGGCAGCCCTCGCCTCGCTCTTCGCTCGCTTAGCGAGTCGCTATGACGTACACGCGATGCGACCCCAACAACAGCGCGGCGACGGGCGGGGCCGGACGGACGGGACGGCCACACACGTTATGTAACGCGCGCTCTGCCTCTCGCTCGGGGACGTGTCCATTCGGACAACAGTCGCCCCTCCGAGGGTTACCACCCCCAGACCCACAGGCCGCGGGAGGCCATGGGGCGCGCACCCCCCGCCTGCACGCTCTCCGCGGTACACACACAACCAGCTCTAGCGGCAGGCTTGCTTCGCCCAAGTGACATCATTCATCTAGGCCTGGGGATCACCGGCCAAACAGGCACGGACAGCCCGGCACGCACGCACGCGCGCGCGAACGTGCACGAGCGGGGAAAGTAGCCACACCCACGGTGGGGTCTGTTTGTGCAGTCAGTTGGGGCCTTCTCGGAGCAGTGGGGGGAAGAACGCGCAGTACATGCACCACACACACACACACACACACACACACACACACACACACACACACACACACGCGCGCACGCACACCATTGGCGACAATAGAGGCCTCTTCTCCCGGCTGTGGGTTGTGGTGGCGCTTGTCTTGACCTAGAATCACCAACTCTTGGAGTGCACCTCGTCGAGTCACGCATGGCCAGGTGTTTGCGTTTGTTGCCGGTGAGGGACGGCGCTTGCTTGCCTATGCTTCACGTTAGCAACACTTGCCTGCGGTAAGAAAGAAAGTCGTGCGCCGCCTTGCAGCACGCCGGATGGTGGGATGGTGCAGTGAAGGGAGCTGCATCCGGTCCCTCACACCCCGACTCCCCCGCCCGGTCAAGGAAGGCGTCGCCGAGTGCCGCCATCCCGTCCTCCAAATGGCCTCGTAGACCGCGATCCCTCACGAGGAGAAAGGATACTCTCTCTCTCTCTCTCTCTCTCTCTCTCTCTCTCTCTCTCTCTCTCTCTCTCTCTCTCTCTCTCTCTCTCTCTCTCTCTCTCTCTCTCTCTCTCTCTCTCTCACGTGGCAGCGGCGTCGAGCTTGTGCGGGGCATTGCGCCTCCGGCAGCAGCAGTAGTAGTAGCAGCAGCAGCAGCAGCAGCAACAACAACAACAACAACAACAACAGCCCGCTCGTTCATTCCAGGAAGCGCGGTGGGAAAAAAAAACCATGAAGGGGCTGCACAGCTCGCGTCTTGGCGTGCACACATGTGGGCAAACATGAAGCGAGGCGGGGAGGGCGCGACAAGCCGTGCCGTTTGAGTTAAGGACCCACACCTGCGGGCTGCTGGAGTCTCGACTGCAGCGAGTACGCAGCGGCATGGCCACGCTGCTGTGTGCATAGGTAGGCGCTCCGCTGGCCCAGGCCCTCGGATAGGGCAGCAGGATTAGCCAGCGTCCTCGAGGCGGAGTCCGAGTGTTGGCGACGTCGGCGACATGACCAAACGCATTCCTTACCGAGAACCATTTCCAGCCCCACCCTACGTCGCCCCGCCACGCCCCGCCACGCCCCGCCACGCCCCGCCACGCCGGGACATGTCAAGTCAACCGGACGGACCGGGATGGGCCGGACGAGACAGGACCGGGTGGTTGCTAAGTCAACGGCGAGGGTACACACACAAACACAGCGTCGCCGGACAGCGCGAGTCCGCGTCAGTGTCTCTCGTCGCACAGCAGTTGCCCGAGTGCTTTATCCATCAGCCGGAAATCCAGCGGTAGCGGCCGACGCCACGCGCCGCGGCCCTGGAGCCGGGCGGGGCGGGGCGAGTTCCCCGGAGTCCTGGAGTCGCGCGGAATCCTCTATGGAAGGACGTGCCGCTCCCCTGACGGGGCGCGGGGCGCACACCGGCAGGCCGGGGGTCCGGGGGCGGCTGCAGACGGCGCTGCCGATCCACCGCCTGGCTGTGATGACCCGCGATCGGCCGTCGCATGGCACGATGGCACGTTCGGAGAGTGAAAGTAAGCGCCTTCCAAGCGGGAAGGGAGGCGTCGAAGCGGCAGTCGGCGGGCGCGAGGAAGGCGGAGGGAGGGCCGCCCAAAGGAGCCCCGGCTAGCCCCGGCACGCCCCGGCACGCCGGAGCGGCAAGGGTCTGCTTGGGCCAATAGAAAGGGCTCCCGCGGGACGGGCAGTTCTGGCTCGGTCCAGGCCCGCAGGATATTTGGACGAGAGAAAGGTGAATCAGACAGGACGAGCACCGCCGGGCACGACACACACAGACGACGCCTCGAAATGCGGCACGAAAAAAAAAGGGAGTTCTTGCTTTTTCGGGTCCCGGCTGTCTGAAGTACAGAAATTGAAGATCACCTTTTGTGGGGTGGTGGGGAGAGTGGGGAGCCAGCCAGCGGTCCCAACCTTTCTTCGGCCTTTCCGGCGCCCACCCTGAAATTTGGAGTAGTGACGGCACACACCACACTGCCAGCACGGCGCACAGCATGACATGGGCGTCACGTCGTCACGTAACGCCGTGACTCTTTCATCAGATCTCGCGGCGCGCGGTCCCAGCAGGCCCGTTCCGAACCGTGCTTTCGACGCTTTGTCTCGCTCGCACACAGTCGGGGCGACCGCGAAAGCGAGAGAGACAGTTCGGCAGGGGCCGCGGCGTCCCGGCGGTCCTCAAGAAGTGTGCGCGTGACGCAACGCGGCCGATCGCGACAAAGGCGGCATCGCGGGCGGCACAGTGACGTGTGGAGGCAGCAGGGTCAGGCCGGAGCGAGGAGTGGCGTGGCGAGCGTGAGCCGGTGTAAACAAATGGGGAAAACGGAACGGCCTGGCCGGGGCTCGAACCCGCGGCCGATGATAGCGCGATCGGGCCGCGGGCGATAGCGTACGCCGTTGGCATGTGCGGAGATGGGGCCACGGTAACGAGCCGACTCGTGATCGATGACGATGGGTGTTTCTTAGGACGCGGAATGCCATGGCGGCGGCGGACACCACCTCAGAGTGTACCCCGCGTCGGCGACCAGCCCGCTCTCCAATCAAACAGCTGAGGCAGCCGTCCCGTTGCGCTGTCTCCCTGCACCCTTCGGTGCGCCCCAAGAGTGCGGCGGAGACAGAGCGATGAAAAGACTCCGCGGAATCAGTATAAGCGCATCTGCAGAGGATCAGTTTGGCTCTGAGGCGCCTTCCACAAGGCGCGCCCGCGGTCCTGTCCTACGACCTACGACAAGATGGGCGACGCCTCGTCGGTGCGGACACACTGTTGCCGAGAGGCCTCTCAATGGAGGACCCAGTAATCCGGGATCCAGCGAGCCGGGCGGCCACTCTCCCACGCCAGGCAGGACCGTCACGGGGGCGGGCAGCACGCGAGTGTCTCCTCCTCGTCCTCCCCGACGGGAAGATTCACTCACCTGTGGGCAGGCGCTGGGCAAGCACGAGCATGGTGGCAAATATCCAAAGGAGCTTCATCCTGCCGCGCGTCCTCTCTTGCGCCATCACCGCTCACACACTCGCGCGGAGGGCTCGCCTCGCTCCAGCGTTCAAGTTCCCATCGCACTTGTCGACCATCCCACGGCGGCTGGGCTGACTCGAGGCGCTCAGGTTGACGACATGGTGCCAACGGCGAGGCTGAGTCAACAGCGGGGCAGCGGGGCCACCACGAGCGGGAACGGAACGACGACACTGCGGGCTGGCAGGCCCTTGACTGCACTGGTCGGGGCCTTCCTTCGCGAAGCCGAGCCGCCGTCTTGGCGCCGCACAAGGAGAGCCCTGCCTTGCTCGGCTCCTCGCGACGCTGCGCTACGCTCCGCCACGCCGCGATCGCCGCGGGCTGCACACACGGTCCGCAGCAGGCGGTGACTTTCACAAAACTAACTGGTTCACTACTCCGTCCGCCCTGCCGTCCCCGCCATGCACAGCCATGAGCCTCGGCAGTCAGCCCCTCCCCGGAGCCGAGCGTCTTACCCCTGCCCCCTCCGCTGCCCCTTCCCCCCTTTCCCGCGGCCGCTCCAGCCCGGAAGGAGCGGCCGACGCGGCTCGCCACGGCACGGCGCCTTCGCCCTCTTCTTCGCGGTTCGCCGTTTCCGTCTCGTTCCCGCCCGCTGCCGCGCCGCGTTCCGAACGCAGCTCGGTTGGGGCGCGGGGTAGCGTCAGCGCACGGGTCGTGGGCGCGGGGTAGCGACGCACCAGTCCATTCATTCCGGGCCGAGCCGACCCGAGGCCATAGAGCTGCCGCTGCTCGGCATCGCGTCAGGGGTTTCTGTCACCCAGCGACACAACACTGGCGTGTGCCAATGTATATCATGGGTTTTAGTTGAGTCTTGAGAATCACAGGAACCGAGCACTACAGGTAGTTCAGTTGTACATTTGAAGTGGACCTCGCTCGGGGCGTGCGCCGGGAGACAATGACCTCCTACAGTGGTGTGTTCTGGGAGTGTCAGCGTGTGTGCGTAGGAAAACAGTGGAACTTTCAGGAAACGAGGAATTAGATCTTAGCACCAAATTTAATTTATCTTTTTGGACAGTCTTTATCAGTTTTCAACACATGAAAATTACCTCCTTTCAAACCTCTGAAATATACAATACAATACAATCACTTAATTATTTTTTTTCAGTACCAAGAAATACTTCTATACGTGTCTCTTAATGAGACTAGAGGTGGTCATAAGTTGCAGGACAGCATACAATTGAATAATTATACTCCTGGATGCCAAAGCAAAGATGAAAATAAAAAAAAAAGAGTTATTCATTGTCAAAATATCCAAATAAGACAGCTGCTGTCTTATTTATTTTTTTTAAACACATTGATAAGTGAATAGACCTACCCACATTCACAGTCTGCCAAAAAAAGATAATTGTGCAAATCAGAGCTGATGAATGTGGTACAGGAAGAAAGACACTTCTTTACAGTACATACATAAAATAACCATCAATAGAAGTATTTTATTTTTTACTTTTTTTTCGATTTTTGGAGGAGGATTTAATGAAAGTGCTTTATGTTCAAGGTCAGGTAGGAGAACACAATTCATTAAAATGCTTAACTAGGATTCATTCGTTTTAATTTGCACACACTCCTCAGTCACAGAGCAAGTCTACAAAATAAGTATAAAATTACACTACAATACTGACAATATTTATAGGTTGTAATTTGTTACAGACATTTACACTATTTACAGTTCCTAGATACGTGAAATAAAATTCTAACACTTCAGTCCATGAGTCTCAACATGGTTCACTTAAAATGATAGGTACAGTTGTTTGAAACAGTTGAAACACAAAAAAGGAAACAAATATTAAATAACATGTGACACCCATCTTAACAGAAAACAGCTACACAGGGCAGCATTTACAAATTATCACCGAACAACTCTGTAATTCAGAACAGATCAACAACAAATCTTACTACAGTATGCAAATACAATAGTAAGATTCTGAAAAGTAGAAACAAAGCCTCCTGTACTTAGATACGAAAAACCGAGAGATCAAACTACCTAATCATCCTACACATGACAAAGAAAATATAAACAGTCATGGAATTATTTTGTTTTTATCCTTTCCCAGTATGTGACTGATACTCTAGAATTATGTTTAGACTACCATTATTAACAATAAGTGATTTACATGAGATTATAATGTTGTATTCCAAGACACATAAAGGGCATAAGGAGGCAAAAGGGAATACATAAATTTGTAACCAGCAACCTGTCCAAAAGGCCCTATCGTTATATCAGCAAACACACAAACCGTGCTAGATTCATAGCTTGAGAGGCCTCAAACTAGCTCAAACCAATTTTTCACAATATGCACAAGATGCATGGTGTGTGTGTGTTAATACAGTGTATAAGGACGAAGTAACTTTTCGATTATCTTGCACATATTATCTATTCATGCAGTGTCAGTATCGAATACATCATTATTGAGTAAGCTAGTCCAAAACACACTAACAATTGTATCCCACAGGAAACATCAATATTTTCTTTTTCTTACAAAAACCTCAGTGGCAGAACAGAAAGAAAGACATTCTTGCACTGGGTAATAATAAGCCATGTTAGGAAGATAGATGCTCGGTTTTCACAAACTATGAACTCATTAATAATAGAAAGCCAAGTGCATTGACAATTGCACTAAAAAATAATTGTTAACTGTAAAAAAAAAAGGGGGAAAAACTGCTAAAATAACAAGAAGAAACAGAGGAAAAATAATGAAAGAATGTTACTGTAATAACATCTACATCCATTCACTTGTCAAACTATTATTAGCTTAGCTTTGTTTCTTTACAAATAGAAAACAATTTCCTTCTTTTAAGAATAAAAACAGGAAAAATCTTAACTTTTTAATTTGATGAATTTTGTTGTTTGGTAATTCGGTGTTACAAACACCCACCTCTCCCAGTAGTCACCGAACCAGATAAAATAAAGACACATAAATTAATGACTCCATATGAAAGTGAATTAACACAATAAGGTGGCAACTTCTAACAATGTGAAGTCATATCTGTTCCAGCCTTGTGTGTTCAAACACTTTCACAATTGCATTGTATATGTAAATAGATGTCAACATATATATAGATATCTACGTTAATTTTTTTGGTATATTTTCATTTTAATTGCAGTGCAGATTTTCACAGCATGGTATTCTATGATGAGATACTATCTCTTGACAGCAGATTCTTTCTCTCCTATGGTCCATTCTGGATCATTGGGGTCTTCATCACCTTCACCTGGGGCTGAATCAGTGTCAGTACTAGGGGTACCTGGTAGAGACTCTCCCTGAAAGAAACCATTTCAAATTAATTATCGGATGAAGCCAACAGTACAATTTGCTAAATCATCAGGTTAAAATACTTACAACCACATCAGTACCATCTTGCATGTCAACATCATCAGTCAATTCACTCTGGTCTACAACACTGGATGGATTACTGGCGACATACGGTTGAGCAGGGTACCAATCAGGCATGACTTTCAACATCTTTTCATAGACTTCATCAGAGAGTGGGAATGTGCGAGGCTCATATGGCGCCACCTGGGAATAAAATGAACACATTAATGAAACAGCTACAAAGCCAAGACACAGGTTCAATCTTTCAAATAACAGCAGACGATGAAGACCTACTTCATCACAATCTGGAGTGGCTGAGCGACCATAATCTTCCCGAACAATTCTTGATTGAGACAAAGTCCTGCTGCGCCGGGCAAAGTGACTGCTTATGGAAGCAGGCATGGATGAAGAGGAGCATGGATCATGTTCAGCAGTTGAAGCCCCAGGTGTAGCAGGTGGAGATGTTATTGGAGATACACCATCACCCAGTGGGTCCACAGGTGTATTTGGTGACATGGGATCTGGAATAAAACAGAAAACAAAACGTTTAAGCCTTGAGTATAATCCATCAAAGCAACAAAGTAACTTCTAATTAAGCTTACCTGGTGTATTGGCACCACTACTGCCAGCTCTACTATCAGTCCTTCGGTTAGCACGAGGTCTAGCATTGGCATTCTTCACATAAGCCATAAACCTTTTGCGCTCCTCCACTTCACAGCGTTCATGCCTCATAATTATTGTCTCATCACTCATATCCTCCACCTATCAACCAAACAAACCAAAATTAACAAAGATCTTTAATGCGTACCAATCCTGCTAGACATGATGGAACATTGTACTCACATCACTCTCATGACTAGATCTGCGGGGAGCTCCACCATTATTTTTAGATTCTATTGTTGGTTCAGGATCAACCACTCTCCACCTAGAAAAAGGATAACTTTTAGTTTGAGCCAGCCTGAGAAACAGATATCTAACTTATGCATAGTCTGTCCACGACACATACTTAGGAGTCAAAATTTCCTTGTATTGCAACTTTTCTACCCTTGCAGATGAAGCAAGACTGTGAGGAATAACAATGTTGTCAATGTCGTAAGAATTCTCTCGTTTCCTCCTGAAAGATAAGAAAAACATGAATTGATACAAGAGACTTAAATGAACTTTGATGAGGAGTTATTATTATTCAAAATATCTAATAGCAACTCACCTCAGTGTTTCGGTCCTTTCAGCAAAGTGGGAGCGGTCGTCACCAGGTGATGGGGCTGGAGAGGGATATCCACTCCCAGAAACCTCAACCCGAAGCTCATCAAGAGCGGCATCCTCATAGTTATGAGTTGTATGGGCTGTGGGAAAGAAAAGGTTAAGTACTTATTGTAACGGTTTGCAGTCTTCCTATACATTCTTTCTAACCATAATATACAAAATCTCACCAGAATTTCTCCTGAACTTGTACTTTCTTTTGTGCCTGATTAAAGCCTCAGCATCATGGTTCTTCGGTTTTCTTCCCAACTTCTTTTTAATTTCTGAAGAAGATAATAAATCGACATTATTATAGCATCAGTTAACACCCATAAAATTTGAGGAGCAAAGCAGTACAAACATTCGTAGCACTTACTTTGAATGTTGGCCAGTGTGTGGCCAGGTTTCTTGAGCCTCTGGTACTTTTTCCTATGATCTACCACATGTTTCTTGTTCCGGAGATCATCAAAAGCTTCTCGCTCCCTTTCCCTCTCTCGTCTTTCCAGTACTCTCTGAGAAGATTTGTGTGCAGCCCGCTGCATTTTCTGTTGCCACTCAGGGGTTCGCATCAAAGCTTCCAGATGGATACTCTGAGGAACATCTGCTTGAAGTGGAAAGGAGGTACAAATTATTGCAAATTGCTCACTCACTAATCAAACAGGAAGAAGCATCATCTTCCAGGGCCTTGACTTGGAAAGCAGTGTGATATTTTGTTTTAAAGGGTTCACTATTGGTGATGAGTTCATGAATAACGCTCCCAATATATTATGACACTCACCACTTGGAAAGGAGAGAACAGGATGATAGGCGGGATCAAGAAGTGCTATTCTTTCTTGAACTGTCAACTGTTCAGGTTGTTCTCTGGGATATGTGGGATCACTACGTCCAGTGCACAAGGCACAACAAGCCAAGGGTAACCGGCACCCACAGCGAATGTTGGATGGACGGGCTGCTTTCTTCGAAACCAGATGAAGCCCTGCAGTATTCAAGAGTCTCCTTTTGCGGAACTTATTATTAATAAACGGTCTGGTCCTGCATGTGCCAGTAGCTCCCATGCACTCTGGTAGTTCTTTAGCTCCTTCCACAGGATTAGTGTGGAAGCCGTTAGGTGTTTGAGGAGTATCCTGGCTGGGCGCTTCACCCAACTTGACTTCTCCTTTGTTTAAGCGTATTTGTCGGTGAATCTCAGTATGCTGACGTATGCGGTATTCCAAATCTGAAATCTGAGCCTGAAGCCATGTCCATCGACTCGCCACCCCAGCTCGCTCCTGTGCCCATCTCCAGGCTGCTCTCTTCATTCTGCAACAAACAAACGAAATAAAATTCATTAGAACCGCGCGACAAGAGGTTCAATCAGGACCTTAAATTACAGCATACAATTACAAAAACAAAACCCCAAAACAAGGATCAACCCTCTCACATCACCCGCCACCAAAGGATATTGCATCACCCCAACGCAAAGTCGACGGGATGACGTAACAAAGTCACAGCGAGTGCAGTTACACGTTGCACCGGGCCAAAGAGCCAAAAGTGTCCCCACCATCGCAAGCCATGGCCCCTGGCTGAGGCCGGGTTACTTCGTCTGATGAAACGTTGGGACAACGTTGCCGGCATACAGAGCACAGCGCGCGCGCGTCCAGCCGGGTGCGAGCTTCCGCGACGTCTGCCCGCGGCAGCCAGAGGACGAGGAGTAGGAGGAGGACCACCACGGGGGTCTCCCGCCGGGCCGCCGCGCGCCTCCCCGCCGGACCCGCCAGCAGGTTCAGACTTGCCGCGAGGGGCTCCCATGGACGGGCCAAGCGCCGTCGCGCCGTCCCACCCCCCGCGGCCGGGGGGCAGGCCTCCGGGGGCAGGGGGGCCACAGGATGGGCACGGCGGGGGCGGGACCGGCGAGTAACACTTGATCACGGAGGCGGCAGCGAGACGGACAGGCACCATGACGACCAACGGAGATGGCGAGAGAACGCGTCCGCGCGCCTCGATATCTGCTTGGGGCAAGCTCACGGCCTCAGTGCTCTCGTCGCTGTCTCTCTCGCACACGAGGGGAGTGGAGTTCCCTAGGAGAGAGACAGCAGCAGTCTCCGGCAGGAAGACGGTCCGACCCGCAGCCCCTTCCCCGCCGCAGTCAAGGTCACACGCAGTGCCGCGCCGCCCCTACTCGCCGCTGGTGCCACGGTCCCACCACCCGCAACATCACCCGTGAGGCAGCTCACGGCAGCCACGCACCCTATCACGTAACGTGCCGCACGAGTGCGACACTGAAAGAGCGTCGAAAAGACTCTTGGGCGGTCCATGGTCCAGCCACCATCTGCGCCCACCGAAGCGCCGACTCGTCGCTCTCTCGCACCCCTGCGCTCCGCGAAGTGAGTGCGACTAACAGAGCGACCGATCGGCTCTTCAGAAACAGCCTGAAAACTGCAGGCCGTGAGTGAAAGGGGTGGTAGGTACCAGCCGCACCACGCCACGCCACCGCGGAGCCGAGGTCCCGGTGCCCGGTTCAACGCCCGGTCGCGGCCCAGGCCTCCATCGATCCCTTTCTACTGCGCCGCCCCGCCTGCCCGCGCACCCTCCTCGCGGGCAACCCCGCCACGCCCCGCCCGGTCCGAGCGCCAAGCCGGAGAGGCCTAGGGGCTGTAGACTGTAGAACGTCGCAGGGCCCTTGAGCAGAGCAGCCTGGAACAGTGCCAAAAATACACCAACCCAAAAATTCGTCACAGTGTCCGCGGTACTCGAGACGAGTGCGTTGTTCGACAGTTCGGTTGCGAGATAGGGCCGACCACGTGTCGGCGGGGAGGTGTGGAGCCCCCTGGCGAGGCGGGGTGCGGGGCAACACAGCCCGCCGCCGACGTGTTCCAATCAATCACGCTGGAGGCCCTGCACGCCCTGCACGGCCGGACGCAGCGGGGGCCCCAGCCAAACAGAGGCCCAACGTCCCGAGGGACACGGGCCGGGGCAAGGCCGATGTGGGGCCGGGCTGCGACACTTCGCAACCAACTCCTTACGAATTGCAGATCGCCCTGCGCGCTGCGCGTAGCCCTGCACGCCCAAGCGGCCTAGCGAGCCCAGCCGGCCCACACGGGACTTGAATACGTTATCGCTTCCCAGTCCGATAACCCAAGTGTAACGCGGCCGAACGCGGCGCCCCGGCAGGCCGCACCGCGCACCCATTCAAACCGCGGCGCCATCCATCCGGTCAGGGCTGCCACTCCGCCGCCGCATCCGCCGCAGCGCACCAGCCAGGGCCGCCAACCGTATCGACCTTCCCGACGGCACGGCCTGCAGGCCAGCACAACGGCATTCGTGACTCACGCCGTACGGAGCGGGCGGTGCAGCGGGCGGGGCGGGCAAGCCGCTTTAGTCAAGCTGTGCTAACGCTGCAGGTCTGGACGGACTGTACACCCTGTTTGTTCCGCCGGGCCGCCGCTCCTTTGGGCCTTGGTGCTTTCAGGGCCGGCCAGCCGGCAAACACAGCAGCAGCGCACTGCACGTTCGAGGCACCAGCCAACCGGACCGCCTGCGCCCCCTCCGAGGGCAGGCAGGATCCGACAGACACCGAGACCGTGCCGCCGGACAGCCGCGATAAAGCGTGACTCACAGCGCCAAGCCCCATGCTCAGCAACAAGGCGCGCGGCCGGGATGGAGCCCCTGCCAGAGCGGGGGTAGGCAACCCGACCACAACCCTGCCCCGGGGTTGCCCGCTCCAAGGCGCCAGGACCCCGCCGGGTTATGCAACCCGGCAGCACGACTCCCGAGCGGGGTGCCTGCCCCCACGGCGATAACACCGGTGGCCACCGGCATGGTGGGGACCCAGCGACCGGCGGGGGACTCCAAGCGGGCGGGGCGCAGGCACGCCGTCAACCCCTCCAGTTCCCGCACACGGCCCCTCGAGGCCCCACGGGGCCGCACGGGGGACGAGCGTTCGCAGTCCGCCACGCCCAGGCACGCACGTGCGGGGCCGGCCGGCGCGAACGGCAACGACCTCATCCCACACTACACGGCCCCGCACTGCGTCCGTCCGTCGGCGCGGTCCTCCTGGTCGGCAGACGCATTAGAAAGACCGCGCCAAAGCACAGCCCGACCGCGCGCACACCGGAAAAAAAGTTCATGCCTAACACCAACACAATTGGCCGGTCGTTACCCCGCGCTACGTAACCTTAAGGACATGCTCGGCGCGTGGGGTAGCGACGGCCACCGATAGGTCACGACCGGTGTAAGCGTGTATCTTTACCCCCTTTCCCAGGGTACTATTTCACTAGCAGAAAAGTACCTTACCCTTGGGGAGGGTAATAATTCCCTGAGTGGGTTATCATACCCCATAGTATATTCCTGGGGTGAATTTACCCCCTCTGGCTGGGTGATAATCCACTAGTGTAATACTACCCTCTCTCCAGAGAGGGGGGGGGGGGTAAAAATTCCCCAGGAAAATAATACCCAGCCCAGGAAGTAATCATACACTAGTATTTTCTTACCCTCCCGCGATGGGGGGTACACGATCACTAGGGTATAATTACCCGGGGGTAAAAATTTACTGGCGAATTTGTACTTTCCCACCAGAAAACGAGTATGAAGATACATAGAAAAAACATAATTCCACAAGCAATTTGAGAACAAGCTAGTTAAATATTAAATAAGCCACAATAAATTAGGTGAATTCATTTTAACCACAAAATTTAGCACCATAAATCATTTCATTTGTGAATTAATTTTTAAACTTTGTCAAATAAACGTCGCTCTGTTTCTCTACTAATCACAGGACGTCCAGTATGGGAGCGAGGGAGGCTGATCGACGGAAATGGCTCTCGGTATCAGTCTACCCGCCTCGGACGCACGCATCTCAAACGCGCATTGAGGCGGACCACGCTGTAGCCGGCAAAGCAGCCCGCACGACGCAGTCATACCAAGTCGAGGGGGAGGTTCTGTGGCGTCTGCATGCCAGCCTCCTCGTCCTGCACAGAGCCCCTTATCAAGCACGCCCCCTGGGTTTCACAATTAGCTCTAGCGCCAAACGACTATCAGTCAATGGGCAGCCCCGGCCCCGCGAACTTCACCTCCGCGTCGAGCCGGCCCAACGCCACGCCCGAACCCTTGAACGACCTTTGACAACGCCAGGGAAGCAGCGCGGCTCGGCTCGGCCACGGATCGGGCTCGCGCCGCCGGCCCGGCCGCTCGACTCGTCCTGCCGCGCTAGGGCGGGGCCAGGGAGCAAGCCAAGCCGGGCCAGCCGCAGAGCCAACAGGCGCGCCTCGACCGCCTCGCCGCCACACGCTCCGCTGAGCTCACCGGGGAGGCGACCCGGCAACGCCGCCACCGGCACGGCCACGTGGCAACGGCGCGACCCAGCCCCAGCCCGGCCTGCGCAGCGCGCCGTGCCGCCGGCCCGGGAGAGGAGCCGAGCCGAGCCGGCCGCCGGCCCACTGTGCCGGCCTGCCATGTCGTGCAGCTTTACTCGCCGGCTTGACGAGCGCAGCAGCGCGGCGGCCCAGCCGAGCCGAGCCGGCCGGCCGCATGGCCCATGGCGCGAAGACACACGGCGTAGTGCACCACTATCACGACGCACCTGCCACCGCCACCTGTCGTGTCCATGAATGAATCGGACCAGAATTGGGGCAGCAGAAACAAGGCAAAATGAGTCGGAGGCCTCGGCGACAACCCACGCCCCGACACCGCCACGCCGCGTGGGCTGGGAGGGTGGCTCTGGTCGGCCCACCAAGACCAAGCTTACAGTGGTGTCCACGACGCCAACGGAAGCCCGCCCAAACCCTGACGCGACGCTAGGGCCCTGCAGCCGGCGGGCGGACAGCCAGGCACTCGAAACACTTCCAAACCTCGCAGGGCCTAGCAGGCCTCGCAAAGGGCGCGGGGCGTGAGCGACGCCCTCGAGGCGACGGCGGCGCGAACTGCAAGCACCCCCAAGCACCTGGCTGCAGCATGAATTACCCCCCGGGACTCAAAAGGCCGCCGGAAGAGCAAGAGAGCCAGACAGACGGGCTGACAATGGCGGAGCTGGAAAAGGGGACCCAGGGGAAGAGAGAGAGAGGCGCGGCGGGAAATTAAACCGCACGGCACGAAGCGCATGCGGCGCGGTGGGTACGTCGTGGTACATCCACGCCGCGGACCGCCGTTGGGGCCGTTTCAAACGCACAGCAGGGCTCAATGCATCGCCTCCCGCTCTCCTGCTACGCCACTGTCTGCGCGGCACAGCCCAACCGCACCATACAGGGCCTTCTCAAATGGGATGATTGCAAGGGCCGGGGGGGGGGGGGGCAGGGAGAGAGAGAGCCCTGCTCTTGGGAAAACGCAGCAGCGCAGCAGTTCGTGCGGCAAAACGCACCGAGTGTGTCGTTTCGCTCGCGAAGCACATCGTCCCGTCCCTCTCGCACCCACGGCGCGTCGGTATCGTCGGTGCGAGGGAGACCGACAGCGACGAGACGACGCCGCGCGGAATCAGACGCGGCGCCACCAGACAGCCGCGATGGATTGGGTGCAGTATAAGACGGCAGTCAACGTCCTTGCAGTGCCCCCTCTCCTCCCATTCATTGCCTTCCCCGCGCAGTCGCGGTGGGGTCGCGCCAGTCAGTCATTCCCGGCAAATACAGCAGCAGACTGATTCTGACAGCCGCTTCAGCTGCCTCGTACCGCTGCGGGCGCAGTGGGCAACCAGCACCGCCGCGGCGCCTTTGCCACAGTCCATTCTGTGGTTCACTCCACTCTGCACGCGGGAAACCAAAACCGGACTCCCCGAAGGCCGAAGGGCTTCAAAACGCCGCGAGATAAACCGGCCGACTATGCATAATGATGGACTGGTGACGGAGTGGCTCGATCCAGCGCCGCCGGCCGCCACACCCACGGCAAGGTCGGGGGCCGACCACGCCACTGCGTGTATCCACGGCGAGCGGCATGGCACACTGTGCATGGCGCGGCCAGGCGCGGCGGCCAGCGAAGCAGCAGCACAGCGCCCCGAAGGCAAACCGCTGGATGGTCCCTTATCCCCGTCCTTGGACGCACCGCGCCACGCGGACGGACAGACAGACAGATGGACGGACATGCGGACGGACAAGTGCGTCCGAAGGAAAACGAAAGCCCTATCGGCGACCCGACGCTGGCCGCCCCGGCCCGGCCGGCGGTGCAACGGAACGCATCCACAAAACGTCTGCGTCCCTCGTGGACGATCGAGCGAGGGGGGGCGGTGCGAGCAACCGGTTCTGCCTCGCGTCGTTCGTAATGATGGCACATTTAGCCACCACCTGCCAAGCGGCCGGGGCCGCCACCGCCGCCTGCTCGAAGCGCGGAAGCCATGCCCGTCACCGAGTCAAACGCTACAACATGCCTATCTATCCAGTGCGGCGCTGCAGCGCCATTCCGACGACGGGAAGCCTCGCCGGCCGAGGGCATTCCCTCCGCCAGCAGCGCCAGCAGCCCGCGGCAGTGCCGGCGGCGCTCCCCCGCCCCGCACGCCAGCCGAGCAGGGCCGTGATAGGGGTGTCGATCTGGCACACGTCGCCCTTGCGTAACGCAGTCATTACGACTGGCACTGCGTTCCAGAGGCGCCGAGCCGCGGGGTGGGGACGCACAGCGGGCTGTGGACCGCGAGGCCCTGCATCGCCTGGAGCCGCACTGCCCACCGCCATGTGCCGTGCCCACCAGTGCTCGACAACGCCGGCCCCACGCCGCACAATCGGCGGCGGGGTTTCCCGGCGGCGAGGGAATGCCACCGAGGCACCTTGGCTGGCCGCGCAACTCGGTCCGCGCCTGCCCATCTCATTACCGGCGAGGTGCGAGCGAGGAGCACGCCGCGCCGACAGAGACGGCGCCACTTGGCGGCCGCCCCGCCCCTTCTCCCTGGTCCCACCAGGGCGGTATCGATTCCGCGGGGGTGGAGGCGAGGCGTGGCGCGGCGTGGCGCAGCAACGCGGCGCGGCCCGGGGGCCGCCTGCCTCGCCAGCCGCCCCGCCGACGCCGAGAGCCGCCCCGCGTGGAGCACCACGGCGGCACGCCCTAGCAGATGCCGCGAGTGGAGGCGTCACTACGCCGTCGACGACCCCGTCGAGGGTGTCCAGCCAACCAACCACCCACCCTGGGGCCTCGGCCGGCGGGGAAGCTCCTCCGCAACGCCATGCCCGTCGTCATCGCGCCCGCCCCGGATGCGCCGTAGTGGCACTCTGCGAGAACACTGCGAAGACTGCGCAAGTGGCGGCAACTCCGACAGGAACGGCCATACGGACGCGACGCGCCTCGCCTCCACCCCCTGCAGAAGGGCCCGGCACGGCCCGGCCGTGACCTTGAGACCACCCCCAGCACCGCGCGCTGCCTAGCCCGCCTAGCGCACGGCCGGTACAACTAACAAAGTAACACCGCGGAGTAGGCTCCTGTGGTGGGCCTGCCTTCCACGGACACCGTCCCCGGCGGCCAAGGACGCCACGGTGCGTGGGCAGCGGGTACTCGGGGGGCTGGCGCTGGGCTGGCGCTGGGACGGCGGTCCCGGAGGATCTGAGCGTTCAGTTTTGCCAGTGACGTTTTTAACTCGCGGCTATCAGCGTACTCGACCGCTATCGCGCCGAGATGCAAGCACACCCCCGCCTTACCAACGTCACCGCGCGCCGCGGCCGGGCCGGCTCGTGGCCGCCGCGCCAAAACCCGATCAACCGTCTCGTTTCATGGCGCCGCGCGGCGCCCCAGCCAAGCGCACCGAGCGGAGCGCCACTGGATCAAAATTCAGCGCGCGCTACAGGCAAACTCAGCCGGCAATGCCGCTTTAGTCTCTCAGTCGAACTAATGTGTCAATCCATTGGCATGCGAGAAGACAGAGCGACGAAACGGGCTTGCGGTTCGGGATAGCTCGAACTGAACGCCGCCGACGTCGGTCCTCCTCGATCAAATCATGGACATGGCACGACCCGCATATGCATCAGCAAGGACAGCCCGCACCACGCGCAGCCAATACCCGCGACCCTCCCGCACCGACCCCTGGCAAGCAGGCAGGCGATATTGAAAACATCAAGCTGTTATGGTGGAAGGGGGGGGAGTCCGTTGGTGCGCGACGAGCGGGCGACGACGACGGGTGCTTCGCGCTCTAAGACGCTAATCAAATCAGGAGCACAAGCTGCCGGACTTGGACGCTTTTCCATGCTTGCTTCTTGCTTCCCGGATGTCACCTCGCCGGCGTCCCCGACGCCAGGCAGGCAGGCACGCCTCCTCGCCGCCGCGCTGGCGTGCCGGCCGGCCGGCGAGGGACGCGTCCGACCCCGGCGGGGCCCCGCGCCGCCCTGCGCCGCCCCGCACGCAGCCAGTGCCATGCCTCACTGCGACGTTGCCACGTCAGCCTCAGCATCTCCAGGCAGTCACTTCCAGCAGAGCCGTACCGGCCGGGCACAGGCCGGGCACAGCCCAGGCCGCTCTGCCGCTCACTTGACTCCGGCCGGCAAGCAAGCAGCTGCAAGCAGCTGCCCAAGGCGCACCGCACCGCGCCCAGCTGCAGATGCGGATCAGCTGCAGCGATAAGCGGGCCAGGAAGTCGACACGGCGCACGCACGCAAAGGGCGGCTGCAGTTTATCTAATCTGCCCGTAACACTTTCTGACGAGTGGGCTCCGAACACGAAACCCTGGTCTGGTTTCTGGGGAGCCGAGTGAGCAGCGTTCGGGCCAGACCACGCGGCCGCGTGACGGAACCAGTAAGGCCAGCCTCAGGAAGGTTTCCGTCCGCGCGGCACGACGCACCTGTAGGTTTCGCTGAATCGGGAACACATGACGGCGCCGAACCACGCCATGACCAGACGGAGGGACAGCACCGCCGCGACGAGGGGGCTCAGCGTGTTGCCAAAGCTGCGTGGGGCTGCAGGCGCAGTGGCGCGGCTCCTGGCCTAGGTCAGGGACTGCACCGAAAAGCTCGGCGCCACCGACGTCGTCCCCGACAAGACAGACGAGGCCGTGCACAGCGCCATGCATCCTGCAGTCGCGCTGGCCACGGTTACGGTTCGAATCCCCTCCGGGGCGTGGGCAACTCTTCCCCCACCCCCCTCCACACACACGCACGCACGCACGCCACATGCACACTGTGCGCGCTCGCCCCTTCAAAACATCCTCCAAATAATGACGTCCTTTACTGGCTCGAGGGGGAAGGGAGGGTGGTGGTGTTGCTATCTGAGCCCGCATAAGAGGGCCCCGCCCGGGGACTTCCCTTCCTCGTGACGAGCTGCAATCCCCCATCCCCAATTCGTGGCCGAGGAGTTGGGACGACAAAGAACAGCTCCACGCCACAATAGTGGCTGGCGTAGCGCCGGGCGCCGCCAGCGGTGTCACCGAGCAGCATGAGCCGCCAGCACGGGCGTCACTTTCTCCTATGTACGTCCTCGGGGCCTCGATGAAGTCAACGACGTCGACGGCGAGCACCACAAAGCCGCCGGTCCGCCACGACCCTCTGCCAAATAAGCAAAGAAAATGAAAACAAAACTCCGCCTCGCCGCTGGTCCGCCGGGACGGCAGCGGACAGGCAGCAGCCGGGCAGGCCGCAGCCAGGGGCGGAAGGGCGGCACCGCGGCAACGCCGCAGCAGAGGCGCGAAGCAAGCCAAGCGGGCAGACCCACTCGACTCCATCAGTTTGGCAAAGTGAAGGCACGACACAGTTCCCTGGCTGCCCCGCACGGCCCCGCACTGGGCGAGCGAGGGAGGTCACGAAGACAGGCTGACCCGTGCCGTGCCCATGCCCCAAAAAACCTGCCTGCCGGGCTCGCCGGGTTGACTCACAACAGGAGGGGAGGGGGCGTAACATAACCAAATTAACTGATTTTTTTTTGGGGGGGGGGGAGGAGAGTTGGCGATGGTTTCTACAGCTCGTAAACAAGTACAGGGGTCTAGGGCAACAAAATGTCAATGATTCAATCACAATAATAAAGCTCCATAGAGATTCTTGTTCCCACAAATTTCTCTAGGAACGAAAATTTTCATCAACATTTCTCTGTCATGAAAAAAAATATGAAAGCCCTCACAAAAAAAAATAATTTTGAACTTTCCCCGTAACTCTTATGACAACGAGGACCCTAAAGACCCGGGCAGTTCAAATTTTTATTAGACAGCAATTTCAACGGACGTAAAATTCTGTCGCTCAACACAAAGGCTGCCGCCGCCCCAGCAGGAGTCTGGCACTCCCGCAGCACTAGCAGTGTCAGGCGCGTTGGACACGCGTCGGGTGACGCCGCTGGATCTGTGCGCACCCTGTGCCCCCGCCGCCCTGTTCGCCACTTTCCAAGCACGGCGACAGCTAACGGGCCTCGTTCGTTCGCTCCGACGGGGCCCAGAGGAAAAAAAAAGGAAAGGGAAACGAAAAACGGAAAAAAGGGTCAAAATGCGTCGCCGTATGGCACTCAAAAAAAAGACGAAACGAGGGCGGGAGGGTTTGATGCAGGCGGGGGCATATCTGCAACGCCAGCGTCGCGTAGCGTCACCAGCCACAGCCGGGCCGTGGGAGCCGTGGGAAGGGGGAGGACGGGCGGGCGGAGCGTCCAAAGCACGCGGCGCCAGCAGCCGGCCCTCCGCCCAGCGGTCACCGCGACCAGCACAACCCTACGGAACACGGACGCCACCGAACACGTCCGTGCCCGCAGCTGGTGACTACTACGGTACCACTCGCAAACACAGAAAGAATTGACGCGTCTTGACTGCCAGGCAGGTTGGCTGGGGGAAAACGCAGTCGGTCGACGTTCCCGCGGTAATCCCCCCCCCCCCCCGCCGGGCGCGGCACACACAGAAAAGCACACACTTACGAACTGGCGTGCCGCGGCCGCGAGTTCAAGCACCGCCTCCGCCACCAAGTCGGCAGTCCGAACAGAGGATTTCGTCTCTCTCTCGCAGCCCTAAGAAACGCCGTGGGTATGAGACGGGGCATGGAATCGCTCGGCTGGGCGCCACGAGGGCCCTGCGACGCCCCTTTCCTTGGCGGGGCCCTGCCGGACCCTGCCGGAGGCTGGGGCCCCCTGTGGGTGCAGCGCGGCGCAGCAGCCACGTGGTGGACAAAGACCGCGGGCGGGGCCACGTGGGGCTGTCAGCGGGCTCGTGTTGAAGAAGGCGACTCGTCCCGCTGCGGGTGCGCGAGGGAGTTTGCATCAGCGCGGCTGACCCAGCATCCAGTGCAATGCAACCCGCAACCCATCGCCTTGGCCAACAGAGCGGCGAGCGGAGCAGGCGGAGTGTGTTCTTGCTCGTCAGCAGAACGCCGCGCCGTTCCGGATCGTTCCGGGGCCTGCTCGGTCTTCGTCCAAAACGACACACACGCCACGCACTTCTCCGACTTCAGTTGACCACCACCAGTGCGGCACGAAAAGCGTTGCCCCTTCTTTTCCCCGTAGGTAAAAAAGGCGGAGGGGAAAGGGGGGGGGGAGGGTCGTCGCCATGGTTGCGCAACGGGGGCACGCCACCACGCGGCGGGCGAAGCGCGTCACACTCGCGGGTCCCTTTGTCCGCGCCAAAACCGCCTCGACACCGTCGGGACTCGAACCCAGGCGCCCGCCAGTTTGTTTTCACAGCGGGGTCAGCCTGCAGGGCCGCGGGGGCCGCAGAGGGCACCTTCGCCTCGCCTGGCTTCGCCGCCACCACAGCGGCAAGGCGCGCCGAGGCGAGGCGGCCGAGCCCAGCGCCGAGCCCAAAGCCGAACCGGGCCGGGGCCCAAATTACGGGCTGGCTCCGGCCAATTGGCATCGGAGCGAGTCCAGCGGGTCCGGCTAAGCGCTCCAAGACAAAGGCGCGGCACGCTATCAGCGCGGCCACGCTGCGGCGCCGCGGCGCCAATCCCACACACGGCTCCCTCGCACCCCACGGAGTGGCCCGCGAGTGGGAGAGAGTTCGGCAGCGACCTGCAGCGCAACCGCCAACTTCCTCATTCCTCCAATCGCGGGGCTGCCTGCCTGCCGCCTGCTGCCAGCAGCGTCAGAAATAAAGCTGACGGCGGCGGCGGCCGTCGTCGAACCCGGGACGTTTGCATCCGAGCGAGTCGGGGAGTCACGTGCCGCGCACGACAGCAAGAAGGAAACCCAAAGACCCGGCTAAAAACCGAGTGCAGCGAGAGCCAGGCCCTGCGCTGCGCGGCCCGCGAGGCTATTTGGACACGCGGCCGCGCGACGGCCAAGCTTATCTAACGGCCGCGGGACTTCCACGGGAAAGGGGCCTCACCCCGCACCACGCAGGGCCCCGCCACGCAGGGCCATGCCGCAGGGGAGCTGGCCGCGGCCAAGAGAGCCCGCGGCCCGCCCAGCTGTGTCCGGCGGGGCACTGGCGGCTTGGCGTGTCCGAACGGCAACACTTAAAATAACGCGCCACACCATCGCCGCCCGGTGCCCTACCTCCCTCTCGTCACACACCACGCGCCGCCACCGCGCGCCGATGTGAGCGACAGAGAGAGAGGAGCCCCGCCGGCCGGCACGCCCCGCGACGCTGCGGCGGAGCCAGGGGCGTACGCGGCCCGCGGTCCCCAGCTTCCCGGCCGCGCGCGACGTCACCACCGAGACACCGTCCGCGCCGCGCAGCTCGACGGCCAGGCCATCGGCCAGCGCAACAGAAACAAGAAATAAATACGCAAACATGGATCGATCGACGCGGCCGATATAGAAGCAGGCCGCAGCCAGGCCTGCGACATGCGAGGGGGGCGTGGGCGGGCCGCGGGGGCCGCGGGGGCCCCCGCCACACGTACGTCGTCTGCCGCGGCCCTGGGGTTGCCGGGTCCCGCCTAAACAGGAACTCTAGAGCAACCGTTGGCAGACGGGCGGGGTGGGGGTGAGGCGGACGCGCTCAAAGCAACCCGTTGTTCGCCGGGGTCAGGCAGGCCGCCGACGCTGCCTGATACGCCGCGACCGAGCCCACAAAGCGAGCGTAGATCTCCATCTCCACGCCGCCACCCTGGCCGCGGCGACCGCGGCGAGCTCCTTACGAATGCAGAGGGCGACAACTCCAGTGCGAGTGCGTCAGAGCAGCCTCACGCAGACACAGCGCATATGAACACAGGGTCATGAACGCGCCGCGGTGAACACAAGACCTCGCCGCAACAGGTCATCAAGACCTGCCCGCCCTTGCGACCGGAGGACCCCACCGACGGCGCCCTTTCAACCCGCGCAACCCCATCGCGTTCTCCCCGCCACAGCTACGCCCCTGGCGGACGTTTTAAAACCGTCCCCTTTCCCCCGGCGGAAAGGGGAGAGAAAAAGGGGGGGGGGCAGCGGGCGGTAGTACCTGTGCGAGAAGGAGAGCGTCGTCAAGCGACGCGAGCGCGGTTCACCAACCCCGCTGCGAGAAAGCAGACCACCCCCGAGAACCCTAGGGAAACTGTGGGCGACCCTGGGGACCCGCAGCGCCGTGCGCCCAGCGCGCCCTGCCTCCATCGATTCTGCCTGCTCTCCCTAATCGAGTTTGGCGAGCAGGCCCCCGGCACGCCACCGGCACGGCACGCCGGGCTGGCCTCGCCCCGCCTAGGGTCAACACCCAACAAAGAGCAAAACCGCGGCGCCGCCGCCGCGAGTCGAACCCGCGACCGCGCCGTGATCGTTGCAAGGATGCAAGTCCAAGGCGATAGCGCGCCTGTCTGGCACAGCCCTTATCGAATGCCACACTGCAGCGGCAGCGCATGCAGACAGCAGACGGCGGCGGCCGGAGTCAGGGAATGACCCACACTGAGGCGCTGCAGACAAACCACCGCCGCCAAACCAGATTGCAGGCAATTGCTCGGCGGCGGCGAGCGGCGAGCGGCGGCGCGGCATTCCCCCGCGGCGCGCCAAGCCCGGCCACCCGAGCGGCGTACGCTTCGTCCGGCTTCGTCCTGCGTCCGACGCAAAGTCCACTCGGCGCCCCCTGCGGCCCGCCAGCTCCGAGGTGGACGACGACGGCGATAAACAGACCAGACCGCAGTGATTCATTCACGCAGCACGCAGCCCGCGGCGCGTAGGACTCGCAGGCCCCATTCAAAGTAAAATCTCGGCGAGTCGTACGGGCCGGGCCGAGCCAATTTGGAGCAAGACAAAGTGACACATCCTCAACAGAAACAAACTGGAACACTGCAAAGAGCGTCAAATGGCTGTGGGAACTAAAAGCCTCTTAGGTTGGATGGGTTCGGAATCTCTTCGAAGACAAAAATAAACAAATTTGCAAGCAACTAAGATACATTTGGCCAAAGCTGCAATCCTCAAGACGACATGCCCACAACAAACAAGTAATGTGATTTTTATGTATCCAGCTGCATTGGCCCATAAGAAGAGGCTGGAATACAAGACCACAAGCAACCACAAAAGGGCAGTGCACTTGAATGGAACACAAGAGGAAACAATAGACTAACCAAGAGAAATGTCTGCTGCCGAATAAAGCCAACTAGAAATGACGAGCAAAGGCCAAGCTAACAGGTTATAAAAAGGGTGAAACTTACATAGTCAGGGGCTGCTGGTGGGGATTGTTGTAGGACACCATTTCATCACAGCTTTCTCCTCCAGAACTGCTGGCAGTCACATCTGAATCCATGGCATTCTCCACCATGCGGAACTGGGTATGAAGTTGGCCAGCCACCTTCTCCACTTCCGCCCTCAGTTCAGGGCCAACTACAGTGACATCTGTACCTAGAGGCACTGTTGCTGTCCGATCACTGGACCCTGAACCGAAGTAACGATGCTGAGGGTGACGATTATTGGCTGCTGAGTGAGCCGAGTCATCAAATTGCCTCAACATTTGCGTAATAGTTCTTGGAGGCCTGACCCGACTCACTTCCTGAGACTGAGCTTGGGTCTGAGCCTCAACCATTAAGCGTTGTGTTTCTTTCATTAATCCATTAATTTCTTCACTTGCATGCCGGCCCATGGTCTTGGATTGCAGCTTGCGTAGGCGTCGCATCAAAAATTCACAGCGCCGCTCTGACTGAAACTGCTTTTTTCTTGCTTCTTCTATTCTTTCATTGGCATTGCATTCTTTGGCAGGTTCCGTCATTGTAGTGTCAGCATCAGGAATGTGAGGGTCTGGGTCAGGATCTCCACACATTTTCATTTCAAGATCATTGAAAATATCTCTCTCAAAGTTGAAGGCCGAAGTTAGGTCTGCACCCTCTGAGATGGGAAAAATAGGGTCTCCCTCCACATTTTCTACCTGCTCTTGCGCTGCTGACAATGCTTCTTCCAATGTGCCGTCCTCTACCGTTGACTCCATGCTCTTGAAAACTTGTAGCAACTCGTCCATGTTTGGGCCGATATCATTGCTGTTGATAGCAGCACCCAAGTTCTTGAACAGTTGATCCACCTCCGGTGGAAGGAAGCTTTCCTTGAGGAAACCTCCTGCCTCCAAACTGGGTGTCATCCCTGGATGTGACTTCTGTAGGCCCATATTATTTGATTGATCTTGATTGGAGGAGTCACTATTCATCATAAAGCTCCTTTCCCCGTTTTCTCCCTTGCAATCCGAGACGTCAAGACACGGAGTGAGGCAAGACTCGGCAGGGATTATGAGACGAGGACGGCTTGGCTTGAGGTTGCCCAAGCCGTTTTTCAGCTTAGTCCCATTGATGCAAACACCGTTACCATTGAGGATGTTGTCACTCTTCAAATGCCGGGCCACATCGCAGAAGAAGATTTCATCGCTCACAGCACGCACTGCAGCTGTTGGGGATGCAGGTGATGAATGTGATGGGAGCAACTTCAAGTTCTGAGTTTGACCAGGTTCCGTCAAGGCTGGGGCCATGACAACCACATCTGGCTCCAAGCCTTTTCCTAATCTCACTCATCCATGAGATTAGTCAGATCCTACAGACAGACAAAGTCACACATCACACTCGACTCCAAACACTGACACATAGTGACTAGTGCTAGTAGCAGCAACACTAAACATTCACTATTGATTCAATCTTTTGACTGACACTGGCAAACAATTGTCACAGTTATTTTTGAAGCAGTCTGGGTGCACATAACCCCAACTAAGCGAACTGAGGGTACCCATCATACCCGGTCGCGTCCACACCACTCACTCAAAACAAACATTGCGGGCAAGGGCCTCTGCTGGGCTGAGGGGGCTGGGGGCCCACCGGCTTGACGCGGGACGGCCCTGCCCTGGCCCACGTGATGGGGTTGGGGTTGGGAGGGCTGGCCGAGGGCTAGCTATGCCAACGGGCGGACGGCGGCGGCGTTCTAGAGCCACAAGCACCATCTCCACATCGCGGCGCAGCGCTCAGCACAAGCACACGGCCGCAGGCAGGCCGCTCAGCACCGCGCTATGCTACGCCGCTGCGCCGCTGCGCCGCACCGCTAGCCAGGCCCCACGCGAGGCTCTGCTCGGATATCCAATGTATGCACACACAACACAGTCACAGTCCGCGGCTTAATTTGGCGGCGACGAGCCGATGCAGGCCGACACAGCACCGAAACAATGGCAGGGCTCAGTACGCCGTACGGGCGGGCTGCGGGCTCCAACGAACAGCGCGCGGCGCAGCTCCCATCCACCACGACGGAGCGGAGCGGAGACGGACTCGGAAAAAACCTCAACGAACCTCCAAGGCCGAAGCCCACATCCACTACTGAGCTCACTGCGGCAGTACCGCCGCACTGCCACCCAAAAGTTTTCACTGTCCGTAAACGCTGGGCAGGCACAGGCAAATACTCTGAAAAATTGCACTTCGATTTAAGCCGCAGAAGGCCGGTCTGTTCTGTGCACTGTTTATTATTAGGTTTGCATCGAATAGTTGGTGTGTTGTTCAGGTAGTAGTCTGACGTCACTTTATGGACCCCTCTCCACACGCCACTGCCGATTGGCTGTTGAAAGCGCGTCACTCCCAGCCCACTTGGACACACATTCTACGCATATTGAGCGCCACAGGGCCTAGATCCGTCACGGTACTCACAATAACGCACAAAATTCGTCACAAACAGACATTTTCCGGTCACTTTCGAGGCGTCGCCAACTCTCGGGGCGATGTTGAGAGAGAAACGTAATGGCGGCCGTCCCGAAGTGAGACCCGAGCTCGGCGGTGGAACGGCACGGCCTAGCGCGGGAGATGGTGGGGAGCAGAGCCGATGCGACATTTTAAAACCCGAGCCGAGCCGAGCGCCTCCCGAACGCGCGCCGCGCATGCGCAACGCGCAGCGCGCTCGGAGCCGAGCCCATAGTCCATTCGCCGCAACCTAGCCCAGGTACCACGTGACGCGACAACAAGAGGCCAGAAGGCGGTCCGTCCGCGTCGCGCATGGAACATTCGAGGGAAAGACAATGGCAATTATCGGCGAAAGCAACTCCGAGAGTATGCCTCTAACTGCCGATAGGAGTTCCACAGCGTACCCGGCGAAGAGAAGCGATCGTGGAGCACGCATTCCACCACACCCAACGAGTCGGACTTCCCCGACCACGACAGAAGTCTAGGAGGGACTTGACGCGACGCGAGAGACCACAACAGCGCACAGCATTGTTTTATTTCAGAAGAGGTCCAACAACGGGCGTTGCTTCGGCTTGCCCGGCAGTCACTCGCACTCGATGGCAACCCCACCCACGCGTGGACATGCGCTGGTGTTGCAACGAGCCGTGCAACTCGCGAGAACTGAGACATGAATCCATTAAATTGGGTGATGAGGTGGTTCCCTGCTTAGAAAACAATTAACCCTCTGGCTAAGTCGGACTAGTTGTGTCAGACGGACTATACGTTACCCCGCCAATTCCCCCTACCTCCGGTCCTCCGAACACGAAGGCGGCCGAACCTTGCCGACGAGGGCTGAGCAAGCCGAGCGAAGCAAGCGACGCCGGCGCCGGCCGAGCCGAACACTCTGCGTGCTAGAGGGAGACACCGCACCGACACATTCATGCGCCTCTAACTTTCAAATTCATGAATTCTCACATTTCCCCAAGTCCAACCACTAGTCCATGCAATAAAATAAAATGCACCAAAATAGGACGTTGCGCGAACTGTCCAACGTAGTTTTCATCAGCAAAAAGATATTTCCTGGGAGGAAAAGAAGGCACAAGGGAAGACAAGAGTCTAGGGCTCAGTAAATTTTGTTGGCTTAAAAAGCTATGAGTATGATGTTTTCTGGTTACCAGGGAAAGGGAAACACTCTGCAAGGAAATCACACTATTAATGTCTGTATTTGCATAGGCTTACCTCAGAGAAAAGAGATATCCAAAAAATGTGATGTGCAAGAAGATATCCAATGTGAAGAAATGGTTAATCCATTGTATCCAGAGGGTTATGCACTCTAACACTGACTCTAAACACTTTTTTCAAATTGCACACAACACATTCAGCCAGAAAAGCCACATTATTTTCACTAATAATTTGATCACCAATGCTTGAACTTTTTTGAACAGAAACATTTCCACACTCATGATTTCACTTTTAGCACTGAATAGAGAGTTAATTCTCTTATTGATAACTTTCCTACTGCACTTTAATGAAGACACTGGCACAACTCCAAACAGCATCTAGAACAGAAAAGATCAAAAACAAAAAATTACATCAGTGACAAGAAAACATTTTTACAAAAAAAGAAAAAAAAAAAAAAACATTGGGCAGGGTGGTACACTGAAAAAGTATTCCGACCAAAGAACATGCACTTTCGTACAATATTATAATGATCAAAATAATTTGTGATCAATTCAAACCCGCTACATGAGTCGCCACAAAAATTCAGAACTTCTAATTTAAAGACAATTTGAAATCAAGTCTAACTTTTAATTATGTGGTTATCTGACAAAATGAAAAGTGTTGATGTGTTCTTTATAAAAAGTGTTTAAAAACAATGATTTTATTATTAGATTCTATCGTATGACAATATTACAACACAAAAACACATTATGTGATTTTCTGAGGAAAGAACAGGGTGCGAGGACCATGGAGGCTGATATGTTGGTTCTAATACTATATGGTGCATACTGATCTGATGTGTGCTAATAATGCTCCATGATCCACTCATTTCAG
Source organism: Stenchaetothrips biformis (assembly GCA_030522485.1). Taxonomy (NCBI): domain Eukaryota; kingdom Metazoa; phylum Arthropoda; class Insecta; order Thysanoptera; family Thripidae; genus Stenchaetothrips; species Stenchaetothrips biformis. The sequence continues at coordinate 17,820,491 of CM060087.1, forward strand.
AAATCTCAAGGGATACTGCCATAATTTGTCCTAGATAGATATAAAATCAAAATATTCCTCTAATAAGAGAATGAAACTACACGATTAGAAAAATTTGTGAAGCAAGTTACACACAGTACAAATGCTTAATCAATAGATAACCCAAACCAAAAGACCTCTTAGAGAGCAACAAGCTCATGAACTTAACCAAGATGGAAGAAGACATCAACTCACTGACAGCATATAAAAGAATCATTTCAAATAAATGGATTAATAGCACTTATCCTTTCAAAATAAATAAGAGCTACACCACATTCAAGTAAATTGATGAAATGATGCTTTTGGTGTGACAGAGGTTGATCAGCTGATGGGCCTGACATACACCACACTGACCCAACATATCACATCAGAGCGGACATGGAATAAATACGAGTTAAATATGCTCACACTGACGCTATGTGAGGGTTATTGGGCGCTTATGATGGCAAAGAGTCATTAGGTGCCCTATTTTTTTTCTTTGACGGATAAACAAGACGGTGTAAGTCTAAAACGCAACCAATGAAAGTAGCTTCCTAGCCTACATGACAGAGTGCACGGACAACTGTCAGGAGAACACTCTGACACATCCCAAGCAGAATCGGTGCGTAAAGTGTAGGAAAACTACCAAATCTGCTCGCAGCCGTTCTAGATGTGACATAAATGAACTAATAACGTTAAAAGCATTCACAAAAACCGTGTTTCAAGGGAGATAGACAGGGAATATTTGAGGCTTCGTTGCGGATCGTTTGACACACTCAAAACGAAAAGATTGCGGACAATCGATGTTGACCTGAAACTGGAAAGTCAAAAACGAACTCTATTTTCAATCATCGAGTCCTTACCTTCAAATGTCGGGAGAGTAACAGATTTTCTTCAAAACGAGATTTATGATCAAGCGCACAGTAAAGGACCGACGTTATTTTGTTTTCAGCACGGCCACTATGACCAACCCTTATTGCGTGGAAAAGACGTGGAAATCGACGAGGCAGTGATGACGCTGATTGGCGGAAGTTCAAACGCGGCGGGATTGGTGCTCTTCAAGATGTCTTGACGACGCTCCATTTGCTAAATTATGGTCCAGTAACGTTTAGATCAACTGCACGAATGCAATTGTTTGTTTCATGGTCATGTCATGCAAAGAACGAGACAGTTCGTGGAAAATTATCGAAAGTTCGTATGTTTTTCGTAGGATTGTTAAGACGTCCATTGGAGGTTTTTCAAGGTGAAGCTGGTAGAGAAACTTGGGCGTAACGTGAATTTTGCTAACTTGCTGAAATTGGGAACTTTCATGAACGATCCTAGTGATCCTGTCACACATAAATTCTAAATAACATCTGCTCGCTCATCGACAGGTCTACAAAATGACCACCATCTCTCTCATAAAAACATTCATATGTGAGATGTGCAATTTTTCATACCGCCTAGAGACAAAAGAGTTGTGAAAGTGACAGTTCGTGGTCGCCAGTTGTAGAGAAATCATCATTCACCATGGTGCTTGAAAGTACTATGATTTGGTAAGACTTGACAATTAAAATCCGTTCAGCGCATTGTATGTTGATGCCTGTTTTTCCAAGAAAATATTCGATTGAAGGGGCTCAAAGAACGCAGTGGGTCGTCGTTGTCTGTGCTGCAGTGAGGTTACCGTACTACTACTTCTGATGACAAAGCATATTATCAATGCCTTTCTTTTGGAATTTTAACCTTTCTCCGCCGAAACGGCTGAACTGTGTTACTTAGTTCAATTTGTGGTTAGCCTTTTTCACCTACAGCAATTTGCTCGCTCAGGCCAACTGAGAGTGTGTTTCGAATATTTGTTATTGGTTGAATGAATGCTCTTTGTCAATAGTTTCAATGCAATTCATTATACTACGTCCATGTTTTTACACTCAATTTGATTTGCTCCCTATCGAATCTGTTTTCAGTCAATCGTATTGCCTAATTCTCATTTGCCTATAGATTTTTACTTACATGTCCAATCTATTTCAGTGTTGACAACAGCGATTTTATGAGAAATGGAGACTTTCTGCCAACTCGGCTGCAAGCTCAACAAGATGCAGTGAACTTAGTTTGTCATTCCAAGACTCGGAACCCAGAGAATAATGTTGGACTCCTCACATTGGCGAAGTAAGTTATGTTTCATTCATTTATGTTATAATGACATGTATCACACTCTTTGATTGGCTGATTTTCTTCTTTTCTCTCATCTTGTTTGCAGCGTTGAAGTACTGGCCACCCTCACATCTGATGTTGGACGCATTCTGTCTAAATTGCATCAGGTTCAACCTAATGGATCCATGAACTTGCTCACCGGCATTCGTATTGCCCATGTAGGTGTTCAGTTCTACTTTGATCTACTGTTTTTGAGGTCAGCGTCACTGAGCCTTTTGTTTCTTGCAGTTGGCTTTGAAGCATCGTCAAGGCAAGAACCACAAAATGCGTATTGTAGTCTTTGTTGGAAGTCCCATTACCGCTGATGAGAAGGACTTGGTAAAGCTTGCCAAACGTCTGAAAAAAGAAAAAGTCAATGTTGATCTTGTCAGTTTCGGAGAGGAACTCTCAGTAAGTTTTAGAATTAAGTCTTTACCAAGTATACCATTAACATCTGCTTTTGTTGTAATCTATCTAATATTTAAAATTAAAAATTAAAAATTTCAGAATAATGAAATGCTAACTACCTTTATCAATACTCTGAATGGCAAGGATGGCTCTGGAAGCCACCTTGTGAGTGTTCCTCCGGGTCCCCATCTATCTGATGCTCTCATCTCCTCCCCTGTCATACAGGTTAGTTTAGCTTCCACCTTATCTAAGTGAGAGTTTCCTGTTTTATGCCTTGAGTGCTGTTCTCATGATGATAATTTCTACCAGGGTGAGGACGGCACTGGTGGTGCAGGTTTGGGTGGAGCTGGGTTTGAATTTGGGGTGGACCCTAATGAGGACCCTGAACTTGCTTTGGTAAGTGCTGGCCTTTCTTTTTTTTTCTCTCTCTCTTCTTTTACTTCTTTTGTCAATGTCTAAAATTTCCATCAACTGCTAAATTTTCTTTTATGTATGTTGCTCTTTGTTTGTCTTTCAACCATCCTTCTTTTTTTGCAGGCTCTCCGTGTCTCCATGGAAGAACAGCGCCAAAGGCAGGAGGCTGAGACTCGCAGAGCTATGGCTGCTTCGGAAGGTTCAACTCCTGTGCCTGCCACTATCAAGGAGGGTAAGGCAGCATCTTGCTAGATAGTGTTATTTAGAATTTATGTCTGACAGTAATCTTTCTTTTCTTTTGTCAATCAAGTTCCCACCGAAGAGGCTATGCTGGAGCAAGCTTTGGCTATGTCAATGGAAGTAGAGGATGAGACCAGTGCTGGGGCAGCTCAGCCAGACATTGCAAGCATGACTGAGGAGGAACAGATCGCCTTTGCCATGCAAATGTCCATGCAGGATGCCAGTAAGTGTTTATCAAATTTAATAAGAAGGGATTTATCTGTCTGAGTCTTCCTTTGGTACGTTTCTAATTGTTTTTATTAACCCAAATTACAGAAGACCTGGCTGACCCTGACAAGGCAGGTGGCAAGCCAAAAGCAGCAGCAGAGAGCATGGATGTTGATGGTGATGAAGATTTATCAGAAGTTATGAATGATCCTGCCTTCCTGCAAAGTGTATTGGAAAATCTCCCTGGAGTTGACCCTCAGAGCGAGGCTGTGCGCCAAGCTGTAGGTTCTCTTTCCAAGGATAAGGAAAAACAGGAAAAAGACAAGAAGAAGGATGGAAAGTAGGTTATTTTTTTCTATATTATTGTATCTTTTTAAACTGATTCATCCTGATTGTGAGGAGCATAAAGAAATACGCTCAGGAAATAGATATCATAGCTTTGGAATGATGTTTTGTGCTGTATCAAACTGCTGGAACTAATCTTTCACCATCTCAACATTTAGTGTTTTGTAAAATTAGCATATGTTGGTCTTTAAGGAAAATTGAATATGTTTGTCACAATTGGTCTGTTATGCATTTTTTATTCCAAATTTTCCACATAGCTTATTCATAAGCAATAAAATATACAGATTTCAATGACATCAAGTCATTGAGAAGTTAATGGGCATAATGAATCCACACTGTCAGGCCCTGATCTATTTCATCACAAATTCATCAGGTCGAAAGGGTTGCCTATCACGCGGGCGGCGAACGCCTGGAGCGGGACTAAGCGGGACCGCCCGGTAGGTAGGCAGCCCATTGGGCGCTGCACCTTGCCCTGGAACAAGTGTTGTCGCTCGACCACGCTTGTCTACTTCTTCCGTCCAAACTGAAATCACCATTTCGATTCATCTAAATTTGTCCCACCGCAACGTTCCGATCGACCAGCCCTGCGTACGCGTGCGTGTGTGTGTGTGTGTGTGTGTGACTAAGGGAACGGCACGAACGTAAACCGAGGAAAAGTTTGTGGGGGATGGTGTGTGGCCGCGTGTCAGTGCAAGTACACACGGGCGAGGGCGAGCCGGGCTATTATCGTCGACGGGGACGTGGCGGTGGCGGCTAGTGCCATGGCAGCTGTCATAATCATGGCGAGAATGACCGGGTCGCGGTGGTGTGGGCCGGCCCCTGAACCTCGTGGCGGGGCCGGGGCAGCCGGGGCCGCCACCAGGGCCCCGGGGTCCACGTCCAGCGTCTCTTCTCTTGGCGTCCACTCCACTCGGCCATGCGACGCCTCGGCGACCGGCCCGGCGACGCGTTGCCCATCCAGACCCTAAGCCCTAAGCTCAATCGGAACACCGGAAGCCTCTCGTTTGTTGCCTGATATGAGCCCAGGACCGGCAGTGTCGCCCAGTGTCGCCTCCTATCTGCCCCCGGGCCTATTCCTTGATTCCTTGAACCCGGTCCAAGCAGCCGAACGCAGCTACGCGGCCTCCGCCGTGACCTCGGAGGCGTTGGGGAGGCTCGCCGGGACGCGGGGACCGCGGGCGCCCAAGGTGGTACTTCCCTCAAACTCCACACTCGCGCTGGAACAGCTGAAAGGGACGTAGGGAACGGACACTTTGTATAGTTCCAAGTTGTGGTACAATCAATGCCGCTCCCTTCGATTTTTGTCCGTAGAGTTGCTCCACTTTGGGGGCTCCGCGGCGGTCTGCTGAGTGCGTCCGCGTCGGCACTTGCGCTCAGTGCCGCGGCGGGGAACGGTGTTGCTAATGCCCGGCCTTAAGTGGTCAGTAGATACCGTGGTGTAGCGGTTGTCACATGTGCCTTACACGCAGAAGGTCCCCTGTTCGATCCCAGGCGAAATCATGCTTTTGCTCGCTGTCCAGGGTATGCTTGTGAACTCCCCTAAGCATTCCATACGACGGATTTTTATTTTCGAGAGAAACCGAAGAGAAGAGACGCATCGCGCCCGAGATATAATTATAGCCATCATTTTAATCAATTTCCCAAGGAAAATCTAGGGTTGGTGCGGGTTATCTTGAATGAATTGTCATGACGCAGAGTACAAAGTGATGCAAGCTGGAGGCAGAATTTCTTTACCCACGCCAGCATACAGAAGTAGCTCCATAATTAATCATGTTGCGGAGTAAAGTAAAATGAAATAAAATGAAACTCATGATGGATTTTCAAAAGTGATTGCATCGGCCGGGAATCGAACCCGGGCCGCCCGCGTGGCAGGCGAGCATTCTACCACTGAACCACCGATGCCTGTGATGTGTAACTGTGATCACTTTCCTCCACTCTGTACTAATAGAAGGGAAGCACTATCGTTTTCGGAAAAAGATTGCATCGGCCGGGAATCGAACCCGGGCCGCCCGCGTGGCAGGCGAGCATTCTACCACTGAACCACCGATGCTTCGTGTAAACCTGGGCAACACTCCAAGCAAGACTAGCAGCAAGCAAAGAGGAGCCGCTTAGTCCGCGTTTCCCTTTCATAGCCAGGTAAGCGCCGGCGAGTGGACGGCAGCGGGGAGCCGCGAGGGGACCGACCCGCCGAGCAGGTCGGCTCGGGACGGGACGGTTGAGGCGCCTTAGAGATGTCTCACCGCCCCCCCTCCTCCTTCTTTGCCTCCCTCCTTCCCCCTCCCCCGCATCAGGGCTTACAAAACCCCGCGGGACCTTCACAGGAATTCGGAAGCCGCCGTGCCGAATCCCCTATTCGCTGAATTTCGGCCGAGCGATCGACCACGAGGGGGATAGCGCCTAGAGCGGCCAGTACCAAAAATAAAAAAAAAATTATCTTTTTCAATCTTTAAAAATGGAAAGGACCGCGGCGGTCAAGTGGGTCAGTGCATAGTCCCAGAGCCGCGCGCTGGGATTTTAATCCGACCCACGCACGGCCATTCGACCATCTGATTCGATAAACAGTACTACGTTATAACAGGGCAACATTGTGCGCTGCACGATCTGTCGTGACGTCATCGGGGTGCTCTGATTACGAACATGCCTAGTCCAGAGTGCATGCGGCCGTTCCAGGACAGTTGCTCGCGCGCTGCGAAAATGCACTTCAGCATTTGTGCACGTGGGTGGGCGCTTGGCGTGGTGCACTTTCCACGACGGGGCGCTCGGCGTCGTTCTTCCCGTCCCCGCGATCCTCGTCGAGGTCGCCGAGCACGTTTTGAGGACGGCGCCACCGCCAAGGTGGCGCTTTTTGCCGGTTTTTGGGGCCACCGGACCTCCCGCCGCGCCGGCCAGCTGTGTTTGGGAGTCGAGCGGAGCAGCGCAGGGCCGCGCCAAGCCGGCGCGCAGAGCGGGGGCCGCGCCGAGCCGGGGCCACCCGAACATAGCCGAGCCGGCAGCCGAGCGGTGGTCCGGCTAAGACTCCGCGCGTCCCGCGTTGAGCGAGCGCGCCGCGCGCCGCGTATTTCACTTCGTCGGCCACCGAGAGTCGTTGGTCTCGTCTCGTTGCATATGCTTAGCTTGGCTAGCAGCGCGCCGGTGTCGCGTTGATTGAGGGACGCGCCGGCAGAGGAGGAGCAGTGCGACGTGACAAGGTGCGGGCCGTCGAAACGTCGCGGCGTTCCTGTGGACCGTCGGAACGCGAGTGCAGTTCGAGGCAGCGAGCACGCCGTCGACGCCGAGCACCGGGCGCCTAGTGGGCGCACACCTGCGAGGCGGCTCTCACGGCAGCGCCGAGAAGCTGATCTGTCCACGTCCATGATCAGGTGGGTGCGCTGGTTCGTGTGGCGGTGGAGGACGGGTAGCCCGAGTGTTGCCCTGTCGGACGTTAGGGTGGGTCAGGTGTCACGAACGCTGCTGGTGAGGACTCTCTTGTGCAACGCAAAGAGGCAATCTCCGAGGTCCACAATGTCACCGCAGCTTTTGCTAGAGTCTACAGTACGCAGCACATGCATGCGGACCTTTATTCGTCCGAAAAATCTGCCCCCCACGCGGAATAAGCGAGCTGCGAGCAGGCCCTGCCTAGCCCTCGGGAAGGGCAAGGGCGGAGAGAGCGTGGCGGTCGCTCTGGTCCAGGTGCAGCAGCCCTGCCAGCCAGCCTGTCACGTGGACCGCGGGGCCGGCCGGCGGCTAGCGGCGGCGGCTAGCGGCGGCGGCCATGGAGGCGCGGCGGCGCGGCGGCGGGCAGGGGCATGGCAGGCCCGCGGTGAGACCCGCGCCGCCGGTTACATCACCCAAACTCCAAACCGAACCGACGCCGCCCGCCCCACCCCTCTCCGCAAATATCACTGACCGGAGTCCAGACTGACAAAAGATTCTGATGCTCCTGCTTCTACCGAAAGAGAAGAGAGGGAACAGACGACACCCCTGTGACCCTGGTGCTGTATCATTGGGAACTCATGCCACTGCCACTGAATCGATCGAGGCAACAAGATGCCGCGTTGAAACGCTCCAAATGCTTGTTATGATTTCCTTTGCACTTTTCCCTCCCCCTGTTGACTGGAAGTGGCGAAGAGGGTGGGAGGGAAGACTCGGCTTCCTCTCCTTCCCCCGTTCCCGCAGCACCCCTCCCGTGCCGCCTGCCGCCCTGGCTGTGTACCTTACCCTCCGTGCCCATAGCGCCGCATCTCCGCGGCCGCGCGACGTAGATACGGCGGTCTTGTTCGGTATTCAAATTAGCCGCGCCTTACCTGCTCCGGGTGGCAGCCTCCTGCAGTCTTCCAGCATTGTCCGATGACGGGAAAAGGCGAACGGGAACGTGGAGCTCCCCTTTCAAAACGCTTTGTTAGCACAAGAGGACGGCTAGCACAGCTTTGCCGGCGCGCTTCTCACGAAACAAGGAGGAGGAGGAGGAGGAGAGCAAGAAGAAGGAGACTGACCTCCCGTCATCCCCCGTCGCAGAGGAGACGATTGTGACCTTGTTGGGGGCCAGGCGGCCTACCGTCGCTGTTCCGTTGCAGAGAGGGGAAGGGGGTTATTGAAGTACAATGCCCCTTTTCCCGTAGACGGCCCATTTTGGACGCATTTAAGTTGGTATGGGAAGCCGCTGACGGCCGCCGACATAGCACAACCCTTCCCGGAGTAAAGGCGAGAGGCTCTTCGGGTTAGGTTAGGATAGCCGTTGCTGAAAATGCAACCTTGAACCATGATGCCTCCGCGTGAAAGTCTAGCCAGGTCGCGCTGTCTGCGCACGGCGCGCCAAATGCTCTGTGCCTGATAAGCATGTGTGCGTGGAAGGCAGCCCGCTTCGACATTTCGGTCGCCCCGCAACAAGAAATTTGCCACCCACACGATAGACAAGACTGCGAGATAAGACTGCATACTACGACAGTTTGACTTGGCTATGTACCGTAAAGCTAAAGCTTAGCGCCAGCCGCAGGGTGAGACCTCTCAGCACACCGTAAAAAAACCAAGCCGACGCGACTAAAACTATCGATTGAATCTAAGTGAAGAATTTATAGGGTGCTCTCTTACTCAAAACGACATTTTACTGAGACAATCAACCAAATTTTAGTCGATTTGATTAAACTTTTTCTTAGGGTGCACACGTATTCCGCTCGCCAGAAATATCCCTCCATTTGCCATTGACTACACCCGGAGGATTGTTCGCCTCGTGCAGCGCCGTGCTTGGCACAGCCAAGTCTCGCACCAAACTCGCCTTCGGGCTAAACCGTTGACCCCATCAGTGTTTTGAATACTCGAAGCACAACAGCGAGACAACAACACCCCCCCCCCCCCCCCCGGTGTGCATGCTCTGTGCACGGCGTAACAGTTGGCGCCGCCTGCGGCACTTCCCCGCATAATAAACGTCGCAAGGCGGTGCCAAAATGCAAAATGCTGAAATGGTGGCGCGACGAGAACCTGCCTTACAATGTGGCGCCAGTGTTTCGCGCGCAAATGCCGTTCGGTCATACATTGTTTGGAAGTGCTCGCGTCAAGTAGTTTTCCTAACCCACCCTCCAAGACACAGCGCAGTTTCACTTGATTTGACCGAATTCTTCGAGTCCATCCACAACTCTGACCAAATGTGCAGTCATCCTTGCAGCTCTTTCTCTCCCCTTCATTCAAACAGTGCCCCGCAGGGGGCTGGTTTTAGCAGTGTCCTCGAGGAATTCCCCCTCCCCCTCGCCCTCTCGGGTTCTGATAACGCTGACCATGAACACCATAGCGGTGCACATGGCAAGCAGTCGTGGTTGTACGGCCAGAAAATGTGTCATCTCGTAGGAGAGCCCGGCGCGGCCGCGTTGTTCGGTCGCGACCGAATCCCTGCCGCCATCCAATAAATTGGGAAAATATTTGAGCTCGCGTGTGGACGTCTCGGCGGAGGGGGAGGAGTGGGGGTGTAGGCGTCCCCCTCGCACACGTGGGGGCCGAACTGGCGCGGCGCGGCCCGCGGCCCGCGGCCCTCGACACGAAACGCGATTTGCGCGGCGTAGCGGTCAGCCGCAGACGGCGTCGCGACGGCCCCCGCGAACCTCGTGGTGGTGGTCCTGGACGCCGACGAGCGGGACATAGGCGGCATGGTGGTGCGCGGCGGCCTTTGACGGCGTCCCGGCAGTGCGAGTCCGGCCGTCCGGCCGCCTGATCCCCGAAGGCGCGATGGGTGAGTGAGTGACGAGTTACGAAGTGAGTGACAAGTGGCGGTAAGGCCAGCATCATGGGCTCCGCGGCCATGGTCCTGCTGTCCTGCGCGCGGTTTCCTCGGCCTGGCCGAGGGCCTGCCCGTCCTCCTGCCGGTAGCGGTGACATGGCGAGGGTGCGGGTGACTTCCTGACAGCGCGACAAGTGACGAGATAACGACCAGGACATAGTCTCCCCTCCCAGTGCCGCCACCGCTGCTGTGCGTTGGCGACGCGTGGACGCCGCCCGCCGCGCCTACACGGAGGATGACGGCGTGGTCGCGTGCTCTGCGTGCACGTCCTCGCCGTCCTCGCCGAGACTAGCAGGGTAGTTTTCCCGTCTCTTATCGAACGCGGCGGCGGCGCGGCGGCTTCTGCTGGCCGAGGCATGGCGCGCGTCAAGTTTCGCGGTGGGCACAGACAAGAACAACAATGCCTTCGGTCCGAGGGGGTGGCGACTCCAGTGGTGACCGCAGCACGGCATGTGCTGGGGGAGCCGTCACCGCGCGCGGCCATGAGGCCCGGCAACCCCGTCGCCGCCCCGTTGTCCTTTGCAGGGGTAGCGGTCGTCGTGGTGGTGCTCGAGGCGGAGCCGTTGCGGCTTGCGAAAGCGGTTCTTGTTCTTGTGCAGCGATCGAGCTGGGCCGCGCGGGCAGGTCGCGGCGGAGTTCGCAGCCAGGGAGGCGAGGAGGCGTGAGGCGGGGCAGTAGGGAGCGATATGGCAGGAAATGTAAGTTAGCGCTCAGTCCGCCGCGGGGAGGAGCTGCTGGGCGCGTCGCGGCCGAGTGTGAGAGTGGCGACAGTGGGCGCGCGCTGTCTGTGTGAGTGAGTGTTTTGGTGTGTGTGTGTGTGTGTGTGCGTGCGTGCGCGCACTTGAGTAGTTAGGGATTGTAGCTGTGTTGTCCGCGTGTGACAACGCTATGCGTGGTGGAGACACGAGGACGCAAAGGGTGGCGAGGGGGCGGCGCGAAGGGGATCGGGAAGTCCCTGCGTAGCTCTGCTTAGCCCGTACGCGTCAAGCTCGTCCAGGTAAGTGAAGAGTGAAATACCCGGTGACACCCGCGGCGCCAGCAAGCGGCCTGTCATCATCTGTCGAGTCAGGGTGTCGATTGCTGACGACGCCAGGCTGTCCAGGATTTCCAGGATCGCTCGGCACCCTTGACCACCAGCAACTCCCGACATCGAAATTTCAGGTTCCAATTGGCCCATCAGACCTCCCAACACCTCCCAACATCGACATTTGAGGCGTTCTGGGGAAGGCCCGGGGGCCTGTGTGTGTGCTTGGGGGTGGCACTGACCGCGTGTCCTCGGTTCCACAGGGGCGCCGTGGTGGGCGACGCACGGGGGCTTCCCTCATCCTGTCAAAAGACAGATTAAGACTACCCACCAAACTTTACCCTCCAAAAATAAATAAAATTTTCTGTTCAAAAAATGGGAATTGTGTTTTGGAACGACGGAGCGAGCGAGCGACCGAGACCATGTCGCATGCACGTGCCCTTCGCCCTTCCCCCTCAGGGCTCCCTCGCGCATCCCTTTCCGCGTCGTAATACAAGGGCGAGGGTGCCGGATGAACGCGGCGATAAGGTCGACACTATCACGTCGTAATTGTGTCAAACGACGACGCCCCGCCCCGGACACTCCGGACGGACAGCCCTGGGCCCACGGCGTTCATTGGGACGCCAAACGCGTCCGTGTTTTCTTGCGGAAAACAAATCATTTGGTTTGTTTGTGCAGGTGATCCAGTCGACATGGGTCGGAAGGTGGTCCCCGTCATGAAGCCGGCCGAGAGGATGGCCCATGAGAGCTTGGTGCCCGCCAAGGCGCCAGACTCGGGGTCTGTGGTGAGTGCTCCGAATCCCAGGCGCCCCCGACGGACAATATCTTTTAAAAGAGGAAACCAATCAAACTTGTTCTTTGAATCTGGCCAACCAGGGTGGTGGCGTCAAGCTGCGCAAGGAGCTGGGCCTGCTGGACGGCGTGGCCATCATCGTGGGCGTCATCATCGGCGCGGGCATCTTCGTATCCCCCAAGGGCGTGCTGCAAAACTCCGGCTCCATCGGCGCGTCCCTGCTGGTGTGGATCCTGTGTGGCGGCCTGAGCCTGATGGGCGCGCTGTGCTACGCCGAGCTGGGCACCATGATCCCGCGTTCTGGCGGTGACTACGCCTACATCGGCGAGGCCTTCGGGCCGCTGCCGGCCTTCCTGTACCTCTGGGTGGCGCTGTTCGTCATCGTGCCGACGGGCAATGCCATCACCGCGCTCACCTTCGCGCAGTACATCCTGCAGCCGGCGTGGCCCACGTGCGAGCCGCCCGACGAGGTGATTCGCCTCATCGCCGCCGTCGTCACCTGTAAGTCCACACGGCCGTGTAGTTAGTTACAAAGTTTGGCGCGTTCTAACCCGGCCGGCTCGCCTGCCCAGGCGTGCTGACCGCCATCAACTGCTACAACGTCAAGTGGGCGACGCGCGTCCAGGACCTGTTCACGGGCACCAAGCTGCTGGCCCTTGTCGTCATCGTCCTGGCCGGGCTTTACGCGCTGGGCGCCGGCAAGACGGAGAACCTGCAGCAGCCCTTCAAGAACACCATCACGTCGCCGGGCTACATCGCGCTCTCCTTCTACTCGGGGCTGTTCTCGTACGCGGGCTGGTGAGTCTTAGGCACGTCCGCCATTCCCTGGCACGACCAGGCCAGCGATCTGACCTGGTTTCATTGTACAGTGTTTCAAACGCTGGCCTGCATTTTTTGAAAAAAAAAATCTCAGCTAAGTTTGTAACCTCTACGTTAACAGGAACTACCTAAACTTCGTGACGGAGGAGCTGAAGGACCCATACCGCAACCTGCCCCGTGCCATCTGCATCTCCCTCCCGATGGTCACCATCATCTACGTCCTGGCCAACATCGCCTACTTTGTGGTGCTCACTCGGGACGAGCTGCTGTCGTCCAACGCCGTCGCCGTGGTGAGTGTGCCGTACACTGCCCTCCTGCAGCCCGCGGTCCGAACCCCTACTAACGGCGGCCATGCTCTACCTCGCAGCTGTTCGGGGAGAAGATGCTGGGCGTCATGTCGTGGACCATGCCGGTCTTCGTGGCGTGCTCCACGTTCGGCGCCCTCAACGGCGCCATCTTCGCGTCGTCGCGCCTCTTCTTCGTGGGCGCGCGCCAGGGCCACCTGCCCGCCGCCATCGCCCTCATCAACGTCAAGAGGCTCACCCCCGTGCCTTCCCTCATCTTCCTGGTGAGCAGTGCAACCAGTGGCTGTGTGGCGCCGAGGCTGTGCGTGGCGGCTATCTGTACCCGTGAGCACACAGCGGATAGCCAGGCCGAGGCCCTCGGTCCGCGTGCTGTCCTTGCTGTTTTGAGAATATAGCTGGAACCGTCCAGAGCCCTGAGCACCTGGCCGGGCCGAGGGCAGTGCACCAGGAGGCACTTCGCCTGTCACGCCGCCTGCCTCCCTCGCACTTCGCGGATACGCCCTTTACCGGCAATGCAAAGTGGACGAGAAGGGGGGGGGGGGAGAGAGAGAGAGAGGGGGGGGGGGCAAGGACCCATTTCTCAGACCCTGGAGTACTTTACTTTTTGCGCGGTGGACCGGTCTATTTCACGCTCGACTGGCGACGGCAAGTGAACCGCAGATTCTGTTTTTTTTTCAGTGTATCATCACCCTGGTGCTGCTCGTCATCAAAGACGTGTATGTTCTCATCAACTACGTGAGCTTCGTGGAGTCGTTCTTCACGCTGGTGTCCGTCACCGGGCTGCTGTACATGCGCTACTCCAAGCCCGACTTGCACCGGCCCATCAAGGTGAGCCCCGCTGCAACTAGCTGCAACCGACTCATTGGCGTCGGATGGGTTGCCCACCCGGCCCCTGGCGGGCGGAGATAGGCAACCCTTCGGGCACCACTGCATCTTTAGAAAATATTGACCGCACGCGTCGCGTTTCAGGTCAGCATCGTCCTGCCCCTGGTCTTCTTCGTCATCTGCGCGTTCCTGGTCACGCTGCCCATCTACGTGTCCCCCGTGGAGGTGGGCGTGGGCGTGGCCATCATCCTGGCCGGCATCCCCGTCTACTTCGTCTTCATCCACTGGCAGAACAAGCCGCAGTGGCTCACTAGGTCGTCCGGTCAGTATTCCCGCACCTCTAAAAACCGTTTTGAACGATGAGACATTTCGCCGAAAATGCGAGAAATAAAAATCCGCCGTTTTGTTTGGGTTTTGCAGACGCGTTCAACACGACGTGCGCCAAGCTGTTCGAGTGCGTCCTGGAGGACGATCGGTGATGCCCGGTCGCCGCTGCCGCCGCCGTGCGTCCCACTGGCTGTGTTTCTGGTTGCCATTCCAGTCGCGCTCTCGCTCTGGTCAAACTTGGCCGTGGCGTTCGTCCGAAAGCTCCGAACGCCGTGCAAGCCGTGTTTGCGGAGGAGGGACCGGCGATAACGTTCAAACCGCTGCCATCTTCCGGAAAGGAAGTTCACCTGTGATACACGTAGCTTGACCGAGAATACTAAGGAACGTCAGGGTATTTGAAAATGTTGATGCCGCTTTAGCGCCATTGAGGGGAAGTGGACAAGTGGACGGGAGGCGAACCAGGGTGGTGTCTCGCCAAAATTTGATCCTGCAGTGTTTTTTTTTTCTTGGTTTGGGGGATGGTACTTTATTTTTAGTACACATTCTGATGTTGATTTGATATGCTTTATTTATTTTTATGACTTTTGAAAGTGAAGCATATTCAAACATATCTAATCACATCAGATGGAACCAAGAAAAGTGCCTCCATGAGAAAAAAAAACCTTTCAATTGAATTTGATCCTTTATTTATTATTATTATTACCGATGTTTTATGTTGATGTAAGGCGTATTAAATTAAGATTATATAGTGCGCATTTATTTGTGTAAAGCCATACAACGGCGCAAAATACTTCTAATTTTATAGAAATAATTATAGAAACTAGTGTGTTGTCGTATATTACTGTCACTTGTACAAAAAGTTTACTGTGGCTGCTCGACCCCAACTTTGTACATATTCGATTAATTTTTCTACGTCGGGCGTTTTGTAGAGTATTTGAATAAATAGGTTTAAGATGTTTTTAAGATGTTACAATTTTTATGATATCATTGTGACCAAATAAATCCAGTGTCTAAAGCGCCATGTCTGTTTGTTTTGTTGTTGTTTTTCAGTGTGCGCGCAGCCGCCAGGCAGATAGGCAACACAATCGAAACGTTTGTTTGAGAGTCACGAGCGCTGTTTCATGCTTGCGGTCTTTGTCGCCTGCGAGGTAGGTCAGCGGTCAGGCCCGCAACACACTGGCGGGCAGACGGTGGCGGGCGGGGCAGGGTAGCCAACGTAGCATCCCGAAGCCCCAATCCATGCGCTGCCTTCTTTATGCCCCGACGGGTGGGCAACCCATCCTACACTCTCGCTACACGTGAGGCCTTGGCCGGCGCGCTGGGAGGAGGGACTTATTGCCGGAGCACAACAGTACCACAACCTACAAACAACAATGCAACGCTTCGCACGTTTCAAACCGTGTGTACATCATACTTCTAGAAACACAAGTTTTTCCATGGAACAGGTGCCGACAACCAGGTTAATTTGAGCTCCCAACCCGCCCGGTCCATTCCATGAAAATAAACACGGAAAAAAATTATTTCGCTATATTAGCGAACATCTGTTTGCTAGAGGAAAATTTGCTGGAATGACAAACAATTTCGCTATTTCAGTGCATATAGGACGCCGATGTAGCGAACTTCCACTTGCTGTTCTACCGATAATTTATTACTTATTGTCCAACGAACATTTTTGCTGGAGAAGCGAACAATGTGCGCTAACTTTTGAATGCTGTTCGAGCGATTACCTTTTCATTGCCATCCAACGAACATTTCTGCTGGACAAGCGAACAATATTCGCTACATTGGTGCTCTGTGTGTTCTCTAGATACCAAGGCTTTCTAAGCCAAGAGAAGACCTCTGGCCTCTTCTCCTCGGGTCGCTTGGTGGTCTCGTGGCAAAGCCTTTGAGTGCTAACAAAGAGTTCGTGGGTTCGATCCCGGCCAGAATTGGGCAAGGTTTACCATTAGTACCCTGATTACGAGATCGCCGACATTCCAGATCATCGGCCGATTGTCTTTTTAAAAGTTGCCAACAAACTTTCGGTCATTATGTCAGCGAAAAGTGTTCGCTAATGTAGCGAACATCCTGGCAGCAAACACAATTTCGCTGTTTTTTTAAAGGAGATTTATATGGCTGATTTAGCTCATATTTTTCGCTCCATCAGTCAAAAATGTGCGCTAGAGTAGCGAATTTTCAGTAGCGAACAAAAGTTAGCCCGTTCAGCGAACAAATTCTTAGGTTCGAAAATAGTCATCAAAAATTCGCTATTTTAGCGAACATTTCGCTGAAACAGCGATTTAATTTTTTTCCGTGAATGATAACCAATTCGTATCGCAATCTTTGCAGCTAGTCTTAGCGACATGCAGCGACGGCAGCTCGGCATGCATTAGCTGCGCTTCGGCGGGCGGCCTTCGAATCGACCGAAGAATGACTGCAGCCCGTCATTGTGATCCCAACTAGACGGACCGGATGAATGGCCCAGACAGTCACGCCTTGACGTTGTTTTACACCTGCCCGGTGCACCACCAATCGACAACGTGGCTCGCGGGTCAGCCCTGACATGCATTCATGATCTCAGGTCACGCGCGCGCACACACACACACAGACAGACGCACGCACACAAAAATAAGTCCTCGATCGTGTAATAATTGACCGGGTGTTGTAGCAACGCCCAGGGCCACTTAAATGCTGTCCTATCCGTGGAATATATTTTTCTGGCTTAAGAGGTCCGAGGCTAAGAAGTGCACTAATCGGCAACACTTTTCTATTATTATTAATTATCATTATTTCGGGGGGTAGGGGAAATTCCTTTGCTACTCCTTCATGTCTATCTAAATTTCTGGTTGTTGTTTTTTTACGTTTCGTTAAGAGGAAATGTTAAAACACGAGTTTTTTTTGCTATTTTCATTTATTTACATATAAATAAATATATTAAATAAATAAGAGTCAGTCTTTCTAGTAGGCGTAGGCGATGGGGCCGCTGGTGTAGGGCCTTCTCCGCTGGCCTACTCCGGGGTAGCTTCACCAGCCGTAGGTGATGGGGCCGCTGGAGTAGGACATGTGGGAGACCACGGGGGCAGCGGAGTAGGCGACGCCGAGGAGACCAGCGGGGGCGACGGCCTTAGCGACGGGGGCGGCGTAGGCGTGGGCGACGGGGGCGGCGTACGCAGCGGGGGCGTAGGCGTGGGCGACGGGGGCGGCGTAGGCAGCGGGGGCGGCGTACGTGGCGTGGGCGGCATACGCAGCGGGGGCGGCGTACGTGGTGTGGGCGACGGGGGCGGCGTAGGCGGCGTGGGCGACGGGGGCGGCGTACGCAGCGGGGGCGGCGTAGGCGTGGGCGGCGTAGGCGGCGACGGGGGAGTGAGCCAGGATCTGGGCGTCGTTGCTGGCACGGCTGTCGTACTTGCGCACGCTGGAGAAGGCGGTGTCCACCGCCTTGGAGTAGGTGGTCACGGCCGCGTTGCCGTCCAGGGAGCGCACGGTGCTCTCATGGGTGGTGCCGATGGCGGGGCTGGCATAGCCGACGGGGGCGGCGGCGTAGCCGTAGGACACGGACGACACGGGGGCGCCGATCAGGCCAGCGTTGGCAACAGCCAAGGCGGCGGCGAGGACGACGAGCTGGAAAACAGAGTGCGTTTGAGATGGGTTCGTAGTAAGGCGTCAAAAGTGCATGTCCAGCAGGGCTGCCTGGAAGGCAGTGCTTTTGCCTCACTGCCCCGTACCTTGAATGCCATTGTGGAGTTGGTTGGTGTGCGGTCGAGGTTCGACTGTGCTGTCCAGTAGCTCGCTCTTGCTTTTATACCCCCGGAGTGCCGGCTCCAGTATGGCTCCAGCCCCTCCGGAACGGCCGGCCCGCCAGCACCAGAAAGCCCCTCTACCGCGTGTTCCCCTCCAGACGAGCCTCCTCCGGTCTGGTCGGGGAGCGAGACGGAGATAGCAATACTCCATAGGACCGCGCCCACCGCGCCACCGCGCCCACCGCTCCCACCGCGCGTCGAGGACACGCCGCTGCGTTTGAAACGCGCGCCATGCCCAGCCGGCTGGCCGAGGCCCGCGCCACGGAGTGCGGCGGGGCGGCCTCTTGCGGAGGCGGCCCTCGCATGATCCAAGAACACTGCGGCGTTTGACATAATTAATACCTACAGGCCTGCAACCCGCACCGCGGCTCAAAGGGAGCCGAACCGGTGACCCGTCAGCGACCCGTCAGCGACCCGCGGGACACAAGCCGTTTCCACACAACGGGGACCGCGCACAAACCACAACTCTTGCCAGAGGGGGAGACTTGAATCGGGGAAGAGTTGATGGGACTGGGTGGGGAGCGGGGGGTGCACAGGACTCGGCGTTCACATCCTACGTCTCGTCCGATACGCGATCCGTCAGTCGATCCGGAAAGCCTCCAGGAGTCCCCGTCGTGGTGGGACTGGCGAGCATATCACACAAATCACTGGGAATTTAATGAGACCGCCAATAATACGGTGCAACCCAGGTGGCCGACGCCTGGCCTGCCCGGCCTGCCAGGCCTGCCAGGCCCCCGAACGGCCGGCGGGCGATGGATTACGGAAGCGAAGGGCGAGGTTCGCGCGATTAATCGGTCTCGTGACGTCACGGCAGCGCAGTCGCGGCGGTGACGGCCGGAAGGAAGTGGGGCTTGCCGACGACGGTGTCTCATTTGCCGCAATAAACGTAATTTTTCATGCCGCCACTTGGCCCCGCCCCCTTGTCAGGCAGTGTGTCATGACTATCGCGCGGTTTGACCCCTGGCCTTCTCCTAGGACAGCGGCGTGCTGTTCTAGGGCCATGGACCGGAGTGCGTTCGCTTGCACTGGGAAACCGCAGCCTGGAAATGATTGGCTCCATTGATAGTGTGACGCCCTACCCGCCTACTGTGTCAAGAATATAAACAAAAAACTAAAAACTTAATGAATATTGACGAGTGATGTCAAACCCAGATCAAAAGCTCTGTAGACCAGAGCGCCAGTATTGCAAGCGCTCATCAATGTCACTGTCGAAATTCGCTTTTTTTTTACACAATACTACTCACGCAGTCCAGCACCCTAGCGCCCGCTCCACCAGACTAATTCGAATGCATTTAAGGGTCATATTTCTTTGAGATACCGCATTATCAAACCATTATTTATTTATTTTTGTCATTTTTTAAGGTGACCCCTTCTTGTTCCTCTCGCCATCCTGCGGGCCGCGGGCCCTGGCATGCTGGCATTTGGGCGCGTGGACGTGTAGAGGTGACAGATAGCCTATTCGTCATATTGTCGTTGGCGGCCACGGCCCGGGCGGGTCGGCTGCGTGGAGAGGGGGTCTCTAGGTTAGGGGGCAGCGGCCGTGCAGGGATAACTTGAAACAAGAGCGCGCCCCGCCCAGCCCTGCCACGCCACGCCCTGCCACGCCACGCCACGGCTCGCCACGCCCCGCCTTGCATTGAGACGCTCATCGCATCGAGAGTGTTTTGTTTTTTTGCGCGGGCTGCGCCGGATGGCCTTCCGCAGAGGCCCGCCGGCCCCGCCCTAGCGACACACCCGCGGCGTGGGTCGGCGTGCGGCTCATTTCCAGACTTTTCGCCGAAGAGGAAAAGGTGGGGAGGGGGGGGTCGGCGGGGATTCGGACCAGGAAGCTGGAAGAAAGTGACTGGAAGGCCGCTCACCTGGCGGTGCTGCCGGTCCTCGCTGCGCTGCCTCTACCGCCTGCGGGGTGGGCCGGCCCGCCCGGCACCCAAGCGTCTTGTCTTTGTGTTGCCTACCTCAACCTTCGCAGGCGCTCCGCGCCGCGATAGCGATTGGCTGCGGCCGGTCGCGGCGCGTCTCGGCCAGCTAACACACACCGTCTGCGAGACCGTCCCACTCCATGGTGCTCGCCGACGTAGTTGTTGTTGGTTGCCATACAGAGAGCATCACTCACACTCAAGCTTCACAGAAACCCCGAATCCGCTGACAAATTTAATTTCAAGTGTGATGAGTTCATTTCAAATGAGATAGCAACTTTACTGTTATTATTTCTAGCGCCATGAAATCGCATTGTAAGGGCAATGAATATCGTATTGCATTAAGGCTTTTTTCCAAATGTGCGTTATCACATCTAAAATATGACGATTTAACCAAAAACGTATCAAATTCACTCCATTTCATTTTGCGTGTCCTGTAAATCAGTCCGGGCAAACATGCAGATTAGCAAGTGTTCGTTGGCGATTACAGGGATAGAATAAAAGATTGATAAACGCAGTGGTAGAGTTTTTTGCAACGCTTATTTATTGGCGCATTTAAGTAAATAAATAGTGAAATAAATAAGAGTCACGGTATCACAGCTTAGTAGGCGTACTGCACACCGTAGGAGCCGGTGTAGGTCATGTGGGAGACGACGGGGGCGGCGGAGTAGGCGACGCCGAGGGGAGCAGCGACGGCCTTGGCGACGGGGGCGGCGTAGACGGAGGGGGCGGCGTAGGCGTGGGCGACGGGGGCGGCGTACGCAGCGGGGGCGGCGTAGGCGGCGTGGGCGACGGGGGCGGCGTAGGCAGCGTGGGCCACGGGGGCGGCGTAGGCAGCGTGGGCCACGGGGGCGGCGTAGGCGGCGACGGGGGTGTGGGCCAGGATCTGGGCGTCGTTGCTGACGCGCACGTCAGAGCGGGACACGCTGGAGAAGGGGGTCTGGATGGTCTTGCTCTCGTGGGAGATCTGGCCCTGGTTGCCGTAGGACCTCAGGGTGTTGGAGGACTGGGAGGTGAGGGTGGGGGTGCCGACGGCCACGGGGGCGGCGGCGTAGCCGTAGGACACGGCGGGGGCAGCGGCGTAGCCGTAGGACACGGGGGCGCCGATCAGGCCAGCGTTGGCAACAGCCAAGGCGGCGGCGAGGACGACAAGCTGCAAACAAAGTCACGTTAGTTCCAAACACTAGGAATTCGGTTGTCTCGTCATGGCGCGGACGCACGGCGCAGGTCCTCAAGACGACTTGGTGCAGGTGCGTTCGGAGCCAGACCTACCTTGAAGGCCATTTTGTTGGTTGGCTTGAGCGGTGGCTCTGAAGTGGATTGCTGGAAGTGAGTTGATCGAATGATGCCCGGACCATCCCGCCTGCCGCTTAAATATACTTGGCGCCCCAGCCCGTCGGCTGCTATGGGTGCGCCCCTTCCCCTAGCAGTGCTGCCTCCAAGTCCGTCGAGTCCGCGGGGCTGGCGGGCTGGCGGCGCGGGGCGTGTCACTGACCTCTGCCGCGAGAGGAAGGGGTGTCCGCGGCACAGGGGCAGCTGGTACGCCGCGCCGTGCCGCGCCGTGCCGCGCCGCGCTCCGCCCCGCCCCGCCCCGCCCTGCCTTACCCCGCCTGGCTGGTAGCCGGGCCCACGGGCGAAGTATAAAACCGTGGGCCACGGAGGCCCAGGCATCATTCGATCTCCACAATCACGACTAGCTACTCAGAGCCACCGCTCAACTCAACGAACAAAATGGCCTTCAAGGTAAGCCCAGTTCCGCACTCGGCAGTACTCGGCAGTGCACGGCTGCAAATGGAGGAAAACTCTTTGGCCCTCCGCACTGCGCCCACTACGCCAGAATAGATACAGTAGCAGGTGAAGTTATGCGAACCGAAAGTGTCGGAAAATCTAACGTGACTTTGTTTGCAGCTTGTCGTCCTCGCCGCCGCCTTGGCTGTTGCCAACGCTGGCCTGATCGGCGCCCCCGTGTCCTACGGCTACGCCGCTGCCCCCGCCGTGTCCTACGGCTACGCCGCCGCCCCCGTGGCCGTCGGCACCCCCACCCTCACCTCCCAGTCCTCCAACACCCTGAGGTCCTACGGCAACCAGGGCCAGATCTCCCACGAGAGCAAGACCATCCAGACCCCCTTCTCCAGCGTGTCCCGCTCTGACGTGCGCGTCAGCAACGACGCCCAGATCCTGGCCCACACCCCCGTCGCCGCCTACGCCGCCCCCGCTGCCTACGCCGCCCCCGCTGCGTACGCCGCCCACGCCTACTCCGCCCCCGTGGCCCACGCCGCGTACGCCGCCCCCGTCGCCCACGCCGCCTACGCCCCCGCTGCGTACGCCGCCCCCGTCGCCCACGCCTACGCCGCCCCCGTCGCTAAGGCCGTCGCCCCCGCTGGTCTCCTCGGCGTCGCCTACTCCGCTGCCCCCGTGGTCTCCCACATGTCCTACTCCAGCGGCCCCATCACCTACGGCTGGTGAAGCTACCCCGGAGTAGGCCAGCGGAGAAGGCCCTACACCAGCGGCCCCATCGCCTACGCCTACTAGACTGAAGACCAACAGTCAGAGTCTGAGACTCACCCCTGTTCACCACTATTTATTGAATCCAATCATATCCGATCCATGACTGAGATCTCGAAGCGCGAGTCATCATGTGTACATAAGGCCATCAAACTATTTATTTGCCCTATTTATTAAAAATAAACTATGGAACAAATGCAGTAAGCACACCTGTTTTTATCTTCTTTCCTCCATGACCCTCGTATGAAGAAGTCCTTTTAAAAAGAAACTTTAAAATAAACTCTAGAATTAGAGTGCGATGCCTCTACGCTCTCGGCCACCGTGCTCACTGTGATGACGGCGACTACTGAGTCTAAGAGCTGATGTTCGAATCCTGCCACATCTTTTGCTGATTGCGACACGCACTCTGTACGGATCCAGCCTTTTAAAGGCATCGGTTCACGGTGCCGAGAGCGTAGAGGCGTCGAACTCAGAGTCCGGAGGACATGGGTTCGACTCCCGCTATGATCGTCATTATCGGAAGACTGTCCCAGGGAATCGACTGCCAAATTTTGTGTCAGCGGACGCTTCTCTCGCGGTGGTGACTTCGCTTACTCACGTGCGGTATATATACAACCATACAACCTCTCAGCGATTTAATGCTGTTCAACCAGTGGTGCGTGTCGAAACCCCGTTGTACTATCCAGCCTTGCACCAAATCGCCTTGCTCATGCAAAAATTTACTTCATTATTTTTGAATTAAAGTAGCTTTATAATCTTGTCTCCGGATGGGGTTTTTAATAAAAAAAAATTTATGCGGCGAACTCAGGTGACCCCAAGGACCAAGCCGCGACCCAAAGTGGGGTTGCGACCCGAAGGTTAGGAACCGCTGAGGTTGGTTCAATAATCTGCTTCTATCCATGCGGTTTTACAAAAAGGCGATGCCGCGGCACGGTGCTCCCTGTTCTTGGTTTTGTTCGAAGCTCGCAAAATAAAAAACGGAAACAAAGGAAAGGGCAGAGCCCTGGCACGGCGATGCGGTCGTCCTTGGGCGTCTGCTCGGCGCATGTCCTTCTTCCTCCCCTTCGTCCTTTTCCTGTTTTTATATCCGAGCAGAAAGGTCGATTCGCTTCCCACTATACTTTGTTGCTCAGTGTGCAACAGTGGCCTGCCCGCTGGCCCTCAAGGACGGATCACTTCCCCATTTTTTCACGTTTTCTTTTTGGCCTCAACGGCGCCGCCACCGGCTGCGTTGCTTGGCGTTGCCAGCCCCTCCCGTCTGCGCATGTCACACACCGCCCAGTCATCGGAACGAAGTTAAAGTTAACTCTCTGTCATATAGACGGATTAATAAATTAATGGAACTACGGACTTTGGGAAAATTAAATACTAATCCCTTATCTTTTATCAGAGAAAAGTCTGGTAAAAATGGCCATAAGTTTCCTGTTTGTTCGTTTGGTGTTTTTTTTTTCAGGGTTAAAGCTGACAGAAGAAAAAAAGTTCAATTTGTTCATATCACATTTTTATTGCAAATAAATAGTCGAATAGTGGGATGAGGTGAATTTATATACACGCAAGGGCCGCTGAGCAGCCTCAGTCTGGACTTGGCAGTCGGAGGAGGACAACTTAGAAGTACTGACGGTGACTAGAGTCGCTTCACCAGCCGTAGGTGATGGGGCCGCTGGAGTAGGACATGTGGGAGACCACGGGGGCAGCGGAGTAGGCGACGCCGAGGAGACCAGCGGGGGCGACGGCCTTGGCGACGGGGGCGGCGTAGGCGTGGGCGACGGGGGCGGCGTACGCAGCGGGGGCGTAGGCGTGGGCGACGGGGGCGGCGTACGTGGCGTGGGCGACGGGGGCGGCGTACGCAGCGGGGGCGGCGTAGGCGGCGTGGGCGACGGGGGCGGCGTACGCAGCGGGGGCGGCGTAGGCGTGGGCGGCGTAGGCGGCGACGGGGGAGTGAGCCAGGATCTGGGCGTCGTTGCTGGCACGGCTGTCGTACTTGCGCACGCTGGAGAAGGCGGTGTCCACCGCCTTGGAGTAGGTGGTCACGGCCGCGTTGCCGTCCAGGGAGCGCACGGTGCTCTCGTGGGTGGTGCCGATGGCGGGGCTGGCATAGCCGATGGGGGCGGCGGCGTAGCCGTAGGACACGGACGACACGGGGGCGCCGATCAGGCCAGCGTTGGCAACAGCCAAGGCGGCGGCGAGGACGACGAGCTGGAAAAGAAGGCTCGTCAGCACTCTAATAGATCCAAAACAGTGCAAGGGGCGCCAGGCCCGGTGTGGCTCGTACCTTGAATGCCATTTTGACTGGTTGATCGGTGCGGATCAAGTGATGCTGATACCGCCCGATACTGCTGCTTTTATACGCACGCGGCCCCACTCCGCGCCCGACTCGCCCCCTCCTTCGCGTCCGCCAATTAACCGGCCCGAGTGCAGCGCGGCCTGCCTCTCTCGCACCCGGCGAAGAGACGAGGACGGGAGTGTTCCAGCGCGCGGGCCAGGACGAGCAGGCCGAGGCAATGTGATTGTAAAAATTGTAAAATCGGCGGTCATCTTGGAACTTTGGCAACCTATTTCTCGAGGAGGCAGATCAAGAGAAGTTTCAAAATGAATGCTGGCACGACGAACAGTTCGGTGTCCCAGTGGCTCAATGGTTAAGAGCGGCGTACAAAAAAAGGATGAAGAATACGAGTTGGGCCCACATCGGAACTTGCGATTCAAACTCGCAGAGGCTCGCGAAAGAGGCGAGACAGAGCGGCAGTGACGAACAACTGCCGAGCCGCCTTTGAGGTTGGACGTGGGCGAGGCTGCGCCGCGAACCAAACCGCATTGTGTTCTGCAGTCGCGTTAGCATAACTATTCTCGTCAGCCCGTTCCAAATGTATATGTAAAATTTGACTCTGTCGTGAAATAAAAGGCGAACGTGCAAGTAAGACATGTGCTGCGGCCATGATTATGGCGGGTTTTCATTTTTTCATTATTTGCCTGTGGTCATCAATTGAGGTAGCAGGATAAGTTGTTTTAATAACTATTCGTAAGAAACAAACATAAGACTGCTACACTGTGTCTACTGTGTGAACAGTACTGTCGTTACCTTTGCAAGACGTCGCTTTCTTGGAATGTATAGACAGCGGTTCCCAACCTTAGGGGCGCGACCCCACTTTGGGTCGCGGAAAAATATTTTGGGGTCGAAGCTTGGCTTTTGGGGTCGCCTGGGGTCGCCAGACCCCAAATTGAAAACAAGACAAGATTATAAGGTTACTTCAATTCAAAAACAATGACGTAAATTTTTGCAAGAGAAAGGCTATTTGGTGCAAGGCCGATCCCCGAACCAGACTGGGTTAGTGCTGTCGCAGTTCTGCCTCACATCGTAACCGCCGGCGAGCTAAGCTCAAGCACTTGCCACGGCGCAGAGAGACATCCACCCAGGCCGTGCCCCATGGGACGTTTCCGATGAAGCGGTGCGTTTGAAAGGTTGGATCCGAACAGAGTGCGTGTGGCAGGATTCGAACATGAGATGTTAGGCTTTGTAGTCGCCGCAATGACAGTGAGCCCGGTGGCCGAGAGCGTACAGACATATCATTCTGAGCCCGGAGTTTCGGGGTTCAACACCCGCTGTTTCTTTTTTTTTTCCACCAAAGCTACTGTATTTACTCAATAGGTACAAAATAAACAATTTTTTATTTTTTTTTTGCGGGAGGAGGTAGTGTGGGGTCGCGAATGTTTGGCTGTGGGGCCGCGCAAATACTTGGCAGCCATTTTTGGGTCGCGAGCCGAATAAGGTTGGGAACCGCTGGTATAGACTCAGCATGGCATCATCGGTTTAATTGTTTGTTGGCATAAAATGGAAAACAAAATAGAGAATATTGAGTTTTTGCAACGCTTATTTATTGGCGCATTTAAGTAAATAAATAGTGAAATAAATAAGAGTCACGGTATCACAGCTTAGTAGGCGTACTGCACACCGTAGGAGCCGGTGTAGGTCATGTGGGAGACGACGGGGGCGGCGGAGTAGGCGACGCCGAGGGGAGCAGCGACGGCCTTGGCGACGGGGGCGGCGTAGACGGAGGGGGCGGCGTAGGCGTGGGCGACGGGGGCGGCGTACGCAGCGGGGGCGGCGTAGGCGGCGTGGGCGACGGGGGCGGCGTAGGCAGCGTGGGCCACGGGGGCGGCGTAGGCGGCGACGGGGGTGTGGGCCAGGATCTGGGCGTCGTTGCTGACGCGCACGTCAGAGCGGGACACGCTGGAGAAGGGGGTCTGGATGGTCTTGCTCTCGTGGGAGATCTGGCCCTGGTTGCCGTAGGACCTCAGGGTGTTGGAGGACTGGGAGGTGAGGGTGGGGGTGCCGACGGCCACGGGGGCGGCGGCGTAGCCGTAGGACACGGCGGGGGCAGCGGCGTAGCCGTAGGACACGGGAGCGCCGATCAGGCCAGCGTTGGCAACAGCCAAGGCGGCGGCGAGGACGACAAGCTGCAAACGAAGTCAAGTTAGTGGAAACTTTCAATAAAGGTTCTGAAAGGGGTGTTTGATTGGATTGTGGCTCTCACCTTGAATGCCATTGTTGGTGGTTGGTTTGAGCGGTGGCTCTGAGTTGTTTGATGGAAGTGAGTTGATCGAATGATGCCTCTGCGATCGTCCCGCCCCGCTTATATACTGCTTGCAGCTTCCCCGTGCCGCACTCACATCCTCCGCGCCAGGCCCCGCCACGCCCCGCCTCGCCCCGCCACGCCCCCTCTCTTTCCGTTTGGCCTGCAGACCCAATGCCGGCGATTTGTTTTGGCTGGCCGGAAGAACGAGTTCGGCAGGCAAGAAGCCTGAAGCGCGGGTGGCTGCTGCAGCACCGCCAACTCCACCAGCAATTAATGACAACCTATAATAGCGCGTGGACTGACCCGGGCCGTTGGCCGTTCCACCAGCCTGCCGGCCCCTCGCCGCGTTAAAGAAGGCGCGACGCCGCAGTGAGTTGACGGTTAGTTACAGCGCGCAGTAACGCCGGCGGCACGACCCGCGCGGTGTACGAGCCTCGAGCGAGCCAGGACGGCGGCGGCGACGGCGGACCGAAATAAACGCCGACTTTTGGCAGGGTATGTTTCCGGAGCATGTGCCTGCTGAGTGCAGCGGCGGGCGTTGGTCCTGGCGGGGCGGGGCGGGGCGGGGCGCTGGGCCACAAGTCTGCAAGTGGGTGACCTTGCCGTGGCATTGACTCGGTCACAGCCCCGCCCCGCCACGACCTCTCCACCGCTCCCTTCTCTCCCTTATTCCCTTTCTGCGTATCAACGTCTCGATGTTCCTTTCTTCTCCTCGATCCGCTCACGGACCAATCAAAACTGGAGGGATTTCGTCGCTTCGGTTACTTTTTGATTATGAATGGTCGCGTTAATTATTGTCATCCGGCTGTAAAGGGCCGCGTAAAGCAAAGAAGCAGTTGCTAATAATGTAAATAAAAGTTTAACAGGAAAATTAAAAAAAAAAATTGACAGCGTGATGCGGGAGCGCCACGATCAGCAGGAGGGTTCCGGTTATTAGTTAATCCCCCCCCTCATCACACCATGAAATTTCTTTATGTAAATTGTGAAACTTATTTTTCCCTACAAGACCACCGGTTACTCCATCTTCTGTCCTCTTCCTTTCTCTCCCAAGCGTGCTGTGTTTTGCCGGAGGCACGGAGTGGGGCGGAAGAATGAAAATAAGGGACAAGGGCGGGTATAGGCGTCCGAGAAAGAGAAGGGGGGGGGGGGGGCAAAGGTCTGTGAAGGTCTGGGTCTGGGTCTCGGAACAGGCTGCCGTACCCTGCCGGCCTGCCGGTGGGTTAGTTCCAGAAGGCCACGGTCAGTCTACATGCCATCCGGCCAAAGAAGCGTAGCGACAGCCCAGTCCGCAGTGGTGCCTCACTACCCACGTAACTATAGCCAGGGCGGCGGCAGTTACCGGCGGGAGGCGGCGGCGGCAGGCAGGTGTGCATGCTGGGCCTCTACAGCCCGCAGCTTGAGCAGCCGTAGAGAGTATCGCCGCCCGCAGTTGTATCAAACTTCCTTTCAATGGTGCCATCCTTTTTTTTTCTTTTTTTTAAAACCCTCAAATTTATACACACTAGAAAACTTGACGAAAACTCATGGTCCTAAAATCATTTTGTTGGCAAAGTTTTTAAAGTTTTTAAATCATTTGATCTCATAGAATGAAGAAATTAGAAGACCTTCTGCGGGGCCCTCTCGGACCCTCTGGTTCGGCTGCCTTTCCTGTTTAGGCGGGGAATCCTTGCCCTCTTCACCCCGCCGACGCGGCCGACGCGGCCGACGCGGCTTGCGTTTTATGTCCCCGCCCGCTTTACGTGTAACGACTTGAACTGCGGCGACTGGCGGATGGCGGATCTGGAGGGCGGGGCGCGTGAGGCTGGCCGCCTTTCTGTGCACCGCGCACACGCGGGGTTTGGCAACGCCACGGCAACGACGTCGAAACAAAAGGACAGGCCTGCCCTCGACCTCCAGCGCCTCCAGCCCGCGAGCGCCGCCGCGCCGCCACGCCACCCCGCGCCACGCCGCGCCCCGCCCTGCCATGACCTACCGCGGCGGGATTTAGCCCGGTCACCTAGGCCGACGTTGCACTGCTGTAACGCAAGCCGACCAACACTCTCGCGGCAGTGAAGCTGACAACTTCTTAGCCAAATACGTTCGCGGCACGCCTACGACCGTCAGAAGGTCCAAACTGTAGGGTCATCCCTCGCAGTGGCAGGCCAAGAGACTTGGATTGACTCGTGTGTCAAAGCTCACGGGACGTCCCTGCTAGTCCCTGCCAGTGCAGCCCGAGGACAGGCCGCAGGGAGTAGTGACGGCTGAGACTGAGAGCGATCGGTGGGTGCATCGAGGCGGGGTTCGTGAAGGTGCTCGCGAAGGTGCTCCAGTACACCACAATGCCACTCGCGTGAGTCAGTGACTCGGCATCGCGGTCCTCCTCGGTGCTGCTTGCTGCCCGCCCGGCGGCCCCGCCCGGTGGCCCCGCCCGGCAGACTGCCTTGCGCCTTGCCCCTGGCGGCCTGGAGCCAGCCAGCCAGCCAATCATTCCGGTGCGGGGAAGTCGAGGAAGTAGTGGCGGTGCGGCCGGCCGGATGTTTGTCTGCCTGTCCGACAATTACCGCGCCTCGACCGGTCAGCGTCGTCAACGTGCCAAATTTTGATGGATCTTCCTCATTTCGCGCCGCCGGTCTGCCGCGCCCACTTCTCGGGGTCCTTGGACGCGCGGACGCCGTCCGTCGTCCAGGACGCCACCGTCCTTGGCGGCCGCACCGCGCCGCATACCGCTTCCGCGCGGCCGCCATGCCACGCCCTCGCACTTACACGAGTCGAGTCACTGGCCTCTCTAAGGTCCCCTGTCGCCCTGCCCTGCCGCCGTCTCGCCGCCGTCGTGGTCCTGCGTGCGGCCGGCCGGGCAGGGCCGGGCGGGGCCCCTCCCCCTCCGCCAGGCGGGCGTGGCGGCGCGGCGTCGCGGCGGCGCGGTGCGGAAGTCCATCTCGTGTTGCCCTTTGGCGCTGCGGCCGCGGCGTCGCGCTGCTCCACGGCCAATTCATTAGTAATTATGGCGCGGAAGTGACAGGGCTCCTCCTGGTAACCGACGGCGACCCTCCGCGCGCCGCCGGGGTTGGCGACCCCCGCGGCCCTCGCCCTGCGGCTTGATTCCGAGCAGCGCGTCGTTGCGCTGTCTCTCTCCCTGCGGAACGCCCCGTGAGTGCGAGGGGGCAGCGCGAGGCACTGGCCACATCGGCCTGCTTATCGCGTCTGGCATCGCTCCGTAATCGCCACGTTTTGGACAAGACAAGGCGATTGATTCGCCGGGCCAGCCGGTGCAGCCAGCAGCCGGCAGCGACCGACCCTCCATGGCCCATATTCGACAAGGAAATTAGATCGGGCGGCCCGTGGTTGCCGTCGTGGCCGCGCCGTGGCTGCGCCGCGCCACGTGCGAGGAAGACAGAGGAAAGTGCTGTCGGAAGAAAGGCCAAAAAGTCGACAAGGCGCGTGGCCTTGACCTAGATCCGGGAGGGGCGTGGCCACGCGGCGCGCGTCGACGACGACGGGGACATGTGGTGGGCCGCTCCGCCCGCCCCGCGCCCGCCCCATGACCCGCCTTGCCTAGGCAGCACTGCCGCTCCAGCGCGGTGGCGGTTGCCTAGCCGCCGGCCGGCGGGCGTAGGCGGGCGCTCACGCCGAGGGCCTCCAGGGCCGCTGAGCCCCCGGCGCAGCGGCGCAGCGGCGCAGCCCTGTGCCATTGCTCAGTCAGCTTTCTGTCAAGCAGACCGCCTCATTCCGAAGCAACCGTTTCGTATTACTGGAACTCGCATAATGTTTTATTTGGCTCCATGAATATCTTGGTGATGGTCGCGGATAATGATGACGGTAATCTTATTAAAATGCTGACGCTCCATAGGTGGCGGGCACACTGACTCTCTCTCTCTCTCTCTCTCTCTCTCTCTCTCTCTCTCTCTCTCTCTCTCTCTCTCTCTCTCTCTCTCTCTCTCTCTCTCTCTCTCTCTCTCTCTCTCTCTCTCTCTCCCTCTCTCTCTCTCTCTCTCTCTCTCTCTCACACACACACACACACACACACACACACACGAATGGAGGCCACGCGACTGGGCCTGCGCTTGGAGTGAGCCGGTGTCAAGATGCTGTCGATAATTCAGGAGGGCCCGGCAGACCCTGGCCTGCTGGCCGTCGGTCGGCCGGACTGCACTCCACGGGCGGCGTGCCACGGCGTGCTGGGCGCGCGGCTTTGTGTGTCCAGCAGTGTCGCACCATGTCGCACGTGTCGCACTGGGCCACAGGCGGGCCCGCCCCGAGCCGTCTGCTGAGCTGTGTTGGAATAAGGATCGCAACTTTATTAACAGGCCAGGAATGACCATCAGCAAGATGAACTGGCGTCTTGCGTTGAAGTCACTGCTGTGGCGACAATTTCGAAGATTCATTCCAAAAGTCCCGGAAAAGATTCTCCGTCCAACAAATGGTTCGTCAATTTTGGACAGAGGGTAGTCGACCAACGACATTGGATTTGACGACGGAAAGGTATCCTGGCCGAGAACGAATTGGCCTTCTCCTAGGGGGGCGTTCGCGAAGGCGAGGCGTGAGCGGGCGGGGGGCGTGCCGTGACCCTGGCAGTGAGCCGGCATGCCCGGGGGCAGCACGTCGGCGCGCCAGCTTCGCCTGCTCCTGCTCAACTGGCCGGCGGTATAAGGGCGTGGGCATCTAGGCAGCAAAGCAAGGCATTTTAAAAAAAGCTTACGTTTTCTATTTACTTATATCAATCCAGCCACTTTGAAGTTTTCTTTTAAAAAGGACTTCTTCATACGAGGGTCATGGAGGAAAGAAGATAAAAACAGGTCTGCTTACTGCATTTGTTCCATAGTTTATTTTTAATAAATAGGGCAAATAAATAGTTTGATGGCCTTATGTACACATGATGACTCGCGCTTCGAGATCTCAGTCATGGATCGGATATGATTGGATTCAATAAATAGTGGTGAACAGGGGTGAGTCTCAGACTCTGACTGTTGGTCTTCAATCTAGTAGGCATAGGCGATGGGGCCGCTGGTGTAGGGCCTTCTCCGCTGGCCTACTCCGGGGTAGCTTCACCAGCCGTAGGTGATGGGGCCGCTGGAGTAGGACATGTGGGAGACCACGGGGGCAGCGGAGTAGGCGACGCCGAGGAGACCAGCGGGGGCGACGGCCTTAGCGACGGGGGCGGCGTAGGCGTGGGCGACGGGGGCGGCGTACGCAGCGGGGGCGTAGGCGGCGTGGGCGACGGGGGCGGCGTACGCGGCGTGGGCCACGGGGGCGGAGTAGGCGTGGGCGGCGTACGCAGCGGGGGCGGCGTAGGCAGCAGGGGCGGCGTAGGCGGCGACGGGGGTGTGGGCCAGGATCTGGGCGTCGTTGCTGACGCGCACGTCAGAGCGGGACACGCTGGAGAAGGGGGTCTGGATGGTCTTGCTCTCGTGGGAGATCTGGCCCTGGTTGCCGTAGGACCTCAGGGTGTTGGAGGACTGGGAGGTGAGGGTGGGGGTGCCGACGGCCACGGGGGCGGCGGCGTAGCCGTAGGACACGGCGGGGGCAGCGGCGTAGCCGTAGGACACGGGGGCGCCGATCAGGCCAGCGTTGGCAACAGCCAAGGCGGCGGCGAGGACGACAAGCTGAGCAAGTTCAGAAACAAACAAATGATTAGTACATGTTGAACACTCCTCGGAGCGTCCGATGCACTGCGTGACGACCACGCTGACACTTAACCGCATGGCGGCACGGGCACCCACCTTGAAGGCCATGGTGATGGTGGTTGCGGGTGAGTAGTCACTGGTGCGACTGATGCTGCTTTCTGGGCTCGGGCGCCTTATATACTCGGCCACGCCTGGCGATGCCCGGGCGAGTGGAAGGGTGGCAGCCGTTGGCAGCGCTGGAAGGGGACGGAAATGGCGGGGGTTCCATACAAAGCCGCCATCACGCAGGCCGAGAAGCCTCCACTGGAATGCCCGGAGTCCGTCCTGGAGTCCTAGCCAGAGTCTGGAAGTCGTGCAGTGTCCGGAACGACCATCACCGAGCCAAGTGCGTGCGGCGCGTCAAGCCATTGGGCCGTTTAGATTATTAGGATGCTGCGAGATCCTCCTCGACTTGGTCCCCTAACAGGCTCCAGACATCTTCTGCTCCCGATGCTTTTACTTTGGTTCTTCGCGTCGCCCAGAGTTGAAGAAGAAGCAGCCTTCCTGCTCACATGTTTGCCTCTGCCGTCCCAGGCATGCGTTCATTCTTTGACTGGAATGGTCATCACGTTGCCTCATTTCTCGGGGTTTCCTGGCAGTGTCTCGTGAAGGAGGGGGGCTGTCTTTGCCCTTGGTTCCGAGCAAAGTGGGATGCAGACGGGGCCCAACTGTAGGGAGCACTCCCCACCCCCCAACCCCAAACCTCGAGGCGCAAAAAGGGAAAAAGGGTGTTTCCCCCACAAAGGTGGGCAATCGGAGCCATGCACCGCACTACAAAGGCATCATTTCGGGGACCTGGACCTAATTACTATCGAGGTGACGCCCCGCGGTTTGGGGCCGCAGCCGCACGCGGCACGCGCGAGTTGGTGTCGCAAGCTCACCAGCTTCACAAGCGGGCCGTGGTTGCGTTTTTGCGACGCGCGCTCCGTCGTCATGAATGATACGACACCTCTGTTATTGGAGCCACAATACCTTTGTGCGGCGCAGAGCGCGCGCGCGCACACACACATACACACACACACACACACACACACACTCGCCCCAGGGCGGTTAGGGCGGGTGACCTGAGCGACCGGCCGCCCTGCCCCTGCGGCCGGGCCTGGGCCCCTGCACTTGGGGCCCGCCGCCACCCGCCGTACGAATCGCACTACGGCCGGCGGTGCGGCGGTTTCCGCGGAGGTTCGATGTGGGGCAAGGCCGGGCGAGGCTGGGCCGGGCCGGTCGGGCCATGTTTGATGAACTGGCTCGGCAAAGACCGGACATCCGATCCCACCCAGACGATATCAGATGGATGAGGTCAGGATCAGGTTGTTGTTTCCGTCCCCCGTGGCTGAGCCCCTCCTTCGACTCCGCCCGGCACGCGGCCCGACACTTCGGATCAGGAAAACACTCGAAGCGTCAGGCCCGAGCCCGAAAACGAACCCACGATCTCAGGGCTTTTGCGGTGCTTTCACTCCCTCTCCTCCTGTGGGACTTCCCTCCATGCCTCCATGCTTAGCCGTATACATGATTCATCTGGTTGTAATTGGATGTGACTATGATGACAAAGGAAAATTTATCACATCTCTTTCAATGGCAGTGTTAGCGACGGAAAAACCGTTCCTGCATTTATCCAACAACTCCTTGAAGTTTTGGC
The DNA here is from genome assembly GCA_030522485.1 of Stenchaetothrips biformis. NCBI lineage: Eukaryota > Metazoa > Arthropoda > Insecta > Thysanoptera > Thripidae > Stenchaetothrips > Stenchaetothrips biformis. Next base: position 17,854,654 of record CM060087.1, read on the forward strand.
CCGCTTGGCTGAGCGTGGTGGTGCTGCCATCTAGTGGAGAAAGCAGGTAAGTGCATGGCCTCGTTCTCATTCGTCTGGCCTCCGCCAGGGGCGCTTTTGGAGTCATTCACCTCTCACGTGGTCGATTTTCAGAATTATCACGTTTTGCATTTCTTCATGCCACAAGACTTAAAAAATTATACGCGTGTGCGTTCATCATTCCACCTCTAGTAGGCTGAGTAAAGGCCACAATTGTGCGCAGCGCACTTGGGCGCAGGCGCACTATACTCTGCTGCTTCCCAGGCCGCACGTCCGAGATCTCTTCGCCATATTCGCATTCGAAGGGAAAGTTCAGCGCGCTCTATCTGCGCGTGGTGGGCCTTTTTGGAACTGCTCTGGCGGGTGCCGACGACTAACCCCATCACAATTTTCAATAACTTATATTGCTTTGTCACCTTGAATCCACTTTCCAGTACAAATATCTGAGTCACCAGTATTGTGAAAATGCCTTTCACTCGACTCAGTTTTTTTACTCTATGCGTTTTCTGACGCTTTCAAATCTGACGGCTGCAGGTGACGTCACAGCCGACGGTGCCGCGCTCTGACGACTTCGAAGACGTTCGTCGTTCGTCGGTTTCTAGTTCAGCATGTCATTTGTTTCGCCTTTCACGTTGCAATTTGCAAGTTCATCTGTGGTGTTAGGTATGTTTAACTTTAATGAAAATAATGTTATTTATCATTACACAACACAATTATTACTGTGGGTCAGTTTTCTAATCTCATGGTTTTCGTAATGGAAGAAATACGTTTGAGAAGTGGCACATCCTCTGCGGTGGTCCTTTGTGTATACATGTCTGAACATGTCTAGACCTGCAGAAGCCTGCTGTTAATGTTGAATGAGGTGGCATGGTGCAATATTTATATTTGTATCTTCATCTTAGGCTAATTTCCCGGTCTCAACTGACCCTAGTTTTGTGTCCAGCGCTCCTCTAGTTTTGCTGGTGCGGCTTTGTGATTCGTGTGTTTGTTTGTGCGCAGATAGTACATCAGCCTGCTGGCGGAGCAGCACGCTCGGGGACGAGTTTGCAACATAACCTCGCATTTCAAGCAGAACTTCGTCGAGTGGCTGTTTACCGCCTAACTTTTTTCATTACGTACCACTTGAGCTTCCATTATATATTTTCGTTACGTTGTGGCTTTTCCAAATTGCCCTATTTTATGCAAAGTACATCTTGTACTTTGCCTTGACTGGCTGACCTTACTCACTTATGTGTGCCAGTTTGTTGTTGGCTTTACACTCTATTTCGCAATATTGTTACAAGAGTTCCCAGCACCAAGATGAGAGACGAGATATCAGCAGCTGTGCTGTTTTTAGTTCGACTTATTGAGAGAAGTGAGAATTTCAACTCAGCTCAGTTGGAGAGATTCAAGACTCACTTGTCTGACCTTCTTATGCAACGATTTGAAAATCACTGGTTCCCTGACAAGCCATTCAAGGGTCAGGGCTATCGCTGCATTCGAGTGAACGAATGCAGTCGCAGAGATGCTATTCTGGAACGGGCTGCAGTGGCCTGTGGGTTGAAGTACGAAGACCTTAAGCTTCCAGTGGAGTTAACAATATGGGTTGACCCTAAGGAGGTGTGCTGCCGGTGAGTTATGTTTTATTTGTTGTAACTTGTAAACTTTTGATGTTGTGTAACCAAGGATTTTCTTTGTTTGTGAGATTTAGTTTTGAACTATTAGCGGAACATTTCCATTCTCTCATTTACATTAAATCTATAATGGTGCTTTTTTTTATTTCCTTTTCAGAGTTACAAGCTTTTGTTATTATTGCAATTTTGGTCTTGTTATCTTTCAGATTTGGAGAACACAAGGGGTCTTATTGTACCCTTGCGTCCTTTCCTGGCCAGGACACTGAGGTCAAGGTGGTGGTTGAGAACTGCCCCCCTGAAGTGAAGCTTGATACACCTGCCGCAGTAACTGTGTCTGTGAAGTCTCCTGCATCAACCAAAGTCTCACCTCAGGTATCATCTCAATCCAACTCCCCATCGTTGTCACCATCGCAGATCAGCTCAAACCCAAGTGTGCCATTGGCTGCCAAAGATACCAAAACCAAGGTACAGTCTTTCAAGTTCATATCACTCAGATTGGCTCGGCTGAAAGCTTGTTTCTAATTTATGAATTATTTTGTTGGAATAGGTTACATCCCCTTCTTCCTCCACTGCCACTGTTGGGTCGGGGCCCAATCATCGTCCCACGGGCACGTCCAGCTCAAATTCTAATGTCAATGTGTCTGCAGCAACTAACAATAACAACCATCATAACAGCAACAACCATAGCAACAACCGTCGTGCTCAGAATAGCCCCAAACAAGGGTCCAAGGCGGGTGGACGAAAGATCTGGCCAGGACTCTCGTATCCACACCCATTGCAGCCGTGGTACATGATTCCTCCATGGATGGCTGCATCACCTCCCCCGAACATGATGCGCTCTCCTCCCCGGTCCCGTTACCACTGGGCTCCTCACAAGCCCACTCTCAAAGTTTAGAGAGTTACGGGGTGCTGCCGTGTGATTGCCTCTTTGCAATGCGTTGAGATTGGTTTTAAGGGTTATGGTTAGGGAAAGAAAGACCATCTTGACCCAGAAACATGTTTTATGGCCAAAGTAATTTTCTAGTGTTAGGATGAGAAAAGGTTAATTTTTATCTTTGCAGTGGTGTGCACAATTTCTTAGTTAGTAAAGATGCTTTTTCTTTCCCTCCCCAAGTTTTGGTCTTTGACTCCCTACCAATTTCTTCAGCACTTTCTTCAATCACAACAAATTGTTTGTTTCATGTGAGTGTCATATGACTTATTCAGTAGGATTTTATTAACTTGGCTAGGCATAGGTGAATCCTCCTTTTTATGTCTTGTAGTTTATCTCTGCTTCAGGTTTGTACAGTTCTATATTTTAGCTGTCACTGCTTACTTTGTTGTGATTAAGTGTTAATGTGACAAATATATGTTGTAGAAATCCTCTTTTTGTGACAATTGAATAGTTTGGTACCAAGTCACAGGCTGTGTGCTTTTCATGCTCGGAACTTAATGCTGAACAGTACTACTTCATGAATTGTATTTTAATTGTCGATTGTATTCATTTCAAACAATGGTTTGGGACCAAGGAGCTGATCCGCACAGCAGCAACTTGACACTGCCTATTAACTGTTCCTTTTCTTATTTGAATGAATTTTGGTCTGATCAATGTAAGAAAACTCAATACTGTTTGTAAATAGTTTATGGCAGTTGTGTATTGGCCCACTCCAAACCTATCTAGTGTGCATTTTGTTTCTTCTTTCTCTTCAAATTGTGATTCTGAAAAGCTCTTGTAAAAATCATGTCTCAAAGATTTTAAAATTTTAAGTATGTGTGTGATTGGAGTGGTTCTGTTTGGTATCTGAGCATGAATCCATACCAACACTTAGTTATCATATTGTTTATTGTAGTAACATTTAGGTGCTTTCGGGGTGACTCCAGTCTCACTCCAGTTTTAGATATCTTCCAGTGAATTTTAGGGTTGAGACGTGGTAACTGGCACTTTTCTAGCTGAAGTAGTTTTAGTGGACTGTAGTACAATGACTGACTTGGTACCAATATTGATTTTTCCTAGCGTGGAGGAACTGTTAAGTCTTATTTCTTGTGCAATGTGTAATTTGGTACCATTATTATGCAGTGTCTTCTCAGTTTTACTCAGGAAATGATATGTATGTGATTTTTGCTTGTTTTGTTGGAACGATAAAATCAATTGAGCCCCCTGTTAGGTCGATTTTTTGTTTTGAAATAAATGTTAGAATTTTGCTCAACTGTATCTGCAAAACTTCAGAAATTGTAAATGTTGAGCCTAATTGTAACTGAAGACTTTATGGGTACCACTCTTTTGGTTGATTTTTGTTGAATGGCCTGATCAAGACAAGGGTTGATTATTTTTTGCTACACTGCCAATGCTCTTGAAACTGCTTAATCAAAGCAGAAATGTTATTTTAAAGTACTTGAATTAATTTCAGTACTTGATCATAAATTGAATAGTCTCCGTTCCATTTTCATTCATTTCATGTTTCCATCAACTCTTGTTACCAAATGCTATCACTTATAATATTTTAAGTTTCTAAAAACGTTTTTTGAAAAGTGTTGTGATTAAACTCTTAGTATAATTGAATGTTAATACTTTTTATCACAGGGTTTATTTATTGCCATGCTCTGGCAACTTTGGTTACTGTGCCACAAGCAGTTCGTTTCATGTTCTTTGTGTGCGTTGAAAAAGCCATGTGGTGTCGGTTCATGACTATTTTAAATAGATGGGCTGCGAGTTTTGTCCTTGATGTGAAATCACTTTTGAAACGTTTCAGATTATCTCAATACAGATTGCTCCTGTTTTGTATGTTTTTACTTTTTCAAACTTAACCAATAGATTGTAATGGAAATTACATGTAAGGTGGGGGACTTGTGCATGTCCTGGATGGTACTTCTAGTGTTTTGTTTTTGCTAACCTTGCTCAGTGGATCAGGCAGGCACGTATTTAGTGTATTTGTGTAGGATTGTGTGTCTACGATGATCTTTAGTTCCGTGTGGTGTGCAAGTGAAGCTGTGTGCACCTGCTTAGTAATGGAGCCATTGTTGTGGGGCGTATTTTAATATATATGTAGACCATATTGCAACTTTTATTATGCATTTCTATAATCCCCTTCTCTTTATTAATTTGGATAACTCCCTAATGTTCATGTTTTGACAATTATTTGATTAGGGTAGAAATTTATTTTTGTTTTCTGAGAGATTGCACAGAACCTTGTTGGGTTACTTTCCTTTTTTTTTGCCATGTAGGAGTTTAAGCTGTTGGATAATGTGGAAAATATATTGGGGGCCAGTTAATGTTTCATGAAGATGACACTTTTGTGATTAAATATAATTCAGCATTTGAATGATTTCAAAATCTGAGTGCACTTGACTGGAGACTAGCTGAAGAAACCAGTTCAGTCTTTCTGGGATTCTGTTTACATCTTCTCGATGATCTTACATGTGGGGGGTTAAAATGATAATGCGTATTTATCCTTGTATTTCAGTACCAAGTTTTTCCTCCTATTCTTTAAGCCTGCTCCATTGGGCCTAATGTCAGCTCATAATTGTTCATCGTAAGTTGGGGCAAGTTACATTAATTAAATTTGTTTGTACTTGGAAGGTGATTTGCTGCTCTATGGCTTTGATAATTGTGAAAAATGACAAAACAATATATGAAAAGTGAAATGACTTGATTAGTGACTTTGTTAGAAAAGGATTTAAGGTCTAGAGTGCCTATGGTGCCTACTGTATGTTTTGTGCATTTATTGTGATATTTTTTCAATGCATCTTGATTGAAGGCATTGCTTTTGTTTCACAACTCAACTATTTTATGTTAGTGCCCGTGTGGCAGCATTTGTTTTCTCTTGTATGAAACTTTCATATCATTTATATTGTGACCAAGGCACAAGTCGGCAGCTTGAATGTTGCTTTGAAAATGTCAACCTCATGTACAAGGAATTAGTGTGTACAATGATCATTCTCAATGCTTTCTCAGTGTTCTCGTTTTCTATTAACTCATTAGTGTGTGGGTAATGCAAACTTTTCTTCTGGTCCCGAGGTCCCTGAGGTCTGCCTAGCAGTGTTAGTCTATTATTTTGAGGTAAACATTTGTGTGTTTTAGATTAGCTGTGAATAAATCAAGTTTCCAAGGGTTGCTCCCTCTAATTTTGTGGACTTCACAAGTAATACCTGCCTTAATTTCATTTAGATTCTATGTGAGCTTTAATAGTCAATGTCACAGGGAGGAATCCTGTTATTACTTCTTGAAGGCCTGAGTGATATGAGTCACTGCATTGAATTGTATTATTACATTCAATAATTCAAACTTTTCATCTCTTGATATATCTTTGTTTCTTGTCCATGTTTATCATAACAAAGTATTACCGTCAAACGAATTTCCGGTTTCCAACTCAATTGAATTTATGAATTGATCACCATCATTTGGTTTTTCCTTTGATGTTTACTCCCTCACTATTATGAATGACATTTATCTTGTTAGTTGTTGATGCCTAGAGGCCACACCATGTGGTTATGACTTGAGTACTGTATTAATTAATTATCAGGTAGCAACAATTTCTTAATGACCTGAAGGCAGTAGCTGTACGTACTGAAGCTGCTGAAGACCAGTCTAGAAAGTGATGTCTCTTATCCCGCCTGTTTTGTTGTAAGCTTTCTTGGCACAGAAGTGTAGCATTCCACCTTAAATCAACCAGTATGCTCCTCATATATACACTATTCATTATATTGCAATTCTTGATTTTTATTTCATGCAATGACATTGAGAGGTAATTTAGATGCATTTTTCTAGACACAATATGGTAAGGGATTGAATGTGAACTCTCAATTTATATATTTTGTGGTTGTTTCTGGTAAAAGACGCTCTCTTTTAAAAATTAATACTTAATTTTATATTCATTTATCCTTAACCTCTAACATAATAACCTCTTTTGACTATATTGTTAAGAGTAGAGCTCAACAAATAAATTTAGACATGACATGTAACTTAAAGAGAGGGCTGTCACTTATACCCAAGCCCTCTCCAATCACTTAGTATACCCTCTATTGTGTTTTGGTGGTGTTGTGGTGGCTTGTGAGGAGTTATTAATGCATTCAGCTGTGGTGAACCTCATTGACTGATGGCCTGTCCCATGACCTTAAGGCATAAGTAACTTTGTCTTGGCAGGGTTTGCAAAATTATTAATTGTCTATTGACCTCTCCCTTTTTCCACATTTGTGTCAGCAGAGATTCCAGTATTGATCACTTTCTAACAGTCATTTACCAGTAACTAAACCGATTCATGTGATGAGTTAAGTCTTTTTTCAGTTATGATTGTCCTGCAAATGTTATTTTCAGTGACGATTGAATTATTTTTCTCCCTTGTTGAGTGTTGTTTTGAAGGAACTGTGTGGAGTAGGAGGAAATGCTTTGTGTGATAGCATAAACATTGGACTGTAAGGGTAGGGATTGAGCTCTTGAGCCAGAACTGAATTGTGTTATATCTTTTGTAGCACAGTAATGTTTTTACTTGTTTTTTCCCCTTTTTTATCAAGTTGTTATGTGATTGGATTTGAACATACAATTAATTGCTTAGAGCTTTGCTTTATGACTGTTCAGAAACTGCTCTGTACTTCAGTCAATATATTACAAATTTGTTGTTCCAGTAGGCTGTTGTTACAGGTTCTACATAGATGTGTCACTGATTACCAGCACAGTCGTGATTCCTGTCTGAAAACGTACGTGGTTTCCTGTTGTATAGGATTCAATCAAATTACAATTGTAACCATGTTTTGTGATTGAGACCTCTCCTTTCTCAATTATCTTTAGTCTATTTTTATGCAGTTCTGTTGCCATGAAACCCTCTTTGTTAATTTCCTTTAGTGAAGTGCCTTGTCATTTTTATTTTGTAATGATCAACACAGATATTTTCCTTTCTGAATCTTCCTATCATCTCCCATTTTACTGGTCTTTGTGTATACTGTGTGCTTGATCAGTTTCACTTTTCTAAAATGTTTTTCAATTGTCTGGATTAATGTGTGTGTCTGAGGAGTCCTAAACATGTAGGACTACTTAGTAGTAGTGTAATGTTAGCTGTTTTAAACTTTTTTTGTTGTCATTTTAATTCAGGTTAGATGTATAGCGTATTATTTTACAGTTGTGGATTTATTGTTGCCATTTAGTCAAAAGTTGATTGTTATGTTCTGGTTTTCCAAAGGTTTTTGTCTTGAAATGGTAGCATAGTGGCTATACAGTTTGATTTGTACCTCACAATATCAGAAATGAGTCTCAAAGTTAATTCTTTCTCCCTTGATCACATGCAAATAAGTAATAACCAATGAGTTTGAATCCTTACTTTCAGGTATTCTGATTGTGCTTGTAAAATTATGGTGTCACTCAGATTGTTATTTGGTTAATAATTTGTTGGGCGATTATTTTAACTTTTCTTCAATTAATGTATGCTTTGGGAATGGTGACAAACTTTTTTAAGTGTTAATTTGGGAGCCAAGCCATCCTTATTTTTTGTTTCTTGATAGGAAAGGAAGATATATTCTCTTGTTTTCTATGTTGAGAGATTTAACTGTTGAATAATTAATGACTTGTACCAGTTGTCAGTGTATTATAGACGATAGTTTTGCATCACAATATGATTTCTTTTCTTTTCTTTCCCTCACTCACAATCACACATTCATGGAAGGCAGAAAAAAATGAAGTATCTTGCTAACACTCTTTACTTAGTTTTCACTTCCTTGTTTGGCATTTTTAACAGCTATATACAATGAAAATAAAACGTGAAGAGACTGTATTCTTGATTCATACACAGGAATATCCAGCAAACCTGGAATTGGAAACTTGGTTAACCCAGATAAACCCAGATCTATTTCTAATTATGCTAGGGGAAGAATCCACTGAAATTAAGGTAGAGCTTTATCAAGCAAAGTAATTGATAGCTCGAATTTACAGTTTCCCCTCGAGGCGACTTACCACATATTATGTCAATGCTGTTGAGCAAAGTGGTGTCCAACTGAGCAGTTGGAAGACCGAACAGGTTGAGTTTTTCTTCAATTTCAGGAGGCCATTCTTGAAGCAAACTATCTATGTCAGGCATGGGCCTTCAACAAAGAATTAGGTCAATCACACTAATCAGTTTTGAGTAAACAACTGAAATTTATTTGTAGCAATCCACATTTACCTTGTATAATGGACTGTTGGTGGAGGTTTGGAGCGATGCAAGTCACTTATGTCCTTAATCCATTTCTCAATAGCTTTTCCATTCTTTTCCGCATCTTCAACTTGTTTTACAACCTAATATGTACACCATTACAGATATAAAAATTTAAAAACTATGTTAAAATAGGCCAAACATCTACTTCTTACATTAGCTGATGAACTTACTATAGCTTTTGCAGACGATTGCTTTGTCAGTGCTCTTAGCTGCAGATGTAAAACAGCAGGTTCACTTTGAGCTGCACATGGTTCATCCAAAACCTTTAAACCAACACCATCAGCTTTAGCATCTGGTCTCTGAACTTTCAGAAAAGCATCAATGTCACCCACTGCTGGTATAAAGTCTGGTACAAATGGTCGCAGTTTGAAATCTAAATCTATTTTCTGAGGCGTGTACCTAACAGCAATAAAAATGTTTATCATTTTATGTCACAGTTAAAAAACCGAATCATGATTTTCTTTGAACCAATAAATACCTGGTAATATTCTGAAACAGCTCCTTGATTTCAGTGCTTACAGCAAGATGATCGAATTCCTGGGGATCATATGATCTTCATCAACAAAAGATTATGAGATTTCCCTGTTAAACACAACTATTCAACAAAAAAAAAACCCTCAGACTTATCAATACCCTTCTAGATAAGCAGCTTTCACATCGTCGTCATCCTCATCGTCATCATCAGTGTTATCAGATTGGTCTGAACTGCCTGGGCGCAGTGTGCTGTCAGCTGCAAGACTCTGTCTTCTTATCGCGGACATACTACTCAGTGCCTTGTTTTGAACAGTGCTTTTCTGCAAAAGAAAAAAATGTCTCATTTTATTTTCTATCCTAGACTTTGGAAACTCACTTTCTTGTTTCATTTTGTACCTCTTGCCTGCGAGAACCACTGACAGACGAAGGGGGTGTTGCCACCTCTTCTGCATCAGATACATCTATACTCTCATCATACATGTCAAGGATACAAGACCTTTGTTGGGCTGTAGACCCACCACCATTCACGCAGACACATATGTTTGTGTTCAGGTATGTATGTTTATTGTTTTGGTTTGCATTCAAATTTGGTTGCTAGGATACCCGGACTACCGAAGGGGGGGTGGGCAGAAGGGGAAGGGAAGAGTGGAGGAATGAGGGGGGGGATGAACTGAACTGGGAACCTTGCGTTTGTTGTTGCTGATGTTATATACAGTAATTCTTTTTCATAAACGCTGATTGATAATTTTATATTGGCAGACAATATGAGCCAATCGTCCAACAAATGGTTGAAGAGAATCAATATAGGATAAGTTACCAATTGGTAAGTTTTTGTTTCCAACAGTTTTTTCCTAACCATAAACTAGTTTTAAAGTTTTTTTTTAATCTTTTGGTACTGATGTTTTATCTCTCCTTTAACGTTTTCTGAACAATTTTAAAATTCTATTGATTCATTTTCATGGTTTTGCTCATGATGACATTAGTCCACTCAAGTTAATGCTGTAAATCCATCACCCCTTTCCTATGACAGCTGATTAAAACTTCATTGTAAGACTAATGTTTTAGGAAAATGAAAAGAAAACACAGATGTGACACCTAGTGCTGGTTTGCCTACCATCAATGTGTGCTGCGAATCACTTTCTGGGCAGGATGAACCGGAGACGATCATATGGAAAATTTGGCCCTCTAGTAGGAGCAATTGATGAAGGCACAAGCAGTGCTCGATTCTTAGTAAGTAAATGCATTTTTTTTTAAACATTCATGAGTATTTTATCTACCCACCTAACAGCTACTTTAACCATTTTTAATTTGATTTTAGGTTTTTGCTGCTCAGACAGCAGAAGTCTTGACATATCATCAAGTCAGTGTGCCATCAATTTGCCCAAACGAAGGATGGGTTGAGCAAGATCCTCAAGTTCTTATGGATGCTGTTCTAGAATGTGTTGAGAAGACAGTAGAAAATTTGAAACATCTGGAAATTGATCCAAATGATATTGTTGCAATAGGTGTTAGTAATCAAAGAGAAACAACCGTTGTTTGGGATGTCACTAGTGGAAAGCCCCTATACAACGCAATTGGTAATTTCTCTTCTCAAAAAGTTTCATTCAATCTCACAACACCTTTACTGCATGTTCTCATGTTTTCAGTTTGGCTGGATATGCGCACTTCAGAAACCGTAGACCGTCTGCTAAAAAAGGCACGCAATCATGATCCAGAGTATTTGAAGCCATTATGTGGCCTGCCCATTAGTACTTATTTCTCTGCTGTCAAGTTACGATGGCTTCTTGATAATGTTAAAGAGGTTCAGGAGGCAGTCGCTGATGGCCGTTGCCTGTTTGGTACCATTGACAGCTGGATAATATGGGTAAATTTTTCATCCTTTACATCCAACAACAACATTTTTTGGCATGATTGGCTTATCTTACATTGTTTCTTCATCCAGAATCTCACTGGCCGGACAGATGGCGGATTACATGTTACTGAAGTCACTAATGCTTCACGAACAATGTTAATGAACATCAAAACATTAGACTGGGACGATGATCTACTAAAGTGAGTAAATTGTTATTAATTTTGTTGTATTCAAGAGAAAACTGACCTATTTTATACAATCTTGTACACCTTGTTTCCTTTTTTGTGTTTCTACTTTTTTAATCCAGTTTTTTTGAAATACCAAAAGAAATTCTCCCAGACGTCCACAGTTCATCTGAAATTTATGGATACATCACAACAGGCTCATTAAGTGGTGTTCCAATATCAGGAGTAAGCCTATTGTCTTGCTAAACTTTAAGTGCTTTTTATTCACCCAATTTTATTCATCAGTATGGTCCTACAGTAGCCTTTATTTTGCTCAGTGTTTAGGAGATCAACAAGCAGCTTTGGTAGGCCAAATGTGTTTCAAAAAAGGACAAGCTAAAAGCACTTATGGAACAGGTTGCTTCCTTCTGTACAACACTGGAAATGCGGTAATTTTCATTTAATGTGTATTTTACTAAGTCTTATTAACTCTTCTTTATCTTCAGTTGTTGCATTTATGTCCCAGGTTATTCAATCAAAACATGGTTTGCTGACCACAGTAGCTTACAAACTGGGACGCAACAAGCCTCCAGTTTACGCTTTGGAAGGATCTGTTGCTATTGCCGGGGCAGCCATCAAGTGGCTTCAGGAAAATTTAGGTTTATTTGATTCCATGGAAGAAATCAAAGATTTGTCTAATTACACTGGTCAAGTTGGTGATGTTGTATTTGTGCCTGCATTTTCGGGGCTGTATGCCCCTTATTGGCGAAAAGATGCTAGAAGGTATGCTCTCTGGAGAGATATCACAGTAGGTGTTTGCTGTGGTTCTTCTTTATGTTGATGGGGTGCAATAATTGTTTTATTTAGTGTAATTTGCGGATTATCTGAAGAGACTGAGAAAGGACATTTAATCAGAGCAGCTTTAGAGGCCGCATGTTTCCAAACCCGTGATATATTGGATGCCATGAATGCAGACTGCCACATTCCATTGAGTCGTTTACTAGTTGATGGGGGTATGACTGCCAACAACTACATAATGCAGCTTCAGGCAGATCTCAGTGGAATACCTGTCGGTATGTACTACTGGCACCATTTTTGAACAGTGCTTTCACATCCTGAAAACAGGATTTTATTAATTTCTCTGAACTACCTTTTTCAGTGCGTCCCCTTATGACGGAAGCTACTGCCTTAGGTGCTGCAATAGCAGCTGGTATAGCTGAAGGAGTGGCAGTGTGGGATTTAGATAACACTGTTGATGTTCCCTGTGATATTTTCTATCCACGTATGACGGACAATGGTATGTTTTTTTTTTATTTCATTGATACATTATTGGCTACTCTTCACAATTGCCTAAATGTTCCTCATATGAGCATTTTATTTTTAGAAAGAGAAATTCTTCATCTTAAATGGAAGAAAGCTGTTGATCGTAGTTTAGGCTGGGATGTGGATCCAGCAGAAGAGCCTACAGAAGGTATGTAAAATAATTTACTCATTAAATGTGAAGGATGCTAGGCTGTGACATAATTAAAAACAACAGTTAAAGATCATCCTATTGGTGAAGTTTGTCACATCAAATTTTTAGAAAATTCATCATAGGTTGTAAATTGAAACCAAAGCATGCAGACCTTCATGGCATGACCATGCACACTTCACCTTCAGAAATAGTCAAAATCCCTGCATTCCTCCCCTATAAGCCTCATGCTTGGTCCTCATTGGGTAACTTGGTGTTCTTATTGGTTCTTTTATTTCCCACCATCTACATTTTTCGTGTCTTTCTTTTTTTTTTTTTTGGTTGCAAAGCTTAACTTGCATTACCTTTTGCCTTGCTCCCTCAAGATGCGCTTCCTGTGGCTTTGGCTTCATTGCCCTCAGGCCTAGTCCACATGTCAAGTGGTGAGTTAAATTTACTTCCAGTCTCAGAGGAGAGATTGGAAAGTAAGTTTTCACAAACTCTGGTTTGTTAAATGTAGTTGATTTAAACAAATTATTCTCTTGCTTTCCTCTTGATTTTCTCATTTGAAAGGGTTCTAAAGTTTGTGTTTGAGGTATTATCGTCTTCCCTCTCTCATCTCTTTTTAGTTTCATTTACAAAATTGTTTCATTGTTTTTTTATTTATCTTGCTTAAGAGTAGGGGCCAATATCATTGAAATGTAGTTTCATATTATTTAATAAAAAGATAGTCCAAGCTTTATGTAGGATTTTTCTGATAGATATTTTGTTGAACGTAATTGTCTTCTCAAATTTTGTATTACAATGTCTGTTTACAGGAGATAAACATTCATCAATGGTGTCAACTATTCCAGCTGGCATCTTTCTTTTGACAACGCTTGGTCTTTTAGTTTTTGCTCGGTGGCGCAGTGGTCAACTGTAAGAACCTTACAAATCTATCAGAGTATGATATAAGGAAACCAAAATAGAATGGTTATGCCTGCTCTTGCCTTTCCTTTGAAGAATTTTGCAATGCTGTTAAGTTAAAAACATTGAATTTGTTTTCCTTTAGAATATGTTAATATGTCAATCTGAAATGAAATCCATGTGTTCATCATTGATATTAGAATTATCAAATCATTCTTTCACACCTTGGCATTTCTCCTCTTTCCATGTGATTTGTTCTTGTAGTCATTTTATGTAGCCTGTTTTCAGTCTCTTGTTTGCTTGTGATATTATTAAATATTTGTCATCTATTGTCATCACACTACAATATGTAAATGAACAAATTCAGCTGAAGAGCTTTTCCGCGTAACTAGTCATAAGTGACTGCTCAACTGTCGTTTTCTAGTTTTTATTGTGGAAATGCAGGGATCTTTTATTGGGTCCATTATTTATCTTCTCATAGACCAGGATTCTTTTCTAGTCAGTAGATTTAAGGACCTCTTTTAGTCAGATTCTGTCAGCATTGTTGTTAGTGGCAGCTAAGGCTGTTGCATGTTGTTACATTGCTTGATGGACGATGATTGCCTGATGAAAGCGGCTTCCAATAAACAAAAACAAAAGCTCAACTTAATTTTTTGTATTATTTTTTTAACTGTTATGAATGTGCAGTTACATGCTCGATACCCTTACCCACCATCGTGCTCTACCCATTGAGCAACATTAGTTGAGTGAGGCAGAAACCAAATCAATAATCAATGCCGGCGCGTCAATGCATAAAGCTTCTTCGAAAAAAAAAATTAAACAATTGTCTCTTACGAGGATTGCCATACAGTGCGGCCCGTCGTCACCCCGTGGGCCCGTGGCCGTTATCGCTAGGGGGCCTCGGAGCAGCGGGGCGGCGGTCGGCACACGCCAAGTAGGGCGCCAGTGACATGGCTCTGCGGTCCCTGCTGCCGCCGCTCCTGGCCTTGCTCGTGGCAAAGCCCTCTGCCGGCCGGCCCGGCGATCGAAGGCAAGTCCTTTGTGGTGCGCTGTGCACTACGGTGCCTGAGCGCCGTCAAGTATGAACTTTGCTTGAGTTGAACCACAAACTGTGCGTTTGCCGCCAGGGCCTGGGACCGACAGCCTGGCCACTCTTCGACCTTGGCGTCCTCAACGCAGCGAAGTGCAACGATGACGACGACGTCATCAGTGCAGCAGCTGCGCTCCGCAGCGACGGAGGCCTCCACGCTGCGCCACCGCGTCGTCCACCTGACCGTGCGCAAGGTGCCGGACGTGAAGGCGACACCTGGCGGGTCCGGCGCCGCGCCCAGCCTGCAGGGGCTGATGCGCATGTCACCGATGGGCGGCGCCGCGCTCATCGGCCACGCCAGGCACATCGCCGCCACCGTCGTGAGGAACGTGCTCAACGCCGGAGTGGAAGTCATCACGTACGTCATCGAGTATGTGTAATGTGTGGCCCGGTGTAGCCCGCAGCCGGCCGAGCGGAAGGCCGGGCCAATAAAGGAGCAACTCTCCCCCACGCACTTTGTTTCATCGCGCCGCCCGGACCGCGCCCACCCGCGCAGCGCCAGCAGAGCGTAGGGAGGCTGGCTTGGGAGCGCCTGCCGGTGTAGGCAACATCTCCACACGCGACGGCCGAGTGTGGCGGGTTGGCCTACCCCTCTGTTCGCAGGCGCTCACAGACGCGACGCGACGGGCGAAACCAAAGCAGCGGTGCACGGCAGCTGATGGGACGGATGGTGGAAGGTGCCTCGCTTCGCTCTGGAGAAGCCAAGCCTTGGGGCGGGGGTCGGACCCTAGCACCGGCTGGGTCCCCGTTGCGCCGGTCGCTCGCTGGTCCGGCCCGTGCGCGTATCGCCGGCGCGTGCTTGTTGCCCCGCCCCCACCCCCACCCTACCCCACTCCACGCTGCCGGCCCGCCGCCGCCGCCGCACCTTCGGCCCTTCAGTCCTGAGCCGGCCGCGACAACGATCACACAGCATCCCGCGACGCCGCAGACCCAACCCCAGGACAGCGACGTGCTCGCAGACGGCGCTGCTTGCAGGACGACGAAGGACACGCCGCAGACCCAACCCCAGGACAGCGACGTGCTCGCAGACGGCGCTGCTTGCAGGACGACGAAGGACACGACGCGACACGGAGGCACCGGGGAGACACCGCATGGCACCTCGGCGTGCCCTCGTCTAGCCGGTGTTCACATTCACAGCGACCGGTGAGTCTCAAGGAGCGCACTGCTGTCACTAGATACTAGAGCCCGGAGTCTTCGACAAGTGCAGATGTGTGTACTTTCTCTTGCCGATCTAGCCCGTTTTAGGAGACTCCTGGGAAACACCAATCGTTGTGTTCTTCCCTCAAAAGATTGCATTTTCTCACAAGGGAACTTTGATGCGAACGCTCGCAAATGCATGCCGTCAGCGCCGTGCAGTAAGGAATAAGGGATACCCACTGCAACAAGTGTTGGCAGCGGACCGTGAGAGCCAGCGCTTGCTTCTGTTTGTTTGTTTGTTTGTTTGTTTGTTTGTTTGTTTGTTTGTTTGTTTGTTTGTTTATTTATTTTTGTGTGTGTGTGTGTGTGTGTGTGTCCGGCACGCTTGGGGGGTGAGAAGGGAGGGGTGGGGTGAAAGGCTTGACAACTCACAGGGAGTTCCCCGAAATGCCTCACGCCCTGGCATGCGCCCGACCGAGCGAGCATCCAGCTAAGCAAAAAGGGGGAGGGGGAAGTAAAACGTACAGGTTAGCGCACACACACACACGCACACACAAAGAGAGCGCGGTGACCCATACTGGCACTAAAAACCCACTCGTGGGTGCAAAAGTTCGGCTGGTGTGTATGTGTTTGTGTGAGGTGTGTGTTGGCACTCCCGCGGGACCGCTCCGTGGGGCTCGCTCGGTGATTCGGCATACCGGGTTTCACTCCCCCCCCCGCCCCAGTACATTGTGGACTGCTACTTGTGCTCCGATCCTCATGAATGTCGACGTCTACGATACATGTTTTCGTTTTCTTTCCCTGCCGCGGGCGCGGCGCCACGGCGTGGGCCTAGCAGCCTAGCGGCGTCTGCGCCGCGGCCCCCTGCCTGTCCATTGACACCGACGCCCCTTCCCCTCCTCGCCGATGTTCGCGGGGTGGCGCCAAGCGGATGTGGCATGTGTATCGCATCATGAAAGACTAGCCCGCACCGCGCGCCGCGCAGTTCGTACATACGTGCGATGCGGGCCGCCAGACGGTCGGACGGACATACGCACGCGTGTGCGCGTTTGCTTTTGCACGAGGTGCAGAGCGAGCATTTTTTCCGCCACCGCCCCACGACCGCCCCGCCCCGCCCCGCCACGGCGTGCTAATGTCTCAATTTGTCGCGGCGCCGGCACTGTAAATCTGGCCGCGGTGCGCCGCCCTGCGCCGCGCGCTGAAATATTTGCGGTCGTCGTGGCGCCGTCCTCTGCACCGCCGCCGCGCCCCTCCGTCTCTCACACCCCGGCGAAAGGCCCCACCGTCAGTGCGATAGAGACAGAGCGGCGAAGGCACTGCTGTTGATCGGAATCTCGGAATCAGCCTGCTGCCGTCTGCACCGCGCACAGCCCTCCGCGACAAGAAGAAGTGGTGGTGTTCACGACGAGCCCGCGAAGCGCGAGTCGGCAGGGACGGGGTGGGGTGGGCAGCCCAGCCTCGTTACCCGGGCGGCGGTTGACTGCGGTTGACGGGCACGTGGCGCCCCGTGGCGGGCCATGTGATGCTGCGCAGCGCCGCACGCCGCACGCCGCCCCGCCGCCCCGCCGCCCAGCACAGAGGCCGCTTTGTTTGCCGCCGCGTGCCGGCCGCACCGAGCCGGCCGCCAGACAAGGACTACACGGACTGCAACAACAAGGCTCCAGCACCACGTAATAGCCATGTCCGCCATGTCGCCGCTGCGCTGCCGTCCCGGTGCGGCCTGGCCAGAGCCTTGCCAGGGCCTGGCGTGGCCCAGTTCGGCGATGGGTTGGACCGAGCCTCGCCCTCATGCCTCGCCCCAGCCGGCACTGCTGGGACGGCCAATTTGCAGACGGCCGCGGCGTCGCGCTTTGCCGGTGTGCGGGCACAGGGACGCGGGGCGCAATGGAGCGTGGGGCGGCGCAGGCGGGGCGGGGGCGGCCGATTGAAAACGGAATCACCAGTCCGCTGTCCCGGCATTGCTTCCGGGTCCACGTAGAAATGATAACTGGAGGCGCAAGTTGGATTGGGAGGGCGGCTGAGGCCTGGAAGCTGAGGCCTGGAGGCTGGACCCTGGAGAGCCTAAAGCCTTGCGCTAATCTCCCTGGGATGACGGAGAGGCAGTGGGCTGGCCGCGTCTCGTGTTGCGCGGAACTTGAGTCTAATTAGTCACCGGGGGGGAACCTCTGCTTTTTTTCCCGCCACGATTGCCGACGATAACAAGCTGGGAATCAGAGTACAAAGAGCCTCGCTGGGTTTGCGTGGAGCCCTCTGACGCCAAGGTTCCAAAACCCGAAACCAATAAAGCTGAAAGTGGCGTCGATGACTTCATGAGATCTCAAGGACGCATAAATTAATTGAGTTTACATTCTGTCAGTACGTATTTTTTCTCTCTCTCTCTCTCTCTCTCTCTCTCTCTCTCTCTCTCTCTCTCTCTCTCTCTCTCTCTCTCTCTCGCACACACACACACACACACACACTTAATGCTCGTCTATAAACTCCGCGTTAGGACCCACCCTACCTCTCCCTACCCCACCCCGCCTTGTCATCGGGGCAATGGGGCGTTGTGCCGGGCAGTGCCGGGCATGCGGTGGGGCGCGCGGCCAGGGAACGACCCCGGCCCGGAAGTGAGCTGGAAAGCAGGAGTTTTTTGCGAGGTAAAAATGGGGCCAAGGAGACGCGACGAGACGGTCTGCGGTGAGGGATGAGATGAGGGACGAAGCGAACCCTGCGCCGCGCCGCGCGCCGCCCGACGGGGCCCTGGCCGGGGCGGCCCCTCACCGGCGGCCAGCGAAAAGTACTGCTACAGCGACACAGCGCCGCAGCGCAGAGATTCCACCCCAAACTTTTCCGAATGAATGAGCCAACTTCGGCACGGCTGGGCAGGGCGGCGTCTGCGGCACTTCCGCGAAAGAAAGGGAATTCGGGAAGGATGGGGGGGGGTTAGGGGGGCGCCTTTCATCGGAATCCCGCAGCGCGTGCTGGCTGCTTGGCGTCGGGTTAATCGAGCCAGGCATTAGGGAAGGGAGTGATATGCCAGGAAAAGAGCGTCACGCTGTGACTGTTCGAATCCCGCGTATGACAGCGCCCGCCCGGCCTCCCCCACCCCCTGCCCTCGCCCTGCTCTTCCCCGCGGCCTGGCGCCGTCGCCGTCGCGAAGCGCCGCGTCTTCGTGATACACACACCAGACTCCCGCGCGCCGCGTATCTCCCGCCCTGGCCGCCGCTGTGCTCGCCCGAATGACTCTAAATTTAGCGATATGCGAGTGGGCAGCGCGGGAAAGGCTGTGGTGAGGCGCAGCGGGGCTCGGTGCCCCCCCCCCCCACACACACAAAAAAACACCCCCCCCCACACACACACACTTGCGGCCTGGGATGATGAAGGGGGATTTACGACTCGGACGACAAATGGGAATACGTAAATTTATCGCCGCGCCCTGCGTGTTGTGTGTTGCAGGTCGCCTTGCAGGTCGCCATGAAGTCGGAAGACAAGAGCGCGGGCCGCGTCCGCATCGCCGTGCTCGGCAAGTTCAACGTCGGCAAGTCAGGTGAGTGACGGGGTCCTGTGTCACAAGAAATGCCCAAAAAAGTGTGTGCGAACGATCTTAGCACACTGAGCGAGGGAGTGCTGCCGCTTGGGGTCGTTGTTGTTGTTGTTGTTGTTGTTGTTGTTGTTGTTTGTTGGTCGTCGTGCGACTGGTGGAGTGCTTTTCCCGGCACTAAGTGGGCGGCCGGGTTTACAGAAGTCGGCTGACTTTGTTTCGCGGAACCACCCCGCCCACCCCGCCCACCCCGGCCAGCCCTGCCGCGCGCATCTGCCACTGGCGCGGCGCTACCCTGTTCTACTCCCTGCCCTGCCGGCCTTGATAAAAAGGAACAAGAAAAATAATCCTGTCTGATGACAAAAGCACAGGGGCTAGGGCCACTGTGTCAGGGCGCCAGGCTGACAGGGTGCCGGGTGGACATCGATTGGTTTGCACAGCCACCAGTGTTTTGTCCCTCTGCCGGGACAGGCGTGCACGGTCCGACCAGGTTCCCACGGCCGCTCCAGCAGTCCCCAGCAGCTCAGTCCCGGTTCAAGGTCGAGGGTCTCGCAGTGGAGGGCATGTTGTCGGGCAGTGGGCTGACCATGGCCACGTTTCAAATGGGCCCGGGTGGTGCGCCCCGTCAGTGGCGAGGGAGAAAACAACAACGGGTCTCCGTTTGATTGGCCATACTGCGCCATGCAGCGCCATGCGGCGGCACGGGTTTGCGTGTACAGCGTAGCGCGGCAGCCGGACGATGGTGGTTTTCCTCGACCTGTCGATGACCAGGCTTTCCGCCATGCCTAGGGTGCTTCTTCTTCGAGCAGCTCGGAACGGCAATGGACAGAATGCAAACGAGAAGCGCGCTCGCGACACGGAGAGCGGAGCGGGCGCTTCGAGCGCAGGACACATTGCGCTGAGGCGTCGATCAGGGCGTGGGCATTACAAGTCCGGGGCTGGGGAAGGAGGGGGGGGGGGCGCTTGCTGATATCAATCTTTTCCACTTTGGACAGCGAGGATCTGATTCAACAAGCCCACCCCCGGCCCGGCCCACCCCCCGCGCAGGGTTCGAGGAACTCTCTGCCGCGCTCAAGGCTCCAGGCTTGAGCGGCTTGAGGCTCAAGGCCGCTCCGGAAGACGGGCATTAGTCGGCAGCCGCACGCCTGGCTAACGAACTGACAGGCAGGCAACCCGCGGTACACGCGCCCACTCCCACTCCGCGAGGAGCCTCCGCTTCGGCTGTTCGCCTATCAATTTGAAGCAGCGGGGTGCCTCGCCTCGCCGCCCCCGCCAAGGCAGCCGAGGCAGCCGAGGCAGCCGAGGGCCTTGGCTGGCCGGACGGCAGGGTCAGGAGAGCAGCCCGTCGCCGGTAAGACCCCTTTGTCTGAAGGACGGCCTTGGCCAACGCCACGGCGTCACGGCCTTCGTGAAATCCACGCCCCTGCTGGCCTCTTGCGCGGCGGCGACGTTTGCGCGTCCAGCAGCACCGTGGGGAGCAGGAAGGCGCAGGACACTGCCGAGAGCCCTCTGCCGCGGCGTAGTAGCGGCCGACCGACCCCGGAGAGCTACAAGTGTGTTGTTGTGCTGCGTCGCGCGGGCCAAAGACCTGCTGAGAACACCAAAGGTGGACCGGAGGAAGGGAAGCGGGGAGGGGGGGGGGACGTGTCGGGGTGTTTGTGTACTCTCTTTTAGGGTGGCCGAACTCACGCCCTCCCTAACTCCCTCCCTTCACTCTCCCTCCCCCCCCCCCCCCGCAATCGCGGCCCGCACTGGGGCTCAGTTCACTGGCTTTGTCTTTATTGGCTATCGGGACAGAGGGTTGGTTTTACAAGGGGAATATCACTTTCACAGGCAGCGCGGCGCGGCGTGGCGCGGCGCAGACAGAGGCTCGGCCGGCCACTAACAGTGGGACGGGACGGCTGGGGGCCATGAACCTGACTCAACTGCTCTGACTTTGTGTCCCGATTGGACTCGTCATCTGCTTCTGCCCTTCCTTTTCTTTTTGTCCCAAAGGCTCGACGACCGTTCGCCCCGCCGGCCCGCGCGCTTTGTTACTGCCCTCCAGGGCCGTCCCGCGCGGCCGGGGCGGAGGGCCGGGGCGAGGCCGGGCAGCCTCGTCGAGGCCGCCGACCCTCGTATCGGCTTTGCGACGACGCGTGGCCGTGAAGAGTGGGTCCAGCAAAAGGGCAGTTTCATGTAACAGCGCAGACATTTTCCAGTTAATTTCCAAGAGGCAAGCCGCGCTGATCGAACCAGTCTTTTCGCTTTTGCGGATTTTACTCGCGGTTAATCCCTCCTTGGCAAAAAAAAAAAAAAAAAAAAAAAAAAAACACGCTTGCCGACAACGGGACCACAGCCGCCTAAGATGACACTGGTTTAAAAACGGGTCGATTTGTTGTCTCATCTCTCTTATCATGTATCATTCCGTCAACAAATCAAGCGACAATAACTCTCCCCGGACAGTATCTGCGCTATTTGGAGACAATTCTGAAATCAACGGCATGAGCGGGGCGGTCAGAGCCCAACCCTAGGCCCCACGGCCGTCGCTCGCTAAGCGTGGTGCGCCCATTGTGGGGCCGTCCTTCCCCCTCCCAAACCCCCGCGTTGAGTAACTCACCCCGTAACGCGCGAACGCGCGGTTTTTTTTTTCTCTCCCCGCAATAAGTCTGGAAACCAGGCTAGGCTAAATTCTGCGCGCGAGGTGAGGGCGAGGTGCATCGTACTTATGTCGCCTTGCCAGAGCGACGCCGAGTACAGTGCACTGCACACAGCTGTACACCCAGAAAAATGATTTCTTCAATCAAGTACAATATTTTTCACTTGATTCAAGATAAACTGAGTGTCAGATCAATACTAATAGGCTTTGCATTCATTCAACCGTAACCATATCAAGAAATTTCTACTTCACCCAAAGCAAGAATTTTACCTATAGGCACATTAATGCAAAAAAATTACTTGCATCAAGTAAACTTTACTTGATTCATGAAATCATTTTTCTGGTTGTAGCATCAAGGAGCCGCGCGATTCAAGTGATGATTGGTCTTGTTCATGTTTTTTTTTTTTGCGTCCCTCGGCCGTGTCTTGAGTGTGTATGCAGGAGACAAGTACATACTTATCTCTTGGTGATGCGCGATGGGCCCGTGGGGCCTCTTGACGCGGGGAAGAATGACCCTTGCTATTCATCCTCGGTTCCTCGGCCCCCGCAACCTGTTAGTCGTGGCCGATCGACCAGCACCAATCACCGATCCGTCCAGGGGAAGTCCGCGGCGGGGAGGGGGAGGTTGTTGGCGGCTGTGTTACGCATCGGGGTGGTTCGGCGCCATTCGCCGCGGCCTGCGCCCTTTCTTATGCAACATCGGCCGTGTGTATAACGTTCCCGCCCGAAGCGTAGCGCGCAGCAGGGCAGCAGTAGAGTCCTAGATGTGTTAGGGAAACGCAGGGTCAGTACCCTGGTCCGCCATCTTGAAACGAACCTGAGAATGTTTTTCAATCATAGCCTCTAGTCAAGCTACAATCGGTTCGCGTACTCCAGCTTCAACGGGTTTGTCGCCAAGAGCGAAAAACCGCTCCGCCGATTCGTTCCAATTGGCGGGCTTTGGGCAACCTTGCGTTTCTCAAACACGTCTAGGACCCTTGGCAGCAGAACAGCAGGGTGATTCCGAACCGTAACTGTCTCTCCTCCCGCACTCTGAGCGTCCCGTCGCAAGGGTGTGCGAGAGAGGCAGAGCGGGGCCACAGGATAGGCAGCCCGCACTCAGGGGAAGTCGTCGAGGCCACGACGCGGGGCGACGCGGGGCGACGCGTCCCTCGCAGCAGCGGGGCGGGAGTAAATATTTTGCAGCGCCAATCACTTTGAACTGCGGATGCCCGCGCGGCCGGCCGGCCGGGCCCGAATAAATGGGGCGGACTGCGTTACCACCGCCTGGACCGACATCACGCGCACGCTTCCACTTGGAGTTCCCTCCAACCGCACCGCACCACCACCGCACCGCACGGCCTAACCTGCACCTCCCTCGTGTGTTGCAGCTCTCATCGTCAGATACCTCACCAGGAGATTCATCGGGGAGTACCGCTCCAACACAGGTGAGCATTTTCTCTCCCCACGCGAGAGTGAGCAGCATCCGGCGGGGCGTTTCCACGTTCCTCCACGCGTCTCCGCTTGACGTCAGTGCAGGGCCAGGGCGGGCCCTCCACGGTGCAGGCGCGTGGGAGCAGGGACCAAGGGCCCGGCACGCGTTGGGCTAGGCCGGCAAGAAGGCGGTGAAATGCAGCGTCCAGCGGGGCGCTTCTTCGCTCTGTCTCTGTCGCACTCGTGGGGTTCTCCGGCAGGGTGCGAGAGAGACAGAGCGACAAACCACGCCGTGACGCCCTTCAGGGCCTCCAGCATGGAGTCCAGGTCCGGCGCGACCGGTTTTTCAGGTGCCCTCTATGCGTCACCAGGGCCCTGGCGATAACAGACACCGGTGACGTCAGGAAAGGGATCATCGTATGGCCGTCCACGGCAGGGCAGGACGGCGGCGACGACGAAGGAGAACAAGTTGAGACGCCAGGTCGACACTCTTTTGACTTTCCATTCCGTCGGTGTGGGAGTAGGGCTCTGCCGAGTCGACGCGATGGCGCGGCGACGGCGTGCTGGACGAGGAAAAGCAAGCAGGACGAAGCTGGGCGGGTGGAGCCGGGGATGCGTCAAAGGGCCGCGAATCAAACGCCCCCATTATAACCAACCACCACAATGGGCGCGGCGGCGCGGGGTGTGGCGGGGCGGGGCTTGGCGTCCAAACTTGGCGGCGCGCCAAATTAGAGGGCGCCCTAAGGCTTCGTTACGCCTCCCCGTTATGGCGTAACGGAACGACGCACCCTCGAGTACGCGGCATGCAGGGGGGGGGGGGACCTGACGACCCATCCGCGCGAACACAACTCAGACACGTCCTCCGGAAGCACTCGAATGACGCTCATGACGGTACCAACGGATTCCCGTTCGGCGGGTAATCCGCATTGCCGTCCCACCCAGTGCTTGGTTCGTCATAGCCGGGGACTGTGGAGCTCAAAAGCGTCTCGAAACCCAACACCCCA
>CM060087.1:17880089-18164901 GCA_030522485.1 Stenchaetothrips biformis
TCAACTGCAAGTTTTGTAAAGAACTCATCCAAAATGTTACTTAAGCAATTCTCTGTTCAAGCGAATGCTTGAAGAGTTCTGCGTTTCATTTTCTGCCGGGGGGGCGAGGCTAGGGATATTTTGTATGAAAACCTTACTAGGCAGTAGTTTTTTTGAGCGGCATATTTTAAATGTTACAGTCAAGAGACATTAACATCCAGTAGTGGAAAACATTAATACACTCATCCTCTAAATGGGTTCTGCAGTTCTGCATCAAACACCAATAATGTACGCCATGTACTCCCACCAGACGAGAGTAGTACCATGTTATCGAACACAAAACGTGGCACAGCCAAAGCTTTGTTGATGTCGTTTTCTTCCATTGTATTTGTTCTCGCCCGTACACGCGGCAACACTAAACAATCATTAAACATAAAGTAATAAATTAATGGTCAGTTTTCTGCTCTCAGTCTTCTTGAGGCCACACCACGCTCTCTATCCAAGGCACGTAAGTGGCCACCCTGGTGTAGACACCGGGCAGGCCGATGCCGCAGGGCGGCCCGAACGACACCAGCCCCACCACCCTGTACTGGCAGTAGGGGTCCACGTTGGTGGGGACCTGCAGGGGGCCGCCAGAGTCTCCCTGCGAACAGACGAACGCACAAACGGGGTAATTAGACTAGAGCACCAGTGGCACGCGCACTGTACAACTCATAAGATTAAAACCGCCGACTCGGTCGCTCTGTCTCTCTCCAACTCGTGGGGGACTTCCCGCCAGAGTGCAGCCACCCGCGTCACTCGGGAGATTGCCATGGAGCGGCAAGAGGCACTCTCCGGCGAGAGACATTAATCAATGCACCGCGCGGGTTCCGCTTCTCCGAATGACTGTAGTGCGCGGGGCGCGGCCGGCGCGGCGGTATTACCGGGCAGGTGTCTCTGGGCGACGCTCCTCCGGCGCAGAGCTGCGAGTCGATGATGCCGCGGCTCAGCTTGATGTCCGCCGTCTCGTTGATGGCGCTGCGGCAGCGGTCCGTGGGGATCACGGCCAGGTTCACCTTGAGCAGGTGCTCGCTCTGGTCCTCCGCTGCAAACAGCTCGGCGTTAGTCTGGCGTTTCAGCACGCGGCGCGGGTATACAGGAGAGGGGCCCCCTTACCGGGCCCGGTGGCGCCCCAGCCCGTGGCGATGGCGTTCAGCCCCGTGGGGTCGCCGTCGGAGTCCGTGTGCAGGCACGCGGGCCGCACGTAGTCGTTGATGACCGCCGGCCTGCAAGACCAGTCCCGTTAGGAGGCGCGCGGCCACAGCCAAGGGCCAAGTCGCAGTGCTACTCACCGCTGCAGCCTGAGCAGGGCGATGTCGTGGTAGCGCAGGCTGCTGCGGTAGTTGGGGTGCGTGATGATCTCCGCCACCTCCAGGAGCTGCGGCGAGGCGTTGTGGTGGGGCGCCGCGGTCCGGTTCAGCGCGCCCAGCAGCGCCCACCGCACCGCCAGCCTGCAAAGCCACCCGTCAGTGATGCGAGCAAATAACCCCAGCATTGACCGACGCAGCGACTCCTCACCCGCTGGACCGCGAGATCTGGCAGTGCGCCGCCGTGAGGACGAAGCTAGGGGAGATGAGAGTGCCGCCGCACGCGTAGTCCACCTGCTTCCTGCTGCCGTAGCCGAGCAGCGCCTGTCGGCAGGAAAAATCTTTTTGCATTTCATGTCCTCTCGGAGAGGCTTTGACTCGACGCCCTCGACGCCACTCACCATGTGCGGGAACTCCATGGGATCGACCTGCTTGCCCCCGGAGATGAGCTCGACGCGGTAGTGGCAGCGGTCCGTCACCTCGGTGCCCCCCAGCATGAGGGCGGCCGAGGGCTCCTCGCGGCACACGTACCGCACGAACTCGCGGCACTCTGACGGGCAAACGAGCGATGAGTGTGAGCGGGCGGCCGCGGGTTCGCGCCCCGCTAGCGGCATACTTAGTTTTATCGGGTTTTTTTGGCGGCGAGGTGCTTATTACCGCCTCCAATCCATGTTGGTGTGACCTCACCGCTGCTATTAACTTTGCCCCAGTCCCCGTCCGTGTCAGTCGAAGGCCACACCGCGCGGCATGGCGGGGAAGGCCCAGCGGCCAGCCGCGGCCAGCCCCTAAAGTACTAGATACTCACTCTGCCTGGCGATGTCGCCGGGGCGGTACCGCCGGTTGGAGCCCGACTGCTGCAGATGCTGCTGCAGTTGCTGCAGGCTCTGCTTGCAGGTGACGGGCTCGGGCTTCACCAGGACGCCGCCGGGCCGGGGCGGCGCCATCACGCGGTTGTCGGTGTCCTCCTCGGGGCAGCACACTTTGGGATGCCGGCCGACGAAGCCGCACAGCTACGGTCCCAAAATGGTCACTTTTATGGCTATGACGTGCAAGTGAGATTCGGATGGAAGTCGTCCGGGAGCGGCTAGGACCGCGCCGAGGGTGCGAGACGAGTCCAGTACTGTACTGTACCTGGGGATACATGTTGTTCCTGAGCTCGCGCAGAGCGCTGGGACAGGTCGTCAGCATGCGGCACTGGCCCGTCACGTTGCGCGTCTGGTGGAAGCATGGCTCCGCTGCGATTCAGAACATTTGGCTGAGACTCGGTGGCGAGACTCACCTCTTGCAGGCCTCTTGATCAAAATTTCAATAATAAAGTATTACTGTCATGGCATTGCGCCCCTTTCCGGAGCGCACCGACGAAAGCGGCAATAACAACACACAGACACAGACATACACACATACACACACACACACGTATGCCTGTGGTACAAGGCCCCCTGGCACCGCTTCAAAGCGCTTTCTAAGGCTCTCGTCTGGACAGCCGCCCGGCGAAAAGAATCCGGTGGATCGCGGCATGCGGTCAAAACGACGAGCCCTAGGTTCAAAAACACCACCACACAAAGTTTCATTCCCCCCCTTTTTTTCGGACGCGGCGCACTTACGACTCGAGGTGAGCTGCTCCTTGGGGAAGCGGAGGGCGGCGCTGGCGGCCTGGGCGGGCCGCATCAGCGCGCAGAGGGCCAGGGCCGTGGCCAGGGCCGTGGCCAGGGTCGTGGCCAGGGCCGCCAACGGGAGCCTCTCCGCCAGCATGGCGCGCTCGAAGGCGTCCGCGGCGAAGGCGAAGTGAGTGGTGCAGCCGGGCGGATCAACTGCTCGCGTCTGCCGCACTCCACTCGCAGTCGTCCTGCAGGTCCTTCTCCGGCGGCCGCGACCGCCTTTCTGGCTTCTCCGGCTTGGCTTTTGCCTTGCCTTTGCGTCCGTGACGCACATTCGCAGTTTTACTCTTCGGCTCGGCCTCGGCTCCTCTGACTTCGGCTCGACGTCGGTTTGCTGGACGAGTTCGAACGGAGGAGAGGAGTAAGTGACTATGTGAGTCCCAGGGCGCCGTGCCAAGTGCACCTCTTTTCTCGTGGGTGTACTTGTACCGCACTTTCTGCTACTCAGGCCATCATTGTAGTGAATGTCAAGTTCCGAGTGGTGCTGTACCTCGAAGTCGCTTCGACCCATTCATTGAAAGCCCGAAGGGGTTCCTGCACACGACCACCACCCGTCGTCCAGACTCCCCACCCTGCGGCTCTCTGCGTCCGATCCCGCCGTCCAGCAGACGAGTCAGTCACTGAGATTTGCGGTCATGCAGCGCAGCGCGAGCGTTCTGCGTTCTCGCGTCCTTGTGCCCTGCTCTCGGGCCTGCTGTGTAATCCCAGAGCCCACTCTCCGCGGGGGCCGCCGGTGGGTAGGCAGCCGATCGCACTCCCGTGCCATGTGGGTGTCCTGCCAGCGCCCGGTGGGGGCCCGTCCGCGGTAGTCCGCGGACCCCTCTGCAGACTCCTGCTCGTCCTGTATACGTGACCACAGGACTCGAGTATGGCGCGTTACAACAGAGTTTTAATCCCGCCGAACATGCTGCCTTATCGCAGCAAAGCATGGGTTATCCTCTCATGACCGGAAGGCAAGGACTGCTGGGATTCGCGCCAGTTCGTGCTTCGGCTCGGCTCGCCGCCGCAGCCTTGAGATTACTCTGCGAGCGCCGCGACGCTTTCCTGAATCGGAAGGACGTCGCAACGCACTGTCCCAGCACGAGCACGACGGCCACCGCGGGAGGCGGGGGGCGTCGCTCTGGAGTGGACTGTACCTGAAATATCAAACCCACACATGAAGGGAGCCGGGGGCAAGGAGGGCATATACAGGCGTGGGTACAGGTGGAGGGGGCGATGGGCCGTGGTGGGGGTGGGGGTCAAAACCGCACTCCGGAGCGTGGCAAGGCGGGGCGGGGCGGGGCGGGGCGTGGCGGCTCCCCTTCAGCATGCCGGCCCGCTTCTTCTTCTTCTTCTCCTCGTCCGAGCGACCCCCCTCCCTTTCCCTCCTCTCCAAGTAGGAAAAGGACAGACGCTGGGTGCGACGCAGGTGCTCCCCGACCGCTGCTGCCAGCTCTGGCTGCCCGGCGCGGCTGGCGGCGTGGCGGCGCGGCAGAGCGGCATGCTGGCGGCATGGGGCATGGTTGTTCATCGTTCATCCTTCAGTGGACTCTCGTCAGGCGAACGAAACACACCGCCCGTCGTTAGGCGCTGCGTGTCGCGTCGATACGCCCCAGGCCGGCGAGCTGCTCGCCCTAGTGCAGCCAGAGCGCGAGTGGTGCAAGTGTCTAGTGTGTGTGTGTGTGTGTGTGTGTGTGAGTGCGAGCGTGCGGGTGTGTGATTCAGGTGGCCCCGCCCCCTCACGCGAGCCAGTGGAATGCGATCAGTGTGTCCTTGAAGTGATTTGCTTCGAGGGTTCGAGGATGTCCGTCGGGATACCGGCCGCCCTACGCCGTGCCCTGCTGTAAGGACCGGTCCGGAACACAGGGCCCTTCCTCTCTTCCCGGAATGAGCGTGGATCCCCGGAGGAGAAACCAGGAGCAGCAGCCGCGTTGAACAACGCCAACCGCCCGGCCAGCATCACCATGGCCTTGTCCGCGTCCTCGCTGTGGGCGGCGGCGGCCGTCCTGGCCTGCTGCGCGCTGCGCGTGGCCGCCGCCGACGCCTCCACGGACGAGTGCTTCTCGTCGGCCAGCGTCGTCGGCGCGGTCCTGGGTACCGCCATCGTGCTGCTGGGCCTGGAGGGCGGCGCATACATGCTGTGGAGGCTGTACTGGCGCAGCCGCAGAGGTGAGCCGACCGATCGTCAACGCCATGAAAGTCATGCCGTCGGGCGTGAGTGGCGGCCGAGGCCGAGGGCCGCGCCAATCGGCAACACCGGTCCGCTCATTTTGTGGGAAGCCGGCGAAAACATTCGTCGCACTTGTTGGGACAGGTGACGCGCCGCCTGTATGTATCGACCATCGACCACGGCGTCCGCCCCACCAGGGCCGCCAGGCCGATAAGGACGATGATGGCGGTTTGCGTGCCGGGTGTGCCGGACATGACCATGCCCTGCCAATCGATGCAGCCCGTCAGCCACCGTCACATCGCTGGCCCGATTATTTATTGGGTGGCCCCAATCCACCGGAGGACGAGATCCTCACGAGGCAGTGGCGCAGCGGAGGATGGGACGAAGCCCAGCACATCGCTCCTTAGGTGGCACTAATTAAAATTTTAACAGGGTGCTTTGCAGCGCCGCCATGGCCCGCGGTGACTGGGTGACTGGTGCCGCCTGCAGCGCCGGCCGTGCGGGCCGAGCGGCCGAGCCGGCGTTCCTCGCTGGAAGTGTGGAGGGCTGGAAGCGTGGCTGCAAGCCGCTCGCCGCCAGTGACAGCTGGCCCCGCCGGCGCCGGCCCTTCCCCACACCTGTCCTGTCCGCGCACCCTCGGCACCCTCCGCTCATGGCGCGGCGCGTGCCTGTCGCCGCGTGCCTGTCGCCGCGTGCCTGTCGCCGCGTGCTCGGCGTCACGGCTCACCGAGCGGCCAGTGGCGTTCCGCACAGCGCTTGCGTCGCTGCCTCTTTCACGTTATTCGGGAGAGACAGGGATGAGCCGCTGTCCGCGGCCGCCGAGTCTGCGTGGCACTGCACTCGCGATTCCGGGGGGCGTATAGCAGCGTTTAGCACAGGTGTTTGCTTGCCTTTCTCCGTCCTCCTTGCCTCGCCACCATGCCACCGGGGACGAGGGGTTGCCGTCGTCGGGGTCCTGAAGCCGACCGCGGCGTGCATATGCGGTGCGGGCTGGCGGACGGCCAGCATGGGCGTAGTGTGCGTGGTGGTGCACCGAGTGGTGCACCTTCCCTTCCCCCCCGCCCCGCCCCGCCCCGCACGCCCCGCCGCGCGCGGCATATCTCCAGCCGTCTACCTGGCCACCGCGCTGCCGCCGCACTCCTACACGACTACTGCAGCAGGCCGGCAGGCTTGGCGCGGCGCTGCCACACCGTCTCGTCTCGCCCCTTGGGCGGCTGCAGGCTGCAGCGCTGATGCGGCGCGGCCGGCACCATCATATTTTATGCGGCCACTGGAATGTGACATGCGACTTCCCACTCGGAGGAAAAGCGACCGCTGAACCGACCGCTGAAGCTGAACTGCGCGATTTTCTGGTTGGTGCAGCAGCAAGGCGGCGTGCAGGTGCGTCGGGCCGGCGGCAGCGGCGGCAGCGGCGGCAGCGGCGGCAGCGGCGGCAGCGGCGACAGCCCGAGTGGACGGGACTTTACTGGCGACAATCGCTGCAGACTGACTCCGAGGGTCGCTTTCGTCGCTCTGTCTTTCTCGCACTCATGGGACGGCCCGTGCAGGTGCGAGAAAGACAGAGCGACGAAAGCGACCCTCGGAGGCAGCCTGCTGGCAGAGGAATGCGCCGTGCGTGCGAGCGCGCGGAGTTTGGCAAGAGCGGCCTGTAGTAGTGCATATTCCGAGGCAAGGCTGGTTGACATTGTGCTGGGCAGGGACAACACCACGCAACGCAAGTAACGAACTCAGCTTTCGTTCCGATTTCATGCTCTGTGTCCTTTTAAATTTTTCAACGCGATTCTCCATCTCCTCACGGATGAGAGAAATGTTATCGGCTTCGTAGGCAATTTGTTGGGACCTGGTTGGGACGCTGATTGTTTCGTACCCTCGGTGCATTACGTAATCAATTCTTCAAAGATTTCAATCTCCGTGGCGGGGCCTTGACACCCCTTGCTTGGGGTGGGGCGTTCGGGAGCCGGCGGTCCTCAAGCCGCTCCTCCAGCTCCATCAGGTCCAGCCTCCGGGCCTACCTCGGCGGCGCCCGACCCCACGAATTCGGTGTCTCGGGGCGCGCTGCCGTGCGTTCAATTCCCCGGACGACCTGAAAACTACCGGACACGCGGTCGTTTGCCTGCAGTCTGTCTGTCTGCCTGACCGTCCGCCGGACAGCGCAGTATATCGACTGGCTTGTTCTTGCAGAGGCACTACGAGACACGTGTTGCGGAGGACATATGCCGCCTACGTCGTTTGCCCTCCACTTCCGTTGTATCTGGAACGCCGGCCTGTACATACACGCACACAGACAGACACACACACACACACACACACACACACACACACACACACACACACACACACACACACACACACACCCACACACAAACGCGCGCGCATTAGTTTGCCTTTGTCTTTATTTGGGCGTCGCCGGGCTCGCTTCCTACTTCCTCTCGGTCTCTCTTCCTCACGGCGAATCCAGTCAAGTCTTCCAGCTTCGAAGGAGATGGCCGCGGTTCTCGTTCAATCCGCACTGTGACCAGGCCAAGTGTCGTTTTGACTCTCAGCGAGCAGGGGCTCCAGGGCGTGTGGCGTGTGGTCTCTAGGCTGGCGCCCGGCCCTCGGATGCCCTCGGCTCGGCTCGGCTCGGCCGGTAGGTACAGGCAGCAGGTTTTGCTTTCTCCTGTCTCCAAACGGGTGCGCCAAGCCAAGCTGCTGGGGGCCTTGCAGGGGCCCGGCCAGCCCGGACCGGCTGACCCAGGCAGGCAGGCGAGCAGCCCAGGCCAGCCCAGGCCATGTAGTCTGTTGCGGTGGAATTTGAGAGACTCATGCGGCCCCACTGCCCCAGTCTGCCCTTTCCTGCTTTTCCCTGTGTCGCCTTGAGTCCAACGCGACGAGGCACAGTGCGCCCTGGAGTTGCAGCAGGAAGCCCTGACGCCACCGTGGTGCTCCTGTCACAGCTCTTCGTTGGCACCGTGGTTCGGCGTGTTCGCCGTGCCTCGGGGCGCTGCGGTGCTGTCCGGGGTGCTGCCTGCTTCGACTCTGGAGGCAGCTCGGAAATAAAACCATCACGTGCTGCACGGTAATTAGATAATAATTGGCTCGAGGCGCGAGTCCCCTCCCGACTTCCAGAAAGGCGGCCAGCGACTTTTTTCTCCGGCGGATGCAATAATATAACGTGCTGCCTGGTTTTGCCGGCGGAGGGCGTCGGCGCGCGCATTGTATGCTGATGCAGTGAGGTCACACCGCCGGCCGCGGCGCCGCCACCGCGAGGCATGCAGTAACACCTGCATGTCGTGCAGTGCACTGCGGCGATGAGCCGCCATCACTGCCCGGCAAGCGGATTGGGGGGCTTCGCTGCTCACACGTGTTCTAGAAAGCATTTGATTGATTTGGAGAGAGAGGAAGAAGAAAAACTTTCACCCGTGACTGACTGATGGGGCGCCCCACCACGCCCCACCACGCCCCACCACGCCCCACCACGCCCCGCCCCGCCCGTCGCGCCCCGCAGTCAGGACCCGCATTTCTGCAAGGATCACATTTCGCTTATCAGAGCGTCGCGGCCTCCATGCTGGCGAGGTCGCCTGTTTCTTCTTTTTCTCTTCTCCCTCTGCTCTTCCCTCCTCTCGCGGTGACCTAGTCCTCATCCCGCTGCCCTAGTCCTCATCCCGCTGCCCGCGGTTGACCACACGACGGGCTTCTTCTCGTTAGAGAGTGAAATGCCCAGCCCCGAGAGGCTCGCCCGCCGCGGTGGTGCTCCCCGCTGTGTGTGTGGCCCACGGTGTGGTCCACGGTGTGGCCGAGCAAAACCGTTTCGTCTAAAACTAGCAACTCGCCGACGGCTGGGGCAAATACTCGACGGGGCACTATCCATGTGCGTGTGGCTGTGTGTGTGTGCTGATGATGGGTGTGGCTTGGAGGGGGAGGGATCGGTAGGCCGGAATGGCTCGCTTGTACGAAATTCCAGGACACTCGCCTCGGGCGGACCGCCGCCTCGGTTTCGGCTCGAGTACTAGCCCAGGGAGGCGTGCTACTTCGTTGATAAACGTCCTTGAAATAACACTAGCACAGCCATTTCCCCTACCCCTTCGTACGGCGTAAATTCCTCAGCACTTTCGTAATATGCAAGCTGGATGAGGAAGACCGTCGCTTCGTCTCTGAGCGCTTTTCCGGCCGCACGCCACTGGTTGAAAGCGACGTTCATTAGCACCGGGAGGCGTTCGGTTGTCAACGCGGCGGCGCCGTCCCGCCATGGTCCCTCCGTCCCATGAGGCGGTGGTGACCATTATCCAGGTCGTTAAGCCCTTGGTCACCGACCCGACTGCCTTTCGGGGCAAACGGCCTCCGCTAGGCCGACGAGGCCTCGACGAGTGCGAGGCGCACGGCGTTACTCATCGAGGCAAGGGACTCGAGCGATAAGCCCCGCGATGGCTTTGCGATACTGTATCGCCTCGCTCGCTTTGCTTTGTTGTGGTCCTCCGCGCCACACTCGCCTCGACGAGGACACTGCACTGGAGCAATGAGGCAGCAGCGGGTCTTCCCTGCCCTCCCGTCCTTCCTAATGATTGTTTCCAGAGGGCCGATCTATAAAATGCGCCGGCAAAAACAAGGTGCAATTAACAACGTGAACGCCTCGTCGTCGTCGGCCGGGGAATTGGAGACAATTGGGTCAGTGGAGCCGAGCCGCTGCGGCGACCTCAGCGCCGCGGTGCCGCGGTGCCGCGCGCGTCGGTCTAATCGGTTAGCAGGTGAAACCCGGCGTCCCGCGCGCCGCGTCCTTCACGGTTTGATCAGCTGGAATTATTAAATTAGACTGATTTGTGATGTCGAGAGTGTCCCCAACACTTGAATCAATAGGAGCAGAGCGGCGCGGGAACTGGCAGCGAGGAGACAGCGAGGAACAGAGATTGCGACGACCTCTGCGTACTGTACTTCATACTCCAGGTGTGCTATACACGGCTGTACACTGTGCGCGGCCTTGGCACAGCCCAGCCGCTTTCTTTCTGAAATCTCAGAATATACTGTTGGAAATGCAGCGGGAAGCCTCGAGCCATGCATAACGTCAGCAACTGCAGAGAGGCCCAGAGCAAGACATGCACCTGTAGCGACTGGGCGGCTCCGGCTGCTGGCGTCGTCCTTGAGGGCCTTGAAGCCGCCCCCCCCCCCCCCCCCCCCCCCCGTCCGGAGGGTCATCAGGAAGGCACGGGTTCCGGCCGCGTCATGGGAGCGCGCCTTTGCAGAATGTGCAGAGCGCACTCGCAGAAATGAGCAAGACTTTTTTATTTTCATGTTTTTATTTTTACGATGTGGCTGCCGGCCACGAAGTGGAAGTGCGCGCAGCATTTAAAAAAAACAATGGCTTTTAGGGTTTGGCTCCCTTCTTTGTCATTGCGGCACGACGATTAGCCCCCTCTTCTTATCCGCACTAATTTCCGCCGTCTGCACCCGCGGCTCGCCGGGCGGCGCGCTGACGGTCGCGTTGGCGCCCTCGCCAGGGAAGTGCCACCTTGCTGCGCCTTGCTGCGCCTTGCTGCTATTCGACGACACGTCCGTTTGCGCACTTGCTTCGGTTTTTGTTTGTTTTTCCCCTCATCATTCATTTCCCTGGCAGGAAAGGGAGAGTGGGAGGGGGTCGTGCATATCATGGCGGCTACTGCCAGATTAATCCCCCGGATAAGAGCATGGCAGCTCGGCAGCGCGTCACGTCGGCTGGATGGGCAGCGCTCTCTGTCGAGGGGCGTCCCGGCGGTGCGGCGCGGCGCGTGGAGGACAGAGAGGTAGCGACGGGGCTCTGTTCGGAATGGGAGTGTCACTCATGTTCGGTGCTGCTTCCCAGTCCGGTCACGGCGCCGACGGGAAGGGGCCGAGGAAGGGCCTGCCTGCGCCCCCGAGGGAGTCCCGAGGGGCTCCCGAAGGGCTCCCGGAGGGGCCCTAGAGTTCTGCCGAGGCCCACCTGAGAAAGGCAGAGCTTTAGACTCGTCTTTGCCTCCTACTGGGGGGACCGTCCACCCAAATAAGCCGTGCGCCAATTAGACTAAATCAAAAGTATAAAGTCGGACGGCGACTCATATTCCTTTGCCGACCGAGACTGAGGCACTCCATTGGCGCTGGAATCCCGGCTCATTCAGGTAAACTCGCCATCGTACCTTATATCGAGAGAATGCGCACCACACAATTCAGCTTGTTTACTCTGCTGCACCGCGTGCTCCGTGTGCACCCCCGCGAGCGTGCGACGGGGACGGAGAGAGAGGTGGTTTGACGGAACGTGGACGAGTTAGGTCGTAGTGCCAGCCTGCCTGCCCCGCCCTGTCCCGCCTTGGCACTCCATGACTGGGTTGGGCGCACTCTGATGTCGAAGGCATGCTGCCCGTCTGGTTCCCCCTCTCCTTCTCCCTCCCTCTCTCCTCTTCTCATTCTCCTTTCGCTTCCCCTCGCCTACCTTCTCCTGCTCCCAGCAGGGACCCGGCGTGTGTGTGAGTGCGTGGACGCCGCGAAAAACACTGTAAAACGTCTGGAATGCATTCGTTCGGTCGGACACGTTCTTTACGCGAGAAGGTACATGCTTGGGTCGGCTCGCACGGCTGTTCACGTGGTTCCAGCGGATGCGGGTTTGGAGCGACTCCCAGCAAGAAGCGGCATGGCGCTCGCGAGTCCGCGAGGATTGGCGGTGATGCTGCCTCCTCCAAGCAGTGTGGGCCGTGGGCTGCCGTGGGCTGTGCTGCACCGGCCGCGGCCGCTTTCATGGCCTTTTTATAGCGGCTTTGTAGGCCACACGGGGGGCCCAGCCTGGCCCAGCCTGGCCCAGCCCAGCCGAGCTGCACCTGCAGCAGCGCCACCGATGCTAATTGTCATCGAACGCACAGGGACTTGCGTTGTGCCGATTTACTGTCGTACAAGTGCAGGGCCCACGTTGGCAGCCATGCCCGTAGCGAGGAAGCCGTCGTGGAGGTCGTCCGCATGCACGTGCCGATGCCAAAGTGCCGAAGCGCGGAGCGCGCGGCAACATCGGGGCGCGACGGCCGAGTCACCTGACACGTCCGACCGCCGCGTCGCGTCGCCGCGTCACTCTGTTTACATTCTGCCAGCTTTGTTCTTCTTTTGGCGCGGCGCTCCTTCCTTCCCGCCGCCTTTGTCAGCAAACTGGAACTGAGTCGCTGGGCGGTGCTGGGCACAGTGTGCTGGGCGGCCGGCATCACTGCGAGGCGTGGCTGCAGCTCAAAGAAGAGCCAGTCGAATCTCCCCCGCCTACCCCCGCCCATTCCCCCTTTTCACACACACCTGTGCACGCGCGCCACTCAGGTGACGCGAGGCGCGAGGTTCAAGGTTCGAGTCCCGCCGAGGCCTGCTTGTTCGCATTAATTTTAGCGTCCTGCGGACTCTTCCCGTTGCGCGGTCGGCGTCTGTGTTCGCGTGCACAATTTCTTCTTGAGGCATCCCCCCGAAAAAAAAAATAATCCAAAAAGACTTGGATCTGGGCGTCGTGTTCGCGCAGGAGGAACTGGTTCTCTCTCTCCCCCTCCCCCCTTTTCATTTCCAAACCCAGGGTCGAGGCCATTTATGATGTCCATTTCGGGTCGTTAATTAGCATATACGCTACACCAGCGACGTGCTTCAAAAAGTGGCATTTCACGTCTCTCTCGCTCTAATAAGCCTGGGCGGCGCGTGCAAGAGAGATGGTCGCGGCGCCGCTCCCGAGGCTGGGGCCGCAACCGCAAGGGTTCGATTGGGTGCCCCGGCGGAGCCCTGGCCCAGTCTGTACCGGGCCGGGGACGAGGACGCGCTCCTCGAGGCTAGAGTCCTTAAGGACTCTACTCGAGGCTGGCCACACTGTTGGAAAGGTGTGCGCGTGTGACGCAACCCGCGGTACTTTCTACTATTACTATTAATTTATGAATAGATGTTGCGAGGCCGGCTGGCGGTGCGTGGGCCACGGCCTGCCCTTCCAAATGGGAGCGCCGGAACGCACCGGCACTAAGCAGCTTCACTCGGGAAATAGTTCTCAGATGATTCTCACTCAAACCGGAGCAGCCGCCATAATAGTTGCGGTTTTACGTACACACGTGTGTGTGTGTGTGTGGTTTTTTTTTTCTGAGGCCGAAAGACAATAAGTGTGTCACGTCCCCGAGGAGGGCGTGTGGGCAGTCCTGGGCGTTGTTCCGTTCTAGATGCCGCGCCGCTGAATCCAGATAGCAGCGCGCTGCGCCGCTTCGCCTTTTCGTCTTGGCGTCCCTTTCCCGTTTCGGACTTTCGGACGCGTCGAAGTCCCGATGCACTGCGTCGTCCGCACTGTGTCCGGGCCGCGGCCGCCCACGGCCCTAACGGAGCGGAAGTGGACGGCGCGCCATCAGCCAGCCTGGCCCAGCCTGGCTCTCATCACACCGCAAAAAAAACAGACTCGGACCATCTGAACGCAGCAATCAGCTTAAATTGAAAGAAATGCATCAAAACGAATTCCATGCAGGGCAGAGTACAAAATCAACGCCATCGTCCTGCGGGCAGCCCGCGCACAGTGGCGGATCCAGAGCCGCGGCCTGAGAGAGGGTGAGAGTACTAGCACTCCCTGCATCCTTACAGGAGCAAGTGGCTTGTTGCCTTCCTTCCTTGCGTCTATCTACGGGCCAAGGAGAGGTCGATTGCCCGTTTGCGCCCCCCTCCCCCGAATGGATCCGCGCCTGCCCGCGCCACTTTTTTAAAATATATATTTTTTTTTGTCGCTGCGCTTGTTTTCTGAAATGGCATCTGGCCGCTGCTTTCTCTTATAATCGTCGCGTCGCCAGTCCTGAGTCGGCTTGGCGCTGCGCGGCGCTGCGCGGCGCTGCGCGGCACTGCGCTGTTAGCGCCGCGAGGCGAGATGCGCTCGAATTAGGAGTCTCGGCGACACGTCAGCGCTCCCTGCGTCGCACGGCAGGCAGGGCTGCTGTCTCCCTCGCACTCGCTGGGCGTGCCGTGTTAGCAGGGGCCGGCCACGAATGCGGCAGCGTTCGGGAGGAGCCTGCTGGCCCGCCGCGCCTGGCTACGCCTGGCCGATGCGTGTGCTCCAGCCTCCAGCCTGGGACGGCGCTAGTGCTGGACGATAGTAGCGACACTGGTGGCGTAATCCCCGGTGGGATTTGAATTGAATCCCATTGTGCGCCAGGGCTGCCCTTTGTGTACTTCGATACCTTGATGCTGTCTAGCCGGCACTTTCCCTGGCCGTGCCGTGCCCGGCCGTGCCCATACATACTCCTCATCACAATCCTCGACCCCTGTTGCTCTCGCGCCTCCATTGACTAATGCCCTCGGGGCAGCCGGCGTAAGCCCTCGGTTTTAAACGCCTCTCTCACTTCCTCAAAGTATTCCGCTCTCTGTCGGCCAACGCTCTGAGCGCCCTGCGTCCGTGTCTTGGGCCATCAGAGCCTCGCTCCTCGTTGCGTAAAATTAACGCCTCTGCCGCGCACGTGGGCCGCGCGGCAGCTGAACCATTCGTCGCTCTCTCTCTGCGACGCAGACAGAGCGACCAAATTCTTGGGAATAAGAGTGCTGCTGGACGTGGCCGCCATCGGCCCTTGTTTTGGACGTCCTCTCATCCTGCCTCCTTGTTCTGCTCGCAGGGCAGCACCTGGTGCTGGTGACGGACCCCGAGAAGGGCGGCGACTACGCCTTCGACAACCCCTGCTTCAAAGGTGAGTTCCCGCGACCCGCTTCCGCCACGTAGAGTACACATCTAGACTCGAATCGAACACATGACGGTGCAAGTGGATTGCCCGAGGAATACATTGGTCCCACCCACCGAGTGCTTGATTCGAGTGATTCAAATCGCGATATTCCAATTTATTCTTTATCTCTCTCTCCCTCCCCGCAGATGCCACCCCCGTGTCCAAGTCCGTGCTGGAGCCGGCCAAGGCGGACCCAAAGGTGAGCGGACTTCCGCAGGGGCGCTGCATCGCTGCACCGCCGCGCCGCCGGCAGCATGTCCGCCAGCCTCGCGACGCGGCTTGCTGTCCATCTGAGGCTCTGTGCGCGGCGCCGCGGCGAGGCGTCGAAGCCGTGACCTGATTGGCGGCGATGTAGCCCGCGATGGTCATGACGATCATGACGGTCATCCCGCTGCCGCGGGGGGCCAGGAGGGGCGTGACTCGCGCTTGGCCAACGTTGCACCGTGGTTCGACAGTCATGGGATGTTCTGCATATTTATAAAAGCTGACCAACTATTATATTATGGGAGATGTTACTTCACGGCGCCCTGGGTAGCTCTCTCGCCGTTGGGCCGTCGGTGGGACGCGATCCTCGAATCGCTCTCGAAAACGAAATACGCTTGCGCTCACCTGCTGAGGCGGGCCGGCGCGTCACCGCCGCCATCTCCAAGAGCAGAGCCGGGCGGAGCCGACGTCCCCCGCCGTTTCCGTCAAGTGAATGGAAACGATGGGGAGAGCGTGGCGAGGCTTACGTCGCGTGCATTTATGAATCTGTGATTGAATTCAATGAATGGACCGAACGAGTGACCGGCCGGGGACCAGACGGGCTGTGAGCACCGCGTGCTTCCCGAGGCGCGGCGGCATTCGTCGCGGTTCGCGCCCCGCCGCGTCTCTCTTTCCTTCTTCTCATGTCGTGTTTCTTGTTTGCAGAACAACAAGTGGACGTCCTGGGGCGGCCTCGGCGCCATCCGCAACAACCTGGGCGGGCTGCAGGGCGAGAAGCGCAGGGCCATGGACGACTCGTACACCGGCACCACCACGGTGAGGGGAGGGCCTTGACGACGCGCCGCGACGCCCTTGTCGTGCCAACGCGCTGGGCGGGGCGGCCCGGCTGATAATCTGGGTGGGAATTGGCCTCCCCGGTGTTATCTGCCGGTTTTACCAGTGTAGGTGAAGCGTCCTTCTTCCGACCCTTCGTCCGATAAGAAGGCGCGCCTTATCGGCACTCGAATGCCGGCCGCGCTGAAAGGACGAAAACAAGGCAAACAACGGCAGCGAATGAAGCATGCTCGCTGCATGCACCGGAAGCCGGCGGCTGGGCCCAAGGAAAGGGAATCCCTTTCCCCTCGCGCCTGGAGGGTGGGCAGGGTGGGCACGCGGGCGTCGTGCGGCGATGCCTACGCTGCAGGCGCCCCGGCCGCCTCAGCCGCCTCGACCCCGGCCGTGACATGCGCTTTCTTTTTTTCCGCAGGAGCCGCAGGTGACACAAGTGCTGCTGCGCAGCCACGACTTCACCGGGCTGGGCTTCAACATATGCGGCAACATGCGGGACGGTATCTTCGTCAAGGACGTGCTGCACCGCGGCCCCGCGTCCGAGTCTAAGCTCATCTTCCCCGGTGAGAGTTCGCCGCCGCGGTGCTGGGTGCGCTCGACGTCATGCTTCAGGATCTTGACACCCCTCTCCGTGTTCCAGGCGACCGCATCCACGGCATCCGCATCAGCCTGCGCCACATGGTGTTCGAGGATGCCCTCACCATCCTGTCGTACGCCTCGCCCTACGAGGTGACGCTGGAGGTGGAGACCGGCACGGCCTCGGGCGCGTCCTCACGGCCGTCGTCGCTGCTGCGCCGCGAGAAGGAGAAGGAGGCCCTGGCCAGCCTGGCGGCCGCGGACCGCATCGTGCACCCGTTCTACCGCAGCCAGTCCATCGCGGACCTCGCGCAGGTGCGTCGCCCTGTCTCTCTCTCTCTCTCTCTCTCTCTCTCTCTCTCTCTCTCTCTCTCTCTCTCTCTCTCTCTCTCTCTCTCTCTCTCTCTCTCTCTCTCTCTCTCTCTCTCTCTCTCTCTCTCTCTCTCTCTCTCTCTCTCTCTCGGCCCGTCTGTCTCGCTCACCCTTGTCCTTCTCCGTTGCAGATCGGGAAGGCGACGCACAAGCGCGCGCACGCCGTGGACTCGCCGTCACGCAGCGAGCACGGCGACTACCCGACCCTCAAGCTGCACAGCGCGCAGACCAGCCCCGCGCACGTGCAGGCGGCGCAGGCGGCGCAGGCGCACGGGCCCATGCTGCACACCAGCACGCCGCACGCGCACGCACGCCTCGAGCAGGCCTCGGCCGTCATCAAGCCGGAGCGCACCAGCGTGCACGCTGTGCACAAGCTGGGCGTGCGCGTGCTGCCCGGGGAGCCGACGGAGAAGCGGCAGAACGTGCACAACACGTACCTGGAGCGAGGCATCGACGTGCCCGACGGCTACAACCCTTACGCGCCGGCCCAGCCCCCGGCACCGCCGCAAGAAGGCTTCCACGACGTGGACCTCGGCGGCGACAAGGCCTCGGCTCCGGAGGAGCATCACAAGGTGGGCGTCGTCGCCAAGGAGGTCAAGACCAAGATCAGCAAGGGTTTCCACAACCTACTGCACTCGTTGGACCGCAACAAGAAGAACGCGCCCGCCGCAGAGGCAGCATCGCCGTCCCCGTCGCCGCCGGTGCCTCAGGAGGCCGCGGCGGACACCACCAACGCCTCGATGATCGTCAACACGTCGCTGGCCTCAGCCGATTCCGAGGTGATGACGCGGAAGCCGAGTGGCAGAGGCATCCCGACCGAGATCCCCGAGGAAGTTCGCCTGGCCGCCATGGCTGCCAGAAGTAACCGCAAGTCACTCGGCGCGCTCTCCGTCGAGGTGATCGAGTCTGCCGTCGTGGCGGAGGCCGACCGGGCCTCGGCGAGTCCAGGCGGCAGCGATAGGCAAGGCGTCACCAAGCGCAAGGGCCTCGCGCCGCGGCCGCCCTCCGCCCCCGTCACTCCCGTCACCGCCGAGGCCATCACGCCCCTGGCGTCACCCTCGTCGCTGGCCTCGTCTCCGGCCTCGGCTTCAGTCGCACTAGTCAACGGCATGAGCGGCGACGAGTCCCTGCTGTCGCTGCAGTCCCTGCACTCCCTGCCCATGCACTCGGACTCAGAGTCGGAGGCGGACAGCCCTCTTCCCCCCGGCCTGGCCTCCGGGCCTCGGACCACCATTGAACTGACGTCGTCGCACGTGACCGTGCACCACAGCCACGGCCTGGGCCTCGACGACGACTCGACCCGCAAGGCGGCCTCCCTGGGTGACCTGTCCCGCATCGGCGACAAGCTGACAGGCGTGGCCGTGCTGGAGAGGGCCGTCTCCCTGGACCTGGACGCGCCCTGCCACGGCAAGAAGCGCAAGGCCCCGGCAGCACCCGCCGCAGAGGCCGACGACCTCGACGACGACCTCTCCCTGGACGCCATGGATGACGCCGGCGTGTACGGCATGGGTCGGAAGGAGCCGCGCCTGGATATGGTGGGCATGGGCATGAACACTTTCGAGCGGAGCCGGCTGAAGAAGTCTTCTGACTGGGGCACGCTGGAGGAGGCCTTGGCCTCGGACAGCAGCCAGGTGCATGTACTCACATCCACGGCCCCCACCGTGGCCGAGGTGCACCCGAAGGGCGAGCTCAAGAACTCGTTCTTCGTTGGGGGCCAGACCTTCGGCCTGGATGGCCCCTCCGATGAACAGCCCTTCAGCTTTACGGCCTCTTCATTGGAGCCGTTGAGCATCGAGGTGCGCGCGGAGGCGTCGCCGCTCGGGCCTTCGCCGCCGGTGGCCTCGACGAGCGGCTTGGACCGCGACGACCGCGACAGGGTGCTGTGGTCCGTTCCGGGCGAGGGCGGCCAGGCCGGCCCGTCGATGGTCAGCGTCAACAGCTCCATGGAAGCGGACCCCGCGCTCCCCGCGTCCGGGGCCAGCTCGCTCAGCTCCCTCACCATCGTCAGCTCGACGCCGATGCGGCCCAGCCACGACAGGGACGCCGTGCAGTCCCCCCTCGTGACGTCCAGCGAAGTGGACCGAGAAGTGGTGTCCTCCTCGTCGGCGGCCTTCGTGTCCACCACACAGCTCAACTCGCTGGAGCAGGACACGGCGGACGCAGCCTTCCTGACCGCTGTGGACTCGTCCACGCTCATGCTGGACGCCGCTGACTTGGACTCTGACGACGAGGTGACGGCCTCGTCGCCGCCCGAGCTGCCCACCTCTCCCGTACCCATGTCCTCCCTCACATACGTCACCGAAATCCAGGTTACTACCCCTGGTTCGTCCAAGGTCTACAACGGCTTCTCGTCGCCGCCCCAGAGTCCACGAAACAGCAGCCCCGTCCCCTTGGGCGAAGACACTCTCAAGACAGCCGAGGTCACCGTGTCGCCAGCGTCGTCTCCGGAGCTGTCCAACGTCGAGCAGTCTGTGGTGAACGTCAACGGTGACATAAACGGCCGCGACGCTTCGCCCGCCGCTCTGCCCTCTCAATCCCCCACCTCCTCGCCCACCGCCTCGCCCACCGCCTCGCCCTCAGCGTCTCCCGGCGCCTCGCCCACCGCGTCGCTGGCGACTCCCGCGGCGTCACCCTCCGCGACTGCAACGACGCCCAAGGCGGGCAGGAACGTGAGCGTGACGGCCATCCAGGGGTCGCGCATCCCCGTGCGGTCGACCAGCCACAGCCCCGACGCCTCTCTGGCGCGGGCCACTGCGGGGAGCGCAGTGAGCGGCGGCACCAGCGCGCCGTCAACCTCCCCGCTGCGGCCCCCCGTGCCCGCCAGGCGGACGGGCGACCTCACGCCCCGCAAGGCCAACGTCGCCAACGGCGTCCAGGTCGTGTCCACGCAGTCGGAGCATGCGCCATGAGCGCCAGCCTCGGCGCCAGCCAGACCCCGTCCCAGGTCCCTGCCAAGCAGCGCCCGGACGGACCTTGTGATTCTTGGAACAATGTGTCATATTTACGCAAGTAAAGTTCCCCCAAAATTAAATGTAGCAGCAGGGGAGCGGGGGGAAGGAAAATGAAGCCCTGAGTAAAATTTGCTCGGAAGAAAATTGTCTGTTGGTTTTGCTGTAACAAAAACATATCTCGTTGCTGCAGGATGTTTGCAGAAATTTTCAGTCAATTGTTCACTACGCTGGGTATACTTTTTTGAAAATTCCATGTTGGCTGAAGACTATTATAGTATTTATAATTTATTTATTTTATGATGTTTTCCTTTTTGGAGTGTCTAAGATCTGCGCATCAAAAAAATTGCTTAGAAATTCTCTAGTTCTTTGATGTTGAGTTTTACATTCCAGTCAAGTATTAAAAGTAAAAACAATTGGTGATGAAGGGTTGGTTTACTCATCAGAGAAAGCAAGGAGGTGCTAGTACAAACAGCTGCATGTGCCAAACACCTGCTATTTAAATGCTTGATTATCTGCATCCTCCT
Organism: Stenchaetothrips biformis; assembly: GCA_030522485.1. Taxonomy (NCBI): domain Eukaryota; kingdom Metazoa; phylum Arthropoda; class Insecta; order Thysanoptera; family Thripidae; genus Stenchaetothrips; species Stenchaetothrips biformis. Next base: position 17,900,348 of record CM060087.1, read on the forward strand.
AACGGTAATTTTGTGCAGGTTTCAGGCAAGCTGCACCTCATTAATGTCTGTAAATTACAGAGCTTTAAGTGCCTTGACTACATTTTGCCATCTGTTGTCAGTATTGTTGTTACCGAGACAGTTTGTACATAACATGTAAATTATGTAGTTTTATCGTCCTAATTAAGTAGTTTTTAAAACAATTGTTATGGAACGACATTTTAAGAGCATGTTTGTTATGATCTGTGCCACTGACTTGTACCATTTATTGTAGGTAAGAAGGTTTTAATAAAATGTTGATATTTTTTTAAATTACAAAATCAAATGTGGAAATAAGTTTTTATCTGCTAACCACAGCATTTATGTGTGTGCCATGAACTATCAATAATAATTCTTGGTGGGTCCTGTAGTGTGTCGGAGGTATCTTTGTTTTTGTTTTATTTTTATGTTGTTCACCAACAAGTGGTTGAATGTGCTAGGTCACCATGGAATTGAAGCTCATTCTGTTTTATAAATGTGACTATTTGTCAGAAATAAAATTGTTAAAATATAAAAATAATTTTGTATTGCATTCCCTCTTTTTCCTGTCAGAGGTCTGCCACATGCAGTCAACAAATCGTATGAGCTTCACAAGGCATATCTCGAACAATTTTTTTTTTGTGAGGGAGTTTTTTTTTTTTTTATGAACCCTATACGCAATTAGCAAACTGGAAGCACCTGCAAAAGACGACTGGGCTAGTTGTGGTCACTTTGTTCCTTTTCTTTCTTGAAACTTCATACACTGCACAAGAAAAGTTAAACAGCACCAGCACATGAATGCCCTGCGAATAACAGGCTACTCCGCCAATCGTTTTGGTGGCTATTCCCAGAACGGAGAGGACCGGCCGGGGCCGGGGAACTCAGCTCTCCCGCCAATGCCCGCCAACCTACCCAGCTCCCCTCTCACCCTGCCCTCATCCCCCTTCCCCATTTTCCACTTCCTCTCCCCTCTCTTCTGTGTGCCCCACAAACCGGCTTATTTGGTTAACGATAAACGACATTCACTCAACAACAGGATTGTTTAAAGCAAGTAGCGAGGCTTCGCAGCGCCTCCACATATTTTTAGACATGTTTTGGCCGAAACTATTTGTTCTTCTCTGTTCCCTTGTTCTTGCCAAGTGTGCCATCGGCAAGGAGAATGTCAGAGATGGAGGTGAGTGTTTTTAACCTTGTTTTGTAACATCATCAGTAGCAACAATGTCTCAATGTTGGTAATTTTTTTTACACGCAGCTCTTCCTTTTTTTTTTTGTGTTGTATTATTTATTAAATGTATTTGCTTGTGCTTCATCGAAGACTTCTCTTCTATTCATTTTAAGCGCTCAATCTTATTCCTGGAGAATCATTTCGTTGTTGTGATTCATTACGAGCCAGAGAGCTGCAGACGTACTGCTACAGTGGCAGGCCCAAAAACATCTTACACATTTGGCAGACTGTTTTGGTAATAATGTCAATAAAGATCCTCAATACATTTATTTTCTGAACTTTGGTACTGATTGTGTTGCTTTCACGATTTTAGCTAAAGATTCAAACGACCTCTGACGATTTTGAAATCTATGATGGAGGATCTCCAGAAGCAGTTCAGGCGGCCTACGAGCAACATCAATCGTCATGGAGTTTCAACTTGATTTGGGGTGCTCGAAAAGGAAGAGAGGTGAAGCTCTCTCCCTTCAATCGAAGCTGCATTGGGATTAGTAGCTCAAAAGACTACTCAGTGTACTTACATGTAATTCGTAAGTAATTGCAATACCTCCACATAACATGTCAATTTAAATTGAAATTATCAATTTTTTACTTTCTTAATTTTGTTAATTGCAGGTGTGGATTATTGGCGAGTCTTACTCTTAGTATGTGGACTTATCTTGTTTTTATCAGCTCCTCGTCTCTGCGAAAACACTTTGTTTTATTATATAAATGGTGTTTCTTTTGGAATGTTAGCATCATTCCTTATTCTCATATTTATGATCAGTCGGCTTCTTCCTAGAGTATGTTTTTAGCATAATTCTGTTTTCTTTGGACTGTGTATGTTTTGTTTATTTGACTTGACATTTTGATTGTGTTTCAGAAACCCATGATGTACGGATTTGTGTTTGGAGGGTGGGCAGTGGTTGTGTACCTCTTCCAAATGTTATGGGACAACCTGCGCATTGTACTTGTAGATTATAGACTTTACGTCTTGTCATATGTTGCTATTACAGGATGCCTAAGTTTCATGGTATGCTACAGATTTGGTCCTGTCACTGACAAGCGTAGTATAAACCTCATCAAGTGGTCACTGCAGGTACGATATTGATGTTTGAAGTTGAATGGCATGTTATGTAATCATTGTTCTTAGTACCATGGAATAGTTACCATTTTCGCATAATCAGAAATATTTTCTGCTTCCTTTATTTTGTCTTATTATTTTGCTTATTCTGGCTTGTGCTTTACATGTGTTAGATGCTTTCATTTGTTTGCTACAGGGCATCTCTGTGATCATAATCCTATGCAGCAGCCAATTCCAGGAAGCAACTGTTGCCATTGTCCTAATTCTTTTTGCACTTTACAACTTTCCCAAAGTGTTGGTATCCAAGGCAGTATCTCAATGGTAAGGATTAGTCTCAAAGGAATGCCTGAAAATTATTTTCTGTGATTTCAGATATCGTGGTCACCATAATAACAATGTGGAGAATGATTGTAAAGACCCTAAAAGATTCAATCATATTAATGAAAATAGAAGTGTTAAGCCTCAGTAGTTTAACTTTGTACATAAAAATCAATGTGTATCATTATTTTAGTATTAATCAAAGTAAATCTTCTCCATTCACTCCATTGTCCTTAACCTACTGAAGCTCGTTGAAAAGCCCTCATAGCATTATATTTACTATAGGCCATGTGTACCTACTGTTATACTGTGTTTCCTATTTCATGTGTAAATAATAGTTTATTTTATAAAATGTAGGTAATCATTGTAGTAACATTCTATCAGTTCTTCTCCACTTTGTTTTTGTTTTCTTGTTCACCTTTTCCTATGCATGCTTTGTAGGAAAATGTGGTAAGTTAGGTTTGTTGTTGATTTGAAGGATTTTAAGTTCACTCCTAAGCTGTGGTATAAGCATAGTTTGTTAAATTCTACACCCTTTTATTTATTTTTGAATGATAACTTCTTGTTTTCAGGAAACGACGTTTTCCCCCTAAAGTTGAGCTGTTGTCAGATGACCAATACCATGAGCAGGGAGTTCGTGAGACTCAAAGAGCTCTAGATGAGTTACGGGGATACTGTTCAAGCCCTGACTGCAATCAGTGGAAAACTGTTCTCCGTTTGAAAGATCCTGTGAGGTAGGAATTGTATGTAGATTTATTTTTGGCGAGGTGCTCAGATTACACTTGTCAACCTTGATGTGGTGTTGTTCCTGGACAGGTTTGCAAACTTTGTTGAAGGAAAATCTCATTTGGTTGACCGCGAAGTCCTGGATTATGAAACTGCAACACCTAGAGAACTTGATTATTCAGAAGATTCTGAATTAGACTTAACTGATTAATTTATTTTATAGCAAATCTAGATATATTGTCGTAAAACTCATTTTGTTTTACATGTTTTGTTTTTTCTTGTGGGAGGTTGTTTTGATGCCTTTTGTATATGGTCATGCTCCATCTGTACACTGTATTTATTTATTGTAACTGAACATCTGTTAATATCGTTTAATGTGACTGATATTGTGAAATATTCTTATTCGGTTTTGTGTGAAGCGTCTGTTTCTGTGAGAAACTTAGTTCTCATCTGTAGGTTTATTTTATTTTTAGTGTACTATTATCCAAGTATATTAAACCTCCTTTGTCATCCAAAAGTCGCCTTATTTGTAAATTGCTCAACCAGTTTAATTTGTACAGCCTTTTAATATCAATTCACATAATCAATGATTTTTTAAATGTAAGAATGAATTCTTGTTTATCTTTGCTTGTCTTACTTCATCCTTGATTGTGTTTGCAGCATCTTTCCTCTTTGGCCTGAAGTATTTTATTTTGTACTCTCTTTTCAACATCTGATCTCTGTTGCTAGTCAATAATTAAGAGGCTTCACTTAGCAGATTCAATTTATGAAATTCAATCTACAAGTAATGTTTTCTGTTTTTTGTTTGTATTCCCTTTAGTCCAATGATTTCATTCTTGACTCATGTTTTGTCTTCTTCTTTTACAAAAAGTAAGTTTGTGATCTGATTTATTTGTAATAAATCTCTCTAATTTGACATGTACTCTTTTTGTTTCATTTATGCATTTTTCTTACACTATGAGGTGTTCATTATGAAGCACAAATGAGACTTTTAATTAAACACCATATGATACAAGCACCAGATTTTATTTATTACCAATCAAAGACTCCAATTGCCTCATATGAAAGTCTACCACTTAAGGAGCCCCTTGAGGACAAACTCAGGCAAGTCAGTCTTTGCATCCTGGACACAAGGAAATAACTGGGAGCAATAAATAAAGAAAACACTGAAATGGACACAACTTGAACCCAAAGTAAGGACTCGGCAAGATGTGTTTGGCATTTAACATGGAACTGACCAAATGAATGCAGCTTATCTGACTGCATTGTGGCAGTGAACACAAATTAGACAAGTTCTCATAATATCGCGTCTGTCTGGATCCTCCTAAGAGAAAACGGGGGTCGAATTTATGCACGCTTTCTTCACCTCGTTATAATGCGACTCAAATCTCTGCTCATACTCCGACATAAAACCGGACCAGAAAATTTACAATTCTCAAACTCTCTCTCTGCTATAACGCTTTCGTTGAATTTGGTTGATGCCATCGGCGTGGGGCGTGGTGGGCGTGGTGCCTCACTTGCCGTAGCCCTGGTCGAAGCCAGGCTTGGGGTGCTCGGGCTGCTTCTCCTGCTGCTGCTTGCGTAGCACCTCGTTCCGGGACTCCTGCACCAGGTTCTGGATGGGCTCGGCCATGACGCGGCGCACCCAGTCCGCGTCCACGCCGGAGAAGGCGGTGGGTGACTTGGGGCCCTCGGGGGCGGACACCATGGACGGGTGGCAGCCCACGTCCCAGCTGTACACGCCGGCCAGCACCATGGCGCCGTCCGGCTTGGGGCACGCCAGAGGGCCGCCGGGATCCACCATGCACAGGGTGGTCTGGGGCTTGGTGGCGAGCGCGCACACCTGCAAGTCACATGTCGGTGTCAGTGCTGAGCGATTCTGGGAAGTCGCAGCCGCGGCCGCGGCCCCCAGCGGTGTGGGCCAAGCCAAGCCGCCTAGCCGGCCGCGGCGGAGGGCGCCTTGACGGTAGGCCGTCCTGTTGCGCACAGGCGTCGTGCGGTACAGCCTACCCCTCATCTCGCAGGCGCTACACCCGGCCCCGTCGGCTCTGTCGGCCTTGTGAGCCAGGCACACTGCCTCGTTACTTTTGGCAAGAATACTCGAACGCGTCCTCACCTGTGATTGGTGCATCCGGAAGTTGGGTCCCAGGAAGGTACGCCTGAGGTGCTGCTCAGCCTCCTGCGCCCCCAGGAGGCGGGCGGGCACCGCGTTCAGGCCCGAGCCAACGTGATTGCCTGCAGGGCCATACTTGCGTTAGCTCTCAACAGTGCTTTGGATTCTTGCAGCGCGGCTGCCACTACTCACCCTTGAGGGCCTTGAGGCCCCAGCCAGTGGCGACGCAGTCCTGGCCGGGGGCGGCCCCTGCCAGGTTGGCCTGGCCGGACTGCTCGGGCAGGCAGACGGTGCCGACGCGCTCGCCCAAGGTGAGGGGCTCAGCCAGGCGCAGCACGGCGTGGTCGTTGAACAGTGACGTGGGGTTGAAGTCAGGGTGGCGCGCGATGGCGGCCACGGACCTCTCCTGCGCGCCAGGGTCCGGCACTCCCATCAGATGCTCGCCGGCGATCACCATCAGGTCGCTCGCCTCCATCCTGCACCACAGCGGGGACGTCAAATTACTCTTCGCTTCGCGTCACAATGTCCAAGGGGCTCCTCGGTTCGGGTCACTTACCCGTGCACGCAGTGGGCGGCCGTGATGATGGCGTCCTTGGACAGCACGGCAGCGCCGCAGATGGGGTTGCGGTCGGCGCGGTTCGCGACGATGGCCTGCCAGGGGTACTCGCCGGGGGCGGCCTGGCCGGGGCTCAGGCCCTCGGGCTGCGGCACCTGGCGGCGCTGGCCGCACGCCTCGGGGGACTGGGGGCCGTACGACGGCTTGGTGGGGATCACCTCGGGCTGCGGGGGCTGCGGGGGCTGCGGAGACTCCTGGGGCGGCTGCAGCTGCGGGGCAGGCTGCTGGGGCTGCGGAGCGCGTTCCAGTGGTTGAAGTGGTGGCGGCTGGGAACCGTAGCTCGGCTGCGGCGCCGCCGGGGATGGGGGCGGAGGAGCGTACGTTGGTTGAGGTGGCGGTTGAGACGGGAAAGTGGTTTGGGGGAAAGGCTTGGGGGAAGGCTGAGGCGCGAAGGTGGGTCGGGAGGTTGGCTGGGGAGGAGGCGGCGGGGCGAAGGTTGGTTTGGGTGAGGCAGGTTGAGGGTTGTACTTGGGTTGGTTGTAGTATGTTGGTTGGGGAGCAGGTTGTGGGGCGTAAGTCGGTTGAGGCGCGGGTTGGGGTGGTGGCTGAGGAGCGTAGGTCGGTTGCGGAGCGGGTTGGGGTGGTGGCTGAGGAGCGTAGGTCGGTTGAGGCGAGGGTTGGGGTGGTGGCTGAGGAGCGTAGGTCGGTTGCGGGGCGGGTTGGGGTGGTGGCTGAGGAGCGTAGGTCGGTTGCAGAGCGGGTCGGGGTGGTGGCTGAGGAGCATAGGTCGGTTGAGGCGCGGGTTGGGGTGGTGTCTGAGGAGCATAGGTTGGTTGAGGTGCGGGTTGGGGTGGTGGCTGAGGAGCGTAGGTCGGTTGGGGAGCGGGTTGGGGTGGTGGCTGAGGAGCATATGTTGGTTGAGGCGCGGGTCGGGGTGGTGGCTGAGGAGCGTAGGTCGGTTGCGGAGCGGGTTGGGGTGGTGGCTGAGGAGCATAGGCCGGTTGTGGACCAGGTGGTGGAGGCTGAGGAGCGTAGGTCGGTTTAGGAGCGGATTGGGGTGGTGGCTGAGGGGCGTAGGTCGGTTGGGGAGCGGGTCGGGGTGGTGGCTGAGGAGCGTAGGTCTGTTGAGGCTTCTGCTGCGGCGCATAGGACGGTGCAGGCAGGACGGCGGGCTGGGGCGTTTGCGACTGCTGCGGGGACGGCTGGGGGTTGGCCTGGGGCGGCAGCGGCGCAGGTGGCGCGGGTTGGCCCAGTCCGTAGCCCACGGCGGGCCTGGGTGGCAGGTTCTGGGGGAGGCCGGACACGACGGCGCCGGGGACCGCTGGCTTGGACGGCGCCTGGTAGTACAGGTTGGCCTCCTTGGTGAGGTTGGGGTTGGTGGTGGGCTCCTCGTCCTGGCCCTCCTGGTAGGGCTGGGCCTCCTCGCAGCACACGCCTCCCGCCGCGCCACTCGCCATGCTGCAGCCCTGCAAGCACCACGCCACTCTGCAGTCCATGACAGAGCTCCCCTCCGAGGCAGACTGGAGCGGTACGACTGGCTCGGCGTCCGGCCGTCTAAAGCGGTGCAATGTGCGGCGGTGCCTGTTAGACTCTCCTCGTCGTTATAAAAAAAAGGTGCAAAACGTAAACATTACAACGGCGGGAGCCGAGCGCTGCTCGGGGAGAGGGTTATGATGAGCGTTCCAAGTCCTGTTTCGGAACGAGACGCCGCACAAGCTGCAAGTGCAAACAATACAGATGGGGTGGGTCAAAATGTCAATAAATTCGCCAAGCGTGCCGAGTGCGCATGCGTCGCAGAAGCCTTGCTGCAGCATGCAGCCTGCATGCAGTCTGCAGTCCCACTGAAGCTCGGCCCTGGTGGCGGGGCAGCCCGGACGTGGGCCCAACAGCGAGTGCTCGTGCGGCTGCAGTGATGCCCTGTTAGTGAGGGTGCCGGCCGCGCCGTCGTTGCGGGAGTGCATAGAGAAACAGTTTCCTTACCACTTTCAGCACCAATCCGTCAACATCGAGTCCGAAGTAGCAGTAAAGAGAGAGGCCTCTAGTTCCTCTCAGTAATTATATCGTACTGGAGTTAAGCAACCCTCATCGTATTTTGTGTACAAATGACCAACAAGCATAAAATTTAAGTAAATTTTATTGATATATGCCAGAACTTTTCAATGAAACACAAAGAAATTCGTAAAAGGGTCTTCAGATACATGACATGCATGACACCAAAATTGAAGTGTGTCACGGGAAAATAAATATCATGAATGCACATCATGAAGGTCAGCTCAGTAGTTCACATTAGTAATCAATTTAATTCTTACGAATCTGTCAGTCGGCAAGTAACTTGTCACACAGTCGACCGAAAGTTGTCATCGTCTTTTAGTCGTTTCTTCTCTTATTTTTTAATTTTTTTAAAATTTTTTTTTAGAAAGTGATAAGTAGGGTCTGTCTAGTATCCGCCTCCGCCTCCTCCGCCGGTGCCGCTCACTGTGTTGACGGCGTAGCTGCAGCACTTGCCGGGCTGTCCGGACGTCAGCGTCACGCAGTCCTGCAAGACCATCTCCCTTGAGTCTCCGCCAGACATCGCACAGACTACGCGACCGACATTCTCCTTCATGGACCCGGAAGAAGGGGGCAAGTCCCGTCGGGCAAGAAATACCGGCCGTACATGACTTGTCCAATCAACGTCGGGCAACGAAGTTTGACGAGTTTCCGTCCAATTTAGAAATCCGACCTTAATAAAAATATTAAATGAAAAAAAAAAATGAATGAAAATAGCTGCATTTTTGACCGACGGTCGGTCAAAAATAGGTCGGTCTACTTTAGGTAGGTCAAATGATCTGCTCCGTTTAGGGACAACAGTTAACAGGTCACCTGCGTCTTCTTTACCCCCTTCTTCCGACGACGACCTCGCGAGGGAACTGCGCAGCTTCCCGACGCCACCTCGCGTCGGAACGCAGACACGCAGTTCCTGCAGGAGCCTCGCGAGGACGAACATTCGAAACGTGAAAGAAAGACGATGCACCTCCTGCCTCAAAAACTCTGAACAAGGGAACTATGAAAGAAGGCGAACTTTTCATTGGGCTGTATGTCCTGTGGGATTGAACGGGAATTAGCGCAGCGGATCGTTGGATTCGTACCATCGCATGCCACAGGTCCACCCCACGCTGCCAACCTGGATGCCACAACCGCATTCTGCTCCGGCCCACGGCACCCACACTTACCTCTCAACTGGCTTCGGCGCAGAATCTATTGCAAGTTTTCAGGTTCCCTGTGGGATGTGGTTTCGGAGGGAAAACTTTACTTTGTGATGTTGTCGTGATGTGTGTTTTTTGTCGTGTTGGTGAGTTGAATGTGTGTGTGTGCTTGCGTGTGTGTGTCAGTGTGTGTGTGCAGCGTCCCTCTCCTTTGCCAGTCCAGGGGCAGGAGGGATCACAGCGGTCGCACAGGCCGTGCTCAGCCCTCCATCGTCATCATGCAGGGAGCCAAAAAGCGGGTCACTCATGCCGAGACACTGAGAAAGCGGGCGCCGGGACTCGAACCCGGGACTCACCTGCTCGGGCTGCATCCTGCTCTGGGAGGGGCACTGCTGCGAGGGCACGCACACGCCGCCGGAGTTGGCGCACGTGTCCTGGAAGGGCGTGCGTGCGGGCGGCGGCGGCGGCGGTGGCGGGGCGACGCCGGGGCCGGACGGCGCGGACCCGGGCATGTTCTTCATCATCATGCCGCCGGGCCAGGGGTCCTTGTAGTTGGGATCGCGGCAGCACTTGCCGATGATGCCCGTCTCGGGATTCTGGCAGTCCTGCACGCACACACACGCACGTCCACACTAACGTCCGCGCCGGTGGCGCCTGCGGATGGGAGGGGAGGCAGCCACCCGCAGCGCGGCAGTGTTGCGGGCAGGCCTACCCTCCCATTCGCAGGCGCTAGGGGTGACGGCCATCCCAGTGTGTGGACTGGGCGCACGGCGTACGGCGCGCGGCCCCGGCCGGCCTCGCTGGTGGCCGCCGCCGACTTACCGACATGGGCACGCGGTTCTCCTGCTGCTCACGCGTCAGGTACTGGGGGCTGTTGGCCATGACGCCCTCCGCCGTGCAGTACTGCTCCTCGACGCACTTGAGGGCGGCCGCGCATCCGGGGTACGGCGTCGTGTTGAGGGGGCCGGTGTAGGGGCCGGGCGTGGGCTCTGCGGACAGGCGACGGACACGGTCACACTCCCTCCACTTTTCAAAAATTCTGGCCGCCCGGAGTTGCTGATCGAAACGCTGCGTCTGGTAGATTTCGAGAAGTGCTTGTAAAATAAAACTGAGTCGTTGGCAGACCACGCGGCTCATCATCGCTGGCGACACGAGCGCAATCCGCGGAACCGGTCCGCGGCGGGGAATGGGAATCGTGGAGCGGAGCGGAGAGTGGCGCTTCAATTCATCAGCGCGTCAACAATTGAAGGTCTGATGATGCAGCGCCATCGGACTTGAGCGCGCAAACACTCACACGCACACACGCACACACACTAACACCGCCATCAGTCGCGCCACAGAGGCGTCGCTATTTTTGTTAGATGCGTGACTGAGCGACGAGAATGGAAATCTGATTGACTTTTCGATTGAGCTTTTTGTAGTACTCTGTTGGCCAAAGAGGCCGCCTTCCGGTCCCAGTGCATTTGGCGCCTTTCCGTACTTAAGGCGGTCGAAGAAAAAGTCCTGCGCTAAAAGATCCGACGCATGCAGAGGAAGCAAGAGCTAAACGTTAATTAAAGTAAAGCAAGGTGCATCCTCGGCAGGCAATCGTGAGAACTCCCTGTGACGTCACACACAGCGTGCTGCCAGCCGGTCGGGAACATCGCGCGAAATGATAAAACGCGCCGAGAGGCCGTATTTATGCTGATCCTGCTGCCTGCCCAGGTACCGGACGAGCCGCCAGACGAGGCTGGCAACGCCAGCCAGTCAGTCAGGGCTGGCAGCACCGCCAGAGCATTGGCCGCGAGGGAGTCACAAAGAGTCCAGACTACCAAACTAGTCGAACTGACACAAAATAAGGATAGGGGGCTGAAGGAGGCACGCATAAAGAAAGCAAAAACAGTCGTTTCAAGTAAGATGAATGTCATAAATAACAGATGATTTGGAAAGGAGACTCTACGTAGTACGAAAACGTATGAGGTGAGTTTTGAAAAATCAGAAGAGGAGCTTTTTTTGACTGTGTAAAATCAAATAAAATGGTAATTAATAAGAAAAGTCACGGCGGCGTGCCCTACTCGCGCTGTGGGTAGTCTGGACAACACGCGTGGCTACGAGGCGGAACGTAGCGCGGTGGCATCTTCCACCTACACACTAATAACTTGACCCCCCCCCACACACACACACACGCACGAACAATCGCGCGTGGCAGTGATTCCATCCGCCAGGCGGGGTCCGCGGCGCTACGATGCGGGTCCCGGAACATTCTTCGCGGCCCGTCCTCCACGTCGAGAGGATCAAGGGGTCCGCGGGCAGCGCGCCTCTCTGCCTGATTGATGTGGCAGTCTCTGCGCGGCCCGCCAGCCTGGCGTTGACAGGCGCCTCCAAGGCGGCGTGCCGGCCGTGCCGGCCGTGCCGTTGTCGCGGCAGAGTGGCGGAGTGGCGCGGCCGCTGGGTGCACTCACGGGGCTGGTAGTTGGGCTGGGGCTGGCTGTAGCCTCCGACGCCGCCGTAGTTGGGCGGCGGCGGCTGCGGCCGTGGGATCTGCGCCGGGGGCTGTCCGTAGCCGCCGGTCTGGGGCGGCGGCGGCCGGTACTGCGGCGGCTGCGGCTGCGGCTGGCGCTGCTGGCAGCACGTCTGCGACGCGGAGCTGCACTGACCCTGCCGAGCAGACCGGACCACGCAACGATTACTGACGCGCCAACGCCTCCCTCCGAGGGACAAGGGGTGCACAGGTGTAACAAAACATATAGGTGGCACACACGGCACAGTCCACGCGTGCTTTAGTCAGTGTGTGGCAGCCAGAGTACAACAAGCGAAGCCAAAAGTGCAAAATGGTTGCGCGGCTGTCGTCAAGGGCAGTTTGCAACGGAGTTTCTGTCTGTTGAGTTTCTGAGCAAAAGTTAGACAAGTTCAGTCACGCGACAATGCTCTCACTCATGTACGCTCTCACACACTCCCTTTCATACATTTTGACTGTCTGAAATGGAGTCTGATATGTGTATACATGTATTCAATTTTTGGTCTGGAATGGAAAAGAGATGTGTCCTTCAGACGATCATATCAGATTGATGCTTTTCGGAGTGGAGGTTGGCCCGTGGGAGGCGTCACATCGACAATCGTTTTACGTGCCCTTTTTGTTAAGAACAAAAATTCCCTTCTTTTTTTCCATGTTTTTTTTAACGGGGGGCCGAACACAATTGTCAATAGCCCACGCCCCCACCGGCGGAACTGAAATCGCTGAAACACAAAATACAAGTTAGGCAACATAGCGTCCATCCCAGTCGGCGCGTCCGGCATCAACATTGATCATGACTCACGCGCTTTACCAAGACTTATCGAAAACGGGAAGCGGCCCGGCCAGCTCTGGCCAACTCGAGGGCCCGCCACCCCGCCTCGCCCCGCCCCGCCCCGCCCCGCCCCGCCCCGCCCGGCGAGGGTCAGGCCGCCAGGCCAGCCAATCGGAGAGCACGGCGACCTCCGTGGTGACGTCACCGCCCTGAGATACGACACATTATGCGAACCCACGTGAGGGGGCAGTGGACACTGCTGTGAACAAAGTGTATAGAAGGGCAGCGACGGGCAGGAGTTTTTTCCTTGTAGATTGATATAGTCGTAGCCGCGTAGCTAGTTTAGGCCAAATCCACAAAATTAGGTAAGTGATAAAAATAATTTGCTAAACAATGGTTGTTAGTTTACTACATCGACGAGGGCCGCGCTGCCGTGCTGCCGAAAGAGACTCGTAATCATGTCTCTCTCTCCAGCGAGCGGCCTCACGTGGGTGTTGGGTGTCGCATTGTGTCTTGTGTGTGCACAACGGCAGGGGCCGTCCTGGAACCAGCCTGGAGCCAGTCCGCCCCACCGCTCCAGGAGACCGCCTTCGCCAACTGCAACGTGGAACGGAGAGGGAGACACGGCGACGAAATGGCCGTTCGGAGCGCTGCCTTGCTGGGGACGCCCCGCGCTGCCGCATCGACACGACCGCAGCCATCTCGCGAGCCACTCATCCTGACGTCGTGCCGGAGTGCCGAGCTGGTCCGGGTCCTCCGGCGGGCCTAGAGGCAGGCCGGGCTCTCATGGTGCCGGCCGGGGTCCGCGTCGGGTCCGCGTCCCGGAACGGCCGGCTGCGCGGGGAGGGGGAGGGCGAGGGGCGTCGCACGCCGCCGTGACCTCTGCACCGCCGGGGTCGCGGGGCCCAAGGCCGCGGCGGGCCGGCCGGCACAATGGCGGGCTGGAGGCTGGAGAAGATCCTCGGCAAAAAGAACAAGTGCGTCGTGCACAAGCTCCAGGAGCAGGACCGGCAAGGACCGCCGCGGGTGGCTCGAAAGGGGGAGGGGGAGTCTGCAGCGTCATCGCGGAGTGCACAGGGCGACGCCAGACTTATTCCTGGACCCTCTCCTGGATAAACGTGGAGTGAATCGACTAGGCAGCATTAGAACAGCGCGTCGTCTTTTATGCGTTTGGCATGCGACTTTTGAGATTTCAAAAGTCTCACTGTGCAGCGGCCAATGAATCGCCACGCGACTTTTGCCGCAGTGCCACACCCGCGTCTGGCGGCCTCCGCGATGTCCTCCTGCCCACTGTGCGCCGTCGCCATACGTGTTCCAGGAAGCCCCCCAAAGCGACGGTTCCATTGTGCACTCCAAGGTGGCATATGGCCGCGGACCGCACCTGTAGATGCGCCACCCGTCGGGTCCGGCTCAGCGCGCACACACGCACACACGCAGTGCAGCTCGGAACGGCTCTGTGACGTCACTGTCCAGGAGGATGTGGCCGATCCCATCCGGCCGCCCCGCGCGTGACGCGCCGAGGAAAAGGCTGCTATCTTGGAGAATCAAGTCGTCGGCGATTAATTGCAGACGGGGATCGGCCGGGCCGGGCTCAGCATTTGGAGAGTTAGCCTATCAGCCGGCTGGACAGCCCTGCCGTCCGGACTACGCAAGCAAGCACAGCGACCCAGTCGGTGCACTAGGCGACGTCGCGCTCGACGCTCTGAACCCCAAGTCGCTGTCTGAAAGTGACGATGGTGCATTGAAGAGGGGGAGGGGGTGGGTACGGCTGCCATTTAGTTTGTGTTTCCCGGTCTGTTTTTATACGGGCCACTCCACTGGCGGTTCGCACACTACTCGCTGCGATAATTACCGGCACGCCTACGCTGTACAGCCCGGACAGCGCGGCCGGTTCGCCGGAAACTCCGAGGAGACGAAGACGCGCCTTGTGCCCTTGAGCGCGGCGAGCGCGGCGATGAGCGCGGCGTGGCTGCGCTCGAAAACACCCAAAAGAGCTCCCCCCCCTTCCCGACGCGTCAGGTGGCGTCTCCGGACGCAGCCGAGCCACGCCAACCAGGCGAGAGTCGTCTTCACTCTTATCGCCGACGATCAAAACAATTTCAATTTTAAACGAGCGAAACAAAAACGGCCGAGATGCGCAGCGAGCGCACCTCAGTGGCGTAGCTAGCGTCGCGGGGTCACCGATCAGGGGGTGGTTGACGTTGTACCCCAGGGGCGTAGCGGCGTAACTCACCTGTCGGATGCCGTTGGCGCCGGGCGCGACGTAGCCGCCCTGGCACTGGCCCAGGCCGACGCACACCTGGCCGGGCTGGCTGCAGGGGATGTCGTAGTCGGGCGTCTGCGGCGGGCCCGAGGGGCCGGCACCGCCGTAGCCACCCCCGCCGGGCTGCTGGGGCTGCTGGGGGCGGGGCTGCTGGGGGCGGCCGCCGGACAGGAAGGGGTTGCCGGGGCTCACGGCCGGGGGCGGCGCCTGCGGGGCGGAGGCCTGGCCGGTGGACTCGGCGCTGAAGGGCCGCGAGCCCGACGCCCACCAGTAGTTGCCGCCGGGCGAGGACGGCTGCCCGGCGTTCTGCGGCGGCTGCGGCTTGTACTGCGGCTGCGGCTTGTACTGCGGCTGCGGCTGGTACTGCGGCTGCGGCTGGTACTGCGGCTGCTGCGGGGGCGGCGCCTGGTACACGTCGTTGTTGGCAGGGGGCAGGTCGTCGGGGAAGGGCGTGGTGGTCCACTGCTTCTGCGGGCGCGAGGGGCCGGCGCCGTACTGGGGGGTGGCCAGCGAGTACTGCAGGGCCACGGCCAGGACCGCGCACAGCAGCGCGGTGCGACCCATGGCTGGAGCTGCGGGCAGTCGCAGGCCTCGTTACAACAATGCCGAAGATCGAATGGAAATTAATTCAACTTTATGTTCGTGGTGGATTAAACGCGACTCTTACAATTTTTAAAGCAATCTACAACTTTTAATTTGCTTTGCGAAATTTTCTATTGCCACCTTGAAAACAAAATTCAAATTTGTCAGTCCTTCTTGTTTTAATTTTTTCAATTATAAATTAATGACTTTACTAACGAAACCGCACTATTTTCGCAATTTGATGTCCCTCCATCCTTTTCGTGTCACCGGTTTAACGAGAGCAAGAGAGACAGTCCTACTCCTCCAGCCGTCCCCTCCAGAGGCCTCACCTTCCTGTGCGAAGTGTTCGTGTGCGCTCGCTGCCGGCTTGCTGACTGGCAGACTGGATGTCCGCACGCGCAGACGCCTGCTTTTATACTTTTGCGATGCTGATGCCTCGCTCGCCGGGCCAAGGGGGGTCCGGCTCCACTCCAGCCTGGAGTCTCCGCCTCTGGAGTCACCAGCGCAGCAGCGAGGCGTCCTGCCTCCTGGGCCTGGAACCGAATCGCTCAGCGGATTGGATGGCAGTGCTGCTGATTGACATAATAACATTTACCATCGCTCTCGCCATCTCGCATTATCTTTGTATCGCAGGATCGCTGTATCGCTGTATGTCTGCATCGCTTGGATCGTAACTTAGCGGTGTCGGTGCTGTGCGTGGCGGCCTACCTTCCGACTCACAGGCGGTGCCCCGAGGTTGGCAGCCACGCCGCGAGCCGGCTTGCCGGCGCCTACACAGAGAAAAAGCTAAAGACTATTTTGTATTCCTCCGCAAGGCGAAAATTCGCGAGAATCCCCGAGATAGCCTCGTCTTACCCAGAACGGAACTCCCCTGGAGGCGCGAGGCGACTTGCTCTCCGTCACGATCCAGGATGCAGTGCATGAGTCAGAACGAAGCCAGGCCGGTGGTGCGGCGGGCAGGGCGGTCCTGGCAGCGGCAGGGCGGCGAGGCCAGGGCCGCGGGGCCAGGGCCGCGCCCGGGGAATTCCTCGCTGATATGCCAGTGGGATAGTGGGATAGCCACCGGCCCCCGACCTCCCGCACCTCCAAACTGTGGCGCCCCGCCGCCTCCACACATTTCATTTTGCGTTAGTTTCGACACTCTGACGGCGGCGAGGCTCGTCTCCCGGTGCGGTTGTTGAACCCCCGGACCGCGACAGTGCCGCCTGCGCACGCTAGCGCTGCGCGCTGCCAGTGCTGGATGCACGCCGACGACGCCGGGCACTCCAAGCGCCCCGTGAGCGAGGCCGACACGTGCATCGCCGCACGCGGGCGACACGCTCGCCGCCTTTCCGGCCGCCGGCTCGGCTCGGCTCGGCCCGCCATCGCCGCGGCCGCCACCGCAGACCACAGCCACAGCGCCACCACCACGAGGCCCGCGAGCAAAAGGCGCAAATTTCGAGTGCGTCGCGGTGGAAATAAACGCCACGACCCGCCGCGACACATTACGATCCATCTAAATCCGGAGCCTGGCTCGTTACCGCACAGCGACGCGAGAGCGAAGGTCCTCGACGCGTCGCGCAGCGCCCAGCGAGTAGAGGCCAAGATGGTCTGTTTACCGAAGAAGAGAACCCTCCAGGAGGTCTGCGTGCCGTTTCAGTTTAAGCTCCCTTAAGGTCAAGCCTCTTCTCTCCGGGTTGCCACGTTGGTCACTATCGTGACTCTCGCTGTCCTGCAGCGGGCGGAGAGCCCGTTTCGCCAGTGACAAATTCCATAAAAATTCAGCACCATCCGTGCCTGACTCTGTTTTATGGCTGAAAGACTACGAATCATCTCCTCGAGCTGTAAGCCAGCCGCCCGACAATATTTCTTTTCGATGCTCGGTAGTCGTGGCGAAGCCGACCGCCTGACGAGATTTAAAGGCTGCTCAAAAGTAAGTGGCGACTAGCCTGAAAACCTTTTCGACCCACCGTTTCTTGCCGGGTATGACTGAATGGACGTGATACCGCGCAATCCTGAAATCTGTACGAGTTGGTGTGTGTGTGTGCGCGCGCGTGTGTGCGTGCGTGCGTGGATTGTGGAGTTCGCCGCGACACGAGACGCTCAATGACATGCACGCTGCCCCCGCACGCGGCACGCTCGATGGCTATCGATGTGTGTTCTCGCCGCTCTCCGTGTACAGTAAACGCCGCATTGTGTTGTAAACCGAAAATACGCCTCCGCTATCCACTTGTCGACTGCAAGGCACTGCAGCCGCCCGAGCCGCCTGGTTGCGAAGGATCCTTTCGTCGCTCTGCCTCCTTCGCACCCACGGGACGTGCCATACGTGCGACAGAGGCAGAGCGGCGACACGCCTCCAAGGAATCGGCCTGACCGGCCGGACGTGTCCCCGCCGCCGCGCCGCCGCGGTTCCGCTCCACCGGATCGCCGCATTCACGTCCCGCCACTGACAAACGGGCTCCGATGAGGCCATCCTTCAAGTGCTCCAGATCAAATGTGCGGTCTTGTTCCTGCTCGTGCCGCGGCCCGCGGCTCGCTCGCGCCGGAAGTACTGGGGCTATGCGCCCGTGCGACCAGCTCCGTTGTGTGGACATCCCGCTTCACCGGCGAGTTCGTTGGATTGCCTACCTGCCCGGCTGTACCCGAGGTGGACCGAGGCGCCTCTAGTGTCCGCTTTCGACGGCAGATGGCGCTGCGGTCTGCCAGCTGAGGCGCTTCCCGGTCTAGGCCACACAGCACGTAAACAGTCGGATAGCAACAGCTTCGTTACCGGCAGAGTGAAGACGTTGCCCCAAGGTCGAGGAAAAGTTACGACAAGTCGTGTATACCTGACCCTCAACTTCTGTAGTGCCATGTTGTCATTGAGCGACAGACGTTAACTGAAGTTCGCGCAGGAAAGCAGCAAACAGACTACGTCACTCATTGGTGGGCAGCATTAGTATTCATCCGTTGGTTCACTACGTCTACGAACTACGAACTTGATAAGCCTGCCATTCAGCTAAGCAGCAGTGTCGCAGCCGGTGAGGCCTCTGACCATCTCTTCTATCTTCTTATCTTGTTGACTTGGGCCGGGTAGAAGTAAAGGCAAGTGGCTTGTGTAGTGCCATACCATCCTTTGAGTAGGTATTCATTGGTCCTGCCTATTTCCATGCCGAATACTGGCGGCTGCCTGTCTATTAGAAAGTCTTAAAAGCTGACATCTGCTCCTTCACATCACAGCTGTCACTTGGATTACTGAATACTTTCGCTCTGAGTTTTGACAATATATATTTCCTAACCAAGTAAATGTCATACAATGTTAGCGGCTCATTTAGCTTGACTGACTGGTACATTGCAGATGTTTGCGGCTCGCCGAGGCCTTCAAGCACTTTCCAAAGCCTTGCCATCAACGACATCTCATCTCCAGAAAAAATCTCTCGCCGCAATGAGTTTGGGAAACAAATTTGATTTACCTGACCGCTACCGGGGATCAGAAAAGAGTGTCTGGTAAGTTCTTAAAAAATGTTCAATATTGGTAAGTTTGACCAGAATCATCCAATGTTTTGAAATTCATCACTTGGTTAATTTTTGACAGGGTGGAGTATATTCAGTTGGCACAAGAAACTCAACCGCTCAACCTTGGCCAAGGGTTTCCAGATTTTGCAGCGCCAGACCATGTTACTAAATCATTAGCTGAGGCCTGTACCGGAGAAAATGTTCTTCTGAATCAGTATACACGTGGATTTGTAAGTATTGTTTTTAAATTGTTTCAAGGTTCTCCTCTTTTATTCTTAAGGTAAATTTGGCTCCTACTCTACTTGTGATGCAAACTAACCTTTTCAACTGGTGTTCAAAGGGTCACTTACGATTAGTCAAGGCACTGAGTCAGCTGTATTCAAAAGTTATTGGTCGCTCGATTGATGCTGCAACTGAGGTGCTAGTTACTGCAGGTGCATATGAAGCTCTCTTCGCAACAATCATGGGACATACTGGCCCTGGTGATGAAGTTATTATCATTGAACCTTTCTTCGACTGTTACGAGCCAATGGTACGGTCAGCAGGAGGAACTCCCAAGTTTATACCTCTAAAACTGGTATGTGTAGTGAACTTCCACCAACTTCTACATATAAGATGTTCTGTCTTTTAAGATAGTGAGAAAAAATAAAAATGTTTTGAATTTTCAGGTGAAGTCAGGCTCTGGGCCAACTTCGTCTGGTGACTGGAAACTAGATGTCAACGAGCTGTCATCAATGTTCAATAGCAAAACAAAATCCATTATTGTCAACACACCCCACAACCCTATTGGAAAAGTGTTTACTCAGGAAGAGCTAACAGTCATTGCAGACCTGTGCAAGAAGTGGAATGTTCTATGCATCTCTGATGAAGTGTATGAATGGATGGTTTATAAGCCTTTTAAGCACATCAGAATGGGTAAGTTTCATATAAAATGTAGGCCATGCTCTGATTGTCTTATTGTCTGAGTGAAATATTTGTGATTCTTCAGCCACCCTACCTGGAATGTGGGAGCGCACCATTACTATTGGATCAGCAGGAAAGACATTCAGTGTCACTGGTTGGAAGACTGGTTGGGCGTACGGACCTGCAGACCTCATGAAAAATATATTGACAGTGCATCAGAACTGTGTTTACGCATGCAATACTCCAGTACAGGTAGGTTTCTGAATGAATATGAATGGGTGCATTGGTCTGACTTTCATCAGATCATTCTATTTCATTTTAAGTTTTGTTGTTTCTTTTCAGGAAGCAGTTGCGAGAGGATTTGAGTTTGAAATGTCAAGAATGGACTCTCCAGAGTGCTATTTTTATAGCCTTGCTGAAGAGCTCTTGCCCAAGAGAGACTTTATGGCCAAGTTTCTCAGTGAAGTTGGAATGATTCCCACAGTTCCAGAAGGTGGCTACTTCATGATAGCTGATTGGTCTCCTCTAGGTAGGTTTTAGTTCTAGACAATTTTTTTTTTTAAGAAGGTACTACAGCTTTGGTGACAAGAGCTCCTCAAATGTGCTTACAGCTAAGAAAGTTGACCTCAGCCAAGAAAAGGACAAGTACCGTGACTACAAGTTTACCAAATGGATGTCCAAAAATGTGAAGCTTCAAGGTATTCCCCCGTCAGCGTTCTACAGTGAGCCCAACAAGCATCTCATCGAAGATTATGTGCGCTACTGTTTTATCAAGGTAAGCTCATTGTTTTGAAATTATTAGTTTTTAAAGAGTTACTTGTCAATACCTAAAGAATGTTTTTATTCTGTCTCTTGGTTTTCTGTTTACAGAAAGATGAAAACCTGCAGAAGGCTGCTGAAATTTTACAAAAGTGGAAGGGAAGCAAATAGTGCGGGAAATATTTGGGATGATTTTTGTTATATTTTATTTAAGTCTAAGTGTGTTTTGTTTTCATATGAATCTTCCATGTACAATGTATGAAGAACTGTAAGAAGTATAAGAATATAATTTATAACTTTGTGCCATGTACCTGACCTTTGGGTGACCTAACGTTGAGGTATTATTTATTCTTCATGAAGGTTCTTGATCATATTTTGAACAGTATAGTGCACCTTTTGCTTTTATTTTACATTTGTTTCTCAATAGCATTTTCATTGTGTGATATGTTTTGTGATAATAATTTTTCCATACCTTTCAATTTCATTTAGAAGTGTGATTTGCTGATTTGGTTTTTGTTAATTGTTACTTCATGTGAAATTATTTTTCCCCCTTAATCTCACAGAATAAATTTCTACTTGCATATTTTTTGACGGGTGTTGCATCCTCAAGTTGTGTAGTCTCCCCTCAGCCACCTTTTACCATCTCTAGAATCACTTCCGTATGTTCGCCCATACCTGGAAAGAAACAAAGACATGATTGACAGTCTTAAAGGACCGACATGAAAATCAACATCACCCTTCTTATCTATGAACAGGTCATATTTCTCAGTAGACATGCACGCATTGAATTGGCTGAACATGCAAAACATTTCTGCTTTTAAGTACAAAGTACAAAATTTTCAAAATTAGGAGGCAGATAAGCGTGATAAGGGCAAAGTTCAACTCTCTCCCCAATCCAGCAAATTAAGGCAGCCTCACCGGAACTTGGCGCCGGGGAGGTGGCCGACGTAGTGCGGCAGCAGGGCGACGTGCTTGTGGTAGATCTCGGGCGGCGTGATGAGGAGCGGCGGGTCGGGCTGCACCACGCCGACGGGGGCCCACTCAGTGCTCTGCCGGCGCCGGTAGTTGTGCGTGAAGTCGCACAGGGCGGAGTTGGTAAGCGCCTGGCTGGTCTGGCCGTAGCGCGCCATGCCGTAGGGCACGTGTCCCGTGTAGCCTGTGGGCAAGTGGTTGTGCCCTTTCAGTTACGTTTTGACACGTCGTTGGGCGACAGACATGGAACAGCCCGAGTCAGTTGGCGACAGAAGGCACAGCCTATCCTGTCCTGACCCGAGGGGGCGAACTGCAGGCTCTGGCGCGCGTAGGTCTGGTTCACTCGCTGGATGGACGCCATTGTCCTGTCTAGGTGGCCTGGTGGCTTCAAGCCGCTTCAAGCGGCCCACGCGGCAAATTTAGAAGGGGGCAGGAATGAATAGATTGGCTTTCGGTTTTCGATTCGGTAGTCCGGGAGCGGCAGTTCGGACACATTGTTGGGGCGTGGCGCCGGGCTTCGGAGAGCGTTCGGGCCTTGCTGTCCAGAGCTCGGGTAGCAGGCGCCGCCGAGGTAGGCAACCCATCCGGCACGCCCGCTTGGCAGACACTCAAAGAAAAACATTGTTGCGTACCGAGCACGAAGTACTTCTCCGGGTCGTTGGGGTCCGCGAAGTAGGGCGAGACGGTGTTCCTGGCTGGCGGCACGGCGGCCTCGGGAGCGCACACGTGCCTG
Organism: Stenchaetothrips biformis; assembly: GCA_030522485.1. Classification (NCBI taxonomy): domain Eukaryota; kingdom Metazoa; phylum Arthropoda; class Insecta; order Thysanoptera; family Thripidae; genus Stenchaetothrips; species Stenchaetothrips biformis. Next base: position 17,922,480 of record CM060087.1, read on the forward strand.
ATGACGCCCGTCATCTCCGGCCGCACCATGTAGAGCGGCATCTTCCACTGGTTGGCTTGCACCTGCAAGAAGCCGAAGCGTGAGAGTGCTGCCGGCCGGGGTGCTCGAGTGGAATATCAACCCCCCCAAAAAAACCGTTACATTTTAATAGGGTCAAACTTATTTAAAATCTTTGACTGGTTTTCCCAGGGGACTCGAGATGGGTGTCTTTCAGAAGTAACACTATTGGTGACTAGACCGACAACTTCGGCTGTCGGGCTGAGTAGTGCAGACCATGCGGTCCAGGAGGTCCCTGGGCTCGGCGGCGTTGTTCTGCAGGTGCTGCGTGCGCACGATCTGGTTCCTGGCGGCGCGGGCCTTGCGCTGCTGCTGCTCGAAGTCGGACAGCGCGGCCGCGGCCGCCGCCGTGAAGCGCTGCCCGGACTGGCCGCGGATCCTCGGCAGGAACCCTGTCGGGCACAGGCGGGCGATGCGGCAGTCGCTCCGTCCCTCTCGCACCCACCCCTGTGCGCCGCCCGGCGCCGCCGCCCACCCCAGAGGAGAGCGACGAAGCGCCTCGAGGCGAATACTCCATGAATGACACCGAGCCCTCGACTGCGGGTCACAGCCTCCCGGTTTTGAATCCACGGGATGCGGAGGCTGTGTGAGTCCGCCATGAGCACACTAAGGCATCGCGCTCTACATGCGCAGGACGGCGCGCAGCGGTGGGGCGACGGCGCGACGACGTGCATGCGAGGGCCGCGCCGCTGACGACTCCCTGGCGCTGCGGTCGCTGCGTGTGTTATAAGCAACGCCTTCGGCGCCACCGCCCGCGACGCTGCCAGAGAGCAACATCGAACGGCCGCGACAAATTACGGCACTGTGTTTTCTTTAACCGGAGTTTTCTTGCCAGTGAAAAAGGTCACGGTTTCAACCGCTGCTCGTAATTCAAACTTTTAAAAAATTCTCCTCACTCTGCACTGCGACTGCAGCGGCGCGGAGGGCCCGCTTCCAAGAGCTAGTGGTCCAGTGGCACCACACCTCGGTCGCACGGTGCTGCACTCCCCCCAGCGTGACGGCGACCCGGTGGCCTGCCTCGCACCCATAGTACCCGCCCGCAGCGGCGCAGCGCGTCACGGGCTGGGGACCGGGCCGCTCGTCGGCTGGCGTATGGCTGCCAAGGCTGGCGCAACGCGATATCGACAATAAATTGTCTGCTAAACGGCGTGCGCAGTCCGCAGCCCCCGTGGCCTTTAATGCGGGCAGCGCCACCACGCGGCCGAGCCTGCAACCAGCAAGAACCAGCCGGTCGGCTCGCCGGCCGCGGTACATAGGCACGCCGTTGGTCTCGCCGCTATCTACCCTTGGTCTCCGGGGTCTCTCTAGACAGACCTTCGCCGAATAAATCACGACTTGCTGGGCATCGCTTCGGCGGCAACCGAGTCCCACAGCGAGCGCCTGCAGAGTAGGCAATAACCGGCGGCTCCGCGCACGCGAGCGCGGCGGAGTGCCTACCTACAGGCGCTACGGTGTTCCGCAGATTTCCACCAGGGGCGCTGCGGTTGCTCTCTGCTCCTCGATGTCAACTTGTCTTGTACCGCCGTTCGTGCCGGTGGTTTGCGTGTACGGCACCCTAGCCTCTCGGCAGGCGCTGCTCGCTGGCCGTGCTGCCCGCCTCGCGGGGGCCGGGCTACGTCACGTCAGTCACGTCGTGGCGGCAGTCACGCCCGGCGGCCCGTTGCGTACTCTGCCGCGCACGCCGCGCACGCCGTGCTGCACGGGTCATGGCGCGGCGGAAGGCCACGACGGCCAGGATGGCACTGCTCCTTGTTCGTTCCGATTCCGCGGCCCGGACCGTGACGACGAGGATACGGCGGCCACGCGGGCGCCGCGTTGCACAAGGCAGCAGGGCGCGCGTGTCCGGCACGGCACGGGCCGACGTGTCGTAACCCAGCCGGGACCACAACAACAAGCCGCTCCATGCGCTGCCCGCGCCGGGCCGCCCCCGCCGCCCCCGCCGCCCCCACCGCCCCCTCCCTTCACGCTACCCTGGCACCGCTATGCCTCCGACCCGCCTGCGCGGCGCGTGGCTGCGCGCGGCGGTGTCATGACCCGAAAGCCATTTCGCGCAGCGCCACCGCTACTCCGGCAGCTCGGCAGCTGTTGCTCATTAAAAACGCAATGCAAACACAGCCGTCCGGCCCGGCCCCGGGGCCGTAACTCCGTGCAACGCCGGGGAACTGCGGCCGGAGGAGCTCGCCTTCACCGGAGCCTTGTGCCCAGCAAGCCAGCCGGAGTCTGCGAGATCCGCATTCTGCATGTATCGGAACAGATCCCCTGAAATTTTTAGTCCGAAAATTTTTCGTCAGGGACTCGATTTTGGTGAGTTGCTACTCAAAATTTGAAGAGGTAGCGGTGTTTGCCTTCTCCCGAACCCTGAATTTCAGAGAATTTCGCGTAGGTTACGACTTTGTACAACGCTCGATTCTCCCCCTTTTGCAATGTTCCTCCCTGCACTGATTTGGCTGTTTGCTGCTCGTTTCGTCCCTGCAGTGCGCGGGGGCTCCCTGGGATGCTGGTCGTCAGACACTAGCTGCACCGCCCCCGCCGCGTGGCCGCGTGGCCGCGTGGCCCAGGAAGTTACATCGCGGATCGGCGAGGCAAAGGGGCCGAAGGCACCTCGCCACCTTGCCACACAGACGCGGCGGCGGAAGGGGAGGGGTGCTGCTTTCAGCCGACAAGAAAACAAAAGAGGGGCCTTCGAGGGCCAGGCAAGCAGCGAGCCTAGCGCCGCAACAGCAGCGGTGTGGCCCTACCGACCGGGCGGGGAGTCGCCGTCGCCAACCAAGAATCAACCCACTGGTTCACACACGCTGAGCTCTCAAACACACGGCGCTGGACGCTGTGCTGCTACTGTTTCATCATTTGTTACGTTGTTGTCGTTGTTGTGTCCTCACCCTCGTAGCCCGGGATGACGGGGTGCTGGTACACGGGGTCACCATATCGGAACCGGCTCTGCACGATGTCCACATCATTTTCGCTAGGCCGCGTCACCTGGCAAAGTTCAAAAAAAAAAAATTGTTTGTGTATGATTAAAAATGAGTTTTTTTTATCGCATTTTTTTTTTACAATTGGAGGTAAAACCGATTAAAAACACGAAAAGGGCGGTGCTGTGCTGCGCGCGGCCTGACGACGCTTTCGTTTATTCGGGCCGCCTCCGCGTGGGACCGTTGGGACCGCCAGCAGGCCAGGACCGTCCTGACGCAATGTCTCCATAATCTGAATGCTCTGGGGCGGCGCGGCGGCGCGGCGGCGCGGCGGCGCGGCGGCAGGGAGCGCGGCGTCGTCGCGGAGGAGGGGTATGGTAATGGGCTGGCGCCGTGCTTTGCAGCCTCGCAGTTCATGAGAAGAAAGCCTGAGTGTGCACAGTGCGTACCGAGGACCCAGGATGGGTTAGGTCAGTCGGCGGCTGTCACACACGCTGTCCCACACAGTGACTCACGGACGCACACAATGTCGACGCGGCATGGCGCCGGCTGCGGTTCCATGCAATTTCAAATGTAGGCCGGGTCGGGTCGTCTGCTATAGCAGATTACACGCGTTGCCGACCTATCAAAGCTTGAAAATAAGGGGGTAAAGACGAACTGTGCGCGGACGTGCATGAAACACTGCAAAACGTTTTGGCAAATTTATGAAGTGAACCAATTCTCACATTTTTTACTGTCACAACTTTTTTTGGCGTGACCTCGACAAGTGTAATAGCCGGCTTTTTTTGCCAACAGATTATGCGTGCTGCATAATGCGAACTCAAAGTCAGTCCCCAGAAAAAATGCTGTCGCCCTAAAAAAATTGGCCTTGCTTCATTAAGTCATAAATAATGAAAACGTTTTCTCTTTTTTATTTTTTTAAAAATTTTTCCCCCCGCTGCTGTGCGTGAACATGACGGCAGACAGCTTCCTGAAGGCGGAGGCGCGTCCCCTGATGACGGCGCGGACAGGGCAAGGCAAGGTGCGCGTAGAGGCCCGGCGTCCGTGACTGTACTAAACGCTTGCCTGCCCATCCGCCACGCCTGGCGGCCGCGCCGCGCTACCGCCGTGCCCACCGTGCCCCCCGCGAGCAAGGCCGGTGCCGCGGTGCTGGCCCAGGGCGACGCCCTCAAGCCCGCGGCCCGGCACGGCGGCGCAGCACAGCGGCGCAGCGGGCACGCCGACTGCCTTCGCACTGCCTTTGCGGAGTCACTGCCTCGCCACAACGACATAACATTGTGGCAGACGCCGGACAAACATTCGGCAGGTGCGTTTCATGATTCAAAATTAGGCAATTTTCCTCAAGCATTATAACAAAAAAAAAAAAAAAAAAAAAAAAATTGCGAGAAAAACAAACTCTAAAGCAAGTGTTTTCTTTTCAGTATTCTCGTGTTTTACAAAAATTAGGGATGAAATAGTAAGGTTAATGTCGCAATGTGACAGAGCAGTCCACCTGGTAATTGTCGCTGGATCGGTCGGACAGCACCAGCTTGTCCGCCAGCTGGATGTGAGGGTCCAGCATGATCTTGTGCGTCGTCTTGCCGAAGGTCTCTCCGATGCGGTACCGGTACTGCGGCACATAGCCGGTGTACCTGCACCACACGTGGGAAGCACAACAAAACGACTCTCAAATAACCAAAAAAGTTGCTTTTTTTTTATAAAATTATCATTTTGCGATGTGAGTAACGGTGTTTTTGTGCTTTATCCACTTACCCTGGCACCATCAAGGGCTGGGGTGTCTCGAAGAGTGCCACCGACATCTTCAAAAGGCACTATGTTCACTTGTAATTTGGAAAGGCTTGTTTCTTTAAATATTACTTCTCCTTTTTTTGGTGTTTATAAAATGTTTTTGACCCCCGGCGGGGAAAGATTACTTGAATTTTGAACAATGGGACCGTATGGGGCACCCCCTAGCAACCGCGCGAGTGGCGGGCCTGGCGGGCCTGGCGGGCGCGCTGCGCGCAACAGATGAGCACAGATTGCCAACCCTCAGATTTGTCGGCTTGGGCGACGGGAACTGGAAAGCATGGGGAGAATACCATGGTCATGTTGTGCCATGAGATTTATATCTTTCGGTAGGGTCGCCGCGGAGTGATTAGGGGGACAACCGGTGAAGCACGTCAAAACACAGCAAAACACGCACACAATCTTTACGACCATTTTCCTACCGCGCACCCTGTGCATTCACCCTCGCCCAGAGCAGGTGAACCCCCTGCACGTGACTTGGTCGCAGAGCGGTACTGTAAAGCCAAACATTTTGCATTGGCCTTTTACTCACCGGTCACTCTACACCACAACAGAGCCCAGCGCCTCGAAGAGCGTGGTAGAGGCTGGCTGGCTGCCTGGCTGGCTCTGGCTGGCACACGACTTGTTCCCGGCGCCTTTTGTCGGTGACCAATCAGGATGCTCACCGGGAAGCTTGGAGGCTGGCGGGGGTTTCACAACGCCAACGCCCCTGCCGCGGCGCTGTACCGACTTTGGCCAACCGGGCTGGAAAAAATAAACAAAAATACTAACGACATCGACATTAGCTTGGCACGCGGGCGGTTGGCGGACAGACTGGAGGAACTGGGGGCACCAAGAACCGCGTTCACAATCAATCAGCCCAGTCCACTGAGTAGGGTGTAAAAATATTTTTTTTATCTCAAAATAAAAACATTCAACTAATCCTAGAAGGCTGAGTCTCACGTCGAAGTTCCTTGTGCATGTGTGTGACTGCCCGCCCCGCCCCGCCCAGACGCATACTGTGCCACGGTGCCATGGGGACGCGGGGCGAAATGTTCCCACATTAGTTCGGAAAGTTGCGCGCGGCCGGTTTCTGGGTCACGGTGGCGGCATGAATGGCTGCTCCGGGGTGTGACCACGTGCGAGAGTGAGTCTCGGCGTGTGTGCGAGTGTGGGTGCGAGTGCCGCACGGCGTGCACTATGCCCGGCGTTTTGTTCTGCTGGGGCTGTACTATTTGTCTGGCTGTCCGTTGTCCTTCTCAGGGAAATGTCGACGCCGTATGATTGCAGGCCGCACTGCTGCCGTTCTCGGCGGCCTGCTCGGCCTGCTCGCGACGGCCTGGTGCTCTCAAAAGCCAGTCCAGTCGTGCGTGGGTGGGACGCGCCGGGCCCGCAGCACCATGCTGCCCTGCGCCGGCGTTGGCGGCACCACTACACTGGCACGACGCGCTGCACTTTTGCTGCTGCGAAATTCTCCCACAGCGGCACAATATGACTCATTAGGAAGGACACGCTGCTCTGCTTGGCCGCGGCCAGCCACGGCAGCAGCGGCAACCAAACAAAAGCAAAGGCGTAGCAGCAAAGCGTTGGACAACTACCGGACTCGTAAGGCCGAAGCATAATCCCCTTTCTAGTCCCGTCGGCACATGTAGGCAGTGTGGGTCAGCGGTTCGCAACCTTTCTTGACCCAAAAATGGCTGCCAAACATTTTCGGGGCCCCACAGCCAAACATTCGCGACAACCACGCCCCCCGTACCCCGCCAAAAAAATATTTTTAAAAAATGAAAAAAAAAATAGGAAATGTTAATTTGAACTTATTGAATAAGTACAGTAGCTTTGGTGGAAGAAAACCAACAGGGTGTCGAACCCTGGTACCTGGACAGCCGGGCCTGCATCTTCAAACAGGCGGGCCTAGGCGGGCCCCGCCAAGCCAAAGAGGTGACGCCGGCCGCCGTGACGGAGCGCTGCCCCGCTGCAGCCAATGGGTCGGCCGCACGGAAGGACTCCTAGGAGTCAGTGATGAGGGTGTTCGAGCGGAGCGCTGCGAGCGCTTCGAGCGGCCAGGCAGACACAAGTAGATCAGCGGCCGAAGGTCGCGCAGCGATTCGTGCGGCGGGCCCAGGCCGACTGCGAACAGGGCGTCGTCGATCTGTCTCTGTCGCACTCACGGGCCGTCTCGTAGGGGCGTGAGAGAGAGAGACAAAGTGACGTAGCACTCTCAGCCCGCTGGCTAGCCTGGCTGGGGCCCTGCATGGCCCGGCGGGGGAGGGGACGCCCTTGGCAATTGGAGTTGGAGCCACCGGCCTACATTGCTCGGCCGCTGCTGCTGCTGCGCGCTGCTGCGGTCCCAAGTGCAACTCTACTGGGCTTCCCCGGCCAGCGTGCCCCCATGGGGCTGTGCGTGCGGCGTGCGCCTCATCACGCCCGATGCCTGGCCGGTCCCCCCCCCCTTCCCTGCCTCCTCCCCTCCCTGGGAGACCTTGGCGATCGCTTTCAAATCGCCGGCCAAAGATGAACGGGTGCGTGGGTGCGGTGGCAGGAGGCACCGTGGTTTCGCACTGCCGGGCTGGCGGTGCGAGAGGGCGGATGGCTCCGGCACCCTCGGGGCGCGCGGCCTGCGCTGCAGCACGTCGTCGTCCGCGACAAGCCGACGAGCGCACGTCACTTTCACCCCGGCGTGGCGCGCCCGCCAAGGCCATCCCTGCTGTCTCGGACTACTTTGGTGCAAAGCCGCGCCGTGGACGCGCATGTACAGACGCAGCGCACAACTTTGTAAGCAGCGACCCGAGAGCGAGATCCATTGCGCGCGCATGACACTGGAAAAAGCGATAGTTGGCACTGACAGACACACACGTGCAATGCCATTTTGGAAAGCCGAACTGTCGGTCGAAAGTGGAATGTCCATCCTTCCATTGACCGAGTCGGAGGGAAGTCCCCGGCTGGCTCGCGTTCATCCCGCGGGGCTGATTCCAGCCTGTCTCTCTCGCGCCCAACGCCCCGTGAGAGCGAGCGAGAGAGTGAGGCCCCTTTCGGAGTCCTGCTCGGGGACGTCTGGCCGGCAGTGAGAGTGTGCGGCCCGCGGCCAGGCCCGGCCCGGCCCGGCCCGTGCGCCCCGAAGTAGGTTATTGGTGATTCGGCGCGTGGTGCCTGCAGCAGCAGCCAGCCCGGCGTGTCCGTCGTGTGGTGCCCGGGGCGCTCCGCCGGCCTGCCCGGCCTGCCCGGCCTGCCCGGCCCCGCCGCTCGCACTCTCGTCGCACCTTCCGCGCCTCTCGCGCCCTGGGCGACGCGGCCGTGGCGGCGCGCACACCTGCAGCGAAACAAGGTCACGGCGTGGGCCGGCCACCGTCAACACAGACGTCAACGCCGCGCGCATGCTATACGCAACATGGTTGGAGCGCAAATGCGGTCGGCGAGCACTAGAACTTAATGGCCATTCTCGCACATCGTACGCACGCTGTAGAGAACGCTTCTATTGTGCGCTCGCCATGAACTTGTGACTGTCGCTATTTATGTAGCGACTTCGTAAAGTGGTCTTCGAAAATGCAACAGATTCCGACTCGATGCTGATTATATTATCCAATCTAATAGTAAGGAGTCTCGAAACCAATGGAAACTGGGGCACACCAACAAGCTCATTGGCCTGTTGCCTTCCCGCTCTGCCCGCAGTGGGTCAAAGGTTGGCGAGTCCGGGCGAGAGGGTCCGGCCGCAGTGCAGGCAGGCCGATGCTCCACGAAACAAGCCACGATCTTCGCTGGGCGAGGGTACCGTCCCTTTGGGGCCGTGCCTGCCGTGCCTGCCGTGCCTGCCCATTCTGCCTCCAGGCTCATTCCGAACAGGGCTTTCGGCGCTCGGTCGCTCTCGCACTCCTGGGGCGTCCCGTAGGCGTGCGAGAGAGACCGAGCGACGACACCGTGTTCGGAACGGCCGGGACCCACTGGCCGAGTCGCGTCGTGCTGTGGCGCAATAGGGCACGTCAATGCACCGCTCGCCTGGATATACTGGATAGAGGGTCCCGTTCTATCCTCCTCCCTCTCCAGTCGAGCTGGCAGAGCTTCCGTTCGTCAGCCTGCTCCTCGATGCCCTCATGTGTCGGCCGGGACCACATCCGCGATGGGGACCCAGCGTGCAGAGACGCTGTGGGTAGCCGTGCAGCTAGCCGTGCAGCTAGCCATGCAGCTAGCAACGTAACTCAACGTAACGCTTTCACTGTTTCCAATTGGCTAGACTTAAACGGCCCGGTGAGCCCGGCCGCCGGCAGCACCCACATGACCGCCTCGGCGGCGTGCTCAGGGCGCGTCCGCGCGACGCCGCGCCGCTGCGTGCCTTCCTCGGCCTGCAGGCGTTCCGTCTGCACCAGACCCCAAAATGAGAATAATTTTATTCTATATTATTTAGTTAGGATAAAAGTAGGTCGGTATCGGTTTTCTTGGCATAATGTAGGTAGGCTCAATGATCGGCTTCCGCGAAGCAGCAACCACTGCCTCGCTATTTGGCCGCGGTGCGCAACCGTTCTCGAAATGTTGTTCGTCAACTGGCGGTCGGAACGATGCAAACGACCCGCCATCGGTCCCAGCAGGCCCTGTTGCCCCGCGGCCCAGGCCCAGGCCGAGCGGAGCAGCGGGCCCCAAATCTGGACGGTCGGACGAGCCGCTCCTATTCGGCGAGCCGCTCTCTCGGCTACACCAACGCCGCTTAAGCCGACCAGCATCGAGACTTTTATTCAATTTTGCGAGTCACCCAAGAAAAGCGCTGGATGTTCCTCCTCGCCGCCCCGCCGAGGGCCCTTGGCTGCCTCTGGGCCCCCTCGGGGGTTGGAGCAGGGAGGCGCCAGCCAACCCTCCACGACGGCGGCGGCCTGTCTCTGTCGCGGCCTTACGGCACACCGCAAGAGTGAGACAGAGACAGAGCGGTAAAACGGTTTGGACTGACGCCACGTTATCTTTCTCTCTCCGCGCGTTCAAATCTCCGTCATCAAGGAAAAGGGAAAAAGGAAAAAAGGTGAGACGGTTGCGCGGCGTTTTTGCCTCCGCCGCGGAGGCGTATCGGCGGCATCGCCGCGCCACGGCATCGCGGACCCGCAGAGACAATTGTTTTTCCGCGGACCCCGAAACGCACTTAGACAGCGCAAGACAGCCGGCTTGCGCCTTGCGAGCAGCTGCCCTGTGGAAAGGACGGCAACTGTTGAGGAAATCCTGCGCCGTTGAGACCCCCTCCTCGCTGTGGCAACCACGCGTGTTCCCCCGCAGGCATGGGCACGGTACTCCACAATCGGTACCGCAGTACTTTACCGGTACTACCGAAAACTATGGTACCGCGGTACTTTACCGGTACTACCGAAAACTATGGTACCGCGGTACAGCCTATGACTAGGCAAAGTGATGTCATGTCTTTTGAGCCGCACTCAGAGTGCGGTTCAAAGGCGTTGACATTACCCGTCCCCAATCATGAGTCGTGGTGGTGGAGGTGGTATAGGCGTCGGTTCCCGGTACCGGGGTCGACGGATCGAGTCCCACTTTTTCTCAACATTTTTCGAATGACCCGCTCACTGCGGCTCCATCCCTGCCGCGTCTAGAGCCCGGCTGACGCCGCATCTACCATGAGCCGTGGTGGCTGAGATCGCTAAGGCGTCGGACTTGAACAGTAAGGTCCGGGGATCGGATCCCAACATTTCAATACATTTTACGACTGCCTCCCTCATCCCAATGCGACTCAAACCCGTCGTCCGACACTCGGCAGACGTGCAGTCGTGATAGCGTAGTGGTCTGGATCATTTGTCGTCCACTATGCTTGGGTGTCTAAAAAGCAGTCCGCTTCGGCGGATTGGCCTCGGCACTGGTTCGATCCCCGGTCGTTCCAGCCACTCGCAATTGGTCGCGAGTGGGTCCATTCTGATTCGTCGGTTTGGAGTTGATAAGTCCTTTGAAGCTGGCCCTTCACACTGCATGTTCGGTAGAGAGCGCCGGACAGCGGGGGTACCACTGTGGGTACCACTGACCACCCCGCGAAAACCAAAGGCTCTCAACCCCTGCCCTTCACCCGGCCCACATCAGATGAGAACCCCTGGGGTCGCCGCCTGGAATGCACCGGTTCCCCCGATCCACCGAAGTTGCAGGCGGTCCTCCCTACTGTGTGGGGAGGTGGGAGAAGGGCCCCCATTTTTTCTTCTTTTTTTTTCCCTCCAAGTTCTTTTGTTGGATGCGCTGCTGTACAGCGGTTTGCAGCGTATGGAGTCCGTGGTACCCGACGGGGCATGCACTTGCGTAATATAGTCGTGTCGCTCAATGCGTAATAGTGCGCGGCTGCGCGCCCGCTGACAGGACCGACGGTACTTTTCGTTACTTTACTCGCAAATCGGTACCGCGGTACTTTACCGGTCCCTTTCGCGTCATCAGCACTGCGGTGCCGGTACTTTACTTTACTTTCCTGCCCATGCCTGTTCCCCCGCCCCTCTCGCACCCTCCGTCCCGGCGGCGGCGATGCAGGCGCGGCGCGGCAAAAGGGCGCCGGATGGAGAATGAATGAACACCTCCCACGAAGCATTATTCGGGAATGATCGGAGCCCCGCGGGCCGTGAATGCATGCCGGCTGACGCCGTGCCGCGTCGCCCTGTCTCTCTCGCACCCGTGGAGCGCCTCGGCAGCAGTGTGAGAGAGACAGAGAGCATGGTTCGGAATGGGCCTGCTGCCGCCGCTGCTCGCTTGCACGGTTTTTCAAACGCCGTCCGGCCTCCTCCTTGGCGGGCCCATGGCGGGCCCACTGCGCGGCGGCCGGCGCGGCTGCGGGCCAGTCGGGCCGAAAAACCTTAATTTGCTACGAATTGGTCACGGCACGCCACGGCGGCGGCCAGCGGGGCTGCGGGGCGGAATCCAATGCTGGAATGCCATTGGCCGTCAAATCACTCATGGGAGCGACACGGCGCATAGCAGCAGCGCACCCACGGCCGATTAAAAAGGATCTCCCCTCTGCTCCGGCCTTGGCGTCAGTCGCATTCCATTTGCAACGGTGCACACGAACTGCCCCATAAGCGTTGCCATAGAGAGACAATGGACACGTGGTCTGCACCGCATGGCTCACGCGTCCTGTCCGGTGTCATGGATCAGCTTGGGGACGCTGTAGCAAGCGCCGTGCAAAATTCTGAAAAAAAAAAACGTTAACGCTAACGCTAACGTGAAAGCAGATGATACTAATGTTTATTTCAATGTATGTTTGTTCATCATTTAATTAAGGAAAACAATTTAATTTTAATTTTCTAATTTTGTTTGATGTATTCATGTCTACGCATGTGTGTCCACAATGATATGCCTAATACCACTTGTGTTGGGTATCATTTTCTTTGTTTCAACGCGAGGATGCACAATATGTAGGCCAATCACGTGAATACTCAAAACCCGTCAAATTGGTTTTCAGTACTAGGCCGGCCATCGATGCGGTGCGAAGGCCCGACAGAAACCAGACGCCGCCCCAGACGCGCCCCGGGCCCTGGCGTCCACTTGACCCTGCGCCGCGGAGACCTTCCTCTTATCACTCTGCGCCACTTGTAAACGGACGCCGCGCATCCGTTCCGGTGTGCGTTCACGATATGCAGTGTAGCGGCGCCACGCCACTCGCGGCCGAGATAAACGAAAGAGCGGACGGGCGCGGGCGCGGGCAGGCGACTCGAGGCCCCCACAGCCGGCCGGTCATAACATTTGAGCCTAGCCATCCCAGCCGCTCGCTCGGCCGGCACGAGAGTACAAGCATATGATACAATTATAATTATAATTTTTGTTTTTGTTTTTGCGAATAGCAATTGTATCATCTGCTAAAAAAAATATGGTAAAAATTTAAATTTTTCCAAATCTGTAGCGCGCATTTCACCTTGGCGAACGGTTTCGGCCCGATTCCGGTTTTTCAATTAGCCGCCATTAAGTAATTCGGAGCGCGGCGAGTCGTCCCGCGGTCCGTTGCGCCGTTCCGCCCGTCCTCTCGAGCCCAATGCCTAGGCAGACGTCTAGGCTGCCGGCCGGCACAGTGGGCAGCCCGTCCCGCCGCCTCGAAGAACCGTTCTCGCGCCAAACCACACCTTTTAACTGAAAAGAGCTTCGGCCGTCCCGTCATCGGACCGCAAATTGGTTTGTCGGACGGAAATCATCCTCGAGCAGCGCGGCGTGGTGGCGGCGCGCGGCAGCGGGCTCATTCCGAAAAGGGCTTTGTCTCTCTCGCACTTATGGGGCGTCCCGCATGGGTGCGATAGAGTCAGAGCGACGGAGCCCCGAGCCAGCCGGCACCAAGCCGAAAGGAATTCGGTGACCACTTCGGAGCGAAGGGAAGAAGTTGGTTCCGATGGGCGGGAAAACAAGGGGCGCGCGGTGCCGTGCCGTCCGGGCGGAGACAGAGAGAAAAACAATTGTCAAATCGGCAATCTACCGGAATGAATCGCAGTACCAGCTCAAAAGCGCTCTCGATTCCCTCGCGCAGGTGGTCGTGCGGGGTGGACCGCAGAACTGGTTCGAAGAGGAGATGGAAGATGGAATCCGCGGGCTGGCGGAGGACTGCGGCGGATTGGAGGGATTTGCTGGAGCAACGCAGGGACGCCCTTCATCCAGCCTAACACGGCCTGCCTCTGGCTGGAGGGCCGTCGTGCGGCGGCAGGGCCCTGCTGTCCAAATAAAGGAACACACACACACGCACACACAGAGTCCAACTAAACAAAGGCTCTATCGGTGATTAAAATACAAGGTGCGAGAGGGAAAAGGAAAGGGGGGGGGGGAATTCAAAAAGAAGGAGAAAAAAAGGGGGAGAGCAGCAGCAGCATTGAGGCGAGTCGGATGCGCACTCGGCAGCCATCAACTGGATTTTCTCGGTCGCTTAGAAACACTTGTCGAGGGGAGTCTGACACCATCACTGCGTTAAATGAGTAACCACACTGTTAACCCTTTCCAGAAAGCTGTTCAATGTTGAGTGAAAATAACGAACGCGTCGCAGGCAACTGGACTAGCATCTTGCTTTTGCAGCAAGTATTTTTCATAGAGGTGTCTTCCATTGTTGTCTTTTCACAGCCTGTGCAATTTGGCGCAAAAGAAAAAGGTGGGGGGTCGGGGTGGGAGGCGGAGTCCACCTTTCGAGGGTCCGAAGACGGCGTTTTTAGCAGCCCTGCCGCCCGCGCCGTCCTTCGTCCTTGATCCGAGAGGCAATATTTGGCGATGGTCGGCGCGGCGGCGGCCTGCCGAGCTCGATACCTTGGTGGTTGGTGGGGACGGCGGACGGCGCACGGCGCGGTGCGCGGCGTGTCAGGGGAGGGGAGGGGTGCGACCACTGCCGATGCGGCCGCCCCGCCGCCGCCACCGCCAGCCGCCGCCGCCCCGCGCCCCACCGCCCGCCCGCCGCCAGTAGTGTCCCAGTCGCCGCAGTGCGCGCGTCGACGCCGCCAGGTGTGTGCTGCCGACCGCCTCGTCGCCAGCGACACCGGCCCGACCCGATCGTCTCGCGCTCCGTGCCCGCTCCTTCGTGTTCTGTGCGCTCCACGGCCCCGTAGAGTGCATTTCGAACGTGTCGAGCCTTCGCCCGATGTGAAGCTCAGAGGCCCTGCCCCTGCACCTCCTCCAACCCCTAGGCTGGCTTGGCTGGCAGGTTCCAGTGGTTCGTTGCCTCCATCTAGTGAGCGTGCATACATGCGTGTGCGTATGTGAGTGTCCGGCTGTGTCTGTGTGTGCGTGTGCACTTCGAACTAACACCATGAAGGTCCTAACGGAGAAAAAGCCGACGCTGTCCATCTACACCGGTGTTGTGGATTACCCAGGCGATACCAACAAAAAGGTGAGGCAAGCAGCATTCTCGGTCTTTGGCCAGTGTCGAGGCGAGTGAAGAGTTGAAGTGTCACTGAGAATGCTACACAGCAGAGAGATCATACCAACGCTGACATTTGCCATCTCTGGGAAAGCCACGCACTTTATATGTAATCTGCAACACTGCAGACGAATGGCATGTAGCCCTTTGAACGCCATCGCAACTGCAGTAGTTCCCTGCGGCGATCACATCGCCGTTTGTACACAGCACGCTTCAAGTACACCTGCCAGGTACCATCCCCGGCCACAGTACTCGACTTGGCGGTGCGGGAGGGCAGTGTTCGGAGGGCTCCACAATGCCGGCTCCAGCTGCCTGCCACCCCAGCTGTCCTGCTGCACAAAGCGGCTCAGCTGGCAGACCAGTCGAAGACGACGCGGGGCGAAGGCGACGCGGGGCGAAGGCGGCAGCGCGGCGGTGACCGAAAGCAGTTTGATCCATTTGTGAAATGTTTCCCCCTGACGTTGTCGACCCGCACGCTGGCCGGCCCGGCCATGGCCCGGCGCTGCAGCAGTGCTGTAGCCGGCTCGAGAGCACTCCAGTCACTCCAGCTATCCGGGGCTGGAAGCATCGCATCAATTTTCTTGGCATGCCCGCGCAATGCCATCCCCGAGCCGTTCCGAGGGGTCGCTCTGTCGCACTCGGTGGGCGGCCTGCAGTGGTGCGAGAGAGACAGGTGGCTGTGAAGCCAGCAGGCAGTGCAGGCCGTAATAGCGCCTCTGATTTCTGGCAGCTGATTGACATTTTCTGCCGAGTCGCTAAAGGCCTCTAATTGCCGAGCTCGTCTTCCCCTCCTCGTCCCTCTCGACTCGCCTCAATTAATTTTCATTTTATTTTAGTTTTACGCGTTTTACGAGGTGGGAAAGGGACATTGCTGCCGCAGGCAGGCTGTGCGCGTGTTCTTGCCGCGCGTTTTCGAACGAGTTTTGAACGCCAATCAATTCCATTCCATTCCAAAAGTCAAAGGTCCCTGAAGCAATGCCTTGGCCAAGTGACCCAAGTTGGGGTTCGCGCCGAGCGCTGAGGACACGGACGGTTTCGGCGTGGCACGGCATGCGGACGGTGTCTGCGATCAGCTGACTGCCGCCCCCTCCCCGCCCCTGCCCGCTGTCGGCCTGGTCCTCGCAGCGATCCGCCAGTGATCCTCCCTCCTAACCTTTCATAAGTAGGACAAGTTGTGCCGCGGCCCGGCGGGCGGGCTGGCCGGCCGGGCAATGGCGGTGGGATAGCGCAGCCAGACTTCGGTGCAGGTGCGAGGCGGAGGCTGGCTGGCCCAAGTACCGTAGCGATTGGCCCGCGGGCTGCCGGCCTGCGCGCCCAGCGCCGCGGATGTTGTGGGTGTAGCACCACGCCGAGGACGAAGGGAATGTTGATGATGTGAAGGCTGCTTGAGCAGTGCTGCGGGCCCCCACGGCTGGGCCCCCGGGGCGCAGCAGCGCAGCCTGCCGATGACAACCAGAAAGGGTGAGGGCCACCTGCAGTGCGGCGAGTGCGGCACGGCACCCCGCTTCTGGAGCGGTGCGGCTGGAGCCTGGAGCAAGCATTGCTGGAGCATCGCTGGAGCATCGCTGGAGCATCGCTGGAGCATCGCTGGAGCATCGCTGGAGCATCGCTGGAGCATCGCTGGAGCATCGCTAGAGCATCGCTAGAGCATCGCTGGAGCATCGCTGGATCATCGCTGGATCATCGCTGGAGCATCGCTGGAGCATCGCTGGAGCATCGCTGGAGTCGGAGCGGCTGAGGCCCGGGGCGCGGGGCCGAGGGCTGGGGGCAGTGACCCAGCCCGTCCTGGCCCGGCCGGCCGCCCGGTCCTGGGCTGCCGAGCGGGCAGAGCGCGGCGCGCGGCAGGTGCTGCACAAAAACAACCGAATTCAAGGTTCAAGGCGCACGACTCCAAGTCGGTGTGCCGCTGGCTGCCGGTGGCTGCCGGTGGCGGCGAGGGCCGGACCGCACAGCGAACACAGCGCGGGCCGCGGGCTCGGCAAGCCCAGCCATCCAGCAATTTCAGCCCCAGTTTGAGCACCGCTGGCACCGGCATGCATCTGGGTCGCAGCGCCATCTCCATGACAGCTCTCGGCGAGCTGGGCTGTGGCCATCCTACCAACAAGGCTCGGAGCTCATTCGGAGCCGTTACAAGCAGTGCAGCACGTTAGGGGCATAACTGGCTGTTGTAACACGCCACTGTGCGCTTTGGTGTGAGTAGAGGAGCGGGGTGTGGGCGTATCCTCTTCTTGACTCAGCGGCACCCTGGCATCTTCTTCCCCCCTCTGTGCACTTGATGCTGGCCGTGGCCCCATCTGCCGAACCCCTCGGCCTCCTTATTGTTGCCGCCAAGTGGAACGATCAGGCGATACACCGCGGCGAAAGTGCCCCAAACCCTTTCCTGGGCGCGCGGCTGCGGCAGCGTGGTCTGATTGCGGCCCGGACCGCGCCTTCCTTCTTCATCGGCATCTCGCGCCCCGCCGCCGCGGCACGCCTCACACCTGCCGAATGAGGCGGCGCCGCCAGCAGCACGCAGCGCCGCGCCGAGAGGGACGGGACGACGGAGCGCAGGGCCGGCCGGCCGGCCGGAGCCACGCCGCGGCAATCTGGCTGACGACTAGCAACGGGAAGAAATTCGCGGCCGAGAAGGATGGTCGGAACGGGACGGTGCGGTGCTGGCGGCGCTGCTGGCGGCGCTGCCGCGGTGCACGCGGAGGCCACTCATTTCGGCTGCGGGTTCACACGGTTTTCCTGGGCGGGGCCGATGCCGGCCGGGTTCAACCCATTGTAGTCAACGAGTCGGGGCGGTTATTTCGGACTAGACCGATACTTTGACTGCATCCAAGTATTTGAGTGACGGTCCGCTGCGGAGTCCGGCGCTGCCTGCTTTGCCGTTCGCGGCCGTTCCGAGTCAGTCCAATGTCCGTCCAAAAGCGGACTATCACTCTCGTTGCCTTATGCGTTTGCACAAACGCCGACTCCCCTTCTCGGTTTAAAATTCCTCCGCCACATCCGCCCCGCGCTGATCGTCTGCCGCCGAGCGACTTGGAAGGACGTCGCTGTCTCCCTTGCGCCCCGTCGGGACGCCCCGTGAGTGCGACGCAGACAGAGCGACTCCTTCGGAATGGCTCTGCTGGGCAGCCTGCCTCGCCACCATCGCCCACTCCGCTCCGGTCCGGTCTTGGGTGTCCGGTTGCGTTCGGACTCGTCCTGAGGTCTGCATGAGGGGAACGTGCAAAGCTTTCTTGGGCCGGCCGTCAGGCCGTCAGGGAAAGTGTCGGGGCCCCGGCGGCCGCTCCCCCGCCCCGCCCCGCCCCGCCCCGCTCCGCTCCGCCCCTCGCGGCTCGGGGTTTGTAGGCCGTCCGTTCGGTCACTGCCAGCGGAGCGCCGTCTGGATGGCACTTCCCCGCGCCGCCTCGCGCCGCCTGGCTTTGACCTTAGCGTCCCCACACGACTGGTTCGGCGAGCACGCCGCGCGCGGCGGTGAGAAATTTGGCATGAGGTTTGGTTGCACGCCGGCGTGCCAAGGGGCGGTCCAAAGGTCGTGGGGATTTGGTTGCCGTCGGCCCGCTGTGGTGTGCTCACCCACCCACCCACTAGCGTGAGCTCGTGCGGACTGAGCTTAGCTAGCGGGACGAGTCAACGTACCTACAGTCCTCGTGGTAGAGCGCCTGTGCACTCACTCTGTCTATTTCAATCGATTGGTAATCGCAAAGTTCTGCGCTTATGTCTCATGGCATTTGCAACTTCAGTTCCTCAGAGTATCACTTGTCGTGCGAGGAAACTGTTCCGTCTGCTCCTCGCCCGTCTGTCTGTCCGTCCGTCTGTCTGTCTGTCTGTCCGGCCAGCCGCCGACCGGCCTGCGGGGCCTCCTGCCCCTGACACTGGGCGCGCTGGGCGCTGAATTCCACGTCGTGGCTGTCTGCTGCTCCGCGGCCCCGCCGGCTGGCCGTGGCCCCACTTGGCTGTCGTGGGCGAGAAGGTGAAAGTGGTCAATAAACCTTAAGGGAACGAAAGGTTAGGACGGCAAGGTGCTCCAGCCTCGCAGCCTTCCAGCGTGGCGGGCTGCAGCCTCAGCCTGTCATAATGCACTTCGTACTGCAGCGCTGCCAGGAAAAGGTTTCGGCGGCGTCCGCACGGAAAAAAAAGTTCGGTCGGTGGAGTCAGGGAGGTCGGTCGTCGGGTGCAACTTTAAGTCGATGACGAACTTTCGGTTGTCACGATCGACCTTCGATTACCACGATCAGGTTACCACAATCAGACAAATGGTCACCATACGGCCGGATTCCATCAACCGACTCATTCTGATCAATGTGACCAACCTTTTTTTCTCTCCGGTGCGGGTGATCCGCTGCGGCCGCGCTGAAAAGACGTGTGGCCTAGTATTCGAACCGCGTCCGCGGCGTCCGCGCAGCACAATGTGCAGCAGGGGGTGGGCGCGGGAAAGCGCGCTGCCGAGGCGGCCACCCGACACGGCGACGACGCTTACATGGAAACTTGTTGGTCCGCGTGGTCCGAGCGCCGCCACGGCGCCGCCAAGAAGTGGGTCATTTGGGCGGGCAGGGCGGCACATCGCGCAATTAACAGTGTGGCTGCGCTGCACTCCGCTTGGAGCGCGCAGACCGGCGAGTGGCGCCGGCGTGGGAACGCTGTGCGCTGCGTGTCGCGGAGGGCGGGGCCTTTGTCGGCGCGGCTCGTTAGGGCACTAAACGACCGGTGCCTCTCTCGCGGGCCGTCCCGGAGGAGGTGCGAGAGAGACAGTCCACCGAAAGCACTGCGGCGTGGTCAAAGTGCGCACTCCCCTTTCATTTCTTCTTACATTATCTCGCATGAACAGCAAGCAGCCGGCACCCACCGTTGAAACAGTGGTTCTGCTGAGGCGCGAACATGTGCCGCTCGCTGGCTGCCACTCGACGCACGCGGGGGGCTCGGCCTGGCTCGGCCTGTCCCGCGGTTCCGGGACGTTGCTGGACAAAGCTGGAACGGAGCGCGCTCTTGTTGACCTTTCTGCGCACCGCGGCGTTCCGGGGCGTTCCGGGCGTTCCGAGGCGTGTCGTGCAGCGAGTGGCACTGCCCGGTAGGTAGTCTGCCCGGCCGCCTCCCTCGCCCCACATTGTCCGCGCGACACGGCACAAACCAAAGTAGGAAAAAAAAGGCAAGCCATGCAACAACAACAAATAACGAAATTATGGAAAGCAATAATAATGCAATCGCTGTGGCAAGGCGGAGTCGTGACATGGCTGCCGTGCTCCGGCGAGGGTTCCCGCAGCGGCAAGGGCGTAGCCGGGCGAACCGCAACCTGCATCCGCCAAGCCATGGGCGTAGCCGCGTGCCTCATTGGATTATCAGTCGCCACAAACCCCTCCGGAGTTTCACACCACCCACTGGACGCTCTGCAACGTAAAGGCACGCAGAGGGAACACCCACGACGAGAAGCTTTTAAATTTTTGGTTTCACCTCGACGTGGTTTCATCTCGATGCGGTGTCACCTCTACTCAGCCGGGCACTCGTTGCGCATTAAAGAATGCAGGAGATCGAAATCCTTTTCCGACAGTACGTTAATCCTTTGTAAAATGGAAAACTCCTTGGAGCCGATTCGTTCGCAAGAGGTTTGAGTTTGCGGTGTACTGCCCCGACTCCCCCCTCCCCACTGCCTGGAGTCGTCTGCACTGACAAGTCGCATGGTACGTGAACTTGCACGACGAGAGCAGAAGCGAGGGACGCGGCCGACGTATAAAAGCCATATTCGACGCGCTCGAGTCGCGTGCGTTTCGCACCAACAGTGCAGCCACTAACAGTCGAAGTTCGCAGTGCACCTCATTTCAAAAGTTTCTACTGCTTTTTTGAAGTTTTGTTTTTCTCGTAAATTCCAGTTGTAGTGAAAACAGTTCGGACTGTGCCGGAGAATGCCCGGTTCGTCCCCATAGACTGCGTGCGACAGGCCGGCTGGCTGGCCTTGCCACTGCAGCCGAAGCGAATCTCGAGGTGTTCTCCGACTGCACTGCGAGTCCCCTACCTCCTCCCTCCTTCGCCTGCGACCGGTTTCAATATGTCCGGCTTTATTCCATGTGTGTCCGTGTATGCGAGTCAATGCGTGTGTGTGTGTGTGTGAGATGCTGGTGCGACCTGACTCCCCATCCCCTGCCTGCCGCCTCCTTACTTACCCAAGCAAACACGGCATCGCTCGCCTGCTTCATGGACTCGCATCCAGGATCCACCAGGATCCACTGCCTCATAATGCTCCTCATTTCTGTTTTGCCGGCAATTTGGTCGGGTACTAAGTAGCGACGGGGAAAAGAAACCCCACAAAAACATCGAAAATGCCCTGTGCGCCGAGAGCTGCCTGGGACTGCGGCCGCGCGTTCGGAAAATCTGCCGTGATCTAGTCGCACCCTGTCCGGTTTGACGAATGGAGAAATGATGAAGACGGACTCTTTGCTCTGCCGTTGGCCTGGCCAGCCTGCGGGCCAACCCGTACGGCCATGATTCGATTAAGCGCGTTGGCCCAGGCGCGGATAGAGGGGGAGGGGTTTTTGCCCCCCCCCATAGCACCTAGATAGCCGCCTGAAAGGTAGGCAAAAAGTACTACTTTGCCCCTGAAAGTAGGCAAAAAGTGCTGCTCCCCCCCCCCCAAAAAAAGGCCGCCTCTGGATCCGCCACTGCGTTGGCCAGCCTGGCGGCCCTGCATTTTGCGCGCGAGTTTTGAAACGAAGCTTTCTGATTGGCCGGCAGACACCGCAACGCGGCTGTGTTGTGTGATTCGACCTTCGCCATACGTCTCCAATCATTTCTCCATCTCCACGCTTTGTGCAGTTGCATTCCCCGAGCTGAATACTAATGGCAGTTCCATCGACTGCGACTTCATTCGGAGGAGTCATTACTCTGTCGTCGAGTCTCACTTGACATATGCCCGCATTTTGGGTCATGATTTTCGCGAGCACTTTAAAAACATTCACACGCTGGGGGTCGTCATTTATTCTCCTGGCTGTTGCCTCCCAGCCCTATAAAAAAAAGAGAGAAAATTTACCCTTTTCGTTGGTGAGTTTTACCCACCATAAAGGGGCTTGCGACCCAATGCGACAACCTACCCCAATGTTGTTTTTCTGCAGTGCGGCGGGCGATGCGGTGGCGACGCGCCGATTGACGCTTTACAGTTTGTCACTCGGCGCGGCTAATTGCTGCCATTCCTGCACACCGCGTCGCGCACGCTCGCTGCGTGTCCTGCGTGCGGTTCCGGGAGAAAAAGGGGAAAGAAGAAGAAGAAGAATCTCTCGCCTCGGCCGGCGTTCGAATCGAACCCGCGCCGCTGCCAGCGCGCAGAAGTAACATAGCGAACGCGCCCAGCAGCTCCTCGCTATTCTTGTCCATTGTTCTGTATCGTCGTGCGTTCAGCGAGTCGTGGCGGGGCGGGGCGGGGCGGCTGCATTGCACACACTGCGTGTTCTGCGTGACTTCTGATTGCATCTCCTTGCCTTTTGCATCCTCTGGTTGCCTCTGCTTGCCTTTCCTTCGGACGGCCCCTTTTCAGCGGTGCGGTACACTGTGCGGTGGGCCTATCTGGCGGGCATCGCGCGGTGCCGTTGCTTGGTACCGGCCGCCGGCCGTGCTTTTGGAAACTGCAGTCTTCTGTCGTTGTGGCGGTGGTGCCAGAGGTGCTTCATCACCACCACCGCGCGCGATACCTGCGGATTCGCATTGCAGTTCGCCTCGTCCGCGACTTCGGCAACAACAGCCATTGCCGTGATTGGGTGACGGCTGAGCCGCTCGTCGCATGCAGCAGGAATACACATTGAGATCGCGATTTGGCATCGGCCCGACACGGTGGTGTCGGTGCCACTCATCGGCAGGCGGCCTGGACGGAGTGATCTGGCCATTGTGTGCCGCGCAAACCGCGCACCGCTTGCGTCACCGACACAGGCCCGCCGCCGCCGTGCCGAAAAATCCAAAACAATGCGAGGAACGCCCCTCAGCCACACCGGCGCCAGCGGTCGCCATGCCGGCGATGAGTGGCCTGCACTTCTTTCAATTGAAAGTGCTATGGGGTTTCGATGTAGACATGTGCGCCGCGCCGACAACCACGCCGCCGCCGTCGGCCAAAAGATTGCGGTGCCGCGCCCTGGGGGTCGTTTTCTACTTTATCCCACATTTTTTCTTCACTAGATATACGTACTTCTCTTTCTGATTTTTCACAACTGAGTTCGATTTGCTGTCAACCGGATCAGTAGGTCGTCTTGGACACAGTGGCAGTGAATCCGAACTGCATCCAATTCTCTTCTTTCTTTTCGAAAGTGTATCGTCATTGCACACATCCACTGTATCACACTCGCGGCGCCACTCTTTTGTCCGGCGCGCCGCACGTTGGCCAACCTCGGCGTCCTGAAAGAACCGCGCAACGCCGCGGGGGACGCGGCTCACTTGCGGGGCTGTTGGCCAGCCTGCCGACGGCGCCGCTCCGCGAGCTGCCAATGTGTTGCGGTGCTGTACGGATTGCTTTTCACCGAGGCAGTGCAACACAGTAGAAAGTATGTGAATGCACCCCAAGATTGAGACCAGGAAGCGGCAGGGCGGTGTTATGTCAGCCCAGCCCCCCTTTTGGCCCCTTGGTGGTCACCCTCGCGTCGGTCGGAAAATGAGGTGCGACATTGTTGGCGACACTGCTGCTGCGCTGATCTTATTGCTGACTGCACCGCGTCTCGGTACACGGTACAATTCCCTTCGGCCACGTTCGAGGAAAAAAATTGCCCCTTGTGCCATTTGGAAGTGGATGTACATCCTGTGAAAGGTTTGATATCAAAGTGTTTTCCGGATTCGTGGACCTGGACCTGTAATCATGCGAACGATTCTCCTCGTGAACCAAAATACGGCGCTGACGTCACTTCCCTCCAGCTGGCCGCTATTTTTGTCTTTTTGTCAGTGGAGGATGATAATGAAGATAAGCGGCATGGCATGGCAGTGCCGCGGCCACTCGGCGTCGTGCCTTGACGCCTCGACGCGCGGCTGGACTCACAGTTCGCACACCAACTTTCACAAAGTGTTTACACCCATCCACGCGACGCGTCCATTTTTCCTCCTTTTTCTGCTCTCCGTCACTTTTCTTCTCTTTTCCGCTGTCTGTCGCAAATGCCGGGACTTTCGCCGCTGTGTCTTGCAGGAGACGACACTGGACCGTGGTCGGCCCGCGCGGCCCGGCCCGCCATCCTGGCCCGCCAGCTCGGCGACACGGAAGGCGGCGCTGGGATTGATGACAGCAAGCTGCAGCTAATAGGGAGATCGGCCGGACAGAGAGAGAGAGAGAGAGAGAGAGAGAGAGAGAGAGAGAGAGAGAGAGAGAGAGAGAGAGAGAGAGAGAGAGAGAGAGAGAGAGAGAGAGAGAGAGAGAGAGAGAGAGAGAGAGAGAGCGTTGACAGCGTTGCGCAATGCTAAGGCGGCTGATGAATGCATCGGGGTGCATCTGGGCGGGCCCGGCGCCCGGCCTGGCTGCCGCTGCCGCTGCTCCTCTGGGAGGTGCCGTTGTTGCCGCATGCAGCGCCCAGCAGCCTCATTGTCGCTCTGTCGCACTCGTGGGGCGCACCGCAGCGACAGAGCGACGGAGTGAGACGGCCGGTGCACCCCATGCCAGCCCATGCCAGCCCATGCCAGCAGACGGAATTTCAGGAAACTTGCATGTGTGTGTGTGTGTGTTTCTGACTTCCTGTCCGAGGCGTTGCCTGGCGCTGCCACTGTCCTGTCGCCATCACCGCGTGGGCTCTCGGTGGGCCGCGGCCAGATCGATGGAGGACAAGCGGAGCCTGATTCCGACCTGAGCTTATCGCCGCTCCGTCTCCCTCGCACCTCCACGCGCCCCGCGGAGCGCCCGCTGAGTGCGAGAGAGACAGAGCTCCGTTTGGAATCGTCATGCAGGCCGTTTGGCAGCCCACCTCGTGCTTCATTACCGACGGCTGGCCCTAGCGACGTGGGGGCGTTCGAACTGTCTTTCTGTCTGTCTGTCTGTCTGTCCGTCTCTCTGTCCACCCGTCCGCCCGTCGGGTCAAGGAGTCGTGGCCGCGGCCGGCAGGGAGAGGGTCCTTGACCCTGTGACATAATACCGGTGCTTATGTGAGCCCGCATTGCCCACCTTTCTCATCCTGGAGTGTTGTTGTTGAAGGATCACAGCAACAACAACAACAAAAACTACAGGTGTGGTGATGCTACCTGCTACTTGAGCACGATTATAGTCGCCGGGATGGCCCGCTTGCTCCGCCTTGCTCCGCCCCGCCTCGCCACGACGTCGCCGTAACTCCTTTGGGGGGCCCTTGTAGGCTAATCGCCCGAAATGCTCCCCATTTCTGTCGCGCGTTAACAACCCAAACGCGCGGCGTGACGCAATGATGACGAAAGCGAGGCGGAACGGCGAAAACGCTGCCGGAGACGAAGACGCGAGGGTGCAGTGTAGGTAGTGTGCCAGCCCGGCGCAGCCCCGTGAAATATCGCTCGGTTAACCGCACGCCGTGACGGACTTACTCACACATACGCAAGGGCGCCCCCACGCAGACGATAAGGCGCCGTATACCGTGTGTGTGTGTGTGTGTGTGTGTGTGTGTGTGTGAGAGAGAGAGAGAGAGAGAGAGAGAGAGAGAGAGAGAGAGAGAGAGAGAGAGAGAGAGAGAGAGAGAGAGTGAAAAGGTAGGGGGTGGGGGTGGGGGGTGATGCGCGCGCGCGCGCCCTGGCGGTCACAGGCTGCTGGTCCTCATCAGAAACATTCGCGCGCCGCGCGCTCACACACACACGCTGGACGCGTTCCTCTTACCGGTCTTACCGAACACACACACTCACACGCGCAAGAGTTGTAAACAAGAAGCGTGCCTTTTGATGCACACTGCATGCGCGGCTCGCCACTTCCGGCTCATGTTCGCGTTGCATTATGCGTGTGTGTCTGTGCATCTGCGCGATTGTGCAGCCGCATGTGTGTGCGTATTGTGTGTGTTCGTGCGCGGCTGTACGAAAGGTCAGTAGCACCCGAAACCTTACCTGCCTAGTACGTGTCCGCACCTCCCTGGCCTCTTCGAAGGCAAAACCGATCCGCCGACGATGCGCGGAGCCTCTTGGAAAGCAAAAACGACCCGCCGACGATCCGCGGAGCCTCTTGGAAAGCAAACACGACCCGCCGACGATCCGCGGAGCCTCTTGGACTGCAAAACCGATCCGCCGACGATCCGCGGAGCCTCTTAGATTGCAAAACCGATCCGCCGACGATCCGCGCAGCCTCTTGGATTGCAAAACCGATCCGCCGACGATCCGCGAGGCCTCTTGGAAAGCAAAACCGATCCGCCGACGATCCGCGGAGCCTCTTGGAAAGCAAAACCGATCCGCCGACGATCCGCGGAGCCTCTTGGAAAGCAAAACCGATCCGCCGACGATCCGCGGAGCCTCTTGGAAAGCAAAACCGATCCGCCGACGATCCGCGGAGTTTCTTGGAAAGCAAAACTGATCCGCCGACGATCCGCGGAGCCTCTTGGATTGCAAAACCGATCCGGTGACGATCCGCGGAGCTTCTTGGAAAGCAAAAATGATCCGCCCACGATGCGCCGGGCCTCTTGGAAAGCAAAAACGATCCGCTTACCGCGCTGCCTGCACCGCGCCGCCAAGGATGATTCCTTACCGTGGCGCGTGGATTAGTGCGTTAGCGCGATGAAGCGCGCGGTTGCTGCTTATGAAGGGGGCGAGGCCGCGAGCAGCTGCTTGCTTTGCGGGGGCGGGGAGGGTGCGGCCATCAATGACCCTCGGCTGGCCCACCACAAGTCCGGTTAACGCACCCTGCCTCCGGCCACATGCCTGCGGCCATGCCTGCGGCCATGCGGCCCCTCTCCGGCCATGGCGCCGCGCCGCACCAGGTCCGCTACAGGGGACTGATTCCGAGAGTTCTCGTCGCTCTCGCACCCATAGGGCGCGCTCCCATGAGTGCGACAGAGTCAGAGCAACGGAAACACGGCTCTAGGAATGAGTCTGCCGGCCCGGTAAGGGCCGCTTTGGGACGCGACCGCAAGAGATAGAAGAAGTGTGGTAGCGAAATCATGACACGGCGCGCCCTCCTGGGTCCTTCCCTTTTCCTTGCGGCAGTGGAGGAAGATATCAAAAGACAAAGCTGTCACGGCCCAGGCTCAAACAGGTGTGCGGTGTGACGGGGAATTCCCAAGCATAAATCAAATATCCGCACCTGAAGTACGAATGAATTGAGCTGAAAAAAATTACAGTCATGAAAAAAGATAACAACAAAGGGTCACAGACGAACGTCTATTTACCCGAACGGTTTTGACATGTCTTCTAACTTTTGACAGTATTACTCGTTAGGAGATTGAAATGTAAAAAAAAACAATACCATCTGCATTGTTTTGGTGTGTGTGTGTGTGTGTGTGTGTGTGTGTGTGTGTGTGTGTGTGTGTGTGTGTGTGTGTGTGTGTCACATTGCGTCATGCCCGTGACCCAGGTCGGCGACCTCGGAGCCCTTCTCCGATCCTCAATTAGCCCTTTCCATTAGCATTACGCAAGCGCCGCGAGCAGGGCGAGCAGGGCGAGCAGGCAGGCCCTGTCATCGGCTTTAAGGAGGAGCGCCACCTAAGTGAGCGACAGCCACACTCCCGCTGACGCCGGCGGCCAACGTGTTACGGGCAACGAGACCGACAGCCACGGGTCGCACCGCGTCTGCCGCACGCAACGGCCGGCTGGGGGAAAACGGGCCGGCCGTTCGAGAACTGCTTGACTGGACGGCCATCTTTGGGGCAGTGTGGCCGTAAGCAATCGTCGGTCCTTTCCCTAAATTTTGAGATTCTACCCAATTTTTCACCATTTTTCACCAATCTGTACTTGACGATCAGAATGAACACCATTACCGAGGATCAAATTCCACCGAGCGTTCGCCTCACTGCATTACTCCACTGGCATTAGCCGTTTCTGACTACTCGCCCCGCTCCCTGCACTGGTGACCGGGTTGCATCACGTCAGTGAGTGCAGCCTACACCCACGCCGACAGGGCCCCGCTGCTCCACCCGTCCGTCCTGGAATGCTGCATCGAGGGCGGCGCTGACGCCGTGGATTGATATGCTTCCAGCGACCCCAACCAACACTCTCTCTGTCTCCGGCCGGCAGGTGCCGCTGGTGTCGCTCTGCTTGCTCGCGCGCTGCGTCCCTTCGCGGCGCCGCTAATCTGTTGGCAACAAAGCAAGGCTAGATCGGCGTGGAAGGCGTGCATTGTGATGACGGGCATTAGCCGTCGAACTAGCTGCGCCCGTCACATGTCGGCCGCGGCCCAGACTGGTGGCCGGCGCTGCCCTTGCACGGCATCGTGCGGCACGCCGGCCCGGCAACTGAAACAAAAAAAAAACCCTCATTACTTCTCTTGGTCTTAATTCAATCCGGGTGTACATCTTGGCGGCTCTGCAGCAGCATGGTTTTAGCAGGAAGCCTTGCGACGAGAAGGTGAAGTCGCGGCCGGGCGCGGCGGCGTGCTCGGCACGCGTGACCGCCACGCGACGGCGCACGCCACGCCACGCGCCCGGAATCGGTGGACCGTGCCGCGAAACAGATGTCGCCCACCGCGGCGAGCGGCGCAATGGAACACTCGGGCACTGCGGCTCGGGCCGATCACTTGTCGTGTCTGCAGCCGAGCAGGGTCCTGGGGCACTTTCTGTGCAGAGCACGATCCGTCTGTAAATATGCCAGCCTCCGCCCGCCCTTGTGCCCGTCTCAGGTTCGTGCAGTTGTAGACTATTTTTTTATTTTTGGTAAACAGGTATTGATATTAGCTTTTTTCGAATTTGGCCCTAGCAGGTCTGGTGGGTAAAAGCGGAGCCCTCGAATTGGGCATTTCCCTGCGTGTTCCGGGTCGAGCCTCTGAGGGCTGTCAGGCTGCCAGCGTGGTTGCCATTCGCTCGACGCGTTGCCGCGTTCCTGAATGCTAATTGCAGTGCTGCCCTCTCGCTGCGAGGCACTCTCACCTTCTTCTCGAATTATGCCAAAGGCTTTGCGGTCACGTGGCCGTGGGGCCGCGGACGCCTCGCGTTGCCGCGTCCCCGCGCACCTCCCGAGGCTTTCCAAGTTCGGCCTCAAAATGCGGGCTTTTCTAGAAGGCGGCGCACGCCCTCAGAACCGAGCGCAATGAATTGGTGCGTCGACAATCATCTCAGTTCGATGATTTTACCGTGAAGATAAGTAGACACGTCATGGAAATGGAAAACTGTTGGCCATGTGCGAGCCTCAACGACGGCGGCCCCGCGGGTACCGTCCGAACCGTCTTGGCAGATGTTTGGCGGCTACGGTGGTCAGCCACCGTGAAACCGAACCCCTATCTGTACTTGTCGCGCGCCACCGCGTTCTCACCTGCCGCCTTCCCCTTCTCCCATGTACCCCCTCTTGTGTAGTCCAAAGATAACCCCCCCCCTCTTTGACTGATAATAAAAGCGACAGACTCCCGATTGGTACTCGACGTCACGCCATTGGATCAGAAAGTAACCGTGTGTCTAATTTGCTTGGCAGGTGGGTGGCTGTTGGCTCGCTGTTGGTTGGACGTGGCCGCTCGTCAAGGTAATGCCATTCTGCTTTGATTTATCTGGATGATTAATTTGGGAGGGGGAGGGAAGGGGGCGACCCGCGCTGCTCGGCCCGCGTCCGGGAGAGTTTAGCGTGCCGGGCCCGGTCCATGCGAGAGTGTGGTCAGCGAGTTGGGCTTGACCATGGACCTGACCTACATTTTCACCTTCACACACACACGCACACACACGCGCGCGCGCGCCGACACACTCAGCAGCAAGCCCAGTCACTCACAGTGATACACGAGCACGCGCTCTCCAACCCATAAAAGCACGTAGTGGCTCGCGTTATTTCAAACCTACCCTGGCATACTGGAAAAGTATTATTT
Organism: Stenchaetothrips biformis; assembly: GCA_030522485.1. NCBI lineage: Eukaryota > Metazoa > Arthropoda > Insecta > Thysanoptera > Thripidae > Stenchaetothrips > Stenchaetothrips biformis. The sequence continues at coordinate 17,951,905 of CM060087.1, forward strand.
CCTTGGAAACGAGGCCTCTAAAGTAGCAGGATACCCGGTGATTCGGAATCGCTCGGCAAGTGGTGTGCGTTACCCCGTGGCGCCACCGCCCCTCTCGCCCCTCGGCCTGCCGAGTGCGTGCTCTGAATGGTTTTGCATGCGATTTGGTGGCCGCTCGATACGAAAGTAAAAGTGAAACCGAAGCGCGCCTCGCACGTAATGTGTGGCGGTGACTTGAATGCGCGACTGGGAGTGATGCCCGCTGGACGGAGGAGCCTTTATGGGTCCTGCTGTTGTGTTTTGGCTAGTATCGGTTTTGGTTGATGAGTGGGGTGTTGGCCATGCTCAATGTGTTAAATTTTTTGTTTGTGTCGTCAATTGTTTATCTAGTTCACATGTTATGTCTCAGTTGTGTTTGGACGTAGCCCGTTGTTTGCTTTGTGTTCAGGTTGTGTTCGGCCGCCTTGTTTGTCGGTACGGCGGCCTGCCCGTCGGACTCCGCGTGGCGTGCCGCGCCGCCGCGCCCCTTTGGGGTCACGCGAAAGCTAAAGCGGCACGGAGACTTCTTTCCCGTGCGGCTGTTGTACTGTACTACCCGGCCACGTGGCCACGCGGCCTCGCCTGGTCGGATCCAAGTCCGCAGTCTTCAGAAGACAGTGCCCGAGGACGAACCTGTACAAGGGGCACTGACTCGAGTGCTCTGGCGCATGGCCCCTTGGCTGTGGCGTCCTTCTCGATACCGTCTCATAGCCAGGTTTAGGTTGTCCCCCGGTCTGTCTGCCCGAGCGGCGGGCCAGTGGCGCCCACTCTCCGTTGGACGTTCGTTCACGAGTGCCGACTTTGACCCGGATTGGGCGTCGCAGTCCGTCGGCCCTCCGATCAGATTTACGCGGGAAAAGTGTCCCTCGTCGGACCGGCTCGCCTTGGCCGGTCGTCGCTACAAAGTGCGCGCGGCCGTCGGCCATGCATTGTTTATTCTTTTTAAAGACGTGATTCGCTCATTGTGTACGCGCACCTCGCGCACCGCGAGAGGGCGTGGTGGCCGCGGGGGCGGGCGTTGGCGGGCGTGGGTGCGCCGCTACTGGCTAGCGGCCGGGCTGGCGGCGGCCCGCAACCTTGCAGTCAGCTGGTCGAAGGTGGCCGAAGGAAGGCGTAGCTGGCGGCGTGTGTGGCATGGCGTGCGGTGCAGCCACGGCGCAGACAGCCACGGCGCAGCCACGACGAGGTCAGCCCAGCGTCGGTTCCCGTTGCTGCGTGCGCGGCGGGGTTACACTATATGCCGCCTCGACAACAGCAAGAAATGGTACGATGATGACCTTGAAATCCCTCTTTACCAACTGGCCAAGTTGCCATGACTAAGGAAGAAGCGCCCTTCGCCCGAAAAGCCCTTGTTTTCCACGTCGCAGTACATGAGTTGCTGCACAGACACGCGGCGTGCGGATGCTTGCTTCCTAATTCGCTTCCCTGGCGCTGCGACCCGCTCTTGGCGAGCCTACGCGGCCTAGATTTGGCACGAATGATAACGGCGTTTCGCGGTCCGCGCGTCTCGCACAGCGGCCAGGGGCCTGGACAGTTTTTCTTTGTGTCCCCTTCCCTTTTCCCTTGCCGTCCTGGAGTCTCCGTGAGTCAGTCTGGCGCGCTTCCATGCCCTCTCTTGGAGCCGCTTTTTATTGTATTTTCTCCCCGGCCGTACTCCAGATATCAGAGGGAGGGAAGGGCGGCAAGAAGCGACAAGAGGGTCAAATGCGAATGACTTTCACTGGTCGCGCGCCGAGTGCCCGCGCGCGTGTGTGAGAGTGTGAGTGTGTAAGCACGTCGTTTATGAGTGCGTGCCTAACTGCGCGCCCAAGGGCAAGTGAAATGAAACTAACGGTGTCGGACGTAACGTCGCGGAAGAAGAACTCGCGCTGCAAGGTGGATGTTCGCAAAATGCCGTTAAAATGTTTTTATAATGGTTGGAATTATTAGAATGACAGTGGTCATGCGCATGCCTATCTGTGAAACGTTAAGTACTCAGCATTTCTAAAAAATGAAAAAAAAAATGTTAAGTTTGTTAGTGTTATTTTCACCTGTGCACATCGGCATCAAGTCGGCAACGTGTCGCAGGCAGATTTTATGTTAGAAGTGTTGCCCAGCCGGCCACTGCGATCTGAATGAACAAGCCCGTCCTGGCGCGACTAAATTTTTACGAGGCTCGTTGTTTAAGTCGTTGGAGGCGGGCGGTGCATGCGCTAACGGCGCCTAACAGTGTCCTGTCTCTCTCGCACTCACGGGGCGCCGCGTCGTTGCGCGAGAGACACAGGTGGCGTTTGCCACCCCTTGGCAGCCTCGCATACCGCGGTGGCTTGCACTGGTACCAACTCAACGGAATCGGAACATGTGCCGCCCGCACTCTACCCCGCGCCGTAAAACCAGTTCTAGGGCCGATCGATTGTCTTAGCGTTAAGCACCGTTCGTGCAGAAGCACGACGTACACGCGTTAGTGGGTTTTTTTTTCCGCTGTGCAACTCGTAGCGGCGGGCGGCGGCGAGCGGCTTGAGGGGCGCTGCGCTCCTTCGTATCGATCTGTGACTCACGTGTGGCTGGGCCTGTTGCCTGGCGACGGCGCCAAGGCGGCGCCGAGGCCGCGGACGCAGCCGCTGCCTAGTGCAGGCGGTCGGGTATCGATCGCCCACACCTGCGCTGCGGGCCGATTGGAGCGCGCCGCTCGCTGTCTCTCTCGCTCTGATGGGGCGTCCCGCCGCGAGAGAGAAAGGCACCGTTCGCAGGCTGGCGGGTGCTCGCCTGTGCGCCACACCGAGCCCCTTCCACCAGCGACCGCGCGACATGACGAAACCGGACCGCCGACTTCCGAACTTGAAACACGAAGTGGCGGCGCCTTGCCTCGCACCGCACCGCACCGAGTGGGGCGGAGGCTGCGGCGCCCTCGTGACACGCAGCGCAACGCTTGTCAGTGGCTCGTCACTTGAAATCGACAAGTTTTCTTTCAAGACAGGCGCCGGCACCGCCCGCCAACGAAGCGGCTGCGCCAGGCAAGAGACACGCTGCCGGTGATCATAAACGGAACTAGCAACGTGCCGTTCCGCTCTACGGTCCTACGGTCGCGGCCTGCGCGCCTCAGCCGTCGGCAGCAAGGCAAAACGCGATAGCGGGGCGAACGTAGTTCTGCTGCATTTGGCGTTGCGAAACCGCCGTGCTTCCTGAAAGAAGATGAGATGGAATGCGGTCATCGGATGCAAGAGCCCAGGAAAACAGCCACGCCCTGTCTCTCTCGCACCGACTCGGGACGCCCCATGAGTGCCAGAGAGACAGATATCGGCCCTCTCGGGGGACGGCCGGCGCGAAGAGGGTAAATCCAAGATGATGGTAATTGCGGCTTTCTTTGTGAATCCGCAACGCCCCGCCGCTGTGCCGGCTGCTGCTGCGTGTGACGGAAGGAAGCACGGCTACCTGCCAGGACGGGGCGAGGAGCCAATCGGCGTCTCGCTCGTCCATTCAGCAACCCGACAATTCATGCATTCATTCATTCATCCATGCATTCTTTCATTCATTCATTCGCCCATTCATTCATTCGCCCATTCATTCATCCATCTATTATCCAATCCATCCCTCTATCCTTCGGCTACAAGCAGGCATTTTCGGCACCCCGCCCCCTCCTTGATGCAAGCTGCCGCCAGGAAGTGGCATGCGGCCCGGCTCGCCACGGCCCGGCGGGGAGACTTCCGGCAACGTCTTCCATCGGTGTGTGCTGTGCTGTTGTCCGGCCGCTCTGCCCGCTGGAGCGCTGGGTCCGAATCGCACCGCCGACCACCACTGCCAGGCCGGCCGCCCGGCGGGCCGGCCCCCTGCAGGGGCTTCACAATGCTCACTTTCGGATTTGACTTTTCACCCGGCTGCCTTGGCGGCACGGCGGGACGATAGTGTGTGTGTTTGTGCGTGCGTGTGTGTGTGTGTCTGTGTGAGTGTGCGCGCGCGCGCGCAACCGGACATGCGGGCCGAAAGGGAGTGCTCTCCCTCTTGCTCTAGCACAAGTCGCATACATACATACATGCATGCGTACGCTCACCATACAGACGCACATTCACACACGCACACGCGGCGGCGCCCGTCTGCACTTGGTTTAACATCTGATAAATCTTTAAAAGGCCGTTTTGACGGACGTCGGCGCGCCGGCTCGTCGAAGGAATTTCCCTTTTCGCAGCATCAGGTGAATCCAAAGCGGAGCGGACAGAGGCGGCGGCTCTGCCTTGGCTCTGCCTTGGCTCTGGCGGTGTGTTCCTAGAATGTGTCGCGGCCGACAGCGGCGACGCCGCTTTGATCGATCGGCTGGCATTTTATGAAATTGTTCGCCTCTAAACATGTTCAGTGTCCTCTAACGCTCGCTTCACAGGTGACGCCAAGTGTACTTGCAGTGTGCTGGTGCCCTACACGTGATGCCCGACGTGTTCCCAGCCAGGCCTCAATAGGGAAAGTGCAGTGCAGGCCAGGAGCTGCCCCGGGCTCGGCCCCGGGCAAGGCGGGGGCCCGCTGAGCGTCTTGAGGCGATACACCCGCTACATCTACAGCAGGACAACTGAGAGGGAGTTCTCTTCGGTGTCTCTCTCTCGCGCTCACGCGGAGCCCCCATGAGTGCGAGAGAGAGACAACCCGCTCGGAATCTGGCCGTCCGCTGGTGGACAGCAGAGAAATTGGGTGCAGTTGTCTGGACGCGGCGGCCCGTCCACGTTTTACTTTTAACCGATAGCAGCCCGAAGTGTCATCTGGGTCTGGGCACAGCACCGGGCAACTTGACCTTGGCTCGGACAGCGAGAAAAATGCGGCCTGGGGATAACAAGCACACACCTAGGCCTACACTCTCGAAAACCAATGGACCTGTTATCCAAACGTCGGAATGGGCTCCGAGCGACCAAACATCTGGAAGTGGACGAACGATCCACGTTAATGGGACCTGTTGTACTGTTGGATCGGCACCACTTTCTTTCCAACCTCCCAACAAAGAGTAACATTTTCTCGCCAAATTTCTGGATGGAAAACTGGTTGCGCAGTGCACGCTGCACGTAAGCGATGCGAGGCCAGTCCTGTCGGCGAGGTGATGGGCCGGTCGATATGATTTCTCCTACCATCCGCAGCGGCACGGCACGCCAGCCTTAATTGGAAATAATTCCAAGACTTTACAGCCCTCGCAGCTGACGGCTTGCGCAACCTGATTGCCATCGAAAGTGATCGATTTGTCGGGTATTGATTTATCTGCGAGGATCTTTCAGGTTGCACTTTGACGAGTCGAGGCGTGTATTTCATTCATTTAACCTAAAAAAAACCTAGATCTCCCGACGGAGATTTTACCTCTACTTCAATGTAACAAACGTTTAAGTGTTCTCAACAGCAGACGGCAATGCGCATGTTCTGCTTAGGTGGTGCAAAAAAAGGGTTAGGGTAATTAAATCCAAGCAACGTTCACAAGCCTGGACTGAAGAATGGCCTCACTAGTGCGGTCGTCGCGGCGCCGTCCGTCGCCCGCTGGCCGCTAATGTCGGAATTTGAACAAGGTTCCCGCGCATTACGGCGCCGGGACGACCTTCTCACTTTCTACTTAAACCTGGGCTGCATTTACTCCTAATGGCCGGGACACGCTGTGCTGGGTCTTGCTGTGCTGCGACCCGCTGTGTCGGGACACTGCTGAAACACCTTTCAGGCAGCCTGCTGCCTACACCGCACAGAATCTACATTTTTACGGTAAAACAAAGGCAACTGCTGAATCGATGCGGAAAAGAACCCAGGGCCGAATGGCCGGCAAAGGCTGCAAAATCAGGCACGGCTGGCGAAAATCAGTGGCTAAAGTCAGGCAAGTTGTTTTTAAAAGTAAAAAGGTCAGGAGGCACAGCTAACGGCAGGCAATACAAAGGCGGTGCGCGGAAGCAGGTGTGCAGGTGGACGTATCGGGCAGCCGATCCGATGCGAGGTCTGACGGTGGTCTGACGGTGGTCTGACGGCCGCCCCCTCGTGCCCCCGTGCCTCGCGCTGCGGTTGGTTTCTTCCGGGGCCGGCGGGGCTCCCTGACGGCTGGTGACAAGCTGGCCTGCCTAGGCAGTGCAGGCTCTGCGTCGCTCTGCGTGCTGGGAGGGTGCCCCGGGCGGCCGGAATCTATTCTCGGATCTGCGGGCCGGACGGCCGGACGGGCTGACTGGGCTGCGGCCAGCGATTCCGAACATTGTTTTGCCGCTGTCTCGCTCGCTCCCCTTCCGGCCGTACGGGCGCCCGGGGAGTGCGCGAGAGACGCTGGCGGGGCGCAATTACCGGCCTGTTAGTTTGAGGCGCAATGGCACCGCGCGGCACGCGCCACAAACGACAGCAACACAGCAAGCAAGACGCGGCGGAAAGGAAATTGACGACGCGGAAAATACACCGGCGGCAGTGCACCTCGTCACGGACCGTAAAGCTTCCCAGAAAAGTGTTTTACGATTTACAAGTTCGGCGCGCGCGCCTAGCGCGCCTCCCTCGGCCGGCCCGCCAGCCGTTGTTGTGCAAGGCGAGCACGCAGAGCCATGTCAGATGCGGGTGATACCGTCCATGCTGAATCTGGACGAGTGCGTTACGGTATGCCTCACTACGTCTCGACGCGCCCACTGCACTGGCAGTGCACTTTCAGTGCAGCCGCTGGCCTGCTCCCTTGCTTGCCGCGGAATGTGCCGCGAAAGCGATGCGCCGTGAGACGACACGCGCCTCCCTCTCACACCTGCACAATGACGGCAGCACGGCAAAAAAGGGGAAATTTTATTACAATCTCGGAGAGAAAAAAAATGTTGTGACATCGCGAAGGCAGATTGTTTAGCATTATCAACGGGACAAAGTTTTGGAGTATTATATCACTTGGAGGTGTGGATACATGTGCTGCGCTGCCATAAAGGTATATCCAGGCACCTGTGATAAATAGCTGTACCATACGGCAGGCCCATGCAATAAGTACAGGAGTTTAGGTCAAAATGTCATCAATTCGTAATGAAATTCTCATCAATTGAAAGTGATGGAAATGTCATCCACAGTTTTGTCATAAATTAAAAACAAATTTTTGCAAAATAATGCAAAAACATGAAGTCTACTGTCTGGAGTCGAAGCCACGACGGACACAATGGGTGGTGGTAATCATCGTGCATCAATCTGGGACTGGCGGCCAGCCGGCCACGGGCCGTGGACGCGAACAACACACAATGAAAGGGGACTGGACTGCTGACCTAGGCCAAGTCTGTGGCAAGCCAGACGGACCGCCAGCTTCATTTGGGACCAAGACTTCGGCCGGAGGAACACAGCCGGAAACAAACTCTGTTTTAAAACATCTTAAAAATTCACGGAGAATATCTTTTTTTTCCTCTGCGTCAAGCAAAAACGCCTTCGAATCCAAAGAAATTCGCAGGTATTTCAGACTGCTGAGAGTGCAGGAGTCCCTCGAAAGCAAGGTGAGCCTATAACGTGTAATGGTCCCTGATTCGCCCGTTGTGTTTCGTTCCCCTGACCGCCGCTGGAATCGGGAAGCGCTGCGATCGCCACGCCACCTTCGCCTCAGCTACTCCGCCTCGCTTGCGATTCGCTAGCGATTGTTTCGTCTTCGACGTCTTGGACTCTCCGCCCGCGCGTCCGCGGGAAGTGAAGAAAACGGCAGTCATTTGCAGCCATTTCAACGGGGATGCGCACAGACTCACTCGCGACCGCGGTCCTAGGCGCGCCTCCTACATCGTTTACGCAGCGACATGAACAATGCCGCTGAGAGCAGCGCTCTCAATCGCTCTCAATTGCCAAGCGAAGAGTTGTTGGTGCCCTTGCCATCTCACAGTGGCGTAGTGCTGCGCATAATCTCGCTGCACGCTCGGAGGCTTATGCTGCATTACGTAGTCTGCACAACCGGGCATGACAGCAATGTGCGAAACAAAATGCTCAAGACTGTTGACTCGCTCGTTTTTTTGTTTTTGTTTTTTTTTCGAGCGGCTTGTTTATACGCGCTGGCTCCCGTGCCGCCCGAATGTGGTCGGCTAGTTCCACATCGGCAGGCATGACTAAGTGATTTGGCTAAATTATGATAGCGTGCTGCATAAGTGACCCTGCCGCACGGGAACCATAAGCAGCGGCCAGAAAAAGAGGAGGACGCTGTGGAGAGTCCGTCGCTAAGAAGGGGCAGCTCAGGCTTGACGTCATGCGAGGCTGAGTACGTGGCTGCTCGACACTTTTTGCGCCCTAGTGCAGGCCTTTGCATTGGACGGCCTGTATGTCCATAAACCTCGCACTGCTCCCGCAAGGACGCCTGGAGGGCAGGGTACCGGATCACTATGGTCAGTTCATGGGGCACACACGGAACGCCCATGGGTGAGACAGAACCACACTGGATGAGGGACGAGGCGACCTGCTCTACGATCTCCGTCGGCATCTTCCCGAGACCACGGCGCTCGTCTGCCGCAGTGAAAGCATGGCGCATTACACGCACTGCAGGGGCATCCACCGCAGTCCGCGTACGCCTCGGTACGCCGTCTCGGTACGCCCTCCGGTACGCCCCCTGGCACGCCCCCCGGTACGCCCCCACGGTGCGCCCTCTTGGCACGACGCCCCCGCGAGGTCGCTCATGTTCGTAAGACACTTGCGGTTTTCAAGGCATCTTTTTTCCGCGTTCTTCGTTTCCGGGGCAAATGTTCAATCCTTGCAGTGATGCGGGCCTGTTTTCGTACCAGGTACTCAGCCAACAACTACACAGCGGCAGTCACGTCGTATAGCAAGAGCAGCTTGGAATACCTTCAAGCTTGCGCCCGACGAGATAGAAAACTCTGCGCGGACGCAAGCGCCAAACGCGGCGAGGGTCCGACGCATCAAAGGTCGCGCCCACGCCGCCTCGGCCGCGACGCTGCGTCCCTCTCCCACCTACGCCTGCGACAGGCAAAGAGAGAGAGCCGGCTGTCGGCGCGGCCCCTGTTTACAATGTAATGAATCCATTGTCCGGTGCGTCGCGTCGCCGCCAAGGCCGTCGCGCAGAGCGGTGCACCTCGAGCGAGATGAAAGATGAAACCTAAACAAAGGTGGCACGCCGCGCTCCGCACGCCGATCCGACGAGACGCGACACGGAACGGACACGGAGCGCTGCCGCGACTAACGACCCTTGCGCCGCGGCGGGGCCTGCTGCGACCGCGCGTGGAGCGGCGCGCCTGCCGCCACCATCAGCAGGGCGGCAGGAGTCGGCGAGTCGGGAGTCTTGCTTGCTTGGTGTGTTTGTGATTTGACCATGATGTATCACACAAATTTTATTGACACACACACACAAAAAAAAATTAATCATTTTTAATTAAAATTTGGCATGTGATTTTCATAGGGTAAGCTGCTCCTCGTTTGATTTCCGCGTGCTCGTTTACCAGGAGTTACGCTTTGCAGACCTGTTCTGAATCCTGCAGGCAGTTGCTGGCTGTTGGAATGGTCCCCAGGGAAGTCCCCGTGAACGGAGACAGGCGGGGGGTCGAGGGCATGCCCTTCGATGCGCTTGGACTGTCGCCCTGCCTGCCCGGCTTGCTGGAGCAAGGTTGTCTCGCTCCGTCTGCCGGGCCTGCGTGCCCCGAGCGCCCCTGGGGACCCCCGCCCCTCGCCGCGCGGCTTTGTTGGAACAGGCCGCCTGGAACGACTCCTGGAGTACGCTCCCTGGGCCGTTTTTGGAGGATCTCCAGAGCAATGCCGAGGCGGCCGCAGACCTGCGAATGATGCGACGAGTAAGGAGCCGTGGATCCAGTCGCCCGCGACAAGCCTCCGGGGACGAGGGCATTAACAAGCCTCGGGAAATGAGAAAATGACTGAAATTATCCGGCTGGGGACGGTAATGAAACGCTGTCCCGCCAGTGGGTCGTGCTGGGCCGAGGCTGTGCGAGCCCCCGCCGGTTGGACGCGTATGGCAAAATAGATGAATGCTGTATACAAACTGGGTAAGGAGTGGGGGTGTCGGGGTGAAAACGAGAAGGGACGCAGCTCCGCGTCCTCCAGCCACTCCGCCTTATCTTCTCCAGTGGCGGCGCGTGGTCCACTGGGGCATGGCCGAGACAGCGTCTCCTGGAACTAATCGAAAGCCACCTCTCCCTTCCCCGCCACTCCGTGTGCCTGCTGATTAATGCTTCGCTCCGCTCCCCTGCTGCCGCGCTGCTGCTCTTGGCTCAGAAGCTGGAAGTCGTCACTTTAGATGGGGTCGACTCTCTCGCCTTGGCTTGGGCCCTGGCTCTGCTACTCACACGGACACACACTCTCTCACTCACACACGCGCGCGTGGCGCCAGGTTGTCATTTGCCGCGACACTGCCTACTTCCGCCTATGCGGCCGGCAACGGGTCGCTCCACTCGGCGTGCTCGCCATTACGCACGCCGATTGCTTCGTATTATGGGCATCGCAGGCCGTGAACACACACACACACACACACCAGCACCGCCGCCGCTGTGACCTGTCACACGCACTGAGTATGATCACAACGGCAGGGCCAACAGCAGGGGGCTAGCCGGCGCGGCCGCCTCGGCTGCGCCAATCAGCTGACGTCGCCCAGACAGTGATGGCGAAAGCGTCGCACGCACACGCACTCTCTCACGCGCTTACACACAGAGTCTCGCTCCAGCGTCGTCGTGCCAATAGCGCCGTCTGGCTATAGTTATTGTCCAAGGACTAAGGCTCTGGACTGCGGTTGAGGCCCACTCTGCAAATAAGGCCCACGCTGCGAATAAGGCCTGGGCGTGGCCGCGTGGCCCGGGCACACACAAGCACACCAGCACACAGGTAGCTGACAAGTGGCTGACAAGTGGCTGTGACGGGCCGGGGTCGCGGCGGCCGCAGCGGCCAGATGGCTGCCCGAGATGAACCCATCCGTCTAGTTAGATGATCGACCTTGGGAGATTTCGAACCCGACACCGCCGTGTCGTGCGGCTGTCTGTCTGGTATGGGCGTGTGGGTGCGCGCGCGTTTGTGTGGGTGTGTGCGTGCGTGCTTGTGTGTGTGTGTGCGTGCGCACGACGGGGGGTTCAATGGCTTAAAGTAGACCGTGCAAGTCTGACGCAACTAAACCGACACAGCACACAGCCCTGCAAGACAGCGTCACACACACACACACACACACTCACACATGCAAACGACAAGCGCACGGCCAAAAGGAAAGCGCTCTCACGGCAGGAATTGGTCGAACAAAGGTACTTCGCCGCACCTGGTCCTTGCCCTGGAACCCTGAAAAAGGGAAAGAGGGGGGGTCTGCTTGAGTGACCTTTCCCTTTCTTCCGGGCGCCAACAGCCAACCAAGTGGGCAGGGAAGTCCAGGAGTCGTACCGCACTGTGGGAAAGGGGCGTCTTCGCTCGGATCACACACGCAGCGCACAGACACGGGTGCGTGCGTCTTGACGAGCACGACGTCTCAAGTGTGCCGTCACAGCCAAGACGAGGATCGGGTGGACCTCTCTAGCGCCGGAGTGGAGTTACAAAAGAATTGCCCAGGATAACTCGGCAATTCTTGAATTATTTCGAACTTTTTGCCAGAAAGAGACGTAAAGAAAGAGAGGGCAATGTTCGTCGGTCGGCTTGTCCCGGTCTGGTTCTGGTTTGGCGGCCCTGGTTTGGCCCCCGCGGTCCGTGTGGGCCTGTCCGTTGTTTGTGGGCACAGTTGTAGGCTCCACTGTCCCCTCGTACTGCTTCGAGGGATGGATACAGAAAATTAGCAAGTCGTGCTTTTAGTAGGAAAATGCTCTTGGGCGGAAGTAATGCTGCCAAAGTCAGCATAATTTTCAGAGGCTTGGTAATTTTCCATTTTCAGTATATATAACTCATTCTTCTTAAGCTGTCTTTAGCGCGGTTTTTGGGGCACAGCTGTGCCCACAAACAGGGCCGTGTGTGGGTGGGGGCCGGCGGCGGCCGGCGGGCTGCCCTTCCAACGACACTGGCGGGCCGATGCGGGCCAATGCCAGGCAGGCCATACCAGGCCGGTACTGCACGGACCGGTTGCGGGGGTGTAGGGGTGGCGGGGCAGGCGGGTCGCTGCCGGCGACAACGGTGTCACCGCCAGCCCGCCTCCTCTCCTGCTTCTTCTTGGCTATGCTCTGGAAAGCTCTTTTCGCCAAGCCAAAATATTCCCAGACGTAAATGGCGTTTGTAATGAACACATCCCGGGAATTCGCATCCGCGGCTAGGATCCGGTGGGTGTGTGTGTGTGTGTGTGTGTGTGTGTGTGTGTGTGTGTGTGTAGTGGAATTAGTTTCGGGAAGGCGACTGGTTGCCATTCATGTCGCGGCGCGAGGGTCGCCTCTCGGCCCATCGACAGACTGCTGGCCCGGCACCGCCGCGCGGCGCTCCCCGTGCACGTCGAGGAGGGCCTACGCGGCGCCTTCCGCCCACCCGCTCGCCGTCCTCGGGCACGGAGCGTGGTCCAATCCGCGCGCTATGCGTCTGCGGCACCGACACATGCACACGTGCGCACCCACACACACACACACACACACACACACACACACACACACACACACACACGCACAAACACACCCGCGCGCATGACGTCAGCCCAGGTTACGCCATGCGCGCCAAGTGGTTCATCTGCGCGCCGCATGCAGCAGTGTGACGAGGTGAAGGGACACACACACACGCACACCCACGCACGCCCCTCACACAGGCCCTGCGGCCCGCCTCCGTCTTTCTAAGCGCGCTTAGTTAGTTGATCGGCAGCGACTTCGCACTCCTCCGCTGCTTTGTCAGATGCAGGGCGGTTTCGTCGCTCTGTCTCTCTTGCAGCCCTACGGGCCGCCCTGAGAGAGAGAGAGAGAGAGAGAGAGAGAGAGAGAGAGAGAGAGAGAGAGAGAGAGAAAGAGAGAGAGAGAGAGAGGCGGCGCTAGTGAGCTGCGTGGGTACAGGACGGAGCACGGGCCGCCTGTGGAGTCGAGGGCGGCCCGCCCCGCAAGGCGTGCGCGCGTGGCGGGCTGGCCTGCCCCTTCGCCCGCGGGCGCTCAGGCCCGGCCGCCCATTCCGGCCCAGGTCGTGTTGTCACAGCCGCGCCCCTGGACACTTCCTGCCAGGGTGAATGCGCAGATTCCGAGATTCATTTTCGTCGCCCGCCTCTCTCGCACTCAGGGAGCACTCCACTGGGGCGCGAGACAGAGCGACGAAAGCGACTCTCGGTCTGTCTCGGTCCGGACGCCCCGTCGGCCCGATAATTAGAGCGAGACTTGCTGAAATAGGAAGCGTGTTTTTGTGATCGGCTGCGCAGGCAGGCAGCGCGCCCCGTCCCACCGCGTCACTGCCGTCGTGATACCGGCCCTTCTTTCACACTCCTTGTCTCTCTGTCTTGCTCTCTAATTGCTGACTGCCTGGAGATGCTGGAGAGGCACTGACGGGTCGCGACGGGTATCGGACGGGGTCGAGCCCGGGGCCGAGTATCAGAGAAAGCCTTGCAGCCACGGCTCGGCTCCAGTTTGGCCGCTTTTGACTCCTTTTGCTTGTTGCCATGGGCCGCAGCTTGTCCGAGACCGCCGACCGCCCCCAGGTCGGCGTGCTGCCGTGTGTCCGCCAAGGCGAGCAGCGCGTCGACGGATAACGCGGCCGGCTCACCAGGCAACAGTAAATAACGCGCCGATATGTCGACGCTGTGCCCGCGGCGGTGTGGTGTGGCGCGGCCCGCCCTCGCCGCCTCGCCGGCCGATCGGCCAATATTTCACCGGCTGCCTCGGCCGCGAGTCCCGCCACGTCCCGCCCCGTTGTTTCGCGAGGCTGGGCGCTTCGCGGCTTGGCGTGCCCCGCGGCGCCGCGCTGGTGGGAACGCGAACGTGTCGCCGACCCACGCGGCCGCTGCCGTCGCGGCGGACCGTGGTGCAGGCGCTGTCCTTGGAGTGGACTGATCGCGCAGAGTCGTCGTTTCGTTGCCCCGGCTCTGTCGCACTCAAAGGGCGCCCCGTGCGACAGGGACAGCGACGGAACCATTGTTGGGAATTGTTCGGCACGATGGCCAGCACACGCGCCGGCCTGTTTGACTTCTACGCGGCGAAATCACACTGACCTCGTAGAAAAACAGACCTCCTGAAACTGTCCCTCTCCCGCTCGCACACTATCGCCTGAACGGCTAATGACTTTCCCTGCCACCCGCAGTCGCGAGGCGGCGACCCGCATGTTGGACTCGCCCCAGTCCTGTCCTACAAGGCGCTCATGACCGGACGAAAAAAAGTTCGCCGCCGGTATTTGAATCAGTGCCGTGCCGAAAAGGCTCGCCCTGTTTCTCAGCCTGGTTTCCCCGCGGTCGCCCTTTCGCCTCACGGAGTCGTGCCGGCCTCGTCTCACCCACACGATCACGCCGCCAAAGTGGCCCAGATCGACCGGAAACGGGAGGAAGAAAAAGGGGGAACGAAGAAGATGCAAACGAAACCGGAAAGAAAGACTGCGAGGCGCTCGCCGATGTGCGCGGCCCGCTGCTCCGCTGTCGTGATCGCCGTGCGAATGGATGGAAGTGCTTCCTTTCTTCTGGCGTCTAATTGTTGGGGATGGCTCCAGCCAGCGTGCTCGAGCACCACGATGACGGGCGCACCACAAAAAGAGTCTTAGATCCACGGTTTAGTGGCAGCCGTTACCGTTGTGCTCAGGTTTTACTTTTGCGCGAATAGGACGAAACCGCTGCGAATCTTTTCATTTTCCCTCCGCAGTTTCCTGGGTGTGTGCTAGTTAGAGCGTTGCTGCCAGCCTCGCTCCACGCGGCTCACTTCGCGTTGGGTCATCCCACCGCGAAAATGGAATGGGCTCGTATTTTGTACTTTGTTGGGCAAACCGTGGTCCCTGCGCGCGCGCACGTGTGTCTGTCATAAAGTGTAGCCGCGAGGCGTCGCGAAGCGATGCTAGGTACTGCGATGATTGTAGGTCCGCGCGACGCGATGAGCCCCGCGGGGCGTCCGCGGGTCGGTCTGCCTCGCCTCACGGCTTTCAACCCCACTGGCATATGATCGCCCCTTCGTGCTCTCTTGCTGAAAAGAGTGACCGGCCGTCGGAGCGCGACGATGGCAGTTCTTGTGTGCGTCCAATAATCTGTCATGGGGTCCACCGCGGTGCCTCAGCGGCCCGCCCACTGTGCCGCCCAATCAGCGCGCATCGCATCGCCCGGCATCGCCCGGCATCGCCCCACCCAGCACAGAATCACTCCAGATTAGCCACGACCGCGGAACCACGTTCCGCTCGCCGCAGTAGCGCGTCAGTGCAAGAGTTGCGGCGAACTAGCGTCACCGGCCTATTCTCTGTCAAACACTAACTACAGTTCGGTGGCGATTTTTCTCCCTCGCTGTTTTTACTGCGCCAACTCGCACAACACTAACGTCTCGTTGGAGACTGGCAGCCAATAGCTTTGGATCGGCACCGCGGCGGCCCCGTGTCACGACCTTATACGGCGCCTCGCGGGGCGGGGCTGGGCGGCGGGCCGTCCACTTAAGTTTTCACGCCTATCACGGGACCGCGGCCAGGCTGGGCTAGGTGGGCCAGGCTACACTGCCAAACTGCAAGCCGGCCTGGAATGCCGCCTCTCGCCGACCGGTCCCCGACGTTGTGAGACAAACGCGCGCAGCGCGCACCAATGGCAGGCACGGGGAAAATTAATTTTTATCAAAGGGAATGATTAATTTGACGCCCTAGCGTAATCGGTCACTTTACCATAACTGTCGTTATTTTCAAGTTCTGGATTTGGTTTATTTGTTTTCTAAAAGTCGTAAAGCCTTAAGTGCGTGCCCGCATCCTAGGAGTTGCTGACATTTCGAGCGGTGTTGCACCCCTATGGCAACTCGACAGCTTGCGTCCAACAAAGGAAAATAAGGCTACTTCGTGCCTTAAAAAAAAAAAAAAACATTCCTAAAACTGTCACAGAAACCCTCCCTCCCGAGCTTCCTCCCCTAATTTGGGCGTAGAGGCACAGCCTGCTCCTCGGGTCTGAGTCCTCTCCGCGCCGGCGACCGCGCGCCGCGTATCTGGGCCGCGCGCAGCCACTGCCACTGCGGCGGGGAATTCCATCGGGACGTCGCTTTGCAGGTTGAGGGAGATTAGAGAGGTGCACAAAATTGTTTAGCGCGAAACAGGTAAGCGAGCGCGTTATCAAGGCTGCCCTACCACACACACACTCTACCTGCATGTGTGCGTGCGTTCGTGTGTGTGACGATAGCGTGCGGGCCTACCCACCCGCAGGTGAGGCGTGATAGCAGCCCGTTGTCCTGTGTCAGTGTGCGCCTGGCAGCGCTCGCGGCGGCGCGGCGTGTCCTGCGCGGCGTGTCCTGCACGACGGTGCGACGTCGAGCAGTGCGACAAGATGAGCCCCGTGCGCCGCCTCGTGGACGACGGCATCCAGGTGGCGCTCAACTACGCCGCCCCCGTGGCCAAGCGGCTGCGGTTCGCCCTGTCCGACGCGCAGGTACTGCCTTGGGTTGCCGGCTAGCGAGGGGCCGACTGGGTCTGTTGGTCCTGCCGCCAGTTGGTTGGGTTAGGGGGCTTGTCGCTTCCGCGAGGACCTTGGCCAGCCGACGGCGCGTCATTGCGTTGCATCACGGCGGCTGCTTGATCGCGTGTCGCGTGGCGCCGTGCCGCACGCGTGCCGCGGCCCCGGGTGACAATATACGACGCGGCCACACCGACACGCGTGCAGCTTGCGTCACTTGGGACCGGACAGGACCCCCGGTCCGAACCGTACGCGTGTCCGGCGCGGTGCGTGCGGTGTTCGCTCGCGTGAAATCGGCGCCAGCGTGGCTGCGGTGCGACCCGGCTCTCAAACGCCTGGCCTGAGCGACGAAAGCTGAAAGCCTACAGCCCGGCCGGCCGGTGTGACGCGCATGGTTACAAACAAGTACGACACTGTCCGAAAGCAGACAGTGTGCAGACTTGCTTCATTCATGTACGTTCTGGTGTGCGGGGGGGAAAAAAAGGTTTACAAATGAACACTCATTTATCGTGCGTGTTGTGCAGTGCGGCTGTGACGCTGAATTAATTTCTGTCTCCGCACTCTGCATGCCCGTGGCCCATGTCAATGACAGACGGTGAATCACACGGCAGCGGCGTGACGCGCGCTCAATGAGCGGACCGCGCCGCGCCTGTGTCGCTGCCGCCTCTGGGATCGCTGCAGTGCCGCGCCGCGTCACAGCACGCCACCGAATTAAAGAGGACCGCAGAAAACAAAAGGAAGGCAGGCCACCTTATCAGTTTGGGTCTGAGCTATCACGCCGGTCATCTTGAGTCGTTTCTCATGCTGCGCCGATAATCGGTTAAACGATCTCGGTTTCCTCTTCGGGCTGCGTTTCCCGGCTGCAAAGTGCGTCAAAATACAGGAGGGAACGAAGAGCGGAAAAAAGGCTGACGGCGCGGTCTGGGCGCGCCTGTTAATAGGCTTTCGGCGCGGCTGCGCTGAGTGCTTTGATAAGGCTCGGAATCCACACGCCGGGCCGGGCGGGCCGGGCGGGCCGGGCGGGCCGGGCCTTGCGACGCCGCAAATATTGCAACAGCGACGTGTAGCGGGCCGGGCACAGAGGCTCAGCCGGCTTGGAACCCGGTACGCGCAATGATTCCCATCCGGGATCCGTCCCTACGCAAAACTGAACACAACTGTGGTAGGTCTGTCTCTCTCGCACTGCGGCGATCCGCGCAGCGTGCCGGAGCAGGCGCTGAGTGGCGGGATAGCAATTAATTGTTATTGATGCCAGTGGGTGCGCGCGCATGTGAAGCCTCCTCCTAGGGAAAGACACGCCACACGCCTCCCACTGCCATTGTGGCTGGCTGCCTGGCTGGCTGCCTGGCTGCCGTCCGCAGACTCCGCACGCCCATTCGCCTCCCCCGCGAGGAGCAGGCGGCAGCTGTGGCGCCGCCGTGGCGCATTGTGCCTTGAGAAACATGAATTATGGAAGGGAGAGGGGGGAGGGGTGATAAAATTCTGAAAGCAATACTTGCGACAGGCAACAGGCCGGCACGGCATGAGCCGTACCGTGCAACACTGGACCCGCCGTCCCGCCGAGCAGTCATTTGGAAACTTGGAGAGTAATGTTAGTCAAGTGGTCCCGATTAGGTTATTGCACTATCGATGCCATTTCGATGACACCTATAGAACGTGCGCAGTCAAGCCAATCGAGATTAGAAATGAAATAAATTTGTCCCCTACTCTCTCCCCCAAGATCCTTGGTCCTGCGCCCACCCAGCCCGCCCAGGCCGCCAGGCTGGCCCAAGGTGCCCAAGGCCTCGCGTCCAAGTCCATCCTCGTCGCGTCGCTGCCTTATAGGGACCTCGAGGACCTCAACTAAGACATGGTGGTTGCCGAGTGCGTCGGGGCGGTGTGAAAAACACGCGGGCGAGGTGAAGGACTCAGGGTGACGCGGCGGCGACGGCCACCGCGCCCAAACGGCAAAAAATTAAAACGCTTGTTGTTTTATCTCACTTAAGGGACTTCTTGATGAGTGTCAATGCCGGGAATTATTAGCTGAAGAAGCTTGCGAAAGCCAGGGTGCACAATGATAACGCAGGATTACGATGGATTACACGTCCGTTTGCAACTTATCGAACGAGCAGTCTGCAGCCTTGTATTGCGTTTTTCGTCAGTTGCGCCAGTTGGAGGGCGACGGATGTCCACCCGCACCCTGCCTGACCGCCCCTTTCCCTGTTGCAGGTTGACCGCGAGATGGCCGCCCTACGCCGCGAGCTGGACCAGAGCCGCGCGGCGCTGCGGCTGCAGACGGCGCGGTGCCGGCAGCTGGTGGCGGCCTACTCGGCCAGGCTCAAGGCGGGCAACGATCTCCGCGACCACCAGCTCGCCCTGGTGCTGCGCGCGCTGGTGGCGCTGGAGGCGCGGCTGCGGCGCGAGCAGAAGGCCATCCGGTCGCAGCTGGCGCAGCGCGACGCCATCATCCACCAGCAGCAGGTGGAGATATCCCGGCTGCGCGGCGCGCACGTGCCGCCGTCCGCGCCGCACCCCGCGGCCAGGGCCAGCGCCGCGCCGCCCGCCACGCCCTCGCAGCTCATCGTGGAGAACCACACGTGCGGCCAGGACTCGGCGTGCGTGCAGGCGCACGAGACCGTGGTGGACGCCATGAGCCACCTGAGGCACCAGGAGGCGGCGCTGCGGGTGCTGGAGCTGGTGGGGCCGCCCCCCGGCCATACCGGCTCGACGCGCGGTCCGCCGGCCACCACCGTGCTGCCGCTGCTCAACGGCGAGACGGCCTGCATCGTGGAGCCGCCCGCCGACTTCATCGAGGACAACATGGCGGTCACGCCGCCCCCCGACGTGGTCGCCAGCTACAACGACATGAATAGGGAGTGCCTGGAGTTGGCCAGCATGGCGGCGTCCCTCAGGAGCGCCGATAAGGACAAGGCTGTCTGCTTCCAGGTACTAGCATTACATTCCTTATTATAGAGCACGGAGTTTAATTATGAAATGATTATTGTGACTCCTTACTAAACCTCCTAACCCAACCTAAACTAATCTCCCGAATTTGTACCGTTTGGTGTGTCGCAGGACAACCCCGTGCTGGAGTGCGTCAACCTCATCCTGCTCCGTGACCAGGAGGACTTCCAGGAAGAGCGTCGTGGCCGGAACCGAGAGCGCGGGTCTGAGTCGGCGCGTTTGCGGCGCGGACGCCGCTCCGTGGAGGAGTCACCGCCGCCGCCGCCGTCCAGCGAGCCGTCTGCATGGTACAACAGCACTGGCAAGGACGTCCCGAGGGAGGCGCCGCGCCGCCCCACGCCGCCCGCGCTGCCGCCCAAGCCACCGCGCCTCGTGGCCCAGCGCCCCGCCAGGGCCACCAAGTCACCACCCACGCCCACCAAAGACACCAAGGACGACGACCCCAGGACTGCGCCCCCCACACCGACGACGCCGCCGCCAGCCTCACCCGCACCCTCCAGCCCGACGACAAGCATCGTGGTCTCCGCCACGACCCCGTCCTCCGACCTGGAGGAGTCCAGTGACGCGCTCAGGCGGAATTTCGAGGAGTTCAACCTGGACGACTGCGACATCGAAGGCCTAGGCGAGACGGACATCCCTGCGGTGAAGGGCGAGTCCGACTCGACGGCAGAGGTCAACGGTGACGGCCGGCCGAGGTTGGAGGGCGACGGCGCAGAGAGCCTGAAACTGAATGGTCACGGCCCCGGCCCGGGACACGTCATGCAGGGCGACGCGCTGCTGACGGCGCCGGCCGAGGCCCCCTCGCAGCTGTCACCCGGCCTCGCCGCCGCCAACGGCCTCGGCGTCAACCTCGGCCCCGTGCTGGCGGGCACATTGGCGCAGCAGCTGGCGCAGCTCGCGCCCCTCGCCCCCAACTCGTTGGCCAACTACGACACGTTCCTGGAGGCGACGGGGCTGAGCAACAAGTCCATCCTGACGCCCAGCCGCATGCTGAGCAACCACCGCAGCGTGCTCAAGCCCAAGGACGTGAAGCACCGAAGCAGGGTGAAGGCCGGCGAGCGATGCGCCGGCCCGTCCTGCGCCACCGGCCCCACCGTCAAGTACTGGACGGAGCCCTTCCTGTAGCGCCTCGCGGCCTCGGGATTCATACTCCTCCCCATCTAACACCCCCCCCCCTCGCTGTCGCTAAATCACAAACGCGCTCTTAACCGTGAAACCAGTCTTAAAATTCAATTCGTCGTACTAATTGTTTTTTAGCCGATCTACCCGACCCAAAGTGTGACGTTTATTTGAAATCTTAGCTTGTTGAATGGCGTTCTTACAATGGACTTCCTGTAGTGCCCAAGGTATAGCGCCACGCAGCGCAGCGCGTCGGAAGCTGGTGCACGTTGGGATGCCTATCCCCCGGGCGGGCCGTCGAGTCCTACTGCACACTAACGGTCCCTCAACGTGTTCAGATTCAATTTCGAGACAAGGACAGGTGATTCGTCAAGTGCTGTGCCGTGAAACGTTTCTTTTATGTTCTGTTCTGTTGATTTTTTTATTGTGTTGGACAATTTTATCTACAAACAATTTTATTTCTAATTTGTCGGAGTTTGTGGTAAGGTGCTTTAAACAAGATGTAATGTTTAATTTTAGTCTAGTTACTTTCTTATGGACGGCAATACCATGTATTTTAGTCACGTCCATGGACATTCATTTGAATCTAAACTGTAAAAGGATATTAAAAATAAACCTCAAATGTTACTGTTTTTCAATTGCTAGTTTTATTATTTTTTACATTAGTGTACACGTGTGGCGCGAGCTTAGGCTGCCTACATCAAACCACGCGTATGCACTAGTTTTTGTTGCCAACCACTTCCCCACGGCTTGTGCCAAGTTTTGTTGTACATAGGGCACTCTACACTTAAGTTTAGCTCAATTTTATTTTATTTTCAAGTGTTATTATGTCAGAGGTATACAAACATCTTCTTATCTTCTTGGATGTAGTTTCCAGTGGAGGTACCAGAGGCCATAATTGAATGAAAAACAATGATATAATGAAAAAGTTTATTGGGTAAATGTAATCATTGTAAAGCAATATTTTAGTATCAGCTTATTATATAAATATAATAAAACAAACATTTAAGGACAAAAGTACACAGGTAATGTAGGATGCAGATAATACACATGTGGTAACACTGTAAACACAACATGCATTCTATAGAAGGTTGCTGATTTTCAGAATTCATGGCCAGTAGAATGGTTTCTGATCCAATCTGACTCCACAATTGTAAAAGAAGAATATGATATGACGAACAGAATGATTATTTTCACATCAAAAGTTATCATTGAATGCGATTGTCTTCACACAATGCTAGGACACAAATACTGAACTAAGATATGAATAATATATAACAATAGATCGTCTTTATTGGCAAGTATGTTGCCAAATGGTGTGAACTTGTGCAGTAAATTTTTCATCTTTCGACAAAACAACACTTAAATTCTGCAATTGATTTATTCAAAAAAATAGAATTTGCTAAAATTCTTAAGATCAATATTTTGTTTTATTTGGAGTGAACAAGTCTGAAGAGCTCAATGATGTATGTACTAAATGCAATTCCAAAATTCAACACAACAAGCAAGGACATACAGTCTGAACCAGCAGGCCGCTGGGTCTCACAACTTCTTTCCAAAACTTGATGAAGAAAGACATTGTCATATTTAAAAGTTTTTTGACTTTACATTTTTTCCAACAACAGTTCAATATCCTATTGGTTCAATGCATCAGAAATGCAAAACAAACAAGTTAGAGAAGCAATTTATCAATATTGCCAAGTGTGACTCGTTCTTTGCCTTGAGGTGACATAAACATGGTGACACATGTAATCTTAGTATTTACAATGCATAACTCATTTGACTGATGTCTTATGAATAGTTGAAGGTTTTGGTAACGACCTAAATTTAGAGAAAAATGTTGCTTACTTCTTACAATCAATGGGAATTGAACTTGGGTTTAGAGATTGGGGGAGAGCGGCTGTACCCTTTGGTCTACGTTACGTTACATGGAGGGGGTGCGCTAACAATGCCCCTAGAGACACGGGGCTTCCCTGAGACCTGGCCGCGAGAGGGCGCATGCGCCAGCACCGATGTTGAGGTTAAAATCGTGGGACTTGGAACATTTTGGCTTGCAACAGCACAACATCTAGTAATCTCAAAAATTCATGTAAAGAATGAGAAAAAATCATTAGAGAAGATTTTCAGGACTCATTGTTGGCTTTCTAATGAGCCACAACAATCGGTCCTAAATGTTAAACTTTACAAAATAGCCCAATCCATCATTCAGTCCAGAACTTGCAATTCTCTCCTCTTGGTTTTAAGGTGAAGAGTGCTTCATGGTAAGAGAAAAATACCTCTAACATTTGTTTCTCACCAAAACCATACCTATTCAAAAACTATTGCATTACAATTGTGTGTCAAGTATTTACTGAGTTAAACATGTGTCACCAAGTTGTGTCTTACCAAAGACAATACTCGTCTTTACCTTTCTATGTGTTTAGAAAGTAGGTAAAGAACGAGTAAAAAGTAGATGATGAATACAAAATTTCTACAGAACAGTTGCAATGCGTAAAACAACAAGATTGAAACTGTTCACCTCTGAACAAACACATAGCTATACCTTAATTAGTTAAGTAGGTCAAAAATAGGGCAACTTAGGCCTCCAGAAGTCATTAAGGCTGCCTTTTATTTTGAAATCACATTAGAAAATAAGTGCACAACAAATTTAGAAACGTAGACCTCTCAGTAAGAGGCAGGGGGCTGTCACCCCTGCGTGCATCATATAAAGTTTTGAATTGTAACATTAATCATCATATACACAACTTCATCACAATCAGCTAAGACATTCATCTGTACATAACACATAAAATTCTGGCAATAACCATAAAATTTTTATTTATAATAACCATTATTGCTAATATCATGAGCCTCATGAGCCACAGTGGCCACCAAATTGGCCATCCAAAATAGACAGAAGTATAAAATATTGCTAATACAGATGGCAAGAAGTTTATGAGAAGTAGAAGAGGGGAAGACCTGTAGATGCAAAAACTAACAGACTCCATACTTTCATTTAACAGCAAAATAGAATAACAGTAAAATTGTAAAATATCAAGGTACAATTCAAAAATATTTACTTATGATAGATATAACAGCCGGAGTCAGCAACTAGAAAGAGGGACGGCTTGAGAGGAAAGCATGGGGCCAGTACATTAATTTCAGTTTCAGACCACCAAATGTAGCAAGAAAGGCAAGGCACAAAACTGAGCATGCCTGCACACGCTCTAAAGCCATGCATGCAATTTTATTAAGACAATTTTAGCTTAAACTGATGCAGTGCTGGCTATTTAATCATCACATTCTTTTTTAAAAAGAAAAACTTAACAGCAAACTCTACAATCTAAGATACAGTAAGAAATAAAATTATAATAATTAACCATCATCAAAGGTTTCATAGTTCTACTAGCATTTACATTTGTCACAGTGAATGAGTTCATTCAAATGTATGGAAGGTACCACACTGTTGCCACCTGGGAAACTCAGCACATGGGGTATTGACAGGGTCATTTCTCTTCTGAGTGATCAGGCAGCATGCCCTCTTGCAAACAGTGAGTAGCACCAATGGAAAACAACAGAAGAACAGCAGTAAATCTCGTATTTTTCAAGGTCACGCTTAAAATCACAAAAGAGACGGAAGACAGCTATGAATCTTCTCCACAATAAATACTGAACTAAGGAACTTTGAAAATTATTTCCTTGGAGAAAGGGTAGAAATGCAAGACCGAAATTTCGTTATGACACAATTTTTGGAGGAATTTATTGGTGAAAGTATAAAAAGGAGAAATGAGTTGTCAATGAACATTAAATGGAACTCACAACTGCTTCTTAAAGCCAAGGCTGAGTACTTTCTAATATCTCTTGATTGTACTACATAGCCTACAGAATAAAAATGGACGGCAGTTCATGATTTCAATACTAATTGCCAAAATTGATGAGGCTTTATAAATATTAGAAGAATGCAACTGGTGTAGCAGAAAAGTTTGGCTTAAATGCATGCCACCTAATAAAGTTGAACAAAGACGTCACTAAATCACAGGTATTTGATAACTTGAAGCCAAGATTCAAACAAATAATTGCATGATTGATAAATTCTTAAAATATCACAAAAAGTTCTATTAATCTTAACCAGTTCATTCACCCAACTGCAACCAAGCTGATTTCGTCTCCAGCAGCCCTTTTCACATAAAGAGAAGAGCAAACATGAATTTTAGTTTCCAGTGTCACAGAAAACAAACCAAATTGGGCAAATTCAAACACAATAAAAAGATTTACCAAAAGAAATAAAATGGTAACATCAGGGTTTGAGAAACAAAGAGCATTGAAAGGGTGCGGAGACAACAGTTGAATGAATAACTGCTGAAGGAGGGAAACCAACTGCGACAACGTCCGCTGCTCCTTGGTCAGCGGAGGACACAGTTTGATTTGCCCACCATTGTATTGTCAAAGATCTTGGAACAAACAAAACTACATATAAGTTTGTCCTAAAAAACGATTACAAGGCATTAAATTTTACCGATGGGTTCACACAACCATATTTCTTACGTAAACAGAGAATGTGCCCAGCTCGTGTGTAGCAACATGCAATAAACTTGTTTCATACTTTTAAAATATAAATCAATCAGAAATCAATCATGCCAGGCCTAGACAATTACATTAGAAGTCACATTTGTCTGTTCTACATGGTAGACCACAAGTATTTTAAATAAATGTTGTATTAACATGAAGTTGTTAAAAAAATAAATTGTTCATTGATTCTTAACAAACAAGTGCATTCATAACAGGGTGACATGCAAATAGCCAATATCCAACAAGGCAGCATAAGAAGCAACTCAAAATTGATTTGTGCGGATAAGCGATCAATAGTATGACACCAAAAAACAACAGACGAAATAACAAAGAAAACCATTTGAACCAGTATGCTGTAGCTTCCTCATTGTAATTATAAAAATACAAGAAAAAATGGAAGTACTGATTAATACTAGTAGAATTGAGTTGCTTTCTCTGCTGAACATAGAACTCAAACATAGCGTTGTCTTGCATGCAAGTTGGGATCTTAATATGTATTCCTTTGTATTTTAACTAAAAATCTTTATAAAAAGTCAACATCCATATACATAATATAATTATCAATTACATAATTCATCGAAGAGATATCCAACATAAGTAAAAAATATTTAAACCTGCACTTAACATAAGTGTTCAAAATAAAGACAGTCATTTGCTCATATAAGACCAAAATTGTAAAAGAATATCAAAGTATTTTGCTTCCAATTATTT
The DNA here is from genome assembly GCA_030522485.1 of Stenchaetothrips biformis. NCBI lineage: Eukaryota > Metazoa > Arthropoda > Insecta > Thysanoptera > Thripidae > Stenchaetothrips > Stenchaetothrips biformis. Next base: position 17,977,625 of record CM060087.1, read on the forward strand.
CACCATTCATACAAACATTGAATACCAATACATAACAGCAACAAGCAAAATCAAAATACATCCACAATTACATGCTCAGTCACGCTCGGTGGCACCAGTTTCGAGAGCAGGACGGATTGCTGTAAGACAGACCTTCCCCTACTCTGTCTCTTGCATGTTTCTTGCTTTCTCTCTCTTTTTGCTTCTGCCATCATCTCATATGAAGTTTGCTTGATTGGGCTTAAAATGTTGTTGACTCAAAAAGCTCCAGGTCATATGGCTGCAACTTAGGCAAAATTTAGTAAGCCCCACTAAATATTTTTTTTTTGGCTTTCAATTCCTTTGCTAGAACCATATAGTTTACAACAAACAATTAACAACTAAATCGAAAATAACACAAAGCATGTGATATAGTGCTTGCATTAAGTACACCAACATAAAAATATGTTTCACTTTTTAAATATATCCCCTACAATATGGCAAACACAAAATCTAATGTAAGCAAGACAGAGAGGGGTAGGTCATAACTTCTCACAGTAAATAGCACTCTTGCCAACTGGGCAACCATTGCAATACACAAACAACAAAACACAGTTACAAAGTTAAAACCTACAAGTTATAAACAAATAAAATTATTCTTACACTTTGTTTCTTTGTATTACAAAAGGCACAATAATTACTTAAGATAAGATGATTTCAGGCGAATTTATGTACAAACAAGTGATCTTCAGAGGCATATTTGGCACTCTAGAGTTGAGCCTTTTGACATTACAGGTCATAATGCACCACCAGAAAACTGTGTGCGAGGCTGTGGCGTTGTGATCTGAAGAGTATCATTGCGCATTACATAATTGCCCTTTACGTAATGATTTGGAAACATAAAACATAAGTCTGCAAAACTGAGTGACACAGTAGGATATAATGTAGAAAATATTACACATAATGAATTCAACAACCAAGTATCATTGCATGCTACCTTGCCATTATATCCCAGCAATCATTCAATTTACAAAACAATATATAAAATATTACACCTGAAGTAAAATTAACCTTTGACCTAAAAAAAAATTTCACTATCAACTTCAAATACAATGGGCGCCATTGAAAAGACCAAATCAAAACTTAGGAAGATTAAATGCACAAAGACTTCACTGCAAGATGTTAGTTACACAATGACCTCTCAACCTTTTCAGTTCAATTGGCAGGTCGAACACGCACGCACACGCACACAGTAAGCAGGAAGGCAAGCGTAGGGACCCTCCCCCCTACAGCCATGTCAAAACATTGTCTGTCTTGCTAGATGAGTGAAGGGGATGGAGAGGGTTGAGGGGGTTGATGAGGGCTTGAACATCTTCTAAAAAGTCATCACTTAACTGAAACAAAAGAAAACAACTCGGTTAGAACACAGCTTTAATTATGGAGAAGTTCAGAGAAACTATTGGGAAGGGAACTACGAGAGAAGATATGATAGAGGAAGTAGAGGAAGGATAGGAAGTGAAATTCTTTGAAACTTGTTCAACAAAGCTCAGAAACCAAACAAAACACAAACCATTATTTTAAAGAGTAATAAAATAATGCTGTGCCGCTGGTCAGGAAACTGCCGATTTCAGCTTAGCAGATCCTACTAGAAGATTAAGAAAAACAATGTTGTACCAAAACCATCAATAATTGCAGAAGTCCACAATTTAAAGCAAGAAGGAGTCAACTCTTAGGCTGAAGCTATTCACAGAGAACCACATTAGTAGGGTAGTTGCACAACGTATAGAGAAAGATGCATGACATTGAATAAATTATAGAACCAAGTCTTTACAGCCAAAACTTGTTTATGATACTCAGCTGTTTAATTATTAGCAGAAGAAAAGTAAAAAAACCCAATCAAATAATACTACAGCTGGCATGACAATCCTAACAATAGAAAACATTTCACCTGATCAAAATCCACTCCATTGATCGTCGTTTAGCAGATCTTCTTGAAACTGAAAACACAACATGATGAAGAAAGAATCTCTTATTACCCTGAATTTGAAACTTTGCATAAATAGTAGTATAAGAAGTGTTCAGCTGTTGTCTTTCCATTCTACTTTTGAAACAAAACCAGGAGTCACATGCTAAATAATTTGGGAACAGCACAACGCTGTTGCATCAGAGATTGAACCACAGACACTCAATCATCATCAGAGAGAGCCAAAAAGGGGGAGGAAAATAATTTACAAACTGTGCAGCATTAGCTTGTTATGGAGCAGCTTATTGACACCAAAGTTTCAAAGAATTTAAGGGAGGGTTTTTACATCCCACTTGTCATGGGTGAGCAGCACAGCTTGAGTTAGAAAGCTAGCAGGATTCAGACACATTCAAGGAACATAGAGGACTGTCATTAGCTCTTGTCATTATACATAGTCAACATAAATAGTAATTGGCAGCAGTACACCAACTAACTTACCTGAAGGGATGCTACCAAGTCGTCACTGGGATCAAGTGAGCTGAGATCTTGAGTATCTAAAGAAGGGGCACCCTCTGAAAGAAAAAAAGTTATTTGAAAAAAATTTATGAAACAGAGTAAAGATAAAATTCAGTGATAGAATCACAATCATTGGATTTTAGCATCCAACTTCGAGTCAAAGAGAAGAAAGCAAAGAATGAAACTTTGGCTTACCGCTAACACCATCCATGTTATCCTCCATGCTGTAGGTGAAATCCGGAGTGTGAGGAAGTGGTCCCAGACCAAGTCCGCTGTCATTTGATTCCTGTCGGGAGTGGTCAGCCAAGCCGAGGAAGGGATCCATGCCTGATGTTGCAATGTCGTTTGCATGCTGGCGCATCAATTCTTGCTGTAAACCAAGGACTTTAATTACTATTAATACTATTTATTCAGGATAAATAATTTAGTAGAGAAGAATAAGCAATTAAAATGACAAAAAAATTGATGAATATAAATTACAGGAAGTTACAGAGTAACAAAGTTTGATAGACAAATTAAAACCGTGCCAGATTCACAAACAGGGCTAATTGAGTAATCAGGCAGGTTCTGAAAAGAAAACGAACTCCTTGGAATGACCAAAGAGTTTGCTACTTTCTCAGCTATCATGTTGTGAGGCGCATCGCACAACACACATTATAACAAGAAAATAGAAAAGAACACAGAGATAAAGCGAGATTGGTGGTCCAAATGAAATTAAGAGCAGTCGGACTTCGGACCGCGGCAACCTTTGTCCATACATCATGAACAAAACAGGTCAACGCGATGGCGATGGCAGGGAGTAGCAACTATCTCCACGCACACCAACCGGCACCAGCGGCACGGGACGGCCGGCCGGCCGGCAGCCCCAATGCCCTCGTCGAGCCCCGGCCAGGCCAGGCCAGCCGACGGGCACGAGGGTCGGGGCCAGGCGGCGGCAGACGGGGGCGGCAACTCACCTGCCGCATGATCTCCTGCTGCCGCTGCTTCAGCTTCTCGCACTCGAGGTGCAGCGACTGCAGGCGCTGGTCCGTCTGCAGGGACTGCAGCGACTGTGACTGCGACAGCGCCTGCCAGGTGCCCAGGGGCAGCATGGTGCCGGCCGCGGGTGCGCGCTGCAGGTGGCTGGGTATCCGCGGGTCGAACCACGAGGTGCTGTGTGTCTTGTGGTCGATGTAGTAGATCTCGCCCTCGGGGGTGGCCGCCTCCTCCCAGCCGTCGGGGAGCGGGCCCAGGTCGTTCGGCGCCGGCGACGCAGGCTTGGGTGTGGTGGCTGCAAGGGGCAATCGAGCAGGGCGTGAGCACCACCTCTAAGCTGAGGCAGTCCGCGGCCACGGGCTCGCCGCGGCCCTAGTTGGAGAAGGCCAAGGTGGCCAGCGGCAGGTCTCACCTTTGGGGAGTGGCGAGGCGGCGGGGTGTGGGTGTGCGAGCGCGAGGGTGGGTGGGCTGGACAGCAGCTCCGCGCTGCGCTGCTGCTGGCGCTGCGCCTGGGCGGCCAGCGACTTGCGGGGGTCCTCCCAGGTGGTGGTCTGTGTCGTGTGGCTGCAGGCCGAAAGAAAACAAAGGGTTAGAGCACTACCGCGGGCAAACGTTCACACTCAGAGAGACAATCGGCAAAAAAAAAAAATACATTATTATTTCTTGCTATTATTGACAACGACCTTGTACCAGCGTTATCAACGGCTCATGCGTAAGACTGACATGCGTGACAAAGTGCCTTTCCTTCGTTTTGAAAGTACCTATATCGCGTGTGGGTGTCATTCACGGTCTAATCATTACGCCCACGCGCACTGAGCGCATGCAGCCACGCTCCAGCAGCCGCCGTGCTAGCCAGCCTATGCTGGCCGAGGGAGCGGCGGCGAGGCGCCTCGGCAGCCCTAGCGGAGGCGCCAACGCCTGCAGCCGGCCACCTCCCCGCCACGCCCCGCCACGCCGCCCCGGCGTAGCGTAGCTTAGCGCTGTCGACGATCACGGCCGGCAGCGCGTCGGCTCGGTTCGTGCGTGGAGTTGAGCCCGTTGAGCCAAGCCACTCAGCTACTCGCGGGTACCGTTCCCGGACGCAGCCACTTTGCAGCCACTCTGCAGCCCGACAGCCAGCCAGTGCGCAGCCACGCCGCCGCCGCACCGCCGCCGTAGCCGCTTGAAGGCCGTCCGCTGAACTTCGCCGCGCCCGACCCCGCCGCGCCACCTGCCCCCGCGCCGCCCTGAGCCCCCGCGGCCCCCGGGCCCCCGCACCGCGCCACGCCCGGCCGAGGGGCCGAGAGGAGAGGGGCCCCGCGCCTCGCCCCGCGCCTCGCCCCGCGCCTCGCCCCGCGCCTCGCCCCGCGCGGACTCGCCAGACAGTCCAGCGAGTGGCATCCAGCCCCGCCACGCGCCCTGCAGGTTGCCCCGCGGTTTGAGCTGGACGGAGCAAGAACCGGGCGCCGCCCTGAGCGTCCTGAGCGTAGCCTCCATTTACCGCCGAATTCGAATCGTCGCGCGCCTCAGCCCCTACCTACCCCCTGCCCCCGCTTCGGCCTTTCAGCCAGCAGGCAAATACCGATGAGTCGTTCCATCGCCGTTCCTGTCGCACTCATCGGACAGTCGTAGGGCGCGCGGCAGGGGCGCGAGAGAGCGACGCGGCGATGCTCCTGGCTTGGCTGGGCCGCAAAGGGCACACGGTCGGCGCGGCGGGGCTTAGCGAAAGGCCCAGGGCCTGCAGCTCATCTTGACCGTCGGGCCCTTCCCTACCCTCGGCGGCGCAGTGGCCGACCTCTCGGCTCATTTTAGACACGCAACCGCCGCCCTGCCGCGCCCTGCCCTAGCCGACCGACCTGCCAAACCAGCGGCGTAGTGTTTGCGGCAGCAACAGCCCAAGTGCATGGTTCTGGCCGGGCCGGCGGCAACGTGGCATGAACCAGGCAGGCGCGGGCCCCTTTTACCATTAATAAAACGCCTAAAAATTTGCAGCACACTCCGCCTGTAAGTAGGCAAAAAGTGCGACATGAACCCGTCCTTTTTTCGAGTCTAGATACGCCACTGGAACCAGGCGCACGGCGGCAGCGGACAGCGACATCGGGAAGAGGGAAAGCCAGGCGAGCCGTCCTCCTTGAAGGAGGAAGAAAGACACGTCCAACGCCACGACGGGGACCATTTGAGCGTGGACGCGACGAACGGGACATCGGTATCAGGCACCAGGGAGGGGGGGGGGAGGGAGGGAAGGCCCACACAGGACAAAGCACCTGCACCGCGACTGCCAACGAGCCGACCCGCGCTCTAATCGCTCCCACCATCCCATCCCGCCCAAAAGGCTGTGATATTGGTGCGCCGCCCGGCCCAGCCCAGCCCAGCCACCCCCGCACCGCACGGCGGTATCCGCACTGCAGGCCTGAGGGACTCCCCCATTCACGTCCGCAGCAACCGCAGCGTGGGACCATTCTGCATGGATGGACGTGCGGACCAGAGCCGGGCCGGTCTAGGCTCACAACGCTTGGCTTCACATTACACTGCGATAGGACCGTCAACAAGGCATCGGCCACATCGGCCATTCAGCAAACTTCGCAGAGGGCGCGCCATCTGTTTTCCCCACTCACACGCTCGAATAGCCGGACGGAGCCCCGTGTACGAGAAGAATAAAACCCAATCCAAATGAAGACAGTGTGTTTCATTGAAGTCGCGTGCGACAAGTTGCACTGGATTTTGGAACTAAACTTCCATCGTGCGACGGCATGCACGACACCATGGCCCACATAATAGATGCACACTTGCTGGTGACTCATCGCCCAACCCGCGGGGGGCTCCCAGGGGCTCCAACCGCGGGGCCGCCGGGCTGGCCGCTCGAGAGGGCCGCCGGCCGTGCGCCCTGCACCGCCCGCCCTTCGCTTCGCGGACACCGTGGCGGACACTGGCTCCTTCCCGACCGTCCACAAATTCGGCCCTCTTGGCGTGCAATGAGGCGTGCAAGCGTGCCCGTCATGTCTGGCGGGGCGGCCGGCAGCGCGCCCCGTCGCCGCGCGGCACCGCGGCCTTTGTGACTGCGAATTACAGCCATTTACGATCCGCTGTAAGAAGTTACAGGAGCCGCATCGCCACCATGCCAAGGCATCGTCGGCCGCCGCGCCGCCGAACAAGTCCAAGACCAGGGGGGCGGCGAAGGAGGGGGTGAGGGGCACGGGGGGCTCCGCGGGGCCCAGCGCCGCACCGCGCCCGGCACAGGTAGGAGAAGTGGCAACGCTGTGCGCCAGAGTAGAGCTTGAGGCTGTGCCGCTGTGCCGGGCCGGGCGGCCAGCGTGTCGGCGGCTCACCGCACCACGCTCGCGGCTCGGCGCCGAGCGCTGTCCGTCGATACGAAACGATACAAGTCTGCTAACGCCGGCCGCAGACCGCCGACAGCAGACGGGGACCAACAGACGTACTCCGGCGGCAGGGCAGCACTCATCCTTGAGCACGCCGTGCGCTGCACACGCGCTGCCTATCTAGATAAGGGCCGCTACATCGCTGGCGGATGCGGGGCGGTCGTCTTTCGCCCATCCGCACCCCGCCGTCTCCGATCGCGGTGACGTCACGCTGCACTCGCCATGCCAGCATGCAGGGCGAGGCATCGGCCCCTTTCATTTTCATAACAAAATGAAGGAGCGGCGCGGCCCCCGAAATGACGAGGGTCAAGTCTAAATGGCCCAGGAGCCCCGGGCTAGGGCTAATGGCGTGCCTGAGGTGCCCGAGGGCCCTGACGGGTGGCCGGGGGCCGTAGGGGTGGCCGGGGACGCGATGCCCGCTGCTCGGCTGCCTCGGCACCGACAAGGTGAGCAAGGCCGAGGACCAGCAACGCCGTCCGCCGTCCCAAACAAGCGCTGCCCGCACCTTTGCACGCCACCGAAACGCTTCCAGGAAAAGGGGTGTCCAAGTCCCGAGGCAGCGTCGCCAGGATACAGGTTTGCAGCGCGACGACGGCGCACCTGAGCACGCCAAACTTCGCAAAGGCCGCCGCCAGCGAACCCGCGGGGGGGTCGGCGACCCCTCCCCCTCCTCCCCCTCCTCCCCCCGGCCGTGACGCGGCGTGGCACTAATCCCCTGATTCACAATCCCGGCGAATCACTTGGCCAGCGCGCCGGCCCGCCGCGCCGATACGATGCCGTGTGCCGTGCCGCCGCGCATCATCGTTACAGCGATATTCACTCGCAGCGGGCGCCACAGCTAGGGAGGGGGCGCGAGGGGGCTCATCCAAACATTCCTCCACGGCATTGTTCTACTTTCTTAATTGGTACCTGCGGTATTGATAAGCCCAGGAGGGCCAAGCTGGCCGCAATCAAGCCACCGCCGCCCACCGCGCCCCGCTGCCCCGTCAACAGGCAGCCTGTTGCTGCCATTGTTTACACTTACGCCTCGGCTCGCCTTCCGCGGCAAAGGCGCGGTGGACTGGGCTCGGCACGGCCCGGCCCCCGCCGCCCCCCGCGCCACACCTGGATCCCCGGTGTACCTGTCCGACCCCTAAATCTGACCCAGGCCACGCCTTTGTGGTCGTTTTCTTTTTGAACTGCTTTGCTTTGCCCGGGGAAGATGAGGGGGCGAGGGTAGCCTTGGTAGTCCAGTTACACAGCGGTGCCACCCCGCAGCCAGCCAGTGGCGTAGCCAGCGGCAGAGCCGGTCGGCAGGACGGACCAGGTAGCCATGCGAGCCTTGCCGTCGGGGCGGGGGTCGTCCAACGCGATCAAAAAGCCGAACATTAGTAATAGAATTAGAGAGGGCAACCGACTTTGCTCCCCCCTGTGGAAGAGCCGAGACGAACGGACGCACCAAACGGGGGCGGGAGGGCGTACCTCAATGGTATCAAGTGGCACACCGCTTCCGAGAGAGGCGCCGGCGGCGGGGAGCGCGGCCCCGCTGGGAGCCCTCCAGGAACCGCCCCCAACGACGCCCGGAAGCAAAAGCAAGCCACTTCTTCGAAATTCCCGTCGGAGACAGGGTGTGAAAAATCGCCAACATGGTAACATGCATGAAAACGTCGGAAAATTTCGGTGGCGATTCGTTTAGTGTGTTGGGATACTGTTACATGCATTTGGCGGGCGCAGCTACGCCTCCCCCGGGGCATCGCCATGGCATCGCTCTGGGCATCGCCCCGGCGCGCTATGCTGTTCAAAGAAAGAGTCTTCCGCGCCTCGCTGCGGATAGCGCGGCCAGCGCCACCCACTCCTCATTAGTTTGCCAGAATAAATGGAGTGGTTTCTCTAGTTTCTTGCAATAAACGTTGCTTCCAACCAACACCGCAGTATGCAACATGGCAACGCGAGTGCAACAAACAACGGCGGTGACAGCTCTAGCCCACCGTTTTGCCACACTTTTACACAAAATCGGCCATCGAAAACAAATGAATGGTATAATGCCCATTTTCTAGGAAATCGATACCGCGAGAAGTCCATCGCAGCCAATGGGGCGAATAAAGTCGCGGCTCGCGCAACTCGCGGCGACGCGACGGCGGGGCGCGCTTCTCGGTACGAAAGTGAAGTCCAAGAACGCGTCCGCCGGCGCCGCGCCCAGGCAAACTGCAGGGCGTCCGGTCCCCCCCCCCCCCACACACACACACACACACGCGCGCGCGCACTCAGAGGGATTGATAAACCGATTTTGCCGATTCCTCAAACGGAAGTCGGGGACGCACTCACACTTATCTGTGCCCCCACGCCACGCCCCTCGCTGACACAGCGAGCGGCGACAGTGGCCGCTGGCCCAGGCTTGCCCCCGCCCTGCGCGCCCTGCCGGCCGGCCGGGTGGTCCCCGTTGGAGTCGGCCAGCCATTCATCTTGCTGACGAGTGTTACATGACGAGGACGGGCTTGGAAAAAACGCTGCGTCCGCAGAGACAGAGTCGGTCTGCATGCAGGTGGTGCTGATCATCGAGGGGAGTGCGACAGATCGGCGAGGCAAGACGGCAAGCCGGACGAGGCTGGGCGGGGCGAGGCGAGGCGGCTGGGCGGGGACGGCGTTGTATTTCGGTCGCACACTCCGCCGCCCCCGCGATACTAGCGCGCTAAAAATACAGCCATGTTTAAAAGGTCGGCCACTACGACGGCAAGAACCGCGGCCGTCAGCGGCCGTCGTCCCGGCGCCACCCCGCCCAAAGCACAGCGCGCTGACACGCTCCCCGCGCGCGCCCCCGCACACAGAGCTCTAGTTAGGGCTTGCCGTGTTGCGCGTGAGTCCTGCACGGGGCGCACCAGAGACAGGTGATGCAACTAGCAAGATGACGGCCGCCTGCATCATGGAGTATGTACGTACTCCATGCCCTGCATCACGGCCGTCCGGCGCCGTCTCGCCTTCCATTCACACGGCCGACGCCCCGCCACTCATGAATGGGACGCTCACGTGACGCGGAGATAAGCAATCGGCAGACACGGCGATAACCGCACACTGCAAGCCGAGCGGCGGCGACGCGACACCGTGGAGGCCCTCGGCCGCCCTGGGCCGCCCTCGGCGCCGGCGAGCAGGTGCAGGCACCGCCGCCAGGCACTGCCAGGGGTTGCACGGAGTCGGCCGCCGACTTTAGTCCAGGCAACCTGGACGATCCTCACTCACCCCGTTAACGAACCGTCTTCTTGTTATTTGTCTTAGAGTGAGCTTGACTCGAAGAAAATTTGTACAAAACGTGGGCAAGAATTTCGGGAAGAAAAAGAAAATTGAGTGAACACCTTCACGGAAAATAGAGACGGAGCATACAGTGATTTGGCCCCCCGCAGCGACGGAAACCAGGTGGGCGCCCCTCTCCGGGCGACCGCGACGCCCAGGTCCAAGGTGTGCACCGAAGCGGCGTCACTGCCACCCGCTTATCGGGGACCGCGCCTGACTTAGCCTCACTCGGAGCACGTCGCGCCGCGGCGGTCCAAGCGCCACCGCGCGCCACCGCACGCCACGCCCCTCAGGGCCGAGCAAACCCTGCAAACCCCCGCCCCAGCACTGGGCCGGACCGCCGGAAGCACTAGACCGCAAGCACACACCCCAGTCCCGGGAGTACGCGGCACCAGGCGGCAGTATTGGCAGTGTTTCCAAAGGTTCGCTTTCAAAATGGCGCTCTACGCTCTACTCTACCCCGTCTCAGGCGCACTGTTGTTGACGAGTCGACCGCTTCCCCGCTCAACCCTCCCTCCCTCCCTCTCTCTCTTACACACACACACACACACACACACACACACACACACACACACACACACACACACACACACACACACACCCTCACTCACTCACGCTCTCTCTCTCTCTCACACACACACACGGTCTCTCGGTGGCAGCGCGGCGCACCTTGAAACATCGGGCACGCCGCACCGCGAACGCAGAGACCAGCCGTTCCGAACATAACCGCTCCGTCTCTGTCGCACTCACGGGGCGTCCCGCAGGGTACTGCAGGGTACCGCAGGGGTACGAGAGAGTGCGACAGAGCTGCAGAGCGCCCCGCCCGTCTCGTCTACTTTACGTGCAGCCGAGCCTGGCACCGCCACGCCGATGGAGTGCGGATTACACTGGCCGACCTACAGGCACCCCACCCCAACCTCTGCCAAACGCCCCACCCACCCCGCCTCGCCCCGCCGCGGCCCCGCTCGCGGGCACGTGGACTACTGGCTGCGCCCAAAATAAATGCTCCGCGCACACGGACAAAACCTTAAGTCACCACAGCGCAGCAGCGCCCCGCCCGCCGCGCCCCGCCACCACGCACGGCAGCCGCAGCGCGCGGCCAGCGCTCAAAAAATGCAATAAAGCGATGCGGCTGGTGCGGCGACAACCATAACCGCCGCCACCCTGCGGCGCAGCTGGCGCAGCGCACCGCGGCGACATAGTCACATCGTGCACAGGACGCGGGTGCGGGGCTCCTCGGCCTGCCTAGCAACACGGGCTGGGGGCGGTGGTCGTCTCTGCCTCCCTCCGGCCCCGAGACGGGGGTAGCCCGCAGTCATCGTCATGACCGTCGACGCCACTGGCAGGTACCCACGCCGTCAGCAGCACGGCGTGGTGTCGCCAAGCTGCCGCCCACGACGACGGCGTGCTGCAGCATCGCGACGTCGCCGCACTCCGCGGCCATTCGGCCAGGCCGGGCGGGCCGGCCGGGCACGTGCTGATAAACCACCCGGACGGGAAGGCTCGCACCAGTGCATTCTCACACGGGTCGAGCTGGGCGAGCTGGGTGAGCAAGCTGCCGCCCCGCGAGTAGCCCTTGAGGATGCGAGACAGACAGGGCGACGAGAGCACTAACCGCCCCCCGCCCACCCCCGCGCTCACTGCCTATTTCGACGGTTCAGACATCTTTCGAGCGTACGCAACAGGTGCCGCCTCCTTTCGAGGCAGTGGCACGCAAAGCCTCTCCAGCCTGCGGAGGGGTTCAGCGGGACTGCACGCACTGAGGGAGGACGACGGCTGCTGCGGCGACAACACCTGTACGCTGAGTCCGTGAGCGCAGCGCGCACCGGAGCGAGGGGAGCGTCTTTGTGTTTTGACGAGGGTGGAGGGGGTTGAACCACTGCCGCCCCGCCAGCCCCACTGGCCATGGCCGCAGTCGGCTTGGCGCCCAATCCTCCCCTCCTCCGGAGTCCCTTCCTCGATCGCGGAGCGCGGAGCCTCCCGACCAGCCACAACGCCACCCCACGACCCACCTGTTGATGCACAGAGGGTCGCGGGAACGCCGCGGCGCCGCGGCCCGCGCCTCGTGGGCAGTGCACACAGAGCACACAGAGCACACAGTGCACACAGTGCACACAGTGCACACAGTGCACACAGCGGGCCTCGGGCACCGCCGCGCCGGTGCCACCGGGGCAAGGGACAAGTTGGTCCCGTCATCAATGGCACCACGTTGCTTCGGCAGGAGAATCAAGGAGCCTTTTTTATTTCTGTTGGATACAGAGTGCAGCTTGCATGATATGCCACCTATGTTAAGGCAACCTACCCCAAGAAAGCCAATTCAACAAGCATAAATCTATTACGTACATTATCATGGCAGGCAACGAACTTTTGAACAAATGAACGAAATTAACAATGACCTATCATGATATTAACCCTGGCTTTTGATCTGTAATAGTGAGGACAAGACAGAATACAATAATTACTATCAACTAAGTGACATTAACATTCGATCCTCAACAGGTGCGACAGCTTCCCTGAATGATGATTACACCTGTTGCGATCCCTGAGCTACTTTATTTTAAATAACCGTTGTTGAATAACTATGCCTACGCTTGACAATATACTGACAACAGACAATACGATCACAGCAAAACCACAGCAGTGGCTGCCACCCCTAGCGCTCCACCCCAGAAGCCACAACCACCTGTTGCATGCCGAGTCCAGAGAGCTGCCTGCTGGAGGCGCACAGTGAACCGCACACCACACCCCAGGAGCTGCGGATACTCACTTGAGGAAGTACACCTGGCCCTCGTGGGTGTGGGCCTTCTCCCAGCCCGGGGGCAGCGGGCCCAGCTCGTCCACCTGCGTCATGTCGTAGCTGCGCGCCTTGAGGTGCTGGATGGGCTGCACGGGGCTGGCGGGGCCCTGGCCGGCCTGGCCTGCGCCACCAGCCTGCTGCCCACTGGCGCCGTGGGCGTAGGTCTGCTGCAGGGAGGCTGGCGAGCTGTGGTGTCGGGGGTGGCTGATGGGCAGCCCCGTGGGCAGCCCCGTGGGCAGCCCAGGCCCGGGAGAGACGCTGGCCACGGGCGCCACAGCCACGGGCGCTACGCCGGCACCCAGGGCGTTGCCGAACGCAGAGTCGCCTGAATTTTCGCGACTGTGGGACACGGAGGGAGACTTGGAGCCCGTGGAAGGAGGGTTGAAGAACGAGTTGGGAAGCTTGCGCATAATCATGGGTTTCTGCAGGGGTCTCTTGGAGTCGGGCTTGAGCACTATTTCGAACAGGGCTTGCAGCTCACTCTCGGTGTCCCTCTCCACCACCACCTCTGGCTGTTTTTCACCACTGACTCGATTTAACGACATCTTGATCACAGTGAACGGCCCAGAACAGAAAGAGGGGACAAAACGGCAAACTAAAAATAAACAAACAAAATCGGGTTCCCCACCCACGACACACAGGTCCCACCCCTGGCACGTCTCGAAACACACTGACGGACGACGGACGACGACGACAGAGACAGACAACGATGGCTGCCAGCTCGGGAAGGCCGTGACCACGGCCATCTTGAAAGCCAAAGCAACAGACGGCAAATTCAAAGCTGCCACCCAAAGAATGAACGCGACTACAAAAAGCGCTCCCCAGAAGTCATGGATACTCTTTAGCATCGAAGTCTTCTGATTTCTGAGCAAATCTAATAATTTGGTGAAATTTCACAAGGGCGATGATTCCCCATTAAAGGCAGAAAACAATGATCTTTTTTTTTCGCAGGTTTTAGTACGGGCACACCCAAAATGGTGGACATGACACATTCACATTCTCATTGCAGTTGCTGACGTCGGCGGCTTGTCCTGCGAATAGTGTTGATGTTAAGCCACCGTTTCTCCTCCTCCTCTCTCTTCGGTCACTTTCATTTGTCAGCCTCCACGTACAACGCGCCGTAGACATGGCGATCGTATCAAACGATCTTGTCGCTAAAGCAGAAGATATTGCCGATCAGGTACGTTCTAACGCGCCTTTCCCTGAAATTCTTCATTTTTTCGTTTCTGTATGCGCTCTCCTTTGTGGGTAAGATTATCCAGTACGGTCAAAGATATGGCCACAACACATCTGTGTCACCTCACAGCTGTCTCTCAACCTAAGTAGGTTAATGAATGTTTTGAGAGAAAGTTATGTCTATTTCCGAAAAATAAATTGTACCCCGATTCATTTCCCTTCTTAAAATGCATTGCTGTAGTTTGTTTGAATCTAGGATCCCTCTTTATGCTGCTATGATGGCTTACTGTCACTGGTCGTATTGCTTGTCATCTCATTATGGAAAGTTTTGTCTACTCAACGTACTTTTATCTCTTGATTAAACCATAGCCATATCCTGCCATTTGCCTTTTGATATGTTCCTATTCAAGTGGTGTTGAATTTTCATAGTTCCTCAAGGATACTTGTCACACATGGGCATGATCCTTGCTGACTTGGCACCAAATACTTCACATTGATATCACTCTCCAGATCGTTTCTTGTAGTTATCTCTTAAGAATAAAAAGATTCACTTTTTGGCCCACACTTGAGTGTCACTTTGTTTTCATAATGTACTTTCTAATTTGATTGTGTCTGTAAGGTGAAAATATGGTCTGTATGCAAACATTAATAAAACTTATGTTTGGTGTTCCAGATTTTGCGGTATAAAAGTGTTTTACCCACTATAGCACGATTGTGCTTGATCTCCACATTCCTTGAAGATGGATTACGCATGTGGTTCCAATGGAACGAGCAAAAAGACTACATGGACATGTCATGGGGCTGTGGGAAGTTCTTGGCAACAGTATTCGTACTCATTAACCTTGTTGGGCAGATTGGAGGCTGTGTGATGGTTTTGGGCCGATTCAAGGTGCCCATTGCCTGCGGAATCCTGTTTTTCATCGTTATTCTCCAGGTAAATAGAATTTGTATGGAGCATCAAGTCTTTACCAAAGTTTCGCAACTGACTTCCTGACTGCCTTTTTGTTTTGCAGACATTTGCGTATAGCATTTTGTGGGATCTTCAGTTCTCATTCCGCAGCTTGGCACTCATAGGAGCCTTGTTGTTAGTTCTTGCTGAAAGCAGAGTGGAATCAAGGAGTTTATTTGCTGGTGTCCCATCACTCGGTATGTGTCATGTTGAACAATATCCTTGCAATCAGTGGCTGTCATTTATACCAATTTTAATTGTCGGTTCCAGGTGACAATAAGCCCAAGAACTACTTGCAGCTGACTGGTCGCGTTCTTATAGCTTTCATGTTTATTACTCTGCTGCGTTTTGAAGTTTCTTTCCTACAGGTTTGTTATTTTTCAGTATTTCTGATTTCAACCCCACCTGCCAATTTTTTTTTATTTTTTTTGCCTGACCTATAGATTCTTTTCTTTCTGTTTAGATCGTCCAGGATATTCTTGGATCAGTCTTAATGGTCCTTGTAACTATTGGCTACAAGACTAAGCTTTCAGCTCTTATCCTTGTCATGCTGTTGTCTCTGCTCAATATTTATCACAATGCTTGGTGGACAATTCCCACCCACAGACCGCTGAGAGACTTCTTGAAGTACGATTTCTTCCAGGTAAGGAACCCTAAATTGTATTTTATTCACACTATCTTGATTTTTTTTTTAACTTAGTTGTTATTGACTGGGTCATCTTTTATTACAGACCCTATCTGTGATTGGTGGTCTTCTCATGATTGTATCTCTGGGACCTGGTGGAGTATCAATGGATGAGCACAAAAAGAAGTGGTGACCGCCTTAATACCTCCTCTAAAATCATATTGTTCTGAAGATGTGGTCTCAAAACAGAACTGAATTTCCTTTTAAAGTTTAGAGAATGTTGTCAGACAGAAGCATAATGCAAAATTGCCTGGAAAAACACTGTCTTCTTTTGTTACAGCTTTCTGTTGTTTGTGATAAACTGACTTAAGTTGAATGTTTTCCTCTTTGAGTACATGGGGATTGAATGACTGTGACATAATGTGTGCAATTGTGTATATAATGACTGGACCATTGATAAAATTGTAAATTTGAGGTACATTGAAGAACTATCATTTTAGTACCTGGTTGTCGGCTCTCTGAAAATTTCTATCCTAGGTCTGTATTTAATCAATCTTGAAATTTGTGAGAGTCATAGAATTGACACACATTAATATACTAATTTTAAAAAAATTGGTATGCAGTGACAAGGTGGAGAAAGTCACTCCCAGGGGTTAACCACTTAAATGTTAAATAGGAAGGACAGGTGTTAAGTAGTGAATTTTCTTACAATTTGTTTTATGCCATCTGAGAAAGCACCTATTGATGCTCTATATTTTTATTTTCTGTTAAATTTAAGATTAAGAGCTAGGTTTGAAACAACATTCTTTGTTGGCCTTGTGTTGCTTGTATGTGTTGTCAAATGTCAATTTTACCTCAAAAATGTTAGCAAAATGTTACTGAAACAAAGCACCAGTATAGTTTTGGATTACTCTATGATTTCTGCCATCACTATTTAGACATTTGCTAACTTTTTGTATCAAAAAGCACACATCAAGCTTACTGTATTTATTGTTGTTATCAAAGGGTTTCCCTTTTCCTTTTTATTTTCTGTTTTTATGTGATGACAAAACATCAAATCTGAGTGAAGATTGAAGGGTTTTTGATTTAAAATTATTTGTGGGTGTCTTTTGCCACTATCCCCATTATCTTCCTTTAAGGCTTTTATTTTTCTAAAGCCACTATTCTCTATCCTATGTACTTCGATCTTTAAAAAGAAAATACTTGTATAGTGTTGTTTTCACTCAATTTATGTCTATGGTTACCTGAAGGTTAGTCATTTGTATGCCTCAGACTACAATGTTGTTCAAGACTGACTGAACTGTATCGGAAGTAAATGGGTAAATAAAACATAAGTTGCCCCCACTTGCGCTTAGATATTTGCGGAAAAATTTGTTTCCAGTTCTCCCCTTGGAGTGGTCTTGGGTGCAAAATATAAGTTTGCTGTGTTGAATCGTCCTTTGTTAAACTTCTTTAGTGCTTTTTTCAATAAATTGTTTTTGTCAAAACTTTGCTCATGTCAAGAAGTTTTCTGCATAGTACTGTTTCTACTCATGTAAGCAGGTAGTTGGATAACATGATCAGATTGCAGCAAGAAGTTTTTGGGGAAAGTAGTATATACTAAAGTATACAGGCAGTATACTGGCATAGCTAATGACGTGTCGACGAACATTTATGGTGTTGCAAAGATTCCATATTTTGCTAGTGTGAGACTATTTTCTTATCCCTGCTGCTTTCCTGAGATCCAACATCATGGTTGTGATAAACGAATTAAAAGCATTTATAAAACCCACCACCCGTTTTCATTTCTTCCCACGCTCGTCTAGCTTCCACTTGGAAGATAAACTAGATGAGACGGCCTAGCTCAAGTGCGTGCGTGTCAAAAGCAAGTTGTGCACGTCACGTCTTTGAAATTGAAAGCGGCGCGCGCGTTGCACTTGTTCGCGTCGTCTGCTACCTGTTTGTGGATTTTGTCAGGCTTCCTGTATTCAAATGTTCCCTTTCATTGGCAGCACATCCCCTTGTTGCGGGTATGTTCGAGGAAGCGGCAAGATGTTCGTTACCAAACGAGATCTCAAAAACGAATAAAAGCTAACGAAAGGTTTTACAAAAAAGAAGAAAATAGAACTGATAATAAGGAAGAATATACTTATTCGCACGTCGGCTTCGCGGGCGCTGTTTGCGTGATGCGTGATCTCTTAAATCAGCCTCGCTTTAATTATTTTTCGGAGGTGCTGTGGTTTTGCTTTCTTCTTAAGAGCAGTCGTCGCAAGGGCCGTAAGCAACCCGTCGCGCCGCGCCATTCGCTCCCACCGACTCTACTCCCCTACTCCGACTTCCCTCCTCCCACCCCTCCAAGCAGACGAATGCGAAGACCTAAGAGTGCATTCTGCTGCTGCAGGCTGCGCTGCAGTGTATACCAGTACATGTGGCTTTCTGTGCTGGCCCCTGGCGCCACACTGCAGAGTTCCTGCGATATTTTCTAGGAAAACAGAGACTGACACTTTAAGGCGAGGAGGAGGGAACTTGAGTATACCAGGAAGCTTGTATTTTTCTTCTTGTCACTTGTCATAGCTGAACACCTAAGCTCCAAAACATTGTGCACTTTTGGAGAAAAGGTACCGAATCCTGTTCTCTTGTTGAGAATTTTTGAGGGTGAGTCACTCTTGCATTGTGATTGAGCGAACTGACTTATTCATTTTGAGAAAAATGTTAAGGGTTAGAATCCTATGAAGTCCACACTGCTGGATGGTCGTGTTTTGATTTCTTCCTGTAATGTGTTTTACTTTTAGGTTGTAAACCATGGAAGAAGAGCAAGAGGATGGACAACGAGGCGCAGATCTGTTGAGCTTAATGCTTACTCTTTCTGAACGGGCTGGGAACATTGCTCGGCGAATAAGAAAAGATGACCACCTCATAGAGCTACTCACGCAACAGAAGGGTAGTGATGAAGCCAATCCTCGCTTTGTTCAAGATTTCAAAACATTGGCAGATGTCCTTATTCAAGAAACTGTGCGCCATTATATTGGAGAAAAGGTCAGTAATTTGTTAAACGCACTATAACCTCAAAGAGAAAAATGGGCAGGCTATAGTTTCCTTAATTTCTTCCTCAGTTTCCTGCGCTTGCTCCACACATTAAAGGTGAAGAAAGTGCTAAATTCAGTAACACGCAGGGTGAAAGTGTCACTGTCGAAGTCAAAGAGACTCCAGCTGAAACTGCTGAAATGCTGTGCAAGGTAAGTGATAAATATTTTATTTTTTTTACCATATGTGACATCAAACTGACTCTCACAGTGTTACTGTCACTTGTTGTCTGTGTCCAGGTCCTTGATGGTGATGTTTCGGCATCTGAAAAACTTGCAGAGGAAGTTCATAAAATTGTCCATATTGATGATGTAAATGTTGGAACAGCTCCCATACCATCTCATTTGCCCTTGCCCGTTCAAAATATCGGAATTTGGATCGATCCTATTGGCAAGTACACTTGAATGGGTGGTCAATATTTTTCAAGGTCCTCATTATAATGGAACTTTTCTTACAGATTCTACAGCAGAGTACATTGCAGGAGATGGGCCAGATGGGTCCGATGGGCCCCCCAGTGACCCCGAATCAATGGTGAAAAGTGGCCTTCAATGTGTTACTGTGCTAATTGGTGCCTACGACCGTAGTTCGGGTATTCCTCTCATGGGAGTAATTAACCAACCATTTTACATGAAGGAGAACAATCAGTAAGGTCTTCAGATTTAATTTGATTTTCCTACATCAATAATATTTCCAATATTCTTATCTTTTGTATTTCATGGCCGTTTCTAGGTATGTGGGCAGAGCTTGTTGGGGTGTAAAGTGGGGCAAGACTCGTGCATTTTCTTCTCCCATCTGTGACTGTGCCTCTCGATCTAAGGTATAATTACTTTTCAAATGTTGACTTGATTTGTTGTTTTGAACCTTTCTTAAGGCATTTATGTTTTGTTCCAGATCATTGCAATCAGTGGCAGTGAAAGCGCGGATGCAAAGGCCAGTTTGGAAGAGGCAGGGTATGAACTCTGCCAAGCAGCAGGTGCTGGATACAAGTTGTTGTGCGTTATCTTGGGAATAGCACAGGCATACATCCTAACTCGTGACTCAACTTTCAAGTGGGACACGTGTGCTCCTCATGCTATTCTTAGGGCCCAGGGTGGGGATATATTAGTTCGCAAAGGTCTTGGAAACACTAATGAATGTGTAAAATATACCTCTCCTGACTTTGATGAAGGAGTCCCTGACCTGATGGCTCAGTACTGTAATAGAGGAGGCATTGTTGCATATCGTAGTGTAAATACCTTACATAACATAACAAGTGCTCTTACACCTAGTTGAGTAAGGACCACCTTTTTATTTTCCTTTGAAATTGCCATTACATTCTTTGACATAGTCCTACTTACCTTAAATGAAATGTTACCAAACTTTCTGTTAATTTGTTACATCAGTGATAACTTTTGCCAGTGGAATAAGGATGTAGGAATTTCCTATTTATTTTATTTTGAGAGTTTTATTTGCCTTGGATGTTGAGTTGTTGTGGAGGAGTACTTTAGACTTAGTAGTTTGACTTTAGAATTATGGTATTTCATTATTGATTTTAAATAACTATCAAATCATGTATACAGTATGTCTTAATTTTAGACAAATGAAATAAGAGAAGTGTATGTTGTGTTAATTATTTAAATCATTTTTCATTTTTCTGAATCTGTTACTATTTGTTTTTAAATGTTAAACATTCCACATACATTGTCTTTTTGTTTTATTTTCAACTCATGATAGGTATTTTGTGACTTGTTATCTTTCATTCTTCATAAAAGCCTCTTCCATGTGGAACTAGTGGTAGTTTCCTTCTCTGATGTCTACTTTTAACCCCTGAGAATTTTACTGTTGTTCGGATGTGGGAAACGGTGTACCCAGGCCCTGGCGATCGTCTTTAACTAAAAATAAATTTTAAAAAATGGAACTCTACACCCCCTCCCCAGTCTTAATGGGGAGGCCTCCTGCTTTACTTCGGTGTTCGGGATGGGAACCGGTGCTATCAGGTAACTGGGGTTAATCCGATCCAGCGACTTCGATATCGTACGCCGGGGGACCCAGTAGGACCCGAGCCGCCGACACGGCTCAAACATGGGCAGAGTAGAGTAAGGCAGAGACGATAGAGAGACAGAGAAAGAAAGAAAGAGAGAGAGTAGTTTTGGGAGCTTTTGTTTGCGCAGGCTGGTCGGTACCCAAATGGTACACCCGCTGTCCGGCGCTCCCAGACCCGAACATGCAGTCAGTGGGCCAGCTTCAAAGGACTTATCAACTCCATCCGACGAATCGGAATGGACCCACTCGCGACCAATCTCGAGTGGCTGACTCGATCGGGGATCGAACCAGTGCCGAGGCCAATCCGCCGAAGCGGACTGCTTTTTAGACACCCGGGTGTAATGGCCTGGATTGAGCCTAGACCACTACACCACCCTGACTTGCACGTCTGCCGAGTGTTGGACGACGGGTTTGAGTCGCAGTGGGAGGAAACCAGTCGAAAAATGAAAGGAAATTTGGGGATTTGATCCCCGAACGTTACTGTCGGGGTCGGACGTCTTAACGCCCTCAGCCACCACGGCTCATGTCGGGTGCCGATTGAAGCGGGCTCTTGACTTGACAATGAGCAGACGCCACCCAGCAGGCGCTCGCACCTCACTGCTGGACTGGGCTTGGCGATCGACGGGCGTGTCGGGTCGGGATCAACAGGAAACACGACACTAGGATGAATTGCTGGCTATACGTTTGTATTGGAGCCACAGTAAAAGTACATCATACAAAGAGATCACGTTGACGTCGAAGGCGAGGCCCTTTCCGCGGAGTGGCGGCCTCGGGGACGGCCTGGGGGCGTGCTCGGTGGCAGCTCGCTGTCGGTATTGGCGCTGCCGAGTCGGCAGGGGAGGGTCGTGCCGCCTGCAAGACAGACAGCAGGGAAGACTCAGTCGTGGCCCGGAGGAGAGCACACCCGCACAGCAGTGGGCTAACGCGCAGAGTGGCATCTAAAAGTGACAAACTCGATTTCCACCGATAGCGAGAATGTGTCGTCGGCCGATGCCGAGAGGCGACGGACGAGAGTGAAGCGACTTACCTACGATGACGAGGAGCCTGAGGCGGAGCCGGAGCCCGAGGCGGAGCCAGAGCCAGAGCCGGAGCCCGAGGCGGAGCCAGAGCCAGAGCCGCTGGGGACGCCGGGGATGCTGGGGATGTTGGGGATGTTGGGGATGCTGGGGACGTTGGGGATGCTGGGGACGCCGGGGATGTTGGGGATGTTGGGGACCTGGGAGGGAATGACTCCGGCGGGGACGCCGGGAATGGAGGGGATGGAGCCACTGGCACTGCCACTGGCACCGCCGCTGCCGCTGCCACTGCCGCTGCCGCTGCCGCTGGCCGAGCCACTCGAGGAGCCGCTAGGGAAGCCGGGAATGCTGGGGAGGTTGGACGCGCCAGGGATTTTATCTGCACAGTCGGGGGCGGCCGTTATTCGCAGCCGACATGGCCCTCCACAGTCACACGCCACACTGGAGGTCGGCCCACTCACCGTAGCACTTCTGGGGATTCTGCACGCAGTCGATGTACTCCTGGGGACTGGTGGGGATCTGCTGGGCCACGGCCGCTGCCAGCACGCAGGCCACGACGACGAGGACCTTCATGTTGACGAGGAGGGGGAGTCGAGAGGGCTGCTGGCTCGAACCTGGCGGACAGAACGGGGACGGTGAGTCTCCGAGTTTAGCGGCGCGCAGCAGCGCCTTGTGGGAGCGAGCAGCACAGGGCCTCGTGGAGTCCACCGCGCTGCCAACACTACTCACTAGGAAGCGCTGGTTGGAGCGAGTGTGCCGAACTGGGAGCCACCGGTCCTTTATATTCCAATGGCCCTGTTTGTGCTGGTGTGTGTGTGTGTGTGTGTGTGTGCGTGCGCGCATGTAAGTTTGGGGCCCTGCGACGCCACGGCTCAAACTAGCCCCACCAGTAATTATGATAAGCCGCGAAGGGCCCCTCCGCCCCGCCGCGCCACGCCGCGCCACGCCGCGCCATCCAGGTCGTTTCGGCTGGGCTAGGCCACGTGGGCCCTTCCGCGGAGCCGGGCCTCGTGTCACCGAAACCCGTTTCGTTTGTGTGTATGTGTGTGTGTGTGTGTGAGTGAGTGTGAGTGTGAGAGTTTGTGTCGTCCGCGGCAAAGCTAGCAAAGCCATCCAGCAAATCGAAGGGCCACAGCCAGAAGCCAGGCCCCCGAACCGGGCGGGTGGGGCGGGGTGGGGCGGGGCGGGGCGGGGTGAGGCCAATGACCAGCGTCATCCCGCGGACCCGACCGACCACCAGTGGCGACGCTCGTGTGGAATAATCAACTCTGGAAAATAACGTAAAAAGCAGGGCGGCTTCATGTTTGACAGCTTGATTGAAAGTCGCTCTACGCGCCGAGCTTAGCCAGCACGCTTGCGCATACTCCGCGCCTTTCAACCATAGCCCTGATGATGCATCCCGGCTCCATATCTTTCACGACGCGACGGCCCGCTAAGGAGTCTCATGGAGATTTCCTTAATTTTCAGCCTGCCTCATACAGATCGTGTTATTGAAGGCAATCTCTCACCGTTCGCCATTCGTTGGAGGAAGGGGGTAGGATAGGTAACCGACAGGTGGTTGCAAGCAAGAGTTTACGAGCTTAGTACGGAATAAGTAGTTTATTCATTCGGAACAATGTACACAGTATCTACGGGCAACCTTCCATGCGAGTTGTGTGGTTTGGACGCGACGCCTGATGTGGGCAGTCCATTCATTCCCTCTGATTGACGCCTTGTTTGGGCCACGATGGTTCAGACCAAGCCGTGCTGCGCGGCCCCTAGTATGGGGGAGGCTTGGGCTTGAACGAAGAGAAGATCTCGACACCTACAAAACGGCAACCGTGTCAAGCATTTGAGCGGGGATCAGTCTTGGATTTTCAACGAGCAACACTACAGCATCCAGCACTTGACTTACACTTCTTGTGGCTGCACGACTCCTTGCACAGCTTGTAGGCCTTGATGTAGGCGTCCAAGTACTCAGAGGGTTTGATGGTCGGGGCCCCGAAGGGGATGTTGACGGGGAACCCGCCGCTACCAGACCCGAATCCAGAGCCTGACCCAGAGCCAGATCCAGACCCTGATCCAGACCCAAATCCACTCGCAGATCCACTCGCAGATCCACTCCCAGATCCACTCCCAGATCCACTCCCAGATCCACTCCCAGATCCACCGTAGATGCCGCCGGAGCCACCGCCAGAGCCGCTGGAACCACCGCCAATGCCGGAACCACCGCCGATGCCAGAGCCGCCGGAACCACCGCCAAAGCCGGAACCCCCGCCAATGCCGGAACCACCGCCGATGCCAGAGCCGCCGGAACCACCGCCAATGCCGCCGCCGCCGCTGATGATTCCCCCGCTGATGCTACCGCCAATGCCGCCGATGCCAGGGATACGGTGGCCGAAGCTGTGTCCATGGCCGCCACCGCTGCCGCCGCCGATGCTTCCACCGCCGATACCGCCAGAACCGGAGCCGGAGCCGGAGCCTGAGCCAGACCCAAAGCCAGATCCGGTGCCTGCGCCCGAGCCGGAACCCGAGAAGGAGCCTGAACCCGCGCCGTGAGCGGGCTCTGGATCGTAGCCGTCGCGCTGGGGCTTAAGCGCGGCCACCAGCACCAGCAAGGACGCGGCCACGACGAGGACCTTCATGTCGGCTGCAACGAGAACCAACCGGGCAAACTGCGGCCGAGCGGGCAGCCAGTCCGGGGCCGCGACGCTCTGTCTCACTCGCATTGTCCCGTTTGGGCGCGAGAGAGTCAGAGCGTCAAGGTGCTGGCCTGCCTACCTGTTGCCCGGGTGACGAAGGGCGGTCTGGAACAAGAGGAACCTGGGGGAGCAGGGCGACTGTCGACTCTCGAAAGTGTCGCCGCGGCTTTTAAGGCCACCTCACGACAAAATTTGAGGCACCACGCGCATGTCCGACATGGCGTGGCGATAATTTTTTGGAACCGATAATAAGTATGAGCCGTGTATGTTTTTTTTTTTGTTTTTTTTTGTCTTTGCTTTGTCTTGCCAGCCAAAAGCGGCCGCTTTGAGCGAGCAGGCGGGACGCGACGCGGGCCCTCCTTGGCGTCCTTCACCTGCCGAGTCCGATACGCCCCGGCCAAACTGTCTGCGGGACGCACGTCAGGCCGCCGACGAAGACCCAGGCCCAGCAGTGGAGGCCAGGGGTCACGGCAAGTCACGGCATGGTGTGGCTGGAGGGAGGGCTCCCCACATGGACCGTAGCCGCACCGCCGCCAGTGGCCGCCCCGCCCGGACACATCTCGGGGACCGAACGAGCGAACAGTGCCCTTCGCGCAAGCAGCTAGTCTCGGAAGTGAACCTAGCGTGCCTTACCTTGCCAAGGTGACGACCTCGGAATTCGACCTGGTCTGCAAAAGTATCCCCCACGGTTTTCTTACTCTCTCTCTCTCTATCTCAAATAAAACTTGAATTCGTTGTAAAATCTGTCACTACTTGCACCGAAACGCCTTTGTGGCATCTTGGAAACGACCCGGCGGGACTTCCAGGGCTGTACTCACAACGTCCCGGCCCCGAGTGCGAGTGCGCAGGCAGGCGGTGTAGTGGAGGGGTATTTTTGGGCGCAATAAACGGGTATTTTATGGGCGAACAGCCCGGGCAGGTTATTGGAAGCGGCAGATATGTCGGCTGCAGTCCGGAGCGGGACGCGGGGCGGAGGGAAGGACCCTCCGCTTGCCTTCCCGCGGGCCGCCAGCGTAGCGTAGCGTAGCGTAGCGGGACAGGTTGGAGAATTTGTGGACGAATAAACTCGCCGACTGGTAGGTTCGCTGGTTCGCCCGTAATTTGGCTGAGTGTATGTGTGTGCACTGCGAATAGTTGAGAACTCGGCACCAAAAGGGCGGGCTCTTTTGTTTGTTTGTTCGTTTTTTGTTGTTGTTTTTTTTCCTTTATTTTTTACATTCGCTGCTTGGTGGATTTGCCGTTGTTATTGCCGGCAGTGTACCTGAAGATCAAGGTCCCAACGTTGTCTCTCGCTGCTTCTGGGCTAGGCCGCTAGGCCCTTGGCCATCTCTTCGAGACCGGACTTGGGACACGGGTAACAGGCCCAGGGGGGGGGGGGAGGTACCGGCTGGCACCTTGACAGTATCGTCCGGCGTCGCTGGGCGGGCCAAGCGGGGCTCGCGACGCTCCTTGACAGCAGCAGGCTGATTCCGGAACACAGAGCTTCGTCGCTCGGCCCCCCTCGCACTCACGGGAGGACGGCGACGACAAGCACTGTTCAAACCCAGCCCGCCGGACGGCCGCAATCAGGTCCGGAAATGCTTTTAGCGGGCGGCTTTGGCGGGCGGCCTCTCCCCCACCTCCGGGTGGGTGACGGAGACACAGACAGCGCGACACGCCCTTCTCACACAGTAAGCAGTTCCGAGTTAGCGGCGTCGGCCCGGGCTGCGTCGCGCCTAGGCCCGCCTTGGCCCGCACCTTGGCCCGCACCTTGGCCCGCGCCCACGCCACGGGAGGCGAGGGAGGGGTGAGGCGGGGCACCGCGGCCGGGTGCCGTGTTTGTGCGAAGCTCGCGCCACCTGGTCCACTCGGCACTGCCTACAGCGCGTCCAACCGTCCAGCACTCTTAGACTCCAGCAGCACTCCAGGCGTGAGTCTTTACTGGGCCATTACCGGAGATTCGCCGTGGAGGCTTTACAGTAAGTTCCTCGCCGGGGCAGGGCTGGAGCTGGAGCCATGCCCGCCGCAATCGCAACAGGACCCTTTCTCCCAAGTTATGGGCGCGAGTCCTGAAATGAATTTGAAGGGTTTTTTTTGTGATTGTTGGTAGCGTCGCTGGGGCCTCGGCACGACATGTGTTTCGTGGTGCTGCTCCTCGTCGCGCACGCCCTGTCGGTGGAGTCCGGCCCCGCGCCGCGCGCCGCGCCCTGGAGGGCCCCGCCGCCCGCACAGCCCCCAGCGGGGCCAGCAGGGCCGGCGGCGGACGCCGGGGTCGCTGCCAACAGCCGCAGCCCCCCGGGAGAGCCGGGAGAGCCGGGAGAGGGCGCAGAGGGCGCGCAAACGCCGGACTTGAGCGGCCTCGGCAAGTGGAGCCCACTGGTCACCGAGGCGTTCCGCAAATGCTTGGAGAAGCCAGCCGAGTGTAAGTCTGCAGCCGGGTCACGGTTACACGCACTCGTCCGGGCATCACACCTGCCCAGCCCACTCGCACGGCCGGAGACCAAAATGTATCGTCTTGTTGTCTGAGGGATTTACTGTGCGCTTCCAGGCGGCATCATCGTCGAGTGACCGGCCACGGCGGCGCCACCCCAGCCCGATCGGGCGCTACGTCGCACCCGGGCACCCCGTCAGCGCTTTCTGGATTACATCTCTCGTTTCCGTTACCCCACATCCAACTGCGAGTGAAATAATGAAATAACGTAAAAGACCTGTCTAAAAATTATATTTTATTTATATAAAATTCTGTTTTTAAATCTCGAACAAGAAACCCTTTAAAACACCACCGCTCCTCTCCCGCGTGGCTGGTTCGTTGGCAGTGGGTGACGGCCGAGACAATTAAAAATATCCACCCACCCCCGCAGCGCGCACTCCGGAGGCAGAGACTTGGACAGAGACAGACTCCCAAACTAAGTGACAAAGAAAACACGGCAGCATCCATCACCTTTTCAATGCAAACATGAAAAATACATGAGGCGGCTGATGGCGTCCGTCGCCGTGCCCTTCCGCCGTCCGGCGCTGTTGCGCTGTTGCAGCGGCCCTCGTCCGGCGAGCGGTTCCGTCAATCCGTCTCTCTCGCACTCGTGGGGCGCGAGAGAGACGAAGAGACTCTGAGCCTGCAGGAGGCTGGGCGCGCCTTGCTCTGACGCCCGGCCGTGGCGACTGGGGTGACGCGGCGCGGCGCGGCGCGGCTCCGCCCAAGGCCAACAGCGGGGATAACAAGAAAGGCGGGAGTGACGACGCAGCCAGCAGCACCAGCAGCCAACCCTTACGGGGGCGTGCGGCAGCCGCCTTCAGGAAGCAACAAAATCGAAACAACAAGAAAAGTAACAAAGAAGAAAATAAACGGAACAGTCCATGCTCTGCTACACAGCAATACAATCAATGTATCTTATTACCATATGTTTCAGGCAATGTCAGAAAACCTTTTGACGCGATATGACGTTTTCTTAAGGAGCGCCAGTAGGCGACCAACAAGTGGGTCACGAACGACGGCGAGGGTCGCGGTGCGTAGCGGTGCGGAGACGGAGGTCCTGCCGCGAGCAGTGCTGGTGAAGATGGGTGGTTGTGTTTGTGCCTCGGGAATCGGAAATTCTGATGATCCTCCCTCTGCCGCTTCGCGGGGCAGACAAGACAGGCAGCCGTGTGATTGGGGAAGCCGTTTGTCGCTCTGTCTCTCTCGCACCCTTACGGAGAGGCCCACGAGTGCGAGGGAGACAGAGCCCTGTCCAGCCTGCAGGGCTGCATCGTCGCGGGGCTGCCAGTCTGCGTCGCTGTCATGGACGCACGGCGATGACGGCCACTGCCGGCGCGGCGCGCATCACCACTGCGCAAACGCGCCAAATAACGCCGGGAAACGTCGCAATTTTTTAAAAAATCCAATTTGATGAACGCGCAGGAAAACGCGTAACCCTGTGCTCGCCTGTGTGACGGGGCCGATCATCCCCAGCGACATCAAGTATGGATTCGACAAGGACATCCCTCACCGGTTTTACTGCCTCGCCCCGCACGGCCCATATGGGTCATCGCCGTCTCGCTGTCGCGTCTGGCGGCCCTTCCACCCCGAGCCCCGAGGGTAGTGGCGGATCCAGAGCCGGTCAGGAGGGGGGGGGGTAGCACGTTTTGCCTGCCTTCCAGGCGGCTTTCTAGTCGCGGGGGCACAAACCCCTTTGTCCCTTCCCTGTATCCGCGCCCGTCAGAGAGTTTTAACGGTCCGAGGATGGACGAAGAGCGATGTTTTTTCCATCGCCTCGCGAATTGTGACGGGCTGTGAACATTTTCGTAGCCAAATTCGCGTCCCAAATTGAAATTTTATGGTGCAGTTACGAAAAGTCAACTGAAGGGTCGTGAAACCTCAATTTGATTCAAACAATGCGCTTCGTCGCCCCATGGTCGGTCCGTCTCTTTCGCTCCCCTACGGGATGCCGCATGAGTGCGTGAGGGACAGAGCGACGAGGGCACTGTTCAGCATCGAGCTGCAATCCCCCCCTCTCTTCCACATTCTCCAGCAGTAGGTATGGTGGGCAGTGGGCGCGATGGCGAGGGCTGCCGTCTACGCCGCACGCCACGCAACACCAACATGTCTCCCCCAGGACGGCGCCACCGACGTCCACGGATAAGACGACGACACTCACGACACGGCGACATGCCGAGGGAGGCTAGGTCCGCCTCGGTGCACGCGGTGCAGCGCGGTGCGGTGTGCTTCTCCTAATGGCTGGCGAGGGCAGTCCACTTCCTGCGTGCCGCTGGTCCTTCTTGTTTTTATTTTTCTTGTTTTTTTTTCCACCAAAGATAGGGCAGGCGCCGCACGTGTGGCCCTGCAGTGCCCCGCACACGCACCAGCCCTTATCTGACAGTAACACTGCCTTGTGTCTCTCAGGACGAACGCCCTGGCAGCGCCTGGCGACGCCTCCCTCCAGCCCCAATAGCACGACCCCCAAGCCAGGACGCCACGACCTCCGAGCTGGTAATTGTGCGCGTCTGCCTGTAATTCCTTTGCTTCGTCACCACGAGCACGCTTTCTCACTCACACACACACACACACTCTCACACACACACACACACACACACACACACACGCCGCTACAGACACTGGTTGTCACCAGAGGTTCATCATCAGGCCGCCCCTATTTTTACCGCCCGGCGTGCAAAGCGCCTCGTTGGCGCGGCGCTTCTTTCGCGGAGTCGAGGCGAGCAACCCCCTCCCCCTCCCCTTCCAGCTTTCCGGGCCGGGTTATGTCAGAGCGTAGCGCCGCACACCGGGGTCCCGGTCCCTCCGGCCGGGCCGCCGCCTGCGAGGCCGGCGCTGGGCCAGCCCGCTCAGCAGGCCCGTCGCGCGGCGTTGCCTATCTCGCCGTCCGCAGGCGCTCCGACCGGCCGGCGGCCTGCTGGCTGGGCTATGCTGGGCCTACCGGGAAGCGTCATGTAATCTCGGATGTGACGCGGATCAAGAAAGCGCGACGGGACTGGCATGGTGCGCGCGGCCGGCCCCCCTCCCCCTCCCCCACCCTGACATTACAATGCTTACGTGACTTGGCGGTAAAAGCGACGCGGCTGATATCTGCGCCCGGAAGCACGGGGCTGACCCTTGCCAAATAATTTCCACGCGGCCACCACTCGGAGGGCGTCCACCCTGCACTGAGGGCTGCTTCGGACGACCGTTTTCACCGCTCTGTCTCTCTCGCACCCCTACGGAGCGCCCCGTGGGTGCGAGAGAGACAGAGCGATATCGGCCCCAGAGCAGGCGGCACTTAACCGCGAGCCGAGGTGGATTTTCGACCTTTTATTGCTGGGCCGAATTAATGTTCCATACTGGGGCCAACGGCTCCGGGCCGACCGCCCCAACAGCCACGCGAGCCTCATGCACCATCCACCGCGCCGGTCAAGGAGAATCAGGGGCACGGCAAGAATTGGGAGAGGCAGTGTCTCGCGCTCGTTAAGGATGGAAACAAATGGGTCAAAATGGGAGCATCTAATCTTGATTTTACAAGCTAGAACGGAGAACCATTCGCAACGCGCGCACTGGGCTGCCACTTCACGCGGTTGTGCTATGGATTCGGACCACCTGTGTAACGACAGGAACAACGAGGTGCGTCAGGTGTGACGCCGTTGCTTCCTCCCCCTCCCCTTTCCCAAAGCGACTAGCCATCAATTTGTCGAGGATGAATTCGCACTGCCCTCCCCTCCGCCGCGGGCTGCACCCCTCGCTGGCTGGGGGTGGGCTGGCGGGCGTGGTGGGGGGCGCGCTCCAGGCCGCCACCTGTTGGTGCTGTTGGTGGCCTGGAGGCCCGGCGACTAGGAGGGCCCTAGGACCATCCCGCCAGTCCACAAGTACCGCTCCGGCAGTGTGCACAGCCGGGCCGAGCCGAGCCGAGCCGAGCCGAGCCGAGCCGAGCCGAACCGAGCCGGGTCTTGAGGGAGCCGAGCCCAGAGCCGGCCTGCCGGGGCGAGAAGGCCGAGCCGCACGCGAGAGCCGGTGCACCTTGGGCACCGTAGGCACCGCCGGCCGAGCAGCGCCACCGTCGCGGGACTTTGCCGGCGGCCAAGGAGTGCGTCGTCGAGGGAGTGGACGACGCCCCGACCGCCCCATGTGACGGAGCCCGACAGCCTAACGCAGGGACGCCACTCGTCGAGATGTAAGTCTGCAAGCCGCGCCGCCGTCAACTTGGTTCGGAAAATTGAGGGCATTTCAGCAGCCACTGGAGACGTTCAACAATTTGAAGCGACTCAAGTTCGGGGTTCGGCAGGCCTCTCGAAGAACGGGGCCGCGTCGTCCAAAGTGACACCTGCGGAGAACTTGTGACGTCAGAGTCACCTGCGAAATGGTGCGAGAAGTGGGCTGGCTTTGCGCGCCGCGCCCCGCCCCGCCCCGCCCCGAGACTGCCTCGCAGGGTGTGCGCGACAACCCCGGCGGCTGGAGGCCAGCGCCTGCAGGGCTGGAAAGATAAATATCGCTTTAGTATGAGGCAAGTTGAGATTGGATGCCTCGTGAAGCAAACACTTGCTTACGGGCTGCGGGGGCGCGGCGGCCCCTCGGGCGGCCCGCCGCTGGTCGCCGACGCGCCGCCACGCACCCCGACGCGATGAGCGTCAACGCAAATCGAAGACGTTAACCGTGAGCTTTTGTCTTAGAGATTCGAAGGGAAGTGGCCAAGAGGAGCAGCCGAGGCTTCGAGACTTTGAGGTTTGTTGTTGTAGGCTGTTTGTGTTGAAAGTTAGGGACCTGCCGCATCGGCGCGCACCCCGCCCTACTGCCCACCTG
Source organism: Stenchaetothrips biformis (assembly GCA_030522485.1). Lineage (NCBI taxonomy): Eukaryota > Metazoa > Arthropoda > Insecta > Thysanoptera > Thripidae > Stenchaetothrips > Stenchaetothrips biformis. Next base: position 18,009,223 of record CM060087.1, read on the forward strand.
TGCGCCTCACTCGTCGGTTAACTGCCACCGCCAGAACGTCTCGCTTTGGCAGCAGCTCGACGAGTTTCAGGAACCGTCATGTGCCACCGTGCCCGATCGTGCCTCGCGTTGGCGCTGCCGGTCACCCCGACTCGACACACTTCTGAAGCCAACTCCCCAAAAATAATCATTTTTCTGCGTGCGCGCTTTGGTCCGGCCAGGGCTGTTCGGCGTCCTCCTGCCGCTCACTCCCACTCGCGTGGCTGGGGCGCTATCTCGCCGCGAGGATTCAATTCCAAGTTGGCGGGCGGGATTCGCGAAGCAAGCCGACAACACGGCGAGGTGGCCGCAGTCAGACAAGTAGATCCCTGACAGCTTTCCGAAGGTTTGGAAGGGGAGCAGCTTTTAATTGAAGTTCGGCGCGACTCGGGTTGTTGAGATGACTCGCGTCGACGACGAGCACGGCGAGGCGGTGGCGTCGCGGGCCAGCGGCCAGGGCAGCGTGTCTATTTTACTATTTCGGTTTTCAAAACTGAGAGACGCGACGGTGTCAGGGAGGCGCGGAAATGAATAAGGTTTGATTCGGGCGAGATGACGTGCGCAGCGGACTCTCCAGGCGCACGACAAGAGCTCGCAATGAGCAGCGAGTCGCCTTTCCCTGATTCGGCCCAGCAAGGTGCCCAGCCTGATTGCCGCAGCAGTCCTGATTGTTGAGTCTTGATTCCAGACGCCCCGGCAGGGTGCACCACCGTGAGTGTCTCGACGTGAAGCGGTTCCACCTCCTGCGAAGCGGAAAAATGAGTGCGGATTGTTTGCGCTTGATTCGTCGACTGTCTGCCTGTTGCCTCTCGCCGGGCGAAAAAAAAAAACGAATCGGGCCCCGCCGCCACCCAACTGTAGACTCTTCGCCTCGCTGCCTCTACGGTGAAGTGAAGCGCACACACAGACACCCAGTCACTCACACACACACACACACACACACACACACACACACACACACACACACGTGTGTTGATCGAAAAATAAATAATGGGGCGCCAGTTTTCTCGACGGTGGCAAAGTGACTACCCTATAGCCTAATTCGAAAGTCGATCGGTGGTGAGACCGAGCTGGGGCGGGGAGGGGGAGGGGAGGGGCGTTCTTGTCAGCCAGGGAGCCGAGGAGGTGGCTGCCGCTGGGATTACATTTCTCATGTAAATCACTTCGAAGAAGCGTCCCTTGTCTGTCGGCCCCACCCCGCCCCACCCGGTCGTTACCCGCGATCATCACGGCGAGGGGGTGCGGAATGAATGGGAGTCCCACAAGGCCGATGATGTACATGTCTGCGGCAGCGGTGCAGTGATCCGCACCGGGACAACAATGTACGCGGAGCTGGTGCCGGGGAGGCGCCGCGGCGCCACAGTCAGGGGCCTGCCCAGGCCTGCCCCGAGCTCAGCCCCCTGATTCACCTGGCCTCGGCCGGCCTCGGCCTGCGTGCCGCGCGGTGCGGCGGCCTCTACATCGCGGCGCCGCCGCACAGTAGGCCAGACAGCCCGCCAACAACTTTGGCGTCGCCTCGGCCCGCCGGCGCGCGCCTAGTGGCGCCGTAGCTGCATGCGCCCCGGGGCCGCGGCGGCGGGAGGGCGGCTAGCGGGTCACGGCAGCCTCGCAGCTGCAGCTCGCCAAATCGCCGCGCCTTGGTGGTGTCGACGAGGATTGGCGAGGGATAATAGCAGAGCCCAGTAATTGGCGGCGTCCCCGCAGTCCGCTGTAATGATCCACTCCCCAAGATGTTTTCATGTTTTCCCTTACCGGTCTTTGAATGGCGTCACATGGCGCCTGCCCGCCTTCCGACGGGCTGGCCCGGCGTTGCGTCCCGGCATTGCGTCACCGCCATCAGGGACCCGGCAGCTCGCAGCGCAGCTCGCCGGTGGACGGGCAGGACCGTGTGCTTCGCAAAAGAAATGAAATGGAATGTCTCGTTTTTCATTCGTGGGGCGCGCGGCGCGCGGCGCGAGCGCGGTTGGACGTCGTCTGCAGCGAGGCCTGTGGCTGCAACTTAAATGCGCTCCACGCACTCGGCGGCGCGGCCGGCGGGAGAGATAATCAGCAAGCACGCGCGGAGGTGGAGAGAATGGGAGGGAAAACAAACCAAAACGACGGAGCACAGGCAGGACAGAAAAAGACAAAACAAAACAGTGGCCAATTTGGCGGAGGTTAGGTCATCCCTTGCATCCCATTCCATTTCACAACGGGGTCAGAGCATCGTTCGGTCTACACTCACTGTTTCTGAACAGCCCGCAGCGGCGAAGGAAATCTCGGGGCTCCGAACAATTAAAAGGGAGAGGAATACCGATGCTTCCGAAGGAAGCGGCGATCGAGAGAAGAAGTCGACACGACACCCCCAATCACTCAGCAATTCGATTGCGGCAGTTCAGCGCGCTCGCCTCGTGGCAGACCACCCACCGCGCACCGCGCACCGAACCCGTCAAGCTGCCCTCCACTCGGGCGCGTTGACTGCGGCTGCAGTGGTTGGGAGGAACAATTCAAAACAATGTCGTTCTTTTTTTAAAGATTTTTTTTGTGAATGAAAAAAGAAGAGATTATACCCAAAGTAAAAAAAAAATGGGCGGTTCCCCCCGCACGTTTAGCAGGCGCTCTATCCTGCACACCCGCACCGTTTCCGTTTGCGATGCGTAAACCAGAGACCCGAACACACAGGGCGGCACTGGGCGACATGTGAGCCCCCCGGCCGCGGCCCCGGCCCCGGCCCCACCGCATCGCGACATGTGTCAATCCGCGAGTCGCAACTTCGGAGCGCCGCGGTTCAACTCGCAACTACTGAACTGTCTGAGCTGTCTCAGTGCCTCGTCGGACTGGGCGCGCCGCGTGCAGCCAGCCAGGCAGCAGCTGGCTGCACAGGGCGCAGTGCGGGCGCAGCGGCAGCATGGCGACAGTTAGAAAAATCGCCGAAAAGAGGTGTCAGAAATCGAGGCACAAGTGTCACATTGATACAGGCGTTGTACAACACACGCGCGCAAACGAAAAAAAAACCGGAGCAAATTAAATTTTTTTAAAAGGGTTGAAAATCTTGAAAAACTTGGCAGAGCGACAATGCATTTAGAGGTGGGTAGCTCGTTGTATCAAACGTTAAAAGGACTCCGTGTTCGCAGTACCGCAGCCTGTGCAGTCTGCTGAAAAGAAAGGCGTGTACCGTTTGATTCCAGGAGGCGCTTCGTTCTCAGAAAAGCCATCCCTCCTCCGACCCTTCCCGCCCCGCCTTGCTCTGCGCTGAGACGCCCCCCCTCGCCGCGAGAAAGGCCGCCGTCCAGGAGCGCTGACGGCGCTGACGGAAGACTCCCACTGACACAAGTCTCTTTGCTGGTAAAGTCATATTAATGATCCTCGTCCAACGCATCCAAGATAGATCCACTGGACAACCCCCTCGCCCTCCCCGCAGCACTTAGTGCCCGCGCCGCGCACATTAGTGCCCCCCTGCCTCCCCCGCCCCGCTGGGGCCGTGGCTGGGGCCGTGGCTGGGGCCGTGGGTCGGGGGTCGTCGGCGCCGCGAGGTGTCGCTCCGTTTGACGAGACGGGCGGGCTTTCCTGGAAGCGCTGCGCGCTATGCGAGTGGTGCCCTTGGCGGTCAAAGGCCAAAGTTTGTCCTGCGGCAGGGTGCGTCTGCGGGGCGGGGCGGGGCCTCATTTGGACCGAGGAGGAAACAAGTAGCCAAAAATATGTACACCAAAAATTTAAATTTCCATTAGTTTCGAAGAATTTGAATTTTTTTTTTTTTTAATCTAGTGCCGAGGCCAATCCGCCGAAGCGGACTGCTTTCTGGACACCCGGGTGTAGTGGCCTGGCACAGACGACCTAGACCACTACACCACCCTGACTTGCACGACTGCCGAGTGTTGGACGACGGGTTTGAGTCGCAGTGGGAGGAAGCCAGTCGCAAAATGGAAGGCTTTACTCGGATTCGATCCCTGAACTTAACGGTCGGGGGACGGACACTGTTACGCCCTTAGCCACCACGGCTCATGTCTGTGGCCGATTGAAGCGGGTTCTTGACGTGAGTAGCAGCGGTCAGAGAAAAAAGTTGTGAAGTAATAAGATTTGAACCGCCGATCCTCGTACCGGGAATCCGACGCGTCGACACCTCCAGCCACCACGGCGCTTGTTGCTCAACGTGCATTGCTGTGTCTTTGAAGCACACTGGGGAGGGCAGAGGGCAGTGAAAAAATAATAAATGTTGGAAGTTGAACCTAGGACTTGAGGGTCTGGTGCAGATGCTTCGGTGATGTCGGCCTCGCACTGGCCCCTGGGTAAGTCAGTCGAAAAAAGGTGAGGAACGCGGGGATTCGATCGCCCGTCCCTACTTATGTGGACCGATGACTCAAAGATCTCAGCCATCGCAGTTGCTGTGAGGCAGGTGCACCCCAAAAAATGACTTCTTGAATCAAGAAAACATTAAGTGTCCTTGTCTTATAAAAAAAATTCTTGCATCAAGATTCTTGAAAAAAAAAAGCAAGAAACCGTATTTTTTTTGTGTGTATACCCCACGGCCAGCCACGCTGGTTGTTTCGCCATGGCCGCTTCTTTTGTTCTTGCCGCTGTTCAAACTTTTGAAGTGGCAACGCGCAGCGTCGCGTCGCACACCAAGCCACGCCCGTGACAGCCACCCTCACCCTGTAATGTATCTTCTGTCTCTCTCGCACCCACACGTGCGGCCCGCCCGCTATAGGGTCACCGCACAGAGGACAAGGGGTGTCTATTCCGCCGGTGACGCCTTTGTCACGACATCAGCGCTAAGCACTGCCACAATTTTTTTTTTCAATGAATTAGCTAAGCACCTCACCGAAAAAAAAAACCAACATCAAACCCTTGTCATAATCACATTATTCTTTCACAAATTTTACCTTTATTAAACGTTTTTGAACCAATTTTCCAAAATTTATCGCGGAATCCCCAGTAAAATTCCTGCAATCGTCTAGTCTTGTGTGCGCCTGCCTCGAGCAATAGTGGCGGCCCATCGGTGCGTGCCTAGGGCCCGGTCGCCATGGGAGGTTCATCCCCGGCGTGCCCCGGCGTGCCCCGGCGCGGCAACAGGTGCGCCGCAGTTTATCGCCGCTCCGAGAGTCCTGGCGGCCCTGCGGCGCCTCCGGGAGCTCCGGGGTGCTTTTGGCAGCGCGCAGCCCGGAGCAGGACGCGCGGTGCCCCGCGGCGGCGCGGTGACAAATGTGGCGCAGACAGAACAAGACCGCGCCTCCTCGGCCCGGCCGTCGGCCAGCTCGCGGGGCGGCGGAGCGGCAACGCACCGCCCCCACACCGCCCCCGCACCGCCCCCGCAACACCGCGGTGTCGCTGGCACCCGCCGTGCTTCGGCCGACCCACTCCACGGCTGCGGCTGCTCAAAGAGTTTTCCCTCCCTCGGCTCGAGAACTGTAGGGTTCCGCACGACGGATGGAAAAAAAACCCTTTTAGACGGAACACACCATGAGTACGAATTATCGTATGGCACGAAAGAAAAAGTCCCGCGCGTCGGCTGCTGAAACGAAGCAACGAAAGAGGCGGAAACGTGAGAAGGCAAACACCGTCGGACGCGAGCCACCCCTACCCTTCGCCCTTCCCTAGCGCGGTTGCGCCGTTTCGTTTTTAGCAGAGGCGGTTGGAGGAGCAGAGCGCGAGCAAGCGGTGGGGGCGGGGTAACCCCATTGAGTCATCGACGGACTGCCGACGATGCGTTAGGGACAACCACGTGGCGCGATCTGCCCGGAAACCGGAGGGCAGGATCCGGAGACTGCCGAGGTGACAACACTCGGCGGTACTCAAACTACAACACTTCCAGACGACCAATATGAGGTCAGTCATCGCAGCATGGTCTTATGTGGAAATTCCCGCAGTCAGAATCCCCTCTTTCTGTGGAGAACAGAGCACAGCGGATGTGGACAGACTGCAGGCCGCGGGGGGCCTCGGCGGCGCGGGCGTCGCGACGCTGCTCGGCAGGGGCGTCGCGGAACTGAAATATTAACGCCCCAGGCCCTCATCGCTCCCAGACGCCAACGCGCCGCGGAGGGGGATTACCGCCTCCACTGTAGGCCTGCGAACTGGAAGACGCGCGAGGGTGAGGTGCGGCCGCCCCGCCCCGCCCCGCCCCGCCCCGCCCCGCCCGGCCCCGACCAGCCGCCGAGCACCACGGAAAACACCCTTCACGCGAGATGACCACAGACATGAAACGGACTGTTCGCTGTGACGACCGACGACAATTGCTAACCATGCTCTCATTTTTCCAAGTTGTCTCTGGCATCTGAGTGGGTCCTGATCGGTCGCGACTGCAAGAGCCTCACCTCAGACACACTCGCCTGTCGTGCGTTCGTTGCTCGCGGGGCCTTCTGTGTTCTGTACCTGTAGTCTCGATTTCCCTGTCTCTGATCTTGGACTCTTGGAGAAGGACGACCCCGAGTCAACACGCAGTCCGAAAGGAAGGCCCTGCCGCCTTTGACGCGATGCGCGCGCTGAGGACATCGACGCAGAGTAAACAAAGTCTTGTCAGGAATTTAGGGTCCCGCGCGCGCTTCTGTCCCACTTTTAAAAAGTCAACGTTGATCAAAGAAACTCAATCACGTTCCAGGAGTCGGCCGTCACCAACCTCAACGCGGTGCCCCCTCCAACCCTTGCCGCCCTCACGACCTTTTACCGCGACTCCCCCGCCCCCTTTTTTTGAGCCCCCGACCCCTCGCTCACCGCGTTCAAAGTTTTACGCGGCAGGTCCGCTTCCAGCCTCTCACGCTTAAGCGCTTAAGCGTGAGAGGCTGGAAGCGACTGGAAGACTGGTGGACTGGACACTGGAATTCCAGTGTCATGTCCCGGCCAACACTCGCGTCTTCTTTCGCTTTGTGCTTTGTGGCTCGCGTTGCACGTGGGCTCCGCCAACACCGCCATCGCCCGCCACCCCGCGGGACGCACTGCCAGGGGCGGATGCCACGGACTGGGGTGAAGTGACTAGATAGTGACTCGAGAGACTGGAGGCTGGAGTGACTGGAGTGACTGGAGTGACTGGAGTGACTGGAGTGGCCGAACGGTCCCGTAGTGATGCGAGAGAAACAGAAGCGCGACGAGCAATATTGGGAATCGGCCGTCCCGTCGACGCCTCCGCCCGGCAAGCAGGGCGGTTCCGCTCAGACCTCACCGGGGCGAGGCCCTATTCTACCTCTTCTTCCCCCTGTCGCACTCCCAGTGGCGCAGCCCAGCGCTGGCGAGGTTTGTGCGGAATCGCCCTGCGGGTGCGCGTGGCGCGGCGCGGCGACCCGGCTGGCCGTTGGAATCCGTCAAGGCTAAGGCTGCCGTCTGATTCCGAGCACTGCTTTCGTCGCTCTGTCTCTCTCGCACTCATGGGACGGTCCGTAGGGGTGCGAGAGACACAGAGCGACGAAGCAGTGTTCGGAATCAGACGGCTGGCGGAATGGAAGCTGGCTGACGTAACGAAGAAGTTGAAGGAGGGCGAGTGGACGGACGGAGCGCCCTCAGCCTCCGGCGCAGAGACACCCAGAGACGCAGCGCACATCCGCCAGGGGGCGCCGCCGGCACGCTCAGCACACGGCGACGAGTGACCCCAGGCGAGTAAGGTACTGCCCGTCAAAGACTGGCCCCCGTTGCCGCGGCCGGCGCGGCGGCCGACCCGGCAACTCAATGACGCTCTCGTTCGAGTTTGCATTAAGGTCGCTGTTTCCCAGCCATTAGCCTCGCGGCCGGGGCCTAATCAAATTACCTGGGTGTTTCGCACCGCCGCCGCCAGCCCGCCGCCACCCCGCCGCCACCCCGCCGCCCTGCCAGCCCTGCCATCCCTGTCCAGTAACTAGTCCTTTAGTGCGCAAGCCCCCACACTGACCGACTGTCACCGCCCGAAAGAGGCCGTTTAGCAGCACTTCCACGACGCGCCACACAGCGCCACTACATTTGTTCTTCGCTCGGCGACTGCCGGGGTGCAACCCCCCTGCTCCACAGCGCCCCACTCCCGGGGTGGAATAACAAAGCGCGACTCGGCAGGGAATTCCTCATCAAGGATTACTTTTCTTCTGCTATTCCCTTTCCTCGCACTTTCCTTCCTTATCAATTATTGACGCCCGCAGGCCTTGTTATTTTAGAGCGCCTCAGTCTCACGCACACGGCCCGGCGCTGCTGGTGTCCGCTGGTGTCCCAAGGCTCACCACGCTGCAGCGTCGTCGTCTTCGTCATCGGGCTCCAATTAGCAGGCTCGACGCTCGGAACAGGCGCTGCGCGTTGATACGCGCCATGTCCAGTACACGCGCACAACTTGTTCGTAACTTGTGCACCGTACGCGTCATAATTTTCAGCATTATGATCGTAATTTGGTGAGATGTACTTGCGGCCTCGAGGGCACGCACGCGAGACGCGCGTCTGCGTGACGAAGCGGACTCGGCGGCGGGCGGCACGAGAACACTCAGGGGAATGAATCCCCGGCGCCGCGCTGCGTGATTAGAGAACACAGGTCCAACTCCAGCCGCTTGTGTTCGCCGTGCGGGTAGGCCGCGCGCGCTGCGTCGCCACTTGGGCTGCCTACCACGCGGCGCTGGCGAGCCGTCCGTCCGTCCGCCGAGGGCGTGAGGCGTGCGACGCACAGACGGCCCCGTTCAGACATTGACCTTACTTTGTCTGCAAAACGGTCCTGGCCGTTACTGGTCGTTTAGCACGTCGTTGGCTGGGAGCGGCCTGCCTGCCCGCGGGGCTCAGCCCTCGTAGTTGTGGCAATCGGCGTGGTGGGTTGGGGTTGGGTGGGGTGGAGTGGGGTGGGGTGGGGTGGGTGAGTGCGCTTGGCCGCGCTGCGCCTTGGGCTGCCGCTTGAAAGCGAGGTGAAGGCGTAGCTTGGAGGGTGGACAATGGCCGTAGCGAGAGAAAGCTAGGCCAATACACGGCGTTTGGCGGAAACAATGTTGTGCCTGGCCCGCCGTCCGCCTGCGCCTGCTGCCGCGCCGATTGTTCCTCTCGCATCCATGCGGGCCGTGCCGGCCGTGCCCTGTGAGCGCAACAGAGTCAGCGACGAAACCGTTCCTCGCGTTCGGCGTTTCCTGGAGATACAACCCGTCAACCAGCACCCACGCGACTCGTCCACGTCGCGGACGTTTTACACCTGCCGCTGACAGACCCTCGACTCGAGGGCGAGGCAGTGGGCCGGGCGAGGCCGGGCGAGGCCGGGCGAGGACGGGCCTCGTGGGCGGTGGCGGGTGTGGTGGGGAGACGGTTCTCGCGCTTCTCCAAGAGGACATTGCAGGTTTGATGACGCTCTGCTGAATGAGCTGAATAGCCGAGTGAGTGTCAATCGCCGACCCCGATGGCTGGTGCCTCCCCCCCGTGCCCCGCGTGGCCCTGCGTGTCTGCGGTGGCGGGGCAGCCGGGGGCTGTTTTCCCAGCTGAGTGGCAGGCTCCACAGTCGATCGCTTTTCATGAATCCAGAGTGGATTAGCTCCCGATTTAAGTCGCAGCGGTCGTCGCGCGCCGGGATTACAAGTCCACGTTGTTTTTTTGTTGTTGTCTTTTTGGTTAGGTTGTGAAGCACGTGCTGTGCCGAGACCTGTACTCCGGACTGATTCAGGCACCGCTTCATCGGCGGTGACTCATGTCTCGCGTCGGCACGTCGCTGGCGACCCCGTCAAGACGGGCAGGCCGTCCTGCAGCACGGCGGCGGCGCACGGCGGCGCACGGCGGCGGCTCGAGGGGTGGCCGGTGGCCGGGGTCGCGGAGTCCCGCCCACAGCTTACACCCACCACTGCAGTGCGCCGCGCCGGGTGGCGCATGCGTCCGGCCAGAGCGATACATATGAATTAAATTCCTGGAAGTCGGCGCGCTGCTTTGCGGCGTCCCTGACACCTTGCCGGAACGCGCACGCGCTGCGCGAGGGGCGAGGGGGCGTGGGCGGCGGGCTGGCCGAGCTGGCAGTCCCGCTGGAGGGCTAATCCCTGGAACTGGCCCGGCCACGGCCCGGCCTAACTCACACTTTCGCGGTCATGGCGCTCTCTGGCCTTTCGGCCTCTACGTGCATATCGCCGGGGGGTGGGGGTGGCTGGGGTGTAATAGGGTGCGCGGAACCCCGGCTATTTTCCGCAGACATTGGCGTGGGCTTTACAGTGGGCGCCCACTCGCAGCCCGGCCGCCCTGCCTTCCATTCGCACTCAGTGCAGCGCAACAGCGCAACGCTACCGGCTCCGGCTGTATTTTCCGATTCCCTCAAGCGGTAGTTTGAGGATCCAGGTTCCGTCTTTGTCGTCAGTCTCGGTCTCGCGGTCTAGGCCAACAACCTCCCGTTGGTCACAAATTTATTTTTGCGTTATTTATTTTTGGCGAGTGCTGCCGTGTCGCCGTGACCGCGGTGACCCGATCCCTGATGGCGAGAAGTAATTGCAGGTCACGCAGATATTTATGTTTTGTGTGGGCGTGGAGTGTGGGTGTCTTTGTGTGTGGGGGAGGGGGTTGAGGGGGGCGCTGTTAGCACCCTAGCATCCTACAGCGGTCAATGAACCGAGAGAAACTAAAAGTATACGTAATTAATTTGGTGACGGTATTTGCATTTGGGTTTGTTTTCTTCTGACAACGCTTTTATTGACTGAAGATTTAACGAATCAAACTGATGAACTGCGTTCAGCCCCCGTCTGGCTTTCCGACGTTTGCCTCAAACCGTGCCCTATCGCCACATCGCGTCTCCCCCTCCCCCTCTTTCCCCTTTCCACTTCTCCTTCCCGAGAGCCAAAGGACTATAGCCTTTTCATAAGCGGTCCACTTTTTCCCGAACTACCAACGTCCGAGCGCACCGAGCCAAATTTTAAGCCCCGATTGCAAAAAAAGAAACAAAGAAGGTTTTGAGATTATTTCTCGGTTTTTGCCTACGCTTTGCCCTGTGGGGCGATCTGCTTGGCCCCGCCGACGTCCCCCCACCTTGATAATATGTGCATTATTTTCCCGAGATGATCCCCCGCGGCCCGGAAGCAGTCGAGGCCCGGCTCCATCTCCCTCCCCTCGCGGGCGACATTTGCTGCAACGTCCCGTCGAGCTCGGCGTCACTTACGGCGGGTTAAGTCCCGCGGCGACAGCAGCCGGGCGGCACAAAGCCACAGTAGTGTGTGTGCGTGTGTGTGTGTGTTCGTGTGTGAGTATATGTGTGTGTGCGTGCGCGCGCGTGCGTGTCTGTGTGTGTGTATGTTTGTGTTAGTGAATGTATGCATGTACGTGCGGGGGCGTGTGGGAGGCGGTGCAGGGCTTTGCAAAGCAGCAGCCGTAACTTGTTTATTTTGCACACGTGGGAATGTCTGCACGGCGCGTCCCACCCCGCCACGCCACGCCCCGCCACGCCCCGCCAGGCCCCGCCAGGTTGGCGCAACGGCCTGTCCGACGACTTGTCTCCACTTGTCTCTGTCCGTCTGTGTTTGTCGCCCTGCTCAGTGCTCGCGCTGCTCTCGTTCCCGCCCTCCCTAACGAGTTCCTGCGTGGCTCGCCGCTTCCGTCCGAATAAGTTTGGCGCGCCCATGCGAGCGGCCGAGTGAGGCGCCTTGTCGCCTTTCTGCCTTGTCGCCGCCAGGGGAGTGTGCAAAAGAAGCGTTATCAGACGGACAGGTGCCGCGACGCCGGGAACGCGCGACGGGACGATGCAGGCAGACACACACACACACACACACACACACACACACACACACACACACACACAATGAATCAAGTTCCTCATATGTGACCCCTGTGACCATTTTGAAATAACATGAGAACCCCTTTCCCATTGCCACCGCCCCGACTGCCGCGCCTACCCGATGGAGGGATCCCGGTGGCGTGGCTGGGCAGGGCGGCAGGGCGGCAGGGCGGCAGGGGACACTGCTTCTCCTGCCTGCCACGCAGCCTCGCTGCCTCACTGTGGCGCAGCGTCGCGTCCTGTGCTGTTTCCTTTGGGTCGACTTGGCCGACTTGGTCGACTCGGCTCTCGGTTGACTTTGGCGCGGGGCGGGACCGCGGTTTATTGCCTCGACATCGCGGAGGCCACGCGGAGTGGAGGGGAGGGGAGGGAAGGGGGGAAGGGCACATCTGGAGGCAGCATTACGACGCGATGCTCATGCTCGCCGGCGATCGGAAAAGCAAATGTCGAGTCGTCGTGTTTGGATTGCCGTCTCGCTGGAGAGGACGATGACGCGATACGGTGCCGCGTAACCCACTTAGCGCCGGCCGCAGGGACGCTCACGTCCTCGGTGATGAAACCGCGTAGGGTGGCAGAGGGGCTGCTTCAGTCAAAGCGACGAGCGTCTTGCCTCGGCCCTCTCGGCCGGTGTGCCTAATCCACGCTCGTTCCGGGCCCAGCCCGCCCCGCGCCCCGCTCGCCAGAGGACACAGAGCGGCGGCTCGGTGGCGGGACGGGGCTCTGGCGACGCCTTGCGGGGCAGCGCGGCGCCGCCCGACGGGTAGACGGGCTGCCAACGCCCCGTGGAGCTGCGGTTGAATCAGGGGCCAGACAACCCACGGCCGCCTGCCCCCCGAATCAGCACCGCCTCGGCCCCCGTCTCCAACTAATCACAGGTAGTTGTGCGCGCCCCACCGCAGCGCCTCCGTGCCGTGCCGTGCCGCGCCATTGCAGGGCGTCGCGAGTTATGGCGTGAAAATTCCGCCTTTAATTTGGCGCCGCTCTTTGAGTGGCGCTGCAGCGTGGGATGCCGCCTGCGGCTGATTCCGAACAGAGGCGAGTTAGTCGCCCTGTCGCTCTCCCACTCGTGGGGTGTCCCTTGGGGGCGCCACCGTTCGGAACCAGCCGGCTGGATGCCACCTGGGGGCCCCTGACTCATTTCCCGCCTCCTTCTTCCTTTTTTTCCAGGCGACGGCTGTGCGGTTACATCGAAGGCTGGGGGTGGGGTGGGCAGAGATTGAGGTGAATTCCGACGAGTTTATTCCTCCCCTTGACGTCAAGTCACGAGTCCAACCTGGATTAAAATCAAAAACTCCGTTAATGCTAGGATTATTTTTTTTTGTCATACAGCAAGTGCTGTATTTAGGCTCGAAACCAAGTTTTTATCAATACAATATTCATCTTGGCACAAAATCTTGAACGGAGAAAAAAAGGAATTCTGAGGACTTTCTTTGCACACCTATTTTTCAATGCCGCGTAAGGGTGGGTGTGTCTGTGTTAGGTGTCGTCATGCTCGCGTAATTAGAAAAGTAATGGCTCCGCAACGTGTTGACCAGGTAATTAGTCTTGGTCTTTAATTGTGAGTAAGTATTACGCGGAGACGGGCGTGACGCGGCCCGCACGACGCCCACGCGACGCCCACGCGACGCCCACGCGACGCCCACGCGACGCCCACACTGCGAGGGTTTACCTGTTGGAAGAGAAGTTCCTTCTTCTGCTTCATTGCTATCCGACCAGAAAGTCGATCAGTAAAGCCGACGACAGCAGATGCAGCAAAGAGTGTCAGGGGGCACGACTTGAAGCCCCTGGCAGGGGCACTCAGATCGTCGGCCGGCTCTGCTCTGAATCCGTGGTGGTGGTCGTGGTGGTCGGAAAACTCGAGTGTTGGTCCCCTCGGTTGAAACACTGGCCGCGCTGGGCTGCCGCGGCGCTGGGCCGCGTGAAAAGGACTTGCCGCGCTGGTGGTGGCGCCGCCGCACAAACTGCCGGCATTCCGAACTGTCCGTCGCTCTGTCTCTCTCACACTTCCAGCGAACGAGAGAGACACAGAACGACGACAGCACGCGGTTCGGAATCAGCCTGCAGCAACGTGGCGGTGAAAAGAGCGCGCGGCCCGCGGCGGACAAAGCGGCTGGCCAAAGTAAGCGAGAGTTAATTTGGTGGAGTCGCCGCGGGGGCGGGGCGTTGCGGGGCGGGGCGGGGCGGGGCAGTGGCTTTCATGCGGTCAAATAAGGTCGAATAAGCACAATAAGGCGTTGCCCACTCGGGCGGCCCTCCTCCACTATTTGAAGAACCAGCAACGCGTAGCGAGGCCGGCGAGGTGTGCGGCCGGCGTGGTGCTCTGCATGTGCGCGGCGGCGGCGGCGGCGGCGGCGGGCGCCGAGGCCTTCCCTCGCACCCACGCGGTGCGGTGGCGGAGCAGGCGCAACCTGCAGGCGGGCGCCAACACTGACATGCCAAGCGAACAGCCCATCGTGGGGAACAATCCAGGTCAAGTTAGGTTAGGTTAGGATATGACAGGTTAGGTCGGCAGTGTCGCGCCGCCTCCGTGTGAGCCCTTCGGATGATGCAGAGTGACTGAATCCCGGCGAATGGATTCCGTGGGACGACGCTGGACTGCTGGAGGCGGCGAGCCCAGGCTCCTGTACAACTGGGAATGGAGTTCGTTGTTTTTTCGCTCTCGCGGGCGTTCCGCCGGAGGTGCGAGGGAGACAGGGAGTACGTGGCGGAGCCTCCTCAGCCACGCCGTATAGCTGGGACAACAGGGGCATAGGGTTTCGGCAATCTCTCGCAAATCGCCTTGACCGTTAAAGGAACGCGCTGTATACAGCGCCTGTTTGCCCCGACCGAATGTTTGCGGCCCTGCCAAATGGTTCCGTCCCTGACTGTTCTCCCGGTCCCGTGCTGCAGGAGGCCGCCGCTGCTGGCCGCCCTGCTGCTGTGCCTGCTGACGGCCGCCCCCGCGCCCGGCGCCGCCAAGTCCCTCATGTCCCGGGAGGCGCGGCGCCTGGCGCAGAGCCTGGCCGGCTGGGACTGGCTCCAGGACGACGCCGTCTCCGTTCGTGGCCGCGGACTCGGAGGAGGGAGTCCGTCGGCCTTCGCGGCGGACCCGGGCGTGCCGCCGGATGACGTCGACGACAGCGCCGAGCAGCGCTCGTGGGAGGTGGTGCCCGTTGGTGAGTGCAACCGTCTGACCCGACAGGACCAAGACCGCCGAGCCGCCAGCGCCAACACGCCCTGCTTTGTGTCCGCAGGCTCCAAGCGCGCTCTGTCCGTGCTGTCCAGGTTCACGCCCTTCACGTCGCTGGGCGCGCGGCGCATGGGCCGCTACCCGGGGCGGCAGAGGACACCGTCGATGCGCGGGGACTACCTGTCGGCCGAGACCCGCAGCGACATGAGCGACCGGCCGTCCGGGCAGCCGTTGCGCTGGGGGCGCTAGGCGGTCCAGCCCGCCCCGCCCCGCCCCGCCTGATGCTACGGAGTACCTAAAGAAGCACCTTACGGAGTGGGGGCGCGGGTTCCCTGCAGGAATCAAATTGTCACTCTTGAAAAAAAAAAGTAGGCCCTAAGCGTTTTGGTGAAATTTGGCCGAAAGTGGACGTTTATTGAAATTTTATTCTGTAGGAATACTACAGTATGAGTGCGACAACGTCGGTCGGAAACTAAGCACTGCTCCCACAGTGTACCACTCCATTCATCTCCAGATTACAAATTCTAAAATAATTGTGGGAAATGCCGGAAATGCTAAGACAGTTTTCATGTAGTTTTGCGGATTACACCGAACGGTTGACAGTTTTGTATCAAAATCTCGATTTCCCTTTCGGTCCGAATCCACCGGGACACTTGACACGGATGAGTGTACAATATTTGTGTTGCGTCTTTTCGTTTTTGTTTGGACTGCACCCTGGCGGGACCGGGCAATGGCGCGTTGCCTCGGTCTGCCTTCAGACCATGGAAAACCCAGTCGGAAAGAACGGGTGCAATCGCGTCGCTTCGATTCGCAGCGTGGATTTGACAATATGTTTTTAAAGCGACGCCGATTTAAAATCCCGTTCATGAATGAGAAGCCCGTGGTGAATGCAAGCACTGGAAAGGAAACGAGACGAGACTGTCCTATTTTGTTGATGTGTCACTGAGTTCCGGTTGCGTTGCGTTGTGCCGTTCGACCCAAGTCGGAGGACTGAATTCTGTTGTGTCGGACGAATAGCGAAGCGATTACGTACTTACCCTATGCGAGCCTGCGAGACGACTCAGGAAAGAGATAAAGTTGTGAAAATAATACAGTCAAAGCAGGATCGTTTCATTAAGTCTGAGATCAAGGAAAAACAACGTAAAGGTTGAAAAATAATCGTCACCATTCCGCCATCAAGTTAAATAAGATTATAAAATTATTATCTTGGCTAAATTATTTACACAGTTTCGCGTCGAGTGATACTACAATATCATTATTTTACGTACCGGTAAGATATTTATTGCTTCTGATTACAAATACATGTGCCAACAGAGGCGAGAGCTGACGCCTGTGTACAAAGATTCGTTGAGAATGTGAGCAAGGCTTGAACAACGCAACAGCTTCTATTTAGAAAAATTCGGCCCTTCTGTGCCTTGCATGCTTATGAGGAGCGGCTAACATATTCTATAGCTGTCTAGGCCTCTTCTGTGACGTAGACGGAAACGCGTTATATCCGGCTATCGCACTGCGTTTACTTTGGTTCGAAATTCGTGTTATCATTCGTAGTTTATTTGCAAGTAAATGAGAACGTCAACGCATTTCGGTGCACTAGTTTGAAGTAAAAATGCAGAGTTATAATCTTGATAATGTGGCAATAAATAGCTGTGTAGATTAAAACTTGCTAATCGTACTCAAACCACTTCTTGCTAGTTAATATCTCGAATCCCTAGTATTGTTCCGTAAGTGTTAAGTACTTCAAGTTGTCTTGTTTTCGAAAAACTTGAATCGCAGATGCAGATAAGGACGTTGTAAACTAAAAAAAAAAAAAACAAACAAACAAGTACGCTTGCCAATGTTGCTTTTCGATTATTTGTACGTAGCGTTGTGTTTTTTTCCTCTAAGGTCGTGATATTTTATAAGCTACTTAGCCTACTGACTACACAGCGACTACTTTTTGGTGCATATCTCTAACCCCACCACCATGTACAAAGTGTATTCTTTCAAATAAAACTTACCTTTGAACGCAAGGACAATTGTTTTTACACGTACCCTCCTCGAAAAAAAAATCATGACCTCCTTTCAGCCGACGAGAGCATTCAGAACTCACAGTACTTACAGCCGTCAGGGCCGTGCCCGCCCACTCCCGCACATTCCCGTCGATTTTCTTTCAGTCGGCGATTGCCGTAAATTCGGTAAATTCGCTGCCGAATCTGTTGTGTCTGACGGTCTGACCCCAGCGCACCAAACGCCTCCCCCTCCTCACCCCCTCCCTGCCCCCTCTCTCTCGCACTCATACGCAGGCAGTGTGACCCCCAGCGCGCCACTGAACCGTGCTCGGACACCATTTGGAATCTGGAGCAATGAGGTGTCGCCCCGTCCGATCAGAAGCCACCTGGGAGTTCGGCGACGCGGCCAGCCAGCCAGCAAGGCACACGATTCTGCGGAGGGAGAAGAAGATACACGAAGAAAGGACCGTGGGCGCAAGGCCAAATTATTCCATTGATTTTCGAACAACCGCGGGAACGTGTTTGGCTGGGCTGCTCTACGACTTAGTGGCAGGTGTGATGGCGGGCAAGCAAATAGCCAGTACGCTTTACGCACTATGCCGGCGAGGTTATCATCTGAACGAGTTTTCCACACTTGTCTCGCGAATCAATAAAAATTTCCAGTGGGAAAACAATGGTATTTTCTGTGTCTCCGGGAGTGAAGCCACGCGGAACGAGGGCGGTGCGGTTCGGGCACGGCAACCCTTCCTGCGGCACAGCAGACGACGCGTCTGATTCCGGAGCGTCGTTTCGTCGGTCCGTCTCTGTCGCACTGTTGCGGGCGTTCGGGTGTGAGAGAGACAAAGCGAGGGAGCGGCCGCACGAAATGGCACGGCACAGGTAAGCCGCCCGTGAGTGGGTGGCCACCGGCAGCGGCCGTAGCGGAGGGCTCCACCCACTGCACATGGCCAACTCTCGCGCGCGTGTGTGTGTGTGTGTGTGTGCTCTTTTTTTTATTTCATTTTCCCCCTCAATTGCCGGCTGGCTGATGATAGTAAAACGAAGAGGAGCCGAAGCGAACGTGGCAACGCTGTGCAAGGGAGGGAAGGGAGGGGAGCGAAGGGCCTGGTCCACGCCGTCCACTGCCACTGTCTCAGAGCCTGAGGCGTGCGAGCGCGAGCCTGCGAGCCCGGGTCTACGAGCGTGCCGAGACGCGGCAGCGAGCGTGAGTCGGAAATGCGCTCCCGGACATGAGCGTCGGCTAAAGTGTTACAGTGCGTGTGAGTGCCGGTCATGGCTGGCGATGTGGCCTTGGTGGACATGGTGAAGGCGGCGGTGGTGTGCTGCGGCGTGCTGGTCGCGGCGGTGGCGGCGGGGGAACACACAGGTACGTAGCCAAGGCCCTCGTCGTGGCCATGGTAGTTGCAGGCACGGCCTGCGCGAACAAAGCAAAGTGCTGCCGTGGGATGCTCTTTGAAGTCGTTTCTTCTTGCCTTTGGCCCTCTAGTGTCGCCACAAACTTCGCAACCGCGAACGGGGGCCCGAAAATGTGCTCATGCGCACGACCGTAGATCGCCTTCGGAGAAATGCAGGTGCGAACCTTACGATCGTGTTGCACGTGTCGTGCTGACACAGCACTCGGCCTGTGACCGGCATGGACTGCGGAAGACGGACGGGCAGAGCGAGAACCGCGAGAACCGCGCGGGAACGAAAGTGCGATAACTAACTTAGCGCCGGACCCAAACTGCGCGTAAGTGGGCGCAGGGGGCATGCACCCTCGCGAGCGAACCCTCTCCCTCCGCCTCCCCCGCACGCACCTGACCGGAGCACGCGGCACTCGGGCGGTCCGGGCCGAGTCTAGTGGTTCACACCAGAGCGGGTGTCGTTTCAGCCGTGTCAGGTTGCCGCGCCTCGCTCAGCCCCGGCAGCCCGAGCAGCCAGCCCCAGCAGCCAGCCCGGCAGCCAGCCCCAGCAGCCAGCCCCAGCAGCCAGCCCGGCCCACAGGGCGACAGCTGTGCGGTGCGGCCGGCCCACGTGAATCGAGGAACATCTCGCCTCGCAAGCGGAGCGGGCGGAGAAACGACGTGACGTCCCTCGAAATTCTTTTCAGATCAATTTAATTTTGTTGCAAGTCACAGTTCTGTCGCTCGACTGCGTCGTCGGCCTGACATGTCCGTGCGTCCCCAAGTCAGGAAAACATCATCAGAGCGGGGCCTCGTCAGCGGAAGGGCGCACGGGCAGCAGCAGGTTTCGACTGACACGAGGCGGGAAATGAAAACCTCGGTGAAAGCCACGCGATGCCGCTACTGGCGGACCGCAAGACTCCGCCTCAGCTGCGCGTGCGATGCGAGTGTACGCAAGAGAAAGCGAGTGTGTGTGAGTGAGTGAGTGTGTGTGTGTGTGTGTGTGCGCGCGGGCCGTCACTTACGCATGATGTCGCCGACGATATTGGCTCAGCCATTCACTTGATGTGCTTCCATTAGCGCTGATGCGTTACATGTGTTCCGACATTATCGGGCAGGGGCATAATAATTCACTCATTCATTCGTTTATTCATGCTTTCCGCCGACGCGGCGCCGCAGCTTCCTTCCGCGCAGCAGCAGGGCCGGCCTGCCAGCAGCCGAACACTCCGTCCCTCTCGCACCGGTGGCGGGTCCCGGAGGGCTGCGAGAGAGCCAGACTGCTCCACGGGTGCGAGAGGGACAGCGGCTGCTCATCGTATGCGCCGGAAATGTGGCTTGCTACGACTCTGCTAAAATTCCTCCTTGATTATGCAAAGCATTTCTGTCGGATTCTGAGCTCGCGTAACACAACAAAAATTGCACCTAATTCATTACTACGTTAACATGAGGCTTCGAAATGTTGGCATACGCCGAAACGCCTCGAATTTCCTTGTGTTTCTGTGTACGACAGCTGTACTCCTACCCTGTTGGCAACCCGCCGACGCGCCTTCCGGCGAGAGCGAGAAAGAAAGACAGACAGACAGACTGACTGACAGAGTTTCCTTTTTATCGGCCGGCCGCTCGATAACTCCTAACACTACACTGTATTGGCGGCACGCGGCACCGCCTCGTAATCGCCTCGCATCGCTCTTGAGGCCGATTATTCGGGCGAGCTTTTCCCGCCAACGCAACGCGAACGAACGCCGAACGCGCCTCCCCGCCCGCAGCCAGCCAGCCGGCCAGTCAGTCAGCCAGCCAGCCAGCCTCCCGCACCGCGCGGCATTTTTATGGGCCACTCGAACCGGCGCAGGTGGTGTGTTTCAGCTTTTCGGCCACTCGGGCTGCTTTTGCGCGGGAAAGGCCGAGCGCGCGAATCAAGAGGCGACCGCGGGTCGCTGTCTGCCTCTCTCGCACTCGTGGGAGCCGTGCGCAAGGCACAGGGGTTGTTCAAAGGGGCAGGAAGGCAGGTGGGCGGAAAGAAACAAGTTGGCAACTCGTTATCAATGGAGGCGGCCCGTCATTGGCGATCCAGCCGGGCTGCGGCCGGAGCGCATTAATCAACCAACTTGGGGACGCGGTGGCGGACACGTTGCCGCTGTGTCGGATGGACACAGTTACCAGGCTTCAGAATGTAGACCACCAACAACGCTGCGATTTTTATTATTTTCTTCCGGAAAATGACTGGCTGATGCGGTGGCTGCCATGACGATGACCTTTCCCCATTCGCACCTGCCCGACTTTGGGGCCACAGAGGGCATTTAATGAGGCTAATCGAGGCTAATTATCGCAACGAGCTAGCCGGCCCCGCGAGGGGCAGACTGATTCCGAGCCCCGTCTCTCCGTCCCTCTCGCACTCGACGCCCCGTGAGTGCGAGGGAGAGAGGACGAAAATCCGGAGTGGCGCCAGTGACGCCCCTGACGAGGCAGGCAAGCCGGCGGGCTCGCGGGCCGTAGGTTTATATCGTCGGGATCGAATCGGCGGCAGACCTACAGCAGCGCCGACAGCGCAGCCCGGCCGGCCCGCTCGACCCCTGTGTCGAAAGCGAATACCATGCGATAGTGCCACCCAGAGTGCGTGCGTGTGTGTGTGTGTGTGCGCATGCGTGCCCGGCTGCGTGAATGCATTTGAGGTGGAAGCACCGCGCACCATATTTTCCATCTCCTGAAAACCACGCAAAGGATGAATACAACCTTTTTGACAGCGGGGACGTCGATGGATCTGCCGTTGTTTAAGCGAACATAACATACGTTTTGCAAACTGCACACGTGGCGCGACTCGCTGAGTACCACGCTGAATCTATTTATTTATTTATATATTTTGTTTTTGCGTTTTGTTTGAGTTTTTTCCATTGCTGCACGTGTCGATGTCGCATTGGTCCACAGCGCCCAATCGGATGAACTCTTTATTGCTTCCTGAATGGGACGCGGCCAGAGGGCCACCGAGCCCCACGGGGTGAGCCACGGGGCCACCAGCAGGCCTTGCCTTGCCCGCCGCCGTTGCCACTTGGATTCGCTTGCTTGGCGCCGTTCGAACGCCCCACGCGGCGGACTCATGGCCACAACCACCACGCAGAGTGCATCTTGACTGCTCTTCCCCGAACACCCAAATGCACTCACCTTCTGTTATTTTCCCTCAGTTGGCGGCAGCGTGGTCAGCAAGCACGTCAGCCACACAGTTCGTGGGGAGGCGGGCATGGCCAGCAGGCCGGGCGGACCAGCCCCCCCCCCCTCCCCCGCAGGCCCGCACAGGCCGCGCCCTTCACAAAAGCGCCCCATTCATTCCGCACTCCAATTTGCGCCGTATTTGAAGCAAAGGTTGTCGCTGGCTTGTTCCCGCCGTGTGGGCGTAGGCGGGTGGGGGCGGACGGCGGCGGGCGGGGGCGGGCGGAGGCTGCGAAGTGCAAATGCAGCGAAGGCGAGGCGGGGTGGGGGCGGGCCTGCCGAGGGCGCGAATGAAATATGTTGGAGAGCCGCGTGGGGGAGAGCCGCTCGGAGAGCCGAGCCCTGCGCTCCCTGCTCCCCGCGCTGACGCCGCTTTAATTACTTGCCGTGTTAATCCGACGATGACTCGCTGCAACACGGCAGCCAACTAACTACCCATTCACTTTTCATCAAACTTAAACGCTGGTTTTGTTTTTTGCGAGAGTGGGGTTAAATTTAATTGGTTTTCGTTAGTGGGTCTTATGCAAACCCTGTGCCTGGCGAGTGCCTTGGCGGCTTCTCGGGCGGTGTCCGGGCCAGCAGTCGTCGTGCACGCGACGCGGCACGAGGGGCTGAGTGAGGGAAGAGGGGCAGGTTTGGCGCACCGCCATTTTATTCCGGCAAGACTCCTCAAAGAGAATCTCTGGGCTAGCTCAAAACATTAAAAAAATATAAACGAATAGAGTCGATGTAGCGTATAATTGTACTCTCGGCACTAACAAAACAACACAGACCGTCCACGTAAATTATTGGACATACTCGTTCTGTAGCTCTCTTTGTATCGCCTGCGTACCCCTACGGGGCGAGTCTGTTCAATTTTTATTTCCCTGCACCACCGTCCTTGTTTCTCTTTGGATGTTCAGTTGTTCCCCTCTCCATTCGGCTTCGGCACATTGTTCCAGGCGCAGGTCCGGGGCCCGTGGTGGACCTGCTGGACGCGGTGAAAGCCCCCGAGGAGCCCATGGGGGTGGGCCGGACGGCGGGGCTGTGCCCCCAGGACACGGCTTACCGACTCGGCGAGAGCACCATGCTCACCGCCTCCACGGCCCATCTGTTTAGAGAGGGATTCCCGGCAGACTTCTCCGTCGTCCTGGTCGTCCGGCTGAAGATAGGTGAGTGCGTCGGTGCGGGCGCAGCCATGGCGCAGGGGGCACCACAGGGACGCCCAAAGTGTGGGCCCTCCATTTTATTTTATCTTTTCACTGTCACGCCTGTCCAGCGAATCCGCCGCCCGCTTTCGTCGCCCTGTCGCTGTCGCACTCGCGGAGCGTGCTGGGGGTGCGGGGGAGACAGAGCGATCAGAGCGGGGGGCGGAATCGCTCGTCTATCGCGCACGTTGAGAACGAGAGGTTGCTACCAAGGTGCCATCGGGCACGGGCAGCCAGCGCAGAGCGCCTGGCAGGTAGGCAATCCTGTGCTATGCATCCACCACTGACGGCGCGCTGCCTACCTACTAGGCGCTCCGCGAGCGAATCTCGCCCATAGAAAAATTGAATTCTGTGTGGGATTTGAAGACTGACTACCCCGTTTCCGCGGTCGAGGCCAGTGTTCCGTTGGGCAGGCTAGCGCGAGGCTAGCGTTCGCTGCCCCGCACCGCGATGCGTGTGGCCCGGCTGCACGGCGCGGCGAGGCGCGGCGAGGCGCGGCGCTGCAGGTGAGCGAGTCCGCCCATTACCGGTGACGAGGCGACCCGGCCGCTTCCGGCACAGTCTCTCTCGCACGCCCTGCGCAGCTCCACGCAGCTCCCCGTGAGAGCGAGCGAGACGGGAGACGACCTCTCGGAATCAGTCGTCAGCGGCCGGAAATTCAATTGGTTGTCCGCCCACCCCGCGCGGCGGCGGCCTACCCGGGCCTACCAGGCGCCGGCCGCGCAGGGCACAGCGCCTGGCAGGGGTCAGCCCGTCAGCCCTCTCTCCATGACAAATGGTCACGCCTCGTCATCAAATAAGCGATCGGTGCGGATGGCACCCCTAGGACCAGTCCACCGGTCCCCGCAGAGGCCAGGGCACCCTGGGACCGCCGCGGCCTCCGGACACCTGTCAAACTTGTTGCCGCTCCAGCCCGCCGGCCCGCCGGCCCGCCAGCCCGCCGGCAATAACAAGGCGCGATGCACTATACATCAGCCGGCCGCCGACAGTGTCGTTCCGTCTCTCTCGAACCTCTGCGCGGGACGCCTCATGAGTGCGAGAGAGACAGAGCGACGCGCGGAATCACTCTGCAGCATGTCGTAAATCATGCTGCGGCGCGACGCGGCGCGACGCGGCGTGGCGGCCCGATGGGGTTATTGGCAGTGCGGAAGCGCGAGCCGCGAAGACGAAGCGGGTGCGTGCAGCGACGCGCACTGCAAGTCCTCTTTCCGTCGCCCTGCTCCGCTCTGCTCTTGGTTCGCAGGCACGCCGCGCTGCGCGCTGTTCACGGTGTACGACGAGGTGGGCGACGAGCAGCTGGTGGTGACGGTCGGCGAGGACGTGCTGCTGTTCTACCGCGTGGCGCCCGAGGACGACGACGCCGACCGGGAGAAGGCGGCCACCGTGTCCTTCGGCGCCAACATCGCCGATGGCGAGTATGTGGCTCCGCGCGACGCACGGCGGGCCGGGCCAGTTCAGGCGGACCACACCGAGCGCGGTTCTGAGCGCTCCGTCCGGCCTACAGTGCTCGGAACGTGTGCAGAGTCAAGCCCGACTGAACTGGTCATCTGGCGCACTGTGCGGCGCAGCATGTTTGTTCCCCACACCTGAATACGTCTCGTGGGCGCAGGCATACCATGCTGGCGGTGGCGAGTATCGCCTCGTTCTGACATTTCGTGGCGTTGGCAGGTGGCACCGGCTGGGCTTCAGCGTCAAGGGGGACACGGTGACGCTGGTGCTGGACTGCAAGAAGCACATCAACTACCCCCTCAAGAGGGGCTCTGCGCGGATCAGCACCTCGGGTGTCGTCCTCATCGGCCAGCAGCTGCTGGACGAGGGCATCTTCACAGTCAGTGACGCCACGGGCAGTGCGTTGATGGCGGTGTACCTTCCTAAAACTAAGTTGCAACAAGTTTTTTTTTTTCACTTTTCAGGGCGACGTCCAGGCGCTGTACGTGTCGCCGTCCCCCGAGGGCGCCTACGACATGTGCACGGCGCTGAGCACCGACTGCTCGCGGCCGGCGTGGAGGGCCAGCAATGCCTCGGACGTGGCCGCCGCGCTGGCCATGGCGCCCAACATGTGAGTGTCGGAGCAGCACCCCGCAGGCCCTGCCGAACAACACTAACCCGCCGCTTCGTCCTCAGCACCCAGGTGACCGTGCCGCCGTCCGTGTTCCGGCGCACCGCGGCGCCCACGGTGGGCCCCGACCTGGCCAGCGGCCTGCTGGACGTGGACGGCCAGCTGGTGGACCTGGGCGGCGCGGAGGGCGGCGGCTTCACGCGCCAGACCTACGGCGTGTCGCCGTACGGGTCCAGCACACCGGCCTACAACGCCAGCGAGGAGATGACCGTAAGGGCGGCTTGACACCGTGGCCCGGTCGTCGAGTCACTGTGAGCCACCCTGACGCTGCGCTGCTTTCAGGAAGACGGCGACCCCTACTTGGCGTCCTCCACGGGCCGAGGCCCCGCCGGTCCGCGAGGCTACCCGGGCCCACCGGGGCCGTCGGGGCCCATGGGGCCGAAGGGGGTGCCCGGGCGCGACGGGCTGGGCGGCGTCAACGGCATCCCCGGACCGCCCGGCCACGTCTTCCTCATACCGGTAAGCAGCTGCGGCCCGGTAGACCGCGGTACCACTCGCTCGCCATGCACGCCGCCGACGAGGCCCGCCGCGCGCGCGCCCGCGTGCGTGTGTGTTTGTGTGGGCGTTGCGCTACGTAACAAGCCGGCAAAAAAAAAAAAAAAAAACAGGCGCGCTGTCTCTATTCGTCGAACACAGCGTCGCCGGTTTCAGCGGCCGCCACGCGTCGCCACGCGAGGTCCGTGCTGACGGTGCTGTGGTGCTGCGGTACTGCGGTGCTGCGCCTGGCCGTTCCGGCGGCCCGTTAACACTCGCCGTAAAGGCGTACCGCGGCGTAACCACGCGCCTCACCTTCGCATTCTGACCACCAGATGGCGCAGCAGAGCGGAAACGAGAAGGGACCCGACGGCATCGCGGACAACTTCCGCCAGCTCCTGTCGCAGCACATGGTAGGCGAGTGGCGAGTGGCCTGTCGCAGCGACCCCGTAGATACCCCGAGCGTGGGGCTCGTCCACGAGGGTGGCGGTGAGAGAGTCTCTCGCGCGCGAGGTAGCGACGGGAAGGGTCAAAGTATCTCCCACTGATGACGTCGGTTCCTTGACGCAGATGTCGATGCGCGGCTCCGAGGGTCCGACGGGGCTGACCGGGGTGGCGGGCCCTGAGGGTCCCCCAGGGCCCGAGGGCCAGAAGGGTGAGCCGGGCGACGTCGGCGAGCAGGTGAGTCCATTCAGCATAGGCCTCGCCTCGGGCCACACACCAGCGCACCGCCTAGCGCCACCTTCGCCTTCTGTTGCAGGGGCCACGGGGGCTGCGGGGGCCGCAGGGACTGCCGGGCAGGGAGGGGCGCCGCGGCCGGCCGGGCAGGGACGGCGAGAGGGGCGCCACCGGACCCCCCGGCGTCAAGGGCGAGCAGGGCGTACCGGGACAGCCTGGTGAGTACACAGCGCGGCGCAGCATGGCGCAGCATGGCGCAGCATGGCGCACGGCGAGTAGGCCACGCCAGCCAGCGGAATGCCTATCCATCCAGGCGCAGGGCCTCCGGCCTCATGACTCATTGTCGTCAAGACGAGGAGGCGGCTACTTCGTGCAGCCGAGAGAAGCCTGGCTGAAGGACGAACAGGAGAAACACGAAATAACTAGACAGCAAGAATACACACTCGCACGCACGCACACACACACACACACGCACTCGCACGCAGACGGCGTATGCTATATGAGGGCCAAGGCTGTTCCGGCAGGAGCCACCTGCGCACCGCGCGACGCACGCCCGGGCCTAAATGGACAATGAACATGCAGAGTGTAACGCACTAACAGAGGGAGGGTGGGGCAAGGAAAAAAACGCAGATTCACTTTTATTTCTACATCTCACGCTGACTTTGTGGTAATGAAAGATGGCGCCCAATGCAATAGCCACCTTGCGCGACTCCGCTTTTCAAGCTCAGCAGAGGATTTCGTTCTTTTTTTGGTGTTTTCGTGTGGTTTTTTTTCTGTCCCTGATGAAAGGCCTTCCCACGGTCTGACGAAATACTGCACAGTAGTACAACAGCACAAAAACATCCATCCAACCAAGACGCCCCCGCCCGGTGCGTCCTGCCCTTTCAAGATCACCCCCACCCCCTTCCCCCCGGAGACAACGCGCCGCTTAGCATCTTGACTATGCTTGTTGGCTGGTTTTATCATTTTGATTATTGAAGCCAGTAGTCCCCTTGCCCCTCGCCACCCTTCTGACCACACCGCGACGAGAGAAACTTTGTCCACTTTCCCTCTGCCACCCCAAACCACCGCAAAGCCCCGCCGCCTGTTCGTCTGGCTGCGTGCGAGGCGTGCCGGCCGCGCCCGCCGCGACCGCACCCACCCCGCCACTCCTCACGCAGCCCGACCGCGCTCCTTGCTTCACTTTGCGCCCTCTAATGGCATTTTCAGCTAAATTCATCAACTGGAGCGGAGCGGCCGCGTCGTGCGTGCGCGAGCGTGTTTGTGTTTCTACCCTGTGAGTGTGTGTGTGCGAGCGAATGCGAGGATTGTGCCGTGCTGCACCCGAGTCCACGCTGTGCTGGGCCTGGAAAATGGAGTGAAGCCTTTTTTTGGTCTTTCCCGTGCGGGCTTACTATGTCAAGTAGAGCCTAGCCGCCCCGCCGCGCCCCGCCGCGCCCCGCCCCCTGCGCCCCACGCGGCCGGGCACCGTGATTCGGACCGTCATTTCGGGGATCAGCGCTCCAATCTTCCACGCAGCCATTTACCGAAAAGATGATCTTGCCTCCATGTCCCTCCGCATCCCCCTATAAGCTTCGACTCCCCTTTCAACCACCACTAGCATTACTCTACGTTTTCAGTGCTTTCAGTAGTTCATTTTTCGTTCCATGTTTTGAAGCAGCAAGAAGTGGGTGCGGCGTCAAGTCCCTCGTCAAGGCTAAAGTGGCGGTCAAACTCGAGCAAGAGTGCCATCGCTGCAGCGCCATCAGCAGTCCCCCCGTCAGACCCCCCTTTCCATAACCTCAACTAACACCTTCCCCCTCCCTCCCTTTCTCTATCCCGCCCTCGTCTTGACAACAGTGTGCCTCCGCGCTTTGAGTCGCCGCCGCTGTCCCCCTTTTCCCTCCTTCCCTCCGCTCTCTTCCCTCATTCACCACCCAACCGTACCACGCCACAACCACTCCTCTGCCGGACGAGAATCCCGACACACCACGGGCATTGGTGACACATCACAACCACAACCACCGCTCTCACAACCACCTCGCCACTTGCACCAAGCCAGGATCATGACCAAAAAAAAGGGGGGGGGGCAGGATTTGACCGACACGACGCCACGATCACCGCAAGAACCACCCGCCGCTACTCAGCTCAATTGGTCTCCTTGTCGTGCTGTCTGCAGGCTTCCCCGGCGAGAAGGGTGAGCGCGGCTCGACGGGCAGCCCTGGCGAGCAGGGCCTGCGCGGCCACGACGGCATCCAGGGCGAGGACGGACCGCCCGGCCTACCCGGACTCCCCGGCGAACTGGTGAGCGGCCAGTGCCCAGCATATTTGTCAGGCCGCAATTTTTGGTTTGTGGGGCCGCGGTAATTTTTGTCCACTATATCTATGGTCCACGAGTCGGAAAAGGACATCTCGATCTTGATTGTATTTCCCTCCCACCCACGGAGAGAGAAACTACTTGTTATCAAACGTATCATGTTTAGAGCGCATAATTTCCTCCTCCATGCTGTAATGTGAGCCTTTCGCTCTGCGGGCCAACATTGGGCCGTGTGTGCTTCTCGTGCGGGGGTGGCACTGGCCACTAATGGGTGCTGCAGTCGGCTGCGTGTGGGGGGGCGATGCCCCCGTGCCCCCGTCCGCGCGGCAGAGGGCCCAGGTGGTGGCCGGGCCCCTACTTTACTTCCCTTGCTTCACTTAACACACTTTGGTGAATCTCAGTGATGCAGCAAAGCAGTGCAACCCCTCTGCTCTGCTCGCAGGGACCGCGCGGCTTTGCCGGGCCCAGGGGCTTCCCCGGCATGTCCGGCCCCCCGGGCATCCCCGGCACGGAGGGTGGGCCAGGCCCCAAGGGCGCCACCGGGCCCCCCGGCCAGCCCGGCGCTCCAGGCCAAACGGGCAACGTGGGGCCCGTGGGACCGCCGGGACCCCAAGGACAGCTAGGGCCTCCCGGCCTTCCGGTAAGCGGTGTTGTTGTTGGTGTTGTTGTTGTGGCCGCAGTAGCTGGAGCCGGCGGCGGTCCTCTCTCATGGTGTTGTTTGCAGGGCCCCCAAGGCAAGCCCGGCATCCCCGGACTCCTTGGTGCCGACGGCGCCCCCGGCCACCCCGGCAACCCCGGCGTGCCCGGCGCCAAGGGCGACCAGGGCCCCGCCGGGCCGCAGGGCTCCGTGGGCTTCCCGGGGTCGCGCGGCGTCAAGGGTGACGAGGGCAAGCGAGGCAGTCCGGGCGACAAGGGCGACAAAGGCGACCGCGGGCTGGACGGCGAGAAGGGCGACTTCGGGCCCAAGGGCGAGCGCGGGCCGGCGGGGCCCATCGGCGCAGCGGGGCTGGAGGGCCCGGAAGGCCCTAAGGTGAGCGCTGAGCCCTACGCCAACGGCGGTAAGGTTTCAAATACCAGGCGTCTCCGAGTGGTTCGGATTTGATTTGTTAAACCTGGTTTCGTGCTCCTGCTGCAGGGCTTCGACGGTCCCAGGGGCGAGACAGGACCGGCAGGCCCTCCGGGCGAAAAGGGCAAGCAGGGAATGCCAGGCACTCCGGGGTACCCGGGTCCTCCTGGTGACAAGGGCGACAAGGGCTCGGAGGGCCGGGCCGGCCAGGTCGGCGACAAGGGAGAGCGGGTACGTAGGCAGCACGCAGTACGCGGGGCCGGACCGGGGTTGACGACGGCACGAGTCACCGCCTCTGTTGTGGCGTAGTAACGTCAGCAACCCCAGAGACCACCCCGACGAGCTGACGAGCACCACGCATTGGCAGTGCTGCAGGGCCCATGCCGTCCACTGTTCTGACGTCATCTCTCTGCGCAGGGCAACACCGGGGCGGCGGGCGAGCGCGGCGAGGCGGGACCGCGGGTATGCAGATGAGCCGCGTCTGGCGCTGTGCTGCTGAGTTGCTTTCTCTCTCGCGCTGTGTTTGCGCCGTCTTATTGAATAACCTTCTGTTTTCCTTCCTTGTCTTTCGCGCAGGGCTACCGAGGGGCGCGCGGCCGGCGGGGCGGCGACGGCACTCCGGGGCCGAAGGTACGTGACGTAGACCGCGAGGCCGGCCTGTTTACAGAGTATCGCCTGAATGCTGAGAGGGCAGCACGTGAGGACGGCGCGTCGCGTCGAGCGGTGGCCGATCCGATTATTCGAGTCCGTGGCGCCGTGTGCTGTGGCCTGAGAAAAGGGGGCGGCAGTGGTCGCGCCCACAGCACCGCCCAGTGTTCCTCCACACATCTTCCCGTTCCGCCACTGTCCTGTTCGTGCGCACCCATCACTAATGCTCCGATTCGCCTTACAGGGAGACACCGGGCAGCCGGGGCCACCAGGCGCCCAGGGCGAGCGCGGCCCCCAGGGCGCGGAGGGCCCCCGAGGGTTCATCGGCCCCCAGGGCGCCGCGGGGGCGTCAGGCAAGGACGGCCAGCACGGCCCCCCCGGCGAGCGCGGGCCGCCTGTGAGTATGGAATTTCATTTTCGCCGAGCCTGGCCGTCCGCGTGACGAACTGGCGCTCGGTGCGCTGATTGTGGCCGTGCTCCGCCGTGCTCACGCCGCGCTTGTTGCAGGGTGAGCCAGGACCGCCGGGGTCGGCGGGATCGC
This sequence comes from Stenchaetothrips biformis, assembly GCA_030522485.1. Taxonomy (NCBI): domain Eukaryota; kingdom Metazoa; phylum Arthropoda; class Insecta; order Thysanoptera; family Thripidae; genus Stenchaetothrips; species Stenchaetothrips biformis. The sequence goes on from CM060087.1 coordinate 18,039,619, forward strand.
CCGGCGTGGTGGGGCCCGCGGGACCGAGCGGAGAGCCGGGGCCGGTGGGCGAGCCCGGCACGCCGGGGCACCCTGGACTCCCTGGAGAACCCGGACAGCCCGGAGAGAGCGGCAAGGAGGGCGCGCCGGGGCCGGCGGGGCCCACCGGCAAGACGGGGCCAGCCGGGGGCGCCGGCCTGCCAGGATTCCCAGGGGAGCGAGGCCTTCAAGGCCTGCCGGTACGTGTCGGTGGGGTAGCCGTGTCGGCATGGTGACTCTACGGTGGCGTGCTTCTCTGTGCACGGAAAAATTCTTTGTTGAGGCGATCAGCTTTGTTCGATAGGCTGAAATCGATAGGTGGTAGCGAAAATCCGATACCAACAATCCCTAGCTGGTTGTTGTGACCGGAAACTTGTAAGAGGATAACACACCTCAGCTTAGTTATCCTCTTACAAATGGTCGACCGTGGCTACCAGCTTTTAGTAGTGGGTACCCGGTTTTCGATTGCAGCCTATCGATAATCTTGATCATAACAGAAAAGTTTTTTGTTTTTTTCGTGTGGACTTCTCACCGCCGTCTGCTGTTTGCAGGGCATGCCGGGGCTCAAGGGCGAGGCGGGGCCCATCGGACCGCCGGGCCCCGCCGGGGACAAGGGCCAGCAGGGCGACGCGGGCAAGGAGGGACCCCCAGGGCCCGAGGGCCGGAAGGGGCCCCAGGGGTCCCCCGGCGGCGCCGGACACAAGGGCGAGAGGGTGAGTCCGAGGCGTTGAGGCTGGCAGTCAACGCGTGCCCTCCAAATCGCAATGAAGATGCACCCTGAAGGACGACACTGTGTTGCCAGGGCGAGGCGGGCACTCCCGGGCCGACGGGCCGCGACGGCCTACCTGGCGCGCGGGGCCTCCCAGGGCCCCCTGGACCCATCGGACCACCCGGCGAGGACGGCGACAAGGGAGACGCGGGGCCCCCGGGAGAGAAGGGTTTCAAAGGCGCCAGGGGAGAGACGGTGAGTAGTCATGAGCTGCCGGAACATCAATCTGTCTGTTGGAGTCTGTCTGCTTGTCTGTCTGTCTGTGCATCATACCTCCGCACGTCGAAAAAGGTGATATCACGTTTTTGACGCGGTGAGGGCGGCGCGCCGGAAAAGGTTATAGTTTCCCTCTTCAACGACTACAAGCGGAGCGAGAGCCCCTGACGACCGGAGGATAGGCAACGCGCTGCGCTCGCCTGTGGAGCGCGCGGCCTACCTCACCTATGACAGGGGCTCCTCTCCACCTTTGTGAGCCGCGATCCTTTTTTTTCTGCGCGTGTCCTGTGACAGCCGAACCCCTTCGTGCGGTTGCTCCGTCCTAGAGAGTGGGGCATGAGTACTTGTGCCTACTCTAGGAACTCAAGAGAGAGCATGGCATGCGCTCGCGTCATCCTGGGTGTTTGTTTAAGCAATGCTCCACCATGGAGCGTACTTGTCATGCATGCTCCAGCGTTAGAGCGTGCTTGCAGGCACGCTCGCGGGTTAATCGTCCTTTGTGGTTTACTCCCGAGCGGAGCATGCCATGCATTCTCTTGAGTTTCAGGTGAGTACAGGTGATAATACTCATAAATTGGGCATATTGTTGACGTTTTTACGCCTTTTTAACTTTTTAAACGAAAAACAATACCGAATCGTGAATAAAGTTGGTTATTTTTGCTCTTTTAAAATTTTTGAGTACACTGAGCACGGGCTAATGTGTACACATGAGTACACTAGTGATTCACCCCTCGGTTTCGTCAGCGTCTGTAGACCAGGGTGCCTCGAAGCGAACACGTCCACGACGGTCTTCACGCTTGCTCTCTCTTTCTCCCTCTGTTGCAGGGCGGGCTGGGCCCCGTGGGCCCCCAGGGACTGCGCGGCGAGCCGGGTCCCATCGGGCCGCTGGGCGAGAAGGGGCCGCCCGGCGAGACAGGCCGCCAGGGCCCCAAGGGCGAGGACGGCCCTACGGGGGTGGCGGGGACGCCGGGCGCACCCGGGCCGCAAGGAATGCCGGGCCCACCGGGCGTCAAGGGGGAGATGGGTGACGTCGGCTCCAAAGGTAGCGCCGCGCCGCGCTTCCATTTTACTTTTTCTCTTTCTTTCGTTCTGCTTCGTTTGGCGTGCTTGCCCTCCTATTGGCCGCCACCCCGGCCACCGCGGCGCTGCGTCGGAATGTGGCTGGCGGCCGGGGGGCGCGCCGCGCAGCCAGCCCGCCAGCGCAGGCATAAATCCAGGACCGGGGGCGTCGGGCGTCACCCAAGTGGCAGCCACCCCCACCCACATGGTTGGCAAGTCAGTGCATCTGTATGACTGAATGTTCCAGGTCCGCCCGGGCCAGCTGGCCCCCCCGGCGAGGCCGGCCACCGCGGCACCAAAGGGCCAGAAGGACCGCCAGGCCCCCAGGGCTTGGAGGGCCTGCAGGGCGCCAAGGGCGAGCCCGGGACGCCAGGACCCCCGGGGCCACCAGGATCAGACGGCAAACACGTACGAACTAAGGAGGCCAGGTCATACACTGCGATTTTGTTTCCTATAGAGTATTATATACTGATAACGAATATGAACAGCATTTTGAGCCAAGACCAAGTTTACCTGAAGTTTGGCCCAACTTCTCTTTTTAAGCCCAAAATTTGGTGATGGCATCGCAAAACAGCCGATGTTATCCTTTTTACTTTTACGTTTAAAAAAATTCGTGAAGGGATGTGTTGATGTATTGTTGCACCAACTTTGATGTGCTATATTTGGCTACTCAAAAATGAAGTTTGGACATAGTCGGAGGGTATGACCTGAAAGCGTTCCCTTGGCACGGTGTGGAACGGGGTCACTTCGTGTGCTCTGCAAAACGGCCGTCTTCCTAACTCTCTGCAGGGGGAGCGGGGTCCTTACGGCCCAAAGGGCGAGGAGGGCCACGCCGGCGTGCAGGGCCCGCCAGGCCCAAGAGGATCCGCCGGGCCGGAGGGCCCTAAAGGCAACGCTGGGCCCCCAGGATTCCCCGGGCCGCCGGGCGAGGCGGGGCTGCAGGGCCCCAAGGGCGACACCGGGCAGGACGGCGACGACGGCAAGGCCGGGGACCCAGGGCCGCCGGGAGAGGCAGGGCCGCCCGGGAAGCTGGGACTCGCTGGGCCGGCCGGGAAGCCGGTAAGCCGCCTGCACGACCATTGTCTTGCCGACTGCGTTTTCGTTTTCGTTCTCGTCTGCGGTCAAGCAAGCCCTGTTCGCGCTGTGACTTGTTGCAGGGTCCCGAGGGCGCGGCCGGGTTGCAGGGCAGCACGGGCCCCACGGGAGAGAAGGGCGACCGCGGGCCACTGGGAGCCCCCGGCCTGCAGGGTCCCATGGGGCAGCAGGGCGAGCCGGGCCCACAGGGACCTCCTGGCGGCAGGGGCTCGCCCGGAGCGGCGGTAAGTGTACTTGTTGCTGCCAGTGCTGCAGCCTAGCCTCTGGGCCGACATTGAGCTGGTGCCGTTTCGCAGGGCGAGCCCGGGGCCTCCGGCAAGGCTGGCGGCGAGGGCGCTCCGGGCAAGGCCGGCGCGGAAGGGCCGCGGGGCCCCAAGGGCGACCGCGGCCGCCGAGGACCCAAGGGCCACCGCGGCGAGATGGGCACGCCGGGACTCAAGGGCGAGGGCGGCGAGAAGGGAGAACGCGGTAAACCAGGCCCACCGGGCGTGGAGGGCGTTAAGGGCAACCAGGTAAAAACACAAAAACTTGTCCTACCCGCTGAAGCATCGAACCCTCAACGCCACGATCCAAAGATGCGCTGCTTGCTGCTTGCAGGGACCACTGGGGCAACTCGGCCCAAAGGGCAACGATGGCCCTCCCGGACTGCCAGGCCTTGAAGGTCCCCCAGGGCCCAAGGGCTCGACGGGGGTCGCCGGTCTCAAGGGAGAGAACGGCCCTCCCGGTCCCCCGGGACCGCCCGGGACCCCCGGAGAGCCCCCACTGGTGCCGCCCGAGCTGCTCTTCCAGAGGGAGAACAATGTGAAGGCGGACACGCGCAGGAAGCGCGAGGACAAGTGAGTGGAACGCTTGCAGCAGACTGATTTCACGGCGGAGGCCCTCTCTCTCGCACCCATGGGACGTCCCGTATAGGTGCGGGAGAGAGAAACCGACGGCCGCGTAGCGCGATATCACTCTGCAGGCAGCACGGCGATGGTCTGCACACGCCTTGTCCCCGGCCCGGCAGCCCCGAAGTCACTGCGAACGCGCTTTCACAGGGATGGTGCCAAGCTCGGCGACGTGCTGGAGGACCCCAAGTCCGTGGACATCGGCCCCAAGTTCATCGACATGTACACGTCCATCTACACGATGCGGCAGGACCTCGACAGGCTCCGGAAGCCCGTCGGCTCCAAGGAGAACCCTGCCAGGACGTGCCGCGATCTCCACCACGGCCACCCGACCTTCGACGACGGTACGTTACGTCCGCGACTTGGGGCTTTATGATTCAACTAGCAAGTGCCTGTCACTTGTCTCTCTTTCGTTTCCAGGCTGGTACTGGATAGACCCCAACCTGGGCATGGCCGACGACGCCGTGTCCGTGTTCTGCAACATGACGGGCGGCGGTGAGACTTGCGTGTACCCAGACGTGCACTCGAGAGAGATGCCCAACATCCCCTGGAGAAGGGAGGGGGACAAGAACGACTGGTACTCCAACCTCCGTGGTGGCTTTAGGGTAGGTGGCTCGACGCGCCGCACAAGTCGCACAAGCCAGACGGTTTAATCGCCTTTTGCCCCTCCGCTTGCAGATAACTTACGAGACGGTCGGTGTGGTGCAGGCCACGTTCCTCCGCCTGCTCTCGGAGCGCGCGCGCCAGAACTTCACGTACACGTGCATCAACTCGGCCGCCTGGCTGCCCGAGGGCATCGCGCAGGGCACCAAGAAGCCAGACAACGCGCTGCGCCTGCTGGGCGACGACGAGCACGTGTTCCTGGCCAACGACACCGGCCCCGACAGGCCGGCCGTGCTGCACGACGGCTGCAAGGTGAGCCGCCTCGGCACGCAAAGTGGTAGCTGTTTCGCCAAGTGCATCAAAAAGACTAATTTTAACTGTAAACTCTTTGAGGCCTTCCATTTCATTCCTTAGTCATCCAGTGAAATTTTTTTTGCTACCAGACTGTTCTGAGAAAATCTCACTCAAAGTCAGTGTTTTTTCACTTGTCGACTTTTAGAGGGAAGGTGTCAAAGGGTTCATACAATTAAAATGAGACCTTTTTTTTATGAACTCGGCGACGCTGCTTATAACTATGCCCCATCCTCTCTCTACCACCACCCTTCAAGCTCAAGACTCGAGGCTGATGCTCGGAAGTGGGCAACCTGCTCACCATTGGGCAGCCAGCACTCGTGTGTGATAAACTAAAAGACATTGTTCTCATGTCTCCCTTTATTTTGCAGTCTCGGAAAGCTAAGAGTGAAACTGTTTTTCAAGTAATGACAAAGAAAATGACCCATCTACCCATTGTGGACTTCTACCCAGTGGACTATGGATCGCCACATCAAGCTTTCGGTTTCCATGTAGGGCCTGTGTGTTTCAAATGATGACCTCCAAGACAATAATTGGACCATCTCCATTCATCTGAAAAATGACCCTCAGCTTCAGGAAAAGAGGTTATTAAGATAGAGACTGAATAATGAAAGTGCATTCATCAAAATGCATTTAATGTCATCAGCAGAATTGATCACATCAGCAATATATTACGGGACAAGAGCATTTTGAAGTGGCTCATAATATGAGTGGAAATGTGTAGAGCTGAAGAACTGCAGCCCTGCAGTCCTCTTGAACAAACATTTGTTTCTGCATTAGATTAAGGGAAAATCACTGCCAAATTACCACCATATATAGAATAAGAAACTTTGATTTGCATCTACATAGGAGCTCATGATTTTTCTCCATAAAAATTGCTGTCACAAAGAAAATTCTATACAGTGTGTACTCATCATCTATTTACTGCAGTCAAACCATAAACCTTAAAAGTTTCTAAAATGTGAACAATTTTTTCATGAAATAAACCATGTACCTGTGTCATAATTTCTAACGGACATTTATTCTACATGAAATCAAGTGGTCTCATATTGAAAATTGACAGCCCCGTTCCTAAAATACGCTCCACACATTGAAGCAAGTAGAGTCTGGCATACATTATGGGTAGCAATTGAGGCCTGGGTTCCTGTGAAACAAAACAAAAACATGTTCAGCTGGTTAGCATGGTACCAATTTTTTTAAATGTCAGGGTAGGATTTCTGTAAATTCAGCCTGCACCCTTCTTATTTTATGTTCCTTGAATTCTATTCAGCCAATCTGATATTTGCCTTACAAAGAGCTCTGGAGTGCCTAAAAATAATATAAAGAACAAACCGTGAGAACACGAACTCTTCTGTAGTAGACACTGAAAACTCTGCAGAGTTTGTCCAGTCCCACCAAAACTGGATGTAAGCTTATTTTGCCTCTTGGACAGACACAGTTCACAAGCCAGTAGGGAAATTCAAGGATGAGAAGCAACAGCTGCCATTCTTCCTGTTAAAAGCAATGTAATTAAGAGATGTTAGTGTGTCTTTTAGAAGAGCTAAATAGTATTTAAAATAAAATGATTTACATTTTGAGTCAAGAGACCAAAATCAATGTCCTCAATATTAGGGAGCTTTTGATACAAGCCACTTTCCACCCCCTGTTCAAATTTTCTTCTAATACACGATAGCCGCACTTGGTTGTACAGTAGGAACGTTGCTCCATGAGACACTGGGAGGAGCAAGAGGAAATGACTCATTGAAACTGAAATGGATAAGGTACTCTTGAAACTTGTCATTTTGGTTTAATCCAAAAGTTACCTCCAGTTTCAGTAGAGTCCTCCTCCAACAAACGTATGGAGACATTATCATGTAATTTCACCCACAATAATTCTCCAGTAACTTCTGCTTCTGAAATGATCGCTGCTTGGTCAGCACTCCCTTGGCAATTCCTCCTTGCTTTTGCCATCCGTTCAAATACAAGTTTTTTTTTCCTGAAAATATTGTAAAAAGAACATAAAACAAAACAATAGGGTACCTAATTACATTCTACTGATGAAAAATTTAATTTTTTTAAACCTATAGTACTCTTTTACAGATGTATTTTTGTCTTTCGAATTGGTAGTCATGTTTAAGACTGCTCCACAATGTACAAGTGAACACCCCAAAACTTTTTCAGAACATATTTGCTTGTGACACACATGAAGTTTTCTAAAATCACTGCCACTGACATCATCAGATCTTTTCTGTAAAATTGCCACAATCATTTAGATATACACAGAAAATATTTCAACACAACTGAACAAGACTTATAAATGTTTATCTCACCTTCACATCATATCCAAGATAAATGAACACTTTACAAATACTCTCATATGCCAATGCAACCCTTAATTCCGTAAGATCATTGATGTCTTGATCGACTGATACAGAATCTTTTGTGACACAAACCACCTATTATAGAGAGAATAGAATGGTCAGTGGACACCGCTTGAAGCTTAATTGTGGATGACAAGATTTGTATTGATAGATCGTTACCTTCTTGCTACCCAACAACTTTACACTAGGACCATCCACAAACAAAATGCTGTAAATCGCGTTGTGAAATACTTGCTGACGGTCAAATGCAATACACAAAGTATTGATAGATGTTGAGCATGAACGAATGCATAATGCCCAAGATATGCTTCTGGAAGGTAATTCTTTCAGAACCTACAATGTGCAAAAGATGAGAGCGAAGGGATCAAGTAACCAGTAAAAACAACACAACTCTAAAAATTCAAAAAATAAATTCCCCCCTCCCCCCAAAAAAATACAATCGAGAAAAAATTGATAAATAAGCTACCTTGTTTAAGTTTATCTGAACTTTAAATTGTTTGTACTCTGGAAACAGTAATGCTCCAGGAATAATGGCATCACAACCATCAAGAGCTATCAAGGGAAAGCAGATGTCACACTTGTTATGATCCTGGCGAGATAACCTGGGCTCTTGAAACACAGCATTATCATCAACAACAATATCATTGCTTCCTAAAAATTTATAAATACTGTTAACGGTTTCCACAAAACTCATGGACATGGGCGCAGCCATTTTTGTTGACGTTGACTTGGGCTTCATTCCCATTCAGATTCAGATTGACATTTAGTTTCTGCTGCAAAGGCGGCCAGCAGCAGCAGCAGAAAAGAACTCAAAGAACTTGCTTTCTCTACATTTCCTGGATGCTGTCATTATTTCTCAACAATGGGGAACTCCCTTCCTACAGACCAAGTTGACGATGATGCTGCCAAGGGTATTGGTCCCCGTGGAAAAGGTAACTTCCTGTACCGGCTCAATGAGCATAACCTCCATCGTTCGGAGCATGATGAATGCTTGTCTAAGTAATTCTTGTTGCTTTATATCTGTCAACATAACATGCCTTTTTTCTCTGCAGGGGATCCCACTGATTTTTCATTGACTGCCAAGGAAATCCACACTAGCATACCAAGATATCAATCGAAAGCGGCTGAAATGTTTAAGTGTAATCACCTTTATGAAAGTAAGTTTAGCCAAGTGATGCTGTCACACACTTAAAAAACTCTTTTAACAATCCAATTTCATTATTTTAGGCTACCTAAAGTGTGCAGATGACTCTGGACTACCGATGTACTCTTGCTACAATGAGATTAACAAATATGCGGAATGTGTGAATCATTGGTCCATGGACCCTGAGTACAGAAATGTCATCACTGCAGAATATCTTGTAATGAGAGAGGAATACAGAAAAACTGGTCGTAGAAGGTTGTATCGTGGGCTAAAGGGTGAAACTTATGTCACACTTGAACAGTTAAAAGGTTTTCAAGTCTAGGCAAAAAAATAAACCAAAAAAATATATTTATTTTTATTTACATTAAATTATTAACTGGTGTAACATTATTGGGAAGGAGCAACCTTCTTCTTTTTCTTTTTATTCTTCTTGATAACTTTCATGTGATCGGGTAGTTTCTTAACCTTATCCTTGGAATGAGTGCTAAGCGATAAGCACAGATCATCCAAGGCAGTAGCAACAGTATCCATGACTGAAGATGGTCCATTCGAACTCTTCTCATCAGTAGGATCTTCATTGGATACCACAGGAAGGAGAAGAGGGCGTTTGGAAAACCTGTTGGACACTGCAAAATACATTAATTAATTGGAGCTTCCTCAATGCTCAAATATATAATTCAATATATTTACCTGCTGTGTTGTCAGACACATTCCAAACACCAAAATTACGTGATTTCTTATCTCCCCCAGCAGCAATTGTAAAAGGACTATCAGGACTTGATTCCAGGCACTGCAAACTCCCTAGTTTCGCCTCTGTTTCCCAAACTTGTACAGGTTTGGACTCATCCTCCGTGTCCCACAACTTTACAAGGCCATCACTTGATCCAGTGAACAGAAGTCCAGGACATTGAGAGCTAAGACTTAATCCTGGGAAAAAAAGGGGGCGGGGGAGAAGTACAATTAATAATGTTTATTTATATAATTGTAATCATCAAACACAATTTTTTTTGTACCAACCAGTCACTCCTTTAGAATGAGCTGCAAGTTCCCAGAGAGGTTTGTCATTTCGGCAATCCACATAATGCACAGTTCCCTTATCAGTGCAAGCCTAATAAAAAGTAAGTGTAATAAGCAAATTTGACACACAAATGCAAGAGTAAGGACTTAAAGAAAATAAGGTGAAAATTGGTGGTTCAGCAACTTACAAAGAAACAAAATGGATTGTAATGATTCCAAATTACTCTTTCAACTTCTCCAGGCATCGACCATTCCTTGTACGTGTCTTTACTTCTACAATCAAAAACTCTGACAGCCCTAAAAGAAAGAAAATAAGACATAATTGACACACTAAAGATTACGAAAAAAAGTTGATTAATAACATCTATAAACAGAACTATTGCTAACTTACATATCACAACTTCCCGCAAGTAACGTCTGTCCCTCATAAGGATGCCACTTGATGGTTTGTACCTTTTCACGGAACACATCAATGGTCGTGTTTACGCTGCCAGTTTCAAGATCCCACAGGATTACAGTTTCATCTACCGAACCACTAGCTAAAACATGTGTGAAATTAGTATTCCAAGAGAGATCAAGAACAGCATCCTTGTGACCAATGTGCTCCCGTTTCTTCTTGCTTTTTCGTTTTTTTTTGCTGAAGTGGACAGCAACAGGGTCTTTACTCTCATAGTCTGAAGAACCAAGAACATAGGCAGGCTCTAAGCAGTCAACAATGTCCAAGTCCATAACATGTATGACTGGGGTCATGCCACCGACAGCGCAGAGATTTGCTGAAACAAATGCAAGGCTCAATGTTAATAATTAGCTTAAAGCCAACAAAACAGTAAATAGCATGGTCATGACAATGTTGTCAACAGATACATACAATCAATGGGCGATGATGGATCATAACTCAGCCATTCCAGGCATAATGGAATATCAGGTAATAGGATATCATGGTGAACGTAGAGGGAGCCCTCCTCTTCATTTTGAACTGGAGAAATATTTCATGTCAGCAATCAACCACTTCCAATAACAGTTATTTTTTTAAATGAATGAATTATTGTTCTTACCATAAACTTCTAGAACTGCTTGATGCCCAACAACATGGCCCACTAGAATCAGATTATCATTGGGATAAATAAGGTCATCTTCTTTCTCACTATCCACATCCTCATCATCAGGTATAGTAATATATGGGTCTTCCTTATTGCTAGAGAAGACAGTCAATCCAGCAATACCTCCAAGAACCTCACATTCCTCTGCAATTTCAGGCAAGTTTCAAATCAGCACATTGAAAACTATCCAAAGATAAAGCAAAAACATTGGAAAGTAGCAAACCACCATCATATTTGTCAAAGCCATATTTGCTTTCAGTATCGGCGCCCACTTCCTCTTCTGATTTAACCTCCTTGGACTTTTTGCTTTGGCTCTCAACATCACTGGTACCAGATTCATCTGAGTCAGCATCGTCGGATTCAAGAGCACTTGGAAAGGAAAGCACATAATGTGATTGAGATTGTGACAGGACCTATTTTAACATTATTACCAATAACAAAGCTCACTCAGGTTTGCTTCCTTTAAGAACTTCCGCTAATTCTTCCTCAGATAGCTTCACCTACAGCAAACGAGAGCATCGGTAAAAGTTACACATAATACTTCGTAAAGACACATTAAAATCAACATAATATCAACAAATCTAACCTAAAATATACAATGTACCGAAAATTACCTTTTCTGGTTCTGCTTTTGCGACTCCGCGCTTTACCCACGTTAAACAAGGAACAAAATTTAGCCTATCATCAGAAGCTCCTTCCTCCATACTGGTAAGTGATACAGAAACACAGTAAAAGCTGGGAAAATCCACGTGTTTAACACACGTGAAGTGAAAAGGGATGAAAAGATGGGGGGAGGGGGTGAACAGATGAGCATGAGAAATCCACTGTATAGAATATATGAAAAGTTCATAGTTCATCAGCCAGCACTTCTGTCACTTCTGAATTTCTTTTCTCTCATTCAAAACGTTGTTTTAGGTGTTAAAAAATTGTAGGAATGGTCGCAGACTAATGCAGTTTTTTAAACCTAATTAACGATGGCTTCAATTTTTTTTGTGACAGTGCGGAACTTCGTTAAAGTCCCTCAAAGCAAGTTCCCAACCCCTAACTATGTGAGTTTTGAACTCTCCGAACACTAGGAGGGTATATCCTTTCGGCTGCTAATAATTTCATTAAATGCTTTCTTCCTTTTGCATGTTATGTGTCAGGGTATTCACACATTTCTTGCAACATGTCAACAAAATCACATGAAAACACATCAGGCTGATATAATGGCCCGTGGTCTTCCTAAGAAAAAGAAAATTGACGGTGTTAAACACATTTTGCTTGTGGCGTCAGGGAAAGGAGGAGTTGGCAAATCAACAACTGCAGGTTTGAGAGCAGCCCCAGGATAAAGTCATTAAGTTGTAAAAATAATAATAATAATAATAATAATAATAATAATAATAATAATAACTGTTTCTTCATGTATTTGTCTTGTCTTTCCAGTAAATATTGCTGTTTCACTTAAAAATGAAGACCCAAGCAAACAAGTTGGTCTATTAGATGCCGATGTTTTTGGTCCCTGTATTCCTTTAATGATGAACCTTGATGACTCTCCCCTTCTCAATAAAGGTATGACTTGTTTTAAAAAGGTGTTCTAAATTAGAAGGTTGAGGTAAATCAAATGCTTTGTGCCGTTTAAAGCTTTTGGGCATTTGTTTTCCTAATTTTAGAAAATCTAATGGTTCCCCTTCAAAACTATGGTGTGAAATGGTAACGTTCTTCTACTTTACTGTGAAGTTACTTTAAAAAAAAAATAAAAAAACTATTGTTAATTCTTACCTTGCTTTTTAATAATTTCAGTATGTCAATGGGTTTTCTGGTCAACCAAGACTCCCCTGTCATTTGGAGAGGTCTAATGGTAATGCAAGCTTTGGATCGGTTACTTCGACAAGTTTCATGGGACCCAGTGGACTACTTGGTCATTGACACTCCGCCAGGAACAGGAGACACCCTCCTTTCTTTGATTCAAAATATTCCTGTCTCAGGTGATTTAAGTTCCGTTGTTTTTCGCTTCATATGGTATGACTTCACAATTTGTTATTTCTTATTTTTTGTTTTTAGGAGCTCTCTTGGTGACTACACCTCAAACAGCTGCATTACAAGTGACTCAAAGAGGGGCCAACATGTTTAAAAAACTAAATATACCAGTTATAGGAATTATTCAAAATATGACCTCTGTGGAGTGTCCCAAATGCCACAATAAAGTACGCCTTCATAGCAAGTCAGCTGATTTACTGCTGAAAAATCTCGGTCAGTTAATGCTTTACACTACCTTTGTAAAATATTTTTTTAAAATGATTCGAGTAACTTTCTCAATTTGCCATAAAAATTTAATTATTGTATTCCAGGAGCGCCAGTGCTAGCTGATATTCCACTAGATAATAATATCAGTGAAGGGTCCGATAATGGTATTCCTGTAGTCGTAGCTTCACAAGAAAGTTTACAGGTACGATAAATTGACCAGCTTTTAAACAACTGAGTTGTAAAGTAACCAAATAGGTTCTGCTGACACTTTCTTGAATACCATGCATCCAAGAAACCAGTGACAAAATGGCAATACCTATAAGTTACATTTGCAAACCCTGCACCTGATGTAACCAATGGCTCTCAGTAATTCAGTAATGTTTTCTCACTAGGCAAAATCTTACAAAACGGTGGCCCAGAAAATTATAAAATACTTAAATGACAAAGAAAATGACATCAATAAATTATAAGTTCTGAACATGGTCTGTGATTATTAGAGAACAAAGAACTATAGCATGTTATCATGTACATCATGTCACATTGCCTCTTTGATGACCTGCATTCTAGACAATATTTAACATGATTACAAGTCTATTTTGGAGTGTGAGCTATCACATTGATTAATTCAGCAAGGCTAGCATTGGTTCTTACAGCAAGAGGGTCAAAGTGAGTGCGACTTGCTCGGAAACCTGCTTTTTGGAGGGATAAAACTACATTTGAAGCTTTGACCATTTTTGGTCCTTTGGGACAGTGCTTGTGCAAGTTGAAATAAAAGCATGGTTCTTCTGAATTATTGCCCCCTGCATCTTCTTTCTTCTTTTTCTTACAAGGTGGTTCTTTATCTTGTATCATTGGTGTTGTCTCCTGAATGCTGGGGATTGGCTTATCTACAGTTGTTTCTCCTCCCAGTTTTGGGCACCTAGTTAATTCAGAATAATATTCAAGTACATACTTTACCATTCAATAAGAATTATATGTTTTAATCATTACCTTGACTCAGTTAGAATGGCTTCCATGGTTTCTTTTATCTTATTCATCCACGGAAATTTTCTAAGATGGTGCATCATTTCACAAATAAAATTCAAATTGAAAAGTTGTCCAGCCCAAACTGGCCCTAGGTTGACAAGCACCTTTCCTGGAGTGTTCACAGCACATTGGCAAGACAGTAAATTTTTGGGATTTTCTGTAGGAAAAAAAAATTAAGAAAAAGAAGTTTTAAGAGGACAGATGGACAGTATACGTTTGATACACTTATAAGCAACTTACTGACTGGGTAGATTGAACAAGGATAAAAGGCTCGATCCTCACACATGCTACAGTGAACGAGTGACTTGACCTTCGTCAGACAGGCATTAGCTTGAGCTGGCCCCTTTAAGATCCGCAATATGATGGTAATGGTGGATTTCACCGATAAAACGCACAAAACCTGTAGACCTTTGTTGTGTATAGCTGCAGATCTGCAAAGAAAATATTGTTAAATCAATTTCTTCAAAATTTATTTAGAAGACAATGTCACTTGGTGACAAAAATTTTTTCCACTTACCTCACCATTCCAGCAATGATGAGGCGAGCCGCCAATTCCTTAGAATAGAATGTTCTTGTTATTGTTCCACCATAGTTACGAAGAGCAATTTCTGGAGTTCTCCCATAGAGAGCCCCGTCATCCTTTGTGGAGATTGCTACCAGTCCCTGCTTAGCAACATTTCTCATTAGTGAATCCAGATAAAATGCTGCATCAGTGTGACAGTCAAGGTACCTAGAACCAAGGAACTTCATTGAAAACGTGCTCCAAAAATGAAATTCCTAGAATGGTTTAAATTTTACCTACACAAAACTGGAGGGCATTTCATGAAGTAAAACACAAGGATCTTTCTTATGAACATTTACATCCAAATTATTTTTTCCACTATTTTGTAAAATTATTTCGTGGGATGTCTCATGAACGTCATTTATGTGAACATCTACTTTTTCACATAGATATTTTTTCCACAGAAGACCTGCAACTCCAGTGGATCCCATCACATCAATACATTTAACTGGGCTAAAAACAGAATCACCACTATCGGCAAAGACGCTCAGAGCAGTTGTCACAAGGGCCCTGAAAAAAGAAGATGGTGGTGTATGAAATTAACTATACAAATTAAGAATAAGGACACTGAAACATCTTCCCACTTCATAAGTCAACATTTTTATTTTTCAATGAACAATATTTTTGTAAGTTTAGACCTAACCTGTTAATATCCATATCTTGACAATAATATCCTTCATTTCTTTTAGGAGACAAGGAATCTTTATTTACATTTAGAAACACATCAAATTCTGTCACTTCTATAAATTTAGTCGTAGTGTCCATCAAATGAGGAACATTGCATCCTGCCATATTTCCTCACTCATGTGTTGTTCACATCAGCACCGCAACACATCACAGCAGGGATTCAAGGAGGGAATTCAAACATTGCGCGCGGGTTTGTACCGTATGAAAACTTCAAGGTTCTGCAGATTTCAAAATTTCTCATAAGCTGTGTTCGTCACAGTACGTCACAGAAGGGCGGCGCGGGGGAGCGCCCAACGGCACCTCTTGTCACAGTAGTCACAGCAGCCAAACAACCCACCAACATGTCGTTTAAAGACGACTTTAACATTTTTATTGGCGCGAAATATGGCATATTCAAAGGTAAATGGACATCTGTCATCATCTCTTTTAGTTACTTTGCATCGATCTATTAAAAAATTGTGTTTGTGTCGTTTGTTTGGGTACACAAATGGGAACGGTTTGTCCATCCACGTGTGGTTCTGAGGTTAACTCTCTTTGAAATAAAAATATCCTCCGTTGTAACGGGTTGCTTTCGACGAAAGCTTTGCCATGGTTTTATTCTTTCTCTTGAAGATTAATGCGCTCATCGCAACCATTGTTACCATGTTTAGGATGTTGAAACTATTGTTTTTCAGGTGTTAAAGCAACACAGGGACAACCACTCATAACAAAAAGCATAAAGAATGTCAACTTCTTGTCAAAAGACACTGACGTGACAGCGATGTCTTGGAATGATGAAAACGAAGAATGCATCTTAATGGGCCTTTCTAATCAAGTTGTTTCTACATATGACACCAATGCCAAGTATTTCAGTTCTAGCACGAACATACAAACGGAAACGAAAGAACTTGGGAAGAGTGAAGGCAGTATATGTGGCCTCTCCAGATATAATGGGTGAGTCTGGGAGTAATTTCATAATAAGATTTAATGCCATGTTCATGTGTAATTTGTTAACTTGCATCTTTGTTGTTCCCATTTAGAGCTTTAGTGACAGCTACTGAGTCTGGGCACGTAAGTGTTTTCAGATTAGAAGACGATCAATGCATCAACATTCATGCTGGAGGCCCCGTTTCCAAAATGCGACATTCCATGTCAAATCCTTCTATTATTGGAACTGGAGGCTTAGAGAATGAACTCAAACTTTGGGATTTGAACACAGGAAAAAAAACTTTTGAGGCAAAAAATGTAAGAAAGTTTTGTCAGCAAACTTTGTTTGTTTTCTTTTTATTTAATTTATTGAAAATTAATTGTTAACTTTATGAGCTTGTATTTTTTTGTGTTATGGCAGGTTCCCCTTGACTTTTTACAACTACGTGTGAAAGTTTGGGTGACTGACCACGTCTTTATGCCATCTTCAGACAATGTGGTTGTGGGTAGCAAGTATGGTTATGTAAGTCCCCAGTGTCATTTAGTGTCCAGTCCATGGTAAACTATTTTCGATTGGTTCGGCTTCCCTTATACGGTTTGTGTTTCAGGTTCGCTTATATGACCCCAAAGCTCAGAGGAGGCCTGTGGTTAAGGTTGATATGCCAGAGAGGGCAGTAACATGCATTGCTTCTACTGGAGATGACCAGTATGTTCATTTCATGTTTAATGATATCTTAATGCATCTCTAATTTTGTATCTTAGAAATTTTCTCATCAGTTAACCCAATCTCTCTTTCCAGCACTGTACTGTGTGGTCTAGCAAAAGGTAATATAGTAGCTGTGGACTTGCGCATGGGTCGAACATCTCAAAACTACAAAGGTTTCGTTGGTGCTGTACGCGACATTGCATGCCATCCTACGGAGCCATACATAGTTAGTGTTGGCCTGGACCGCTTCTTACGTGTGCATCATAAGACCACGAAGAAAATACTTCTCAAGGTATGCTTGCCAACATGTATGGTATGCTCTGGTTTTTGAGAGACTTGCAAAAAATTTAAGAAAGCTGCATGCAAGTAGTGAATTTTGTTCATTACTGATATATTAATAATTGCGTTGAATCTAACACTTTTGTACATTTCAGGAATACATGGTTTCTCGAATGAGTTGTGTTCTTATGAGATCTAGCTTTGATTTCAATCCTCCTGTTGGAGAGGGAAGCCATAAGAAGTCTCATAAGAAGTTACTTGACAAAAAAACTAAAAAATGTGAAGCTGTGTTTAGGTCAACAGAAGTGGTAAGATGCCCTTCTTTTACCATTACAAAAGTTTTTCTTTCATTCATTGCATTTTTATATTTGTATTTTCTTGCAGATCATAGATGGACCAAGTAAAGTAAAGAATTCCAAGGGTGTCACAGAAGTTGCTAAAGAGACTAAAGAGTCTGAAACACCATCTAAAAGACAGAAGTCTTTAATTGTAAACCCATTTTCTGACAAAAAGAAACGTTCAAAGCTACTGGAAGAAAGTGCCTCTCCCAAGACCTCACAAGTGAATCCAAGTGCAAATTATAAGGAAACTAAAGCAGAAGATTCAGATGATGATATCATGATTTTAGATGAGATAGCAGCTGACACACTGCAAAGTAAAAGTGAAAGTGGTGAATCAGATGTTGATGAAGCAGAGGGTGATAGTGATGAACTTGATGAAGGAAACTGCGACAGTGATGACAATACTGAAGTAGCCCCTGAATCTGCGAGCAGGAAAAGGAGACTGTGTTAAAGCTTGTGCATATTTTTTGGCTGCATATTGATGGACATGAGCCTCCTCTGTGACTATATTTACTTGTTGATAAGCTTGTATTGTGCAACTGAAATTGTAAATGTATGCTAATATATAGTTTGTGAGTAAAGTTTTTGCTTATATTCTTAGATTATTTTTTCCTGTGCCATTGTAAAGAGTGTTGGTTTCAATGGGTGTGAGGGAACATCTTTCCCATTGGTGTCTATGTGTGGGTGTCAAACTGGAAGTAACCCCAAGGCCCCACTAGGTAGTGGAGTCAAGACACTGCTTGCAAAGTGTGAGCTCGAGTCACGATGATCTGCGTGGCGGGCACATTGTCTGTCCTTGCGCTTTAAGCTGAGGAGGAGAGGGATTGACATAAGTTTTACTACCGGTCGGTTAACATGTTAGACCGCATCGGAAGGAGACTGCCACCAACAACTTCCCTCGCCAGGTCAGGATGCCTCTGACACCACGCTTAGCAAATGCTGGCTGGCCCAACTGTGACAAAATTTATGGTGTGGGCCGCCACTTTAAGACTCCTGAGCTAAGTAAGAGTATTTGATTCAAAGCAGGTAAAGAGTGAAAGTTCAGCAATAATGGACCCCCTGCCAGCATTTGAACGATTTCAAGAAGGTTAATGGGTATCACTGTACTACAAAAACTGCACACAAGTAAAGACACTAGCATCTTTATTGCAGGAGAAGGCCCCTACTTCTTCTTAGACACTCCCACGGTTCTTCCTCGACGACCAGTCGTCTTGGTGTGCTGACCACGCACACGGAGGCTGAGAGATAAAGAACAGTCTTACACACATGTTCATTCTTTCAAAAGACTAGAGCAATCCACTTTGTGAAAAACTTACCCCCAGTAGTGACGCATTCCTCTGTGAGCCCTGATCTTCTTAAGTCTTTCCAGATCGTCTCGAAGTTTTGAGTCAAGGTTCGAGGAGGTAAGTTGGTTGTATTTGCCATCAACAATGTCCTTTTGCCTGTTCAAGAACCAATCAGGGATCTTGTATTGCCTGGGGTTTGACATAATTGTCACAATCTTCTCCACCTGCAGCAACATTTAGATTGTGAATTACTTCCATGAAGAGATGCAAGGCACTTTGTACATTCAGTGAATTCATTAGCACTGAAGACTACACACCTCCTCTTCAGTGCACTCTCCTGCCCGTTTGTTTAAGTCGACGTCAGCCTTCTTCAGGACAACATTTGCATAGCGACGTCCAACACCCTTAATGGCAGTCATGGCGAACATGACTTTAATCTTGCCATCAATATTAGTTCCCATTATACGCAGGATATGCTGGAACTTGTCAGGAATAACCAGAGACTGCAAGGAAGAAACAATAATTGTGAGAGCAGACGGAGACAATCAACTGCAAGACAGAAATAAAACAATTTCTCTAAAACGGGACCGAGATGTTTTAACTGAGCAAAACTGGATACGGCACACACCAAAAGCACAACATTACCTCGGTCCATGAGGAAAATCGGGGAGCAATAAACAAACAAGAACTTGGAAAACAGAAAAATACTGTACCACGAAACACTGGTTCAGAAACTATGGAATTTAAACTGAGATTAATAAACTTCAAGGAGTGTAGCCGTCGTTGAAACATCAACGGAGACTTAAATCCTACATTGAATGGATGTAAAACGTACCATCTTGCCGGATTCGATGGGCAACAACAATTCGACGAGACTGCAATCAAATTCTGCAAGGCGCTCCAAGGATGAGTGGGTGGTTCACTTGCTAAACTGATTATTTGAGGTAGTTACAGGACGACACGTTTTCACACACAACAGGTAACCCTAACCCTAATAACACACGAACATGAATCTGACATCTGACTGACGACTCGACTGGACTCGATATATCGAGGTCGCTGCCTTGTCGAAATTCTATGACGTGTTGGGTGAGTTGACAACAAGAACAACAAAAACCAATAACAACAACACAATTTAGTTGAACAACACAAGCAGCAAGCAGCAGGATCCAAGTAAAATTTCAAAATTTTGAGCGACAATGATTAGGAGGTTCCCTCCATCATTGTCTGCTTATTATTTAAAGGCGATCGAAGTTGAGGTGAAGCCTTTGATCGACCACGCCAGTGCTTGCAATGCAGCTTCGAGTGGATATTTTGGAACTGTCACAAGTGTGGGGGAAATGCCCCTGTGAATAAGGTTGCAATCTACGACCTGTACCTGTTGATTTATTCGGAAATGAGTCCCTTGCTCCGAAACTTGTTGTTCAAGACTCTGGTTACGGTTTTGGTATCTTACTTCATCATAGGACCTTCACTTCAGGAGGACATCAAGGCACTACCTGACTGCAATACCAAAGCTGCTGGTTTGGACAGGTTGGTGGTTCACTTCTTCTGAAATAACTGCTTTGACAGTCATAGCAGCACTGCGACATAAACTTGCGATTAGTCCTACTAAAGTTTATGACCATTCAGAACTTTTTTATTCTGGTCAAAGTTCCTCCCATTTGACATGATGCAATGTGTTTCTTGACCAAAATCGACACTTTTATTTTGGATGCTCGCTCTCTTGACTGTATTTCTGTTGAAACGCCATAATTTTTTATAAGGTCTCATGATAACTAGGCCTTATTTGATAAAGTACATATTGCAGAAGCCTCTCCGCATGAGTAACACTTTTCTAATGTTGAACTTCAATTTCAGCTTGGTGTTAGTGAGCACCATTGAAGGACATCTTTATGCCTTAGATGGAAATGGTGGTGGATCTGTTCTGTGGAGCATCGGCACTGGGCCTGGACCGATGCTTTCATCTAGTATCCATAATTTGGAGGTAATCACTTTGATTGATCAATTTTTAAATCAAATTTGTATGTTTTATTGAATGTTAATGGTGTGTTATTTCATGCTATTATTTTATTACAGTTGGCAAGAGATGGACAATTTTTACGAATGATTCCGTCTTTGAGTGGTGGCTTGTATCAATTTAATGGGGAAAATGTAGAAGTCATTCCATTCACAGCCGATGATCTCTTACAATCTTCATTCTTTTTCAAAGATGACCTTGTTTTAACAGGTAAAAACAAAATTCAGTTTTTTCATGTTTTTTTGTCAAATCTTTAATGTCATGTCTCTAATTTCTTTTTCTTTGTTTTTATTCTTAGGTGGTAAGGAATCAAGATCATATGGTATTGATGCTAAAACAGGCAGTCTCTTATATGAGTGTTCAATGCGTGGATGTGAAAATCTTGTTGGCAATGTCTCTGATGTTGAAGAAGTTTTAGTTTTAAAAAGACTTACTCACACTGTTCGGGCAGTGGAGCCACGCACTAGCTTTGAAAGGTACCAATAAGTGAACTTCTTTGCTACATTTTTGTGTGGTTTTTTTTAATTTGTCAGTTCTCTGTTTGATTAATTTGTTTCATGTCTGCAGATGGAACTTTAGTGTTGCTCGACATAATGTTAAGCTTATCCCCGACCCTGCAGCACTTTGCCATGGAAGTAAACAAGTATCACCGTTAAATTTTGATGTACGTGTCATCGTGCCTGATGGACTAGTGTGTGGCATTAGCCAAACTGATCCAAAACATGTTCTATGGCAGCACAAAGTAAGTTACACATCCATCTCTCACATAATTAAATCACTACCTAGATCTCGGTTTGACACTAATTTATTTTCCTTTTTTTGCTGTAGTTTGACTCACCAGTTGTGAGTGCTTGGGTAATGGACAGAGGGGAACTTAAAGAAGTGGATCTCTTCAGTGGACTCCAGTGGAACCATGACAGAGCTCATGGCCACGAAAATTCGGTTCCTTTATCCCCATCTCTATATGTGGGCATGCATCGGAAACAGGTAAGACCATTAGGGATGCACAGTTTGATTTTTCATTCAATCTATTTTTAATTTCTTCTTGCACCGGTTTGTAGCCCTGTGTGAGTATCACTGGACATTGCACTGCCCCACCCCAAGGATACGATATCTCAACAGAAATCATTATAATCTTCCTATTATGTTATCTTATGTTTTAGCTCTACATCCAAGAAAGTGTCCAGATGCAGAAGCACTTAGGGGACACTAAAAGTCGACAGAACCTAATTTCAGATGAGTCCAGTTACTCACGTATACCTTGGCGTCCTGTGCCTGCAATCCCGAGCAACACTCTTGGATTGTTGACTCAAGTTAATGATGGCAGTGATGATGGCGTGGTTCCTCAACTAACAGATGAATCAAATCAAGCTGTTCGCACAACAGCCATGTCTGTACTATACGCGTCCTCATATGTCAATGGTAAAACTTGGATGTACAGAAGTTTCTTCTTGAAGTCAAAATTATGTTTTTATGATATAACTAAGACTGACCTAAATACTTTGCAGGTAATGGTTTTTACTTGTACTCTTCTGAGGCTTTTAAGAAATCAAAACAGGCACAATGTGGCTTAATAGAAAGTATTGAAGGAGAGGAGAGTGACAATGAAACCTTTGAGGAACAAGTTTTACGACCTGATGTGAGGCACCCCCAACCATCGAAGCTTGATGAAGAAGCCCAGTACATTATAATCACTTCACTTTGGTATTGGTGGTGAGTTCTTACTTCTTCTTAATTTTATTCACCTCACTTCATCTTAACATTAATATTCTGAGGAAATTAAAATTATGTTCTTTTGATTTTTATTTTTTTTTTAATTTTTTTTTGTCACACTGAAGGAAAGAGGTTTTACTCATCAGTATTGGCACTGCCTTTCTTGTGAACTGTATGCTTCCCCAGGGATTTCTACAAGTCATGTGGCTACGTAGGCCTTTGGAACCTGTCACAGAGGTGAGAGCATTGCTCGATGATTCTAACACTTTTCTCAAATTAAAATTAAATCACTCATAGACAAGTTTTTGACTTTCAGGAGGGAAAATTTCTTCCCTTCACGCACCCTCCTGGCACTGAAATACCACCTCTAGAAATAGCACAGGAGGAGCGCCCTGCCACTCCGATTCTTTATAGCTCTCGTTATTTGCAAGAGTTCCAACCTGTCCAGTGCCTTGGCAAAGGTGGCTTTGGTGTTGTATTCGAAGCTCGGAAGAAGTTTGATGACTGCCACTATGCTGTAAAGCGAATATCTTTAACCAATAAGTATGAAACATTGGTGAGGTATTGGTTTGAAGAAATTTATCTTGTTCTGGTAAGCAAATTGATTTGTTCTCCTTCCCAGGGAAGAAGCAAGAGAAAGAGTATTACGTGAAGTGCGTGCTTTGGCCAAGCTGGATCATAATCATATTGTGCGTTACTTCAATTCATGGCTTGAGAGCCCTCCCCCAGGATGGCAGGAAGAGCAGGATAAAGAGTGGGCCTCTATGTAAGCAGGGATTTTCTTTGCAGCAATCTGGCAATCAGCTTTTTAACTTATAACTAACTTTGTGTTTCTTTTCATTTTACACTCAGGTTTAAGTCATCAGGATCAATGTATGATGAAGCACCAAATGGTCAGACAAACTATTCTGAGACATCAGGTGTATCTTTTCAACCCTCTCGGGAGAGGAGACTCACTATGCAACAAAATTCAAACACTGCTTTTGACCTAGGTCAACAGAATGATTCAGTTTCAAAAACATGGAATGAGCTGGATGTTATTCCTAGACAGGACATAAGTGACTCCTATATAGTCTTTGATGCATCTGGTGATGATGATGGAGATGAATCGGATGTGGAAGATGGAGAGGAGGAAGAGTATGAAGAAGAACAGGACAGAAGGTACATTTGCATCAGTCTTACTTCCTCTCCTCTGTTCTCAACATCAAATTTTTATTTTCACTTTGTTTCTGTAGGAAAGACAGTGTTATATCTGTAGGTAATTCATCAACTGGGTCAAGTGCACAGTTGTTATCAAATGAAGAAAAGGCAGCTCGGCCCAAACACCTGAGTATTAACACTAATAATAAAAGATATAATACAACAGTATCATATTTATTTATTCAAGTACGTATTGCACACCTTTCAATCACTTCTAGTGGCATTATTTCTGTTGTCTTGTACTTTTATTTGGTCCTCTTTCATTATTTATGTAACATAATAGTAATAATAATATGTCATATTATAGATGCAACTTTGTCGAAAAGATAGTCTGAAAGATTGGTTACAAAGTACACCCAAGAGGGACTACTTAAATGTTATCAATATTTTTGAACAAATTGTAATGGCGGTTGAGTATGTCCACCTCAACAATCTCATTCATAGGGATTTGAAGGTAAATTTGTCAACAGCAGTTTCAACAACCATAATTCACCCATTTTAATAATACCAGTTTACTTTTTACAGCCATCTAATATTTTCTTTTCAATGGACGGTCATATTAAAATCGGTGATTTTGGTCTGGTTACCACCATGCTGGAAGAAGGTGAGGAACAACGCACACCGCTAGACTCTTCAAGTTCGTCTGGCTCTTTTGGTGAGCGCCATACTGCTCAAGTGGGAACAGAGTTGTACATGAGTCCTGAACAGGTAAGGTGATATCATTCTTGTAGTGGGTTGGTTACTCAGCCTCTTTTCTTTTCCAATGCTGTAATGGATTAATAATTTTACAGCGGAAGGGTAAACCTTATAACTATAAGGTTGATATCTACTCATTGGGGCTCATCCTCTTTGAGCTACTTGTCCCATTTGGTACTGAAATGGAACGAGTACATGTAATGCAAAGCTTGCATAGGCAGAAATTTCCACCAGATTTCTCCAAAACTTACCAAAATGAGGTAAGGTAATTACTAAGAAGCGGTTTGCTCCTTTCTGATTACATTACATGATTCAAGATCTTATCTCATCTTTCAGTATGAACTACTAAAAATGATGTTAGACCACCGCCCAGAGAAAAGACCCACAACTTTTGGTATTCGAGCTCGTCCTCCTCTTCGAAATCGCCAGCCTGATGAGATGTTGTCAGACCTGTCAGAGGAGTGCCAATTCGAACTCCCTGCCCGGCAAAGGTCATCAACATCTGTGCACAAGTTATCTTCCTCTTCGAGCAGTAGTGTGGAATTCAATGCATTCACCAATCGACTCTCATAAATTTGTACTAGTCTCCAAATCTTTGTGATATTTCACTGTAATGGCAAAATTGTGCATTTCTAATTTTCTACAATCATGCTGTCTTATTTATTCTTTCGGCACAGATAATGTTCCTTGGTCAGAAAGAAGGTTTCTTTAAGTGGAAAAATTGATCTGTTACAAAGATTATTTATTTCTTGCTCTAGTTCCATACTTGTGTCTGAAAAATAGTTGTATTGTTCTTAACACATAGATGAATTGGAAAATATGGACTTGCTGCCATTCCATTTTGCTACTATTAGTGTACAGAATATTGTTAGCATAATTGTTATGATCTTAAAATGACCATTGCTCAGTACTGTTTCAAATTGAAACTTTAAATGTAGCCCACTAGAAAAGATCATTTGGGGATTCAGTTTCAGTGTATTTGAGTGTATCTTAATTTGTGTAACTCAGTGCAAATAATTGTGATATTTTGGGATGTTTCAGCATTCCATATAGTTGTGTACTTGATTTGTTCATTATGGGACTTAGGTAAATGTCTTGAGGTTACCCAGAATGATAGAAAATCTTACTTCTCCTTCCAAATTTTGTGCGTGTACTGTTTTAATTTAACAATCATCATGGAGTAATCTATTGTTTACTGAGTAAAGACACAATGTGTTTTAGTCCACAAGTTGAGTGTTTTTCAACCATGATGACTCCAAAGTACCAAATTAACCACTTCACCCAAGGAGTGAATGTATAATGAATTGCAGTAACTGACATTGTGATAAATTTGAGCTGTTCCGTTCTATTTTATGATCACATAAGTATGTATTTCAAAACAGTAAATAACATACATGGAAAGTAATTTTGAGATAATTAAAATCATTGGTCCTAGTCCTATCAAATTATCTGCAAACCATCCTTACACCTGAACCAAGCGCCAATATTTGTCATTCATCATTAACATAAATGGTGCAATCCGGGTTTGAGGTCACATCATTACCCACCGTGCAGTCACCACCACCCTCTAAGCGTTCAATTTTTACCCCTGTAGCTTCATTTAGAGGGTTGTTGCAAAGCAAAGAAAGCTGTGCCTCTGCCTCCTTCATGACTTCCACAGCTTCCCGGACTCCGCTCATGACGTCGGGGCTGAGTAAAACTGCCATTGACAACTGTAGATCATAACTTTCCTCTGCAAAAATTCCATACCAAGTAAATTATGAGTCGTCATCCTCAACGGTCTACGTCTTTGAATGAGTTGTGACCTGACTCTTGAACAAGGCTCACCTAGCTTTGCTGCGACTTCACTTATTAGCGAGCGGATGTTTGACAGTTCATCGTCAAGATGACGGTTTTGCTGAAGCAGAAATTCGTCCATTTTGGAATATTTTATTCCTTGAAAATGTGAAAGTTTAGAAAACGGCCGGAACGAGATCACGTCTTGTTCAGTCAGTGTCGACAAATTCGTCCTGTGGCCCGCGCAACAACGCACGAAGATGGAGGGTACGGTCATAAACGCATGTGTTCATTAAAGACCATTCCTGACCTCTTGAGCGCTATAGCTACAGATCTCTGTATAGAAAACGTAGAAAATCCTTTCAAAGACAAATGGTATCATTAATAAAGAAATACTTTGGTAACTCATTGTTACTTTCGATTGTTCCGTTTTGCACTATTTGTACAGTAACGCAAGAGAGTCGAGGATATTATCACCCGCAGCATAATCACCTTTACGTCATTATAATTATTGCACAGAAAATTATTTTATCTTGTTAAAAGGGAAACAGTCTTTACCTGGTAACTTTATTAAAGGTGAGACATGCTTGCTGTTTGTGTGACTGTATAGGAGTTTTTCGAGCTCTCGACTTTCGTCTGTCGTCTGTTGTAGGAATCGTCTGCTATCGCGTTTTGTGCTTGCTGTAAGAGGCCCAAGTGGGTCCTGCCCGTTCCTTCTGCTTTTCTGGGCCACGCTCTTTAGGTGAGTAAACTTATTTACCTAAACATTCCCGAGTGTTTGTTGTTTGAAAAGGATGACGAATATTTCTGCCCTACGATGGGCCTTGTTTCGACGCTCCCGGAGCCCGAATTATTTGTGAATATTGGTCTCTCGTGGGACCTTCTTGGACGCGAGGCCTGGTGCTTCCAGCAGGGCCCGTCCAGCCGTGTAGAAGACCTGCCTTCCCGTCAGACCAAAATAGAATGACTGGATGAAATGGCCGCAGGCCCAAGTCGTGCGTAGTTCACCGTCCAGGAAAACAGGTATCCGACGCCAAGCGATTTCTACGGCTGTGCGATGCCTGTTTGTTGCGTTTCCTCGATATTGTTTTGGTTCAGTTCCTGACTCCCGAACATTTTTCCATAGGCCTAGCTCGGCTCTAGGCAGCTGAAGAGCCCCCTGGCCCCTTCCCTGCACCATTTTCTAATGGAAATCTGAGTGTTCCAATCGCGTGGAGTAGACGGTGGTTAATTGTATTGAAAGACGCATAGAAAATGGTTGACAATGTAAATGTAATTGGTATCAATTATGAACCCAGCTATTCTCTTTGGAAAGTGCATAACAGTGTAAGCTGCATCACAAGTTCACATGATGAGAGTGAGAATAGGTTAGCTTGACTCTCCCAGCCAAACTCCCCCACCAAGTAGGATGAAAGGGTACCTCCTAGCCATATTAATGGTCTAATTGTGTCTGAAAATATGTTTAAATGTTATTTATTGTGTTTTTATTTAGTTTTTCTTCATTTTAGTTCAATTTGCAGTTTTTAATGTTTTAACTCATTTTTTTAAATTTTTTTTTTGTTTCTATTTCCATGTTTTTTTTTTGCTCTTGATGAAATCAATTCTTACAGATTCCTGTAAAAATTTATTGATGAAGCACCTTCTGTTCAGTTTCTTGTTTGTTCTGGAATTTTAATTCCTGGATGTGTTTTCTGTTGTAGTGTACATCATGGGCACAGACCAACAACAATTTTGCCTACGATGGCACAGCTATCAGAGTAATTTAATGGCCACACTGCCACAATTGTTAGATGGAGACCACTTGACAGACGTTACCTTGTCTGCTCAGGGCCGCAACATACGGGCACACAAAGTTATATTAGCAGCTTGCAGTCACTACTTCAAGGAACTTTTCAAGGTAATCTTCCATTGTTTCATGATTTCATGACTTAAATCATCCATCATTCATTTGATTGTACCTTTAGTCCTATCCTTCATTTATGCATCTATTCATACATTCATTCATTGATTTGTCTATTCTTTCACTTTGTCATTCATTTATTCATTCATCTTTTCTACCATTTGCTTGTTTTCACTAATGTTCACATTAGTTACAACTCTCCACCTTCCCCAGTGAAAAATACCTTATAACCATTTTTCAGGAACTACAACCTCTCCAACATCCTGTGATAGTTCTACCAGGCATGAATTTTGCCGATCTGGCAGCACTTGTAACATTTATGTACAGTGGTGAAGTCAATATCTACCAACACCAATTATCTGGTTTACTCACCATGGCCGATGTCTTGCATATCCGTGGTCTTTCTGAAGTTGGTTCAGAGGTGAGAACTGAAATATGTTGTCTATTTTCAGCACTTACTCTGTGTCCCTCTTGCTGTTTCTGTTATTCAATTTCATCAGGCCAAGTTGTGCAAAAAAAAAAAAAAAATGTTTGTTTTAGGCTGGAAATGCAGGGATGGACAGTTTGGCTCCACCACCCATATCCTCAAAGCGAGATCAGAAGAGTCCTGCAAAAAGAATAAAACTGTCTGCTTCTCCAACTCATATTACTAGTCCTCCTCTTGACCGAGACCAAGTAGCTGACAAGAGGTCCAAAGAGAATGCATTGGATTTTGCACTCTATGGCAAGCGCCCTTGGATTGCTTTAGATCCAAATATGTACACTAATGGCATCAACCCCCAAGATGTGGCTGAAAATCTTGCCCCTCTTGATTCAAAGATAAATGCTAGTCAGTCTCAATCCTTGACTGAGAAAATGACCAATGTTTTTAATCAGAAGATTGGATCAAAAAAGTCTCTGGAAAGATTGAGAAACTCTTTAGAAGATCAAGTGTTTTCCTCTGTGAGTCAGAAATCTGGAAGCCAAATAGGTGGCTTACATTTGGCAGCTAATGGCTTACTGCGTGTTAAGACTGAACAAGAGCTTGTGGGCTCTGCTGCATCAGGTGATGCTGCAAAAAGTGGTTCTGGGAATGGGAAACACACCATGGAAAAAGATGGTGATGATCAAAAAGGTAAATCATCTACTTATTGACCTTTTTAGTACTTTTCATTAGTTTGATGGTGATAATATAGTTGGAGCTTTATTTGTAGGATTGGAATCATCACCATCTAGGCTGTTCACTGAAAACATGGTTGTAGAAGACAAAGTGGATTTATCTTTGCCCCAAGGCCTAGATCTCTCACAGGCCATGTGGAGTAATAGCAGCAGCAGCAACAGCACCAGTAACAACAGCCCCAGCAGTAAGTCTGTGTCTTCCAATGCTGGCACTACATCAACAGGTCACACTAAGCTGTATGCCACATGCTTTGTATGTGGGAAGCAGCTGAGTAACCAGTACAATCTTCGGGTTCATATGGAAACCCATCAGAATTGTCAGTATGCATGCTCTATTTGTACTCATGTGTCTCGATCCAAAGATGCTCTTCGTAAGCATGTTGCTTACCGCCACCCAGCCCCAGTGGATGGTAGTGGTAATACTTCGGCAGCCCTTAAGCGAGAAGGAAAGAAGAAAGCAGATCAAGCTGCAGCGGCCGCAGCAGCCGCTGCCGCCTCAGCAGCTTCTACAGTTTCTGCAAATGTGTCATCGACATCAGTTGTCGCAACAACTACATCCTCTGCCACAACTATGGCCATTAGTACTACTGCTTCAAGCTCTGTTACAACGACTTCAACTAATCCAGTTACATCATCTGATAGTGCCTAGCAGCTTAGACAAAACTAATACTAAATTATGAAGTGTGGCTCCCTTCCCCTCCTCATATCGAGGTTACACTTTTTTTTACCTAGCTTGCATTAGAATGGTAAGCTAATCCCTTTTGTACCAGTTATATAGAGACCTTTGGAATTACTTACTGGAAAATCAGTAAGTAGCCCTTGAATCATGCAAACAATTTCAAAGTTGTTTTATCCCTAAAGTAACATTTTAAAGATGTCTTGAACCATGTGCAGTCTTGTGTGTACAGATTTTTGTTTTATGCTTGGATTTGATAGTTTTGACTAAGTTGTCGTGTACTTCGGCATATGTAGCCAACTGCTCAATACTCCAAGGATTCTACATCCTTGAAATGTAATGTCGTTCTATGAAATGTTCATTTCATCAAAATTTCAAAATTTGTGTTGATGAACATACCGCTTTGGGTACACATCTGATGGTCTTCAAGAAATCTCATATGACATTTCAGTTTAATTTTGTAATTGTTTTAAAATTCCTGATCTTTTCTGTCATTCTTCCATTTTGTTCTGCATTTCATAGAATGAGTTAACATTTTAGCATGTTGCTGCAAGTTGGAGGATAAGTTGAAATATTAGTATACGTATGTGTGAAGAAACAGTACAAGTAAAGTACATTTTAATTTGTCAATGTATATATGTTGGAAAAGTGTGCTATGATTTAATGAGATATATATATATTTAAAGTTTGTTGTTAAATGTTTTCGTTTCCTTCTTTTGTTGTTAACTTAGATATTATGTATTTTAACTGTTTTTTTTCATCGCTCTTGTGAGCAGTGAAAAACTGTAACATCACCAAAGTGTCCATGTTAGGCTGACCTTTAAAAATACAGCCGTACTGAACTAGTCGAAAACTCCAGTGCCTAGTTACCTTATTAAGAAATGATTGTTTTCTTTTCAGATTCATCAGTTTTGGTGTTACTTTACATTTAAAATATTGAGACTGACTTTGAAGCTTTTGAACCAAACTTATCCTATGCAAATGAACTGCGTATTCAATGTGGCTAAAAACGGCAGCTCTTGTCACTGCTCTGTTCTCTCTTCTTGTGGGGAAACTTTCCTTTCCTTTCCATAAAATGTGTCATTCTCGACTGAAAAAAAAATCTTTGCAGGGCACTCTGCGAAATTAACACTAGTCACAGTCTAAATTATTTTTTTTCCCTCCTATATCTTTTGGTAATGGGTCTCAGCATATCTTCTTGTCCTCTGAAACAAAACTTTTCCTGCCTTCCTGCTATTCTTCCAATTATCCTGTTTATTGTTGAATCGTAAATCCACCAATATTTGTTACCAATGCACGGTATATCTGTTGGTTTATTAACATATATGATTATGTAAGTAAATTCAATTTTTAATTGAGTCATGTGATGCTATTGCATCTTTTTTATGGTACAAATACTAACTAAACCCAAAGTTCAATTGATATCTGTCTCCCATTGTAGTCAGTTAAGTACATGTAGGATGTATGGTCTGTAATTTTTCAGAAAAGTGAACTTACAACATCCAGCAGTTAGAATTTTGTTCAGTGAAGCTCACAGGCTAGTGGCTGCTGAGTTTCATAATGCAGAATCCTCTCACTGCGAAGTTATGATCTACCTAAATGTTCCACTTTGGTCCTAGGATTGTGCCATGTACTACGTTAATTACCAAAGTCTGACCACTGTGCCTTTTGAAATACTTACTTGTAATGTTGATGCTGAAAAGAATTGAAACTGAAAAAGCTTATCAGGTAATTGTTTTCAAGTATCTACCACTTAATTTGTGATATATCAATATTAATCAGTTCCTATAAGATTTTGGTCTCCTTTTTTTTTTTCTTTTTTTTTTTTTCTTTTCTTCTTTGGTGAATTTTACTTGAAAAGTAAGAATTTCATGCTAAGAGCTCAATTGTTTATCACAAAATGTTTATCAACTTTACCAAATGTGCCTTTTTCATGTTTATCTTCGAATTCTATGAATGTTATGATTGTCAGATTCAAAGTTCTACCAATATATTTAATATTTGACATTTAAACTGATCTGTGCCATTAAAGCAAGGACCTTTGACATTGGCAATTTGTCCTTTAGAAGTTGACTATGTTTCTGTTGTTATTTTTGTAGCAAAACTGCATGAAGGGTTACTCTAGATTACTTCTCATATTTTTACTGTGCTTTGAGCCAAAAATTTGTCAACACATTCAGTAAAAATATCAAGGTTTTGATTATTGTAGAACAATCAAAACTATCATGGGCATCTTTAAAAATTTGTGATTTTTCACTATGTGTATTGTCAATATCCTATTTTCTTATGGTGTTATGTAGTTAACATGGACCAACGAATTTGATGTTAAGTTTTGTTTTCCTCTTGCACTTTGTTAGCTACTTTATATTTCTTTGTGAATAAGTTTCAAATTGAGGTTGAAAAAAGTAATACTGTAGTAAAGAGGATACTATTTCTAACCAAAAAACACCCTGTTACCATTTCTAAATTGTTTATGACTGTTTTGTCTTATATATTTCAGAGAATACTTTATTTTCACTTTTATCAAACCTCAGTTACTTCTCTTCTCTTTCTGTTTATTTTCTTCCTTTTAAGTTTTGTTTGGATGTAAATCTGCTTTTCAGAGGGTTGTCTTAACGAAAATTAAGTCTAAAAGAAAAGAACAACTTTGTTGGTACCTTTTCAATTTTTTTTTTATTTTTTTTCCACATTGTACTTACTGGAAAGTTCCAAATTTACTTAAACTGATGATCTGGACAGCTCTCCAGTATACTTTCTGTGTACTGCCAAAGTTGAGATGTTTATGTGGATCTTGGTGTGATTTTGACCTTAAGCCATCAAATCAACTGAGCATTGATACAGTTGGGTCAAGTCTAATCACTTGTCCAGTCTGGCATTATTCCTGGCTCTTAATGGAAACTTGTCTGATAGGATTCTGGTGAAAGTAATTGTGTGCTGCATTGACAGGATTTCTTGAGCCTCCAGGTAAGCTGGTGTGGTGGGCCACCCTATTGCTTCAAAGTCTATCCTGTGTATAATTTGTCACATGTCTTCATTGTTACTTGTTAAGTATGCTTTTACTTCTATGATTTTGTTGTATATTTTATGGGGTTTGGGCTTTATCTGTCTTAAAGGTTTTGCTGTAGAATTGCCATTTTCAGGTATGTGTGTGAAAATTTGTGTTTTGTTCCATCCAAAGATATGGTGAATGGGTGCTCTGATGAGATGGAGGGTTGCTCAGTTAGAATGAGGAGTCCACATGAAAAGCCAAAATATTATCTTTTTCTCAGTTCTTCTCTCTAAACTTTTTTTTTCTTTTCAAATTTCAGTTTGCATTCCAATTATTTTTTTTTGCACAGATGTGCGACAATTTAAGAACATTACACAACTCAATAAAAATGATTCTGTTTGATAATTTTTAATTAACTTTTCACCTTGTCTAATGGTTAGACGTCCTCGAGAACCATGGCTTTTATGTTCCATTTTGCCAACTGCAACTGAGAATTGGGGTGCAATAATTATTTGGGTTTACTAGTCCATGTCATCTTCCGCTAAATCTTTCCTATTGTCTTGGTGCATGTTTCGAACACTTCAATTTATTTCTTTTGTAGCTATGTGTGGGTGCGAATTGTGTGTCCATTGGTGATATGTAAAAGTTGTTTTAGTTAGTCTGTATGCATGTGTTCAAGGCATAACACGGCCACAGTGGTCACAGCACCTAGTTTACCCCAACCTTGTGCAGAAGTGGTATCTTACTTCGAAAGAAAGAAGTCTTGCTTTCATGTATATTCGTGTGTGCAAATAGTTTTAATGTAACTGGTTTGTGTGCATTAATTTAACATGACCTGGCAATCTAACCGTCTCAAAGAAGTGCACGTGCTAGTGATTAAATTTTTTTCTTCTGTAGTGCATTGTGTTAAGTACTTTGTGTTTGGTACTATTGTATGCAATATATTCATTCTGATATGCTTGGTTGCGTAAGCTTAAGTCAACATTAGCTGATCTCTTAGTCTTGTTACATTTCCCTTCACTTCTGAGAACTCATGGAGGAATAGTTACTGTTTTCTTCTTAGTGTGGGTCTTTCAGTTTTGGTGAAGAACTTAAGCATCCTTTTTTAGCTTTTGAAGTACATTAAGCATGTGCAAGTTCGGAAGAACACAACGGCATCTTCATAATGTTATTAAAGTATACATATATGTATGTATATGTATGCATGTATGTATACATATCATAGTTTGTTTTTAGACGTGGACACATGCTCTATAGCAGTGTTTTGTACATTTGAGGACCCAAGCTTGGGTTTTTGTGTTGAGAAGGTACTTAATCATATCAATTTTGAATGATTTGTGCAGTGTTACCAAATAGACAGCTCCACATGCCGATGTCAGTTCAATGGCATTCAATT
This sequence comes from Stenchaetothrips biformis, assembly GCA_030522485.1. Lineage (NCBI taxonomy): Eukaryota > Metazoa > Arthropoda > Insecta > Thysanoptera > Thripidae > Stenchaetothrips > Stenchaetothrips biformis. The sequence goes on from CM060087.1 coordinate 18,073,781, forward strand.
TTATTTATTGCTATATTTATTGTGTCACTTCAATGGAGAAACTAGCTTGACTGCTCCGGCTGTGGTATTCAGGCTAGCCAAAGCCAGTTCCTTTTCTACTATTTGGTTCATTGTGCAGTTCATTCATGATGGTTTCCTGCATTGTAATTTTTGTTATTATTTATTTAGGTTTGTGTTTGGTTGGTTTGAACTTTTTTAAGTAATAGAGATGTCACAATGACACCGACTAGCGGCCAAAGCTTAGTGAGGAGACTAGTGTGTTAGCTGTGATTATGTTATTGTAATCCATTCTGACCTTCCTCTCTCCCTTTTTTTTTTCTTCTTTTTTTAATGTTAGTTTAGTTATAAAGAGCAGTAGGTTCGGTTCTTTTATCAAAGCAGTTCCTCATTTACCTTCTTTCTTTTTGTTTGGTTGAAACCTCAGCAATTTGCAGTGAGTGATACACAACCCTCTCTGGAATGCATAATATCAACCAAATTTGGCTGCAGTTGCAAGTTTGACATTTTTTGTCTGCTGGTCTCCCTTCTTGACTCCACTAATTTTTTTATTTTTTGAATCTGTTACTATTGTGAGTGTTACCATAATAATGACGAAGATTAGATGCTAAAAAATGTGGTTTTCTTACTTCTCTCATGGCCTTGCATTCAGGTGCATGTGTTAATGATAAGTGATACTACGACAGCTGTTTTATGAAAGAAACAAAATTATTCTAGAATTTTTCATATTAAATCTGAAATTTCACATGGCTACCAGCTCTATAACAACTTAAATGCGGTGCTAATTTTGTCTTTTTGGCCTTCATTTTGTAATGCTTTGAAATGTAACCTTCCTTTGGTCATGAGGCCGGAACTTCTAGTATCATGCTTGGGAAGAGAATATAATGAATGTGGTACTTATGTATTGCTTCTTTTCGAATTGAGCAAAGACTTCATCAGATATGTACTTAGTTTACCTTTTTATCACATTGTTAAATAAGTAGTAAAAATTTCTATTATGATTTGTTTCTGTTTTAGTGTTAAAGAAATTTGAGAAAATTTAAATCCAATGTTGATTTTGTCTTCATTGTGCTATTTTTGAGATGTCCTGTTTGTTTTGGATTGAGTGTCTTATCTTCCAGATGGGATGAAAATTTTTTAATTGTACTGTCATTTTATGCTAGTAGTAATTGTGATTTAATATGCAAGGTCAGTTATGGACAATACTTGTTATGGCATTGTCAAACACTTTTCATATATGCCTTTCAACGGTCTTGTTGAAGACTGAGTGAGTTGCCTGAAGCTCATTTCTGATGGTTCTCGTCTGATTTATGATTGAGCTGTGTTTCATTTACTGAAAGTGTTTTTCTTAAGACCTTAACACAGCTAAGGGGGAACAAATTTGTACCAATAGGATCCTAATGAAAAAGCTTCTTATTGTATCGGGTGAAATTCAGCTAATGTGCCAAAATATCATGTCATGTGATGTAACTTAACATGTGTTATTTAGTCTTTGTAAGGTGCTTGAGTGCATCTAAAATCCTAAATCCCAAAGTAATGTATGCCAAAAATAATACCAAACTTTGTCCACTTTGATTGTTTTTTTAAAGTGCTGATTATCTGGAAACCATTTTTCTTTTCTTTCTTCATGGGAAAAAAAAAGGTGATTGACTGGCCTTCAGTCATTGTAAAGGACACAAATATCACCACGGTGCAGATCCCATTCACTAATTGATTACTACAGAGTTTTGATCATGAAACTTATGACTGGGAGTGAAATTAAGTGCCTTAAATTTGACCTCACTTCAGAATTTTAGATGACATTTTCTTTTCTTCATAGGGCTTGTGCAGGGTCTTGAAAACAGAGTACTTTACTTTATAATATTCTGTTATTGCTATGATTGAATGAAACTTTCATCTGTGGGGTTCATTATGGTCTGCAAAGAAGGGCTTCCTCAAAGGGTTTTGCCAACCCCAAAAGAAGTCAAACTCATTAGGAGTTTATGCGTCATCCAGTTAAATCTAGTTCCCTCAGATCAGAGAAGGAACCTCTACCTGAGATATCCCTCACAATTCCTGACAGGCCTCATAGGGAAACTGTTTCAACATGCAGGTAATATAATGTTTTGTTTTCCTCATTAAAGAGCAACTGTAATCGACCTGCTGATCACCACCCATTAGTAAGCTCGGTATAAAACCCTTGTGATTTTTTTTTCTTGTTTGTTTGGATTGCTTTAATGGTTAAAACTGTTTGGAAGTGTCTGTTAATAAACAAATGAAATAATTTGGGTCTTCTAATTCCTGTTAAGTGTCCTCCCTTCATCCAAAAACTAGTAACAGAATACATGTGAAACTGGTATTAATTCACTTGATGAAGCACTTAATGAGTGATTCAAGAAACCATAATATTAACTTTCCTGATACTTTATTGAATAGTGCAATCACAATAAGGAATCACAATAAGGATTCAATGAAAAAGAAAGTAAACAACTATACCCAAGTTGTGCACAACACAACAAATTAATAAGCAGAATAAGTTTATAAAAGTTAAATCCACATAGGACTAACTTATTCATTAACACTGGCAACCGTTAAATTAGAATCCCTTGTATCCCCAGTAAGCTTTAGTTAAATTGCCACTGAAAGTTTCGGAAATTTGTCCAATGGCTTTTAGCAGCTTGGCATCCGGGTTTAATATTTCTGTGAGTGATGTTTGAATGCACCTTAAGACTGTCGAAAAATCTTTGAGAAGAGTAAAATCGTGACCAGAACGTAGACCATTTTCATAGCGAATGGCATCTGCGTTGCCATACTTGTAGAAATCCAAGGCATAGGAATTGCATGGAAAATTTAACTCCAGTGTAGGCACTATCTTCACATTTACCTGGAAGAAATGATTTAAAGTACCATGAATGCAAAATTATCCTTATTTAACTTTGAGTTAGTGAAGGTAGGAGTAGAAATGCATACATCATCTCGGATGTGCAGTAGTTCACCAGATAAAGGAAATAAGTGATCATCTGTGTTTCCAGACAAGCCAGCAAATGTAGAGCACACATTACTAGAACTGGATAGGCGTCCCAACGCTGGTTGCAATTTGCCTTCTTCTGAAACAGTTTGAACAAATAAATGTACAAGAGAAAGAAAGTGCATCAGGCAAAAAAAAATCAGCAACACCTACCAAGGATTTCTGAGGGCAACACCTTCTCAGGCTGCACATTCAGCTGAGAAAGAGGCAAATAGGTTTCATCACCAAACTTTTCCTTCAAGTCTGATGCGACACACAAGAAGTAATGGCTGAACGTACTTAACACCTCTTTGTTGTATTGCTCTAAGACCTGAATTAAGTTGCATTTAGGTATGAGAATTCAGCTTGGTGTAGCACCGCATATGTTCAGTTGTGTTTTTACTCTTACCAGAACAACCTTCTCAGGCAAAGGGGGCAGGACAACGAGCGAGCTGATTTTCACCCTACGGTGCAACAGATGCTGACTGAGAGGAAGACGGCCGAAGAGGAAATTCAAAACTGTCACTAGTTCAAGCAGTGAATCTTCCCTCACAGTTCCATCTTTATCACACTTGCAAATTTCCTCCAAAATCCCCGAATTAAGAAGGAAATAAAAGGCAAAGTTACCAGGTTCATGGTAATGCAGATGTGTCATAAATGTAGCATTAACATGGGGTTTGCCACCTCTTCCCACCAGATTCTGAAATTCAAATAAGCACCCATAAGACAAAGTGTACAAAATTAAGAGTATCAGCATTGCATTAAAGCCATAAAGGCTTTCACCTGACGAATGAGGAATTGGACAACAAAGGAGAAGTAGTACTTCATTTTATCTTGAAGATGTGGTTGGAATTCATACAGTAAGCTTCCTTCTAACAAAGTATATGCTCTGGAAAATTATGTTGAAATAGCCAGTTAATGGGAAGATGACACAATAATTTTTTTTAAATTAAATAGAGAAATTTAACAAGTAACAAACCTTGTCAGAGCCTCATTGGTGGCTTCCTGAGGACTCTTGCTATCAATGGAAGCATCGGCAACGAGCAGAAGCAAGCGAAGTATCAAAGAGGCACTCAATGGGAAATTTCCAACCATTTGAGGCAAATTGCCTGTCATGAGAGCTTTCAGTTTACGCTTATGCACTCCATAAAAAATAACATTCCCTTCTTTATCAAAGCCTCTTCTTCCAGCACGACCAGACATCTGGTTGAACTCTAGGACATTCAAGTAGGGGCTGTCTCCAGCGACAACTACAGTTTTACAGGGCATGTGAATTCCCATAGCCAATGTACCAGTTGCAGAGACAAAATTAAGAACCTTCAAACGGAAGAGCATTTCAACAGCACTTCTTTCACGAGCATTCATACCCTCATGATGTCTTGCCAAGCCTCTCCGGAGCAAACTTGGAAAGGAATCTTGGGCTTTGTACCCCATTCTAATAAGCCTGTGTTCTATGAACTCAATAACTTTCTCATCAGTAAACCCTTCTCCTCTAAGTGAACCAGAGCTTTTAAGAATAGAAGGTCCTCTCATGATGCCAATTTTCCGTTTGTAACGCTTACCCTTGAATCTTCTATTGGTTTTGACACCAGTTTTCTTACCACTTTCTGTTTCAGATTCACTCTCTATATCTGTTTCTTCATCTTCAGTGAAATCATCAATGTTTCTCAAATACCTTAAGAGTCTCATTGGCAAGGCTTCAACCAAGCTCCTGTTGTAGGAGAACACTAGAGCTGGCATCAAACTCCTATCCTTCACTGAGTTTAGAACATCAGAAACATTGTTTAAAACAAACCTGTCAGATGTGTCTATGATAGAGTAATCCACAGTACGTAATTTTTCCAATACTTTGATCAGGTTGTTTTCACTCTCGTTATTGAGGATATTTCTCAGAAGTTCACTGAATTTTTGCACTGATTGCATAGATAAATAGCCAGAAGGGCAAAGCTCATGGAAATATTTTTGTAAACATAGGTTCTTTACTTCCTCTGACCCAAGTTCCTTTTTCATTACTATGAAAAGCTCTAAGGCTTCATCTGGAGACATTGATATATGTTTAGGAATTCCTTTAAATTCACTTGATGTTCCAGGACTCAAAAAGGAGTAAGGGTGCACATGTTGAACAGAACCATCATCCATCATCACACTCTTAATGAGATGGTTATGCCGCTCTGAATGCACAACAAGGCTCACTTTGTAGGAATCAAAACGTCTGTCTTTAAGGCCAAATTTCTCTGCTTGTAAACGCTTAAAGTCTTCCAACTTTTGGAGCCACCCACAAAATTCTTCTGGTTTGTGTATGGTAGCCGAAAGAGCAAGGAAAGGACTTCGGTTAAGAAGTATAGAATTTTCCCAACACAAGCCACCACTTTGAGCAACCAAACAATGAACTTCATCAAAAATCACATACTTGATCCTTTTAACCCAACTTTGCAATTTGGGTGACAGAAGCAAAAGCTCCATGCATTCTGGAACAGTTGTTAAAATTTGACAGTTCATTACATTATGTTTGAACTCTTTAGTACAAAGTCCGAGAAGGGTCTTTCCAGGAGGTAAATTCTTTTTGAAGCGAGCATAAATTGTGGCATAAACTTGATTCACAAGAGCTTTAGTGGGACATACATACACCACAACTCCATCATCACTACCTCTGATAACCTGCTCCATACAATAATAACTAGCATAAGTCTTCCCTGAGGATGTTGGTGCTACAACAACAGCAGACTGATTTTTGTCAATGATGTTGAAAAGATCAACTTGCCAGGGATCTGGAATGAATCCATCAGCTCTTGGGTCAGGCTTTCCGCCTGTTTCTCTGTTGAGATCAGCTCCCAGTTGGGTGAGTTGGAACTCAACATAATCCATCCCCACTGCCAAATCTCCTTTCACACTTCTGGTTGGTTCAGGAAGGCCCCTTATGGCACACAGATCTTTGAAACCTAACTCATGAAGCCAAGTAGACAATGATGTTTTCTGCTTTGATCCAAGAGGCAGCTTACCCTCTTCCACAATCTTGAAAATTTCCCTGATAACCAAGAAGAGTTCTTTGGCGCCTGTGTAATCTTTAGAGGTCAGCTTTGAGTAGCATGCGTCACTCCACAATCCCAAACAGGCCTTTGCTTTCAAAAATAAAATTTCAAGAACAATTTCACTAAACTCACTTGCTCGATGAAGTTCCATATCACATTTCTCAATAGCAGAATGAAAATCTCCCTTAAGCACCAAACTGGAAAAATTAGAAGTAAAGCTTTTCAGCCTTTCTTTAATCTGCTTCAACTTATCTTCTTGGATTCTCTTAATGTTATCTTCTATGATCTTCTCTTTCTTACTCAATTTACCTTTTGCTTGAGATTTAGGTTTGTCAAGTTGCTTCTTTTGGCTTTCAATTGGCTTATTACTATTGCTAACAATGGCCTTGACAGACGATCGTCCTTCAAGATTCAGTCCATAAATTGTGTAAAACCGAGCTAATGTGTTTCTTCCACTCTGGGCATAGCGCTTGTTTACCTCTTTTTCTCTTTCCTTGGCATCCTGATCAGGTATGAGCTCATATTCATCTGGCAGCGGTTTTTGGCTGAATGATAGCTTGCTTTCATCTGAAAAGTCTTCATTAAAATCTGAACCTTTGACAGAACATGCTGAGTAGACTTCTTTCTCTGATGTTAATTTTCCACAGAACAGTTCTGAAAGCTTGCACGTGGTTGGAATAATTTTGCTTTTAAACTTATCAGTTGCCATTGATGAAACTTTCTCTAAGGCATGACCAGCACAGGGCCCTTCACAAATGTGTTCAATAGGGTATGGAGGCAGTTTCACTTTATCAAGTTTTTTGTTGACATGTTCCACTAACTCCTCATATCGACTTGCAATTATATTCCCTAAGTCTCCACAAACAATCACACCAGCTTCAGCAACACAATTAAAAACGGATTGAATAAATCTTCCATGCCACAAATCTGCAGCCATCCTGAAGTCAATAAAGGAACTGTCAGGAGAAACACCATTCAGAACAATCGCTAATTCAGATTGAAACTCCTTTAAAAGTTGGACAACTGGTAAAGGCAACGTTGAAGTATTCTTGATACACCTCATTTTCAGAGGAATGAATTCCAAAATTGCTGCAGATAGTATCACAGTTTTGACTACAGTCATGACATCTTTTGAGGAGTTCTTTTTCAAAACAGCCGCCCCAGTTAAAATAAAAGTAGAACTTCGAATGCTGGATTCAGGGAATTCATCATACTTCGAAGTTTTCTCCACTGTTGGCATTTTCTCTTCCATAGAGCTGATTTCCCTCAAAACATCCTCTTTCATGTTTTGAAAATTGTTGATGTGAACATGGACAGTTGCCATCAGACTGACAGTAGTGGAATGAACAGAACCCATGTCAACAACATCCAAACATAAAAACTCACAATAAAGGGATTGTGAGCTTAAGATGAACTGCATCCAGTTTGTTGAAGTCTTATCCGGTCCAAGAGTTGCAGGAAGTAGGTCAGGCAAATGTTGGGCCATTAAAATGAAACTTGGTTTCAGGTCATCAATTAAATTGAAAAAATCCTCCGCCCACAAAGACCGCATGTTCAGCACACTAATTTGTTTTTGATTATGCAAGAAGTGCAATTTTAATGCAGCCCTGGCAATATTCCAATCAGGAAACGGCTTCCAACAATGATCCCACACCTGGAAAAATAACATAAAACATGATGAAAATTTTCCATTAAACTGTGCATAACATGAAACCCAATCCCCACAGCAAAAAGTAATGCTATAGAGGGAAACAATAAACCAGCTTACCTCAAAAAATACAATGACACAGTTTAAATTTCTTGATAAGAAACTCATAAGAAACTTTTCAACCAGATATACCAAGTGCAATGTTTGTCCTCCATTTTCCATTGAATATCCTTTCGAATCAAGGGCCAACATAAGCAAACTGTCTCCATCAATTATGAATTTCCGTCCATCTATAACCTGGGGTAAGATATCTTGATATCTAGCATTGGACAGTGAATTGACCCGTTTAAGTCTTGAGATTACTTGCATCAATTTTCCATCTGAAGGTTTACTAAGCACATCACAAACCTAAAACAGATTTTAAGAATTACTATCAGTACCAAATATCATACAAGAACAAGCATAGATGAAGTAGATTGTCATAGCAAAGAGAAAGCTACAGCCTTTCCATGAACACATACCTCTTCTAATTCATCCTCCAATTCTCTCTCAAACTTTTCATCTGCTTCTTCAATAATCCCTAGAAAAGAAGTTTAAAAACATTGTATCTTGTACGTAACAGTAAAAATTATTGCATTCCTTACTACACTACTACAATATTACCTCCGGCTGGATTGAGCAGTCCTCTGTTTGCCACCACTTCATCATCTTCACTTTCACTAGCCTCATCTAGTTCAGCATCAGCATCTTCTTTCTATCAATAAATGAAGAAAATAATCCAATGAACAGTTAAATTTAATGGCTTAACATTTCTACTGACATTTTTTCTTACCTCGACATCAGCCGATGGCTCAGAAGATGACCTAGCTGGTTTTGGGGGCATAGTTTCCTGCAAAAATGAAGAAACAACTAGTTTAAAGATAATTTATGACATTAGGAGGACTCTCAGTAAGGTCTAGAGTGGACATAATGAATTAATACAACAATTTCCATTTAACCTACAAAAAATTAATAATGAAAGCAAATGAAACTGACGTGTCAAATACAAATAGAACTACACGAACAGCATCACAAGAAAGCTGGCTTTCACATAGACGGTTACGATTCGGATCACGAAAACAAAGCTTCAAAACAATCAAGATAGGTCGAGTCGAGGTGGCAGGGACTAACAATTGAGGCCAATTAGAGCAGCATGAGACTTTTGTACAAATTAAGAGAAGCAGTTAAGGCTAAACGTCATCAGAATAAATAGGGATTACACGGGAAGATCAAATCTTGTTTGTGAAATGCCTGGGCCCAGCTTTCTGTTTGATTCCACGGGGGATACCCTTGTCGCAGCCCTCGCGAGACACGTAGCAATAGACAGATCCAACAGATACGTGTTAACATTAAACATTACATTAACAATACGACACAGAAACAGGGCGCACTTAAGGGTGCAGCTCGAGTGCAAAGGGAACGAAAAAGAAGCAATACGCAGCGGGCTTAACTTACCAATTCAGCACGACAGTGGGAAGATACGAAGTCAAGTCACTCGTCACGAACCGCATCGGGATTCGGGGTGACTGCCGCTCGCCTCGCCGCCGACTACTGCTGCTGCTGCTGCTGCTGCCGCCTGCGTCGGTGGCCGGCGCGGCGCCGGCCGAGCCGAAAGCCGAAGCCGGCCGATGCCAGCCGAAGCCCCAGTGCTTGTGTGGCGAGGAAGTTGTATTGGTGTTCGTGTGTGTGTTGGGTTTTGGGACTTGGGGGCGGGGAAGAGACGAATTGTTTCCACAGTGAAAATTCCGCCACAGCTGCGGACTGGACTCCTGGGTCGGTAAAGAGGGGCTGACACCAGGAGGGTTACAACAAACAGCCTTGGGCCTTCGACCCCTATGCTTCAAAATTGGGTTGAAGAGGGAAAACCAGGAAATCATGCTTGATCATTGTAAATTTGAGATCTTTAAGAAAAGAGACTCAAAGACGTACAATCTAACCCTTATATTTACTGTAGCTGAACAAAATATCTATATCTTACAATCACATTGAAGACATTTTGACGACGTTTGCATTTAATAATAATATTTCAAAGAAGATCCACAACAACAAAAATTGCAGCACACATAAAATGCAAATTTATTCTCCATTTCTTTATTCTTCTTTTACAGATTTTAAAGAATGTTGTTGCTCTTTGAATAATTCAATCAGACGGTCTGTGGCTGACTGAGGTATGAAAATAGGTTTAGAAAGCTCTTCCTGGAAAACAAATAACAGATTGTTCCATTACAAATTGCAAAAGAATAAGTAAAATATAAAACTGCAGAGATTCTGGGAGTGGAATGAAACTTACATGAGGGAATGAAGCTGTGTTGAGTTCAGGATTGCGGTGTGAGAATGGTGTCCATGGTCCCTGAATTGAAGGGGTATCTGTGTGCATCATCTTGCGAAAGCGAAATTCCGCACCATCATTTTGAGTTGTGCAAAGGTGTAACCATTTGCGTATCTCCTCTCGGGTCATTTTATATGTTGACATCCAAAATTCTTCTCCATTGCCTTATCCAAAATTTAAAAAAATTTAAAACGGTCAAAGTAACATGATGGAAAAATGTCTTACTACTTACAGTACTCAGCTTTGATTACTGCGCTTCTATTTCTCCTTGGCTTTACGTAGACTACAACACTTGGGTGTTTGGATGCGAAGTCAACAAGATCATGCTCCAGGAAGTCCCTGCAATTACAAAGAGTTAGCACTACGCGTAGCAAAGTATGTTAGAATGTCACCACTTGGTAATATAATATTTCTTAGATCCATCATAATAATAGAAAAATAGCAGAAACTGTGTCGCACACTAACCTCATACCCATGCTGCTACCTCGTTCTTTACAAAACTTTAGAGTTATTCTTTTTAACTGACAAATATATCGTCCTATTCCATTGCCTAACGTCGCCCTTGGAAATCCAGAGGGTAAAAACAAATGATTATTTGACATGTTTAAAGTTGGCTTAGAACTCTATTCCAGGAAATAACAACAGTGGAGCCGAGAGCAGACTACTTCTTATCCGCAGGAACATTAGCATCTGAATAAATTGCTGTGAATAGTCGCCTTCCCTTGTTGCTGTTGTTTGTCAGCGTTGTTGTTGTCGATTCCCGGAGCTTGAGCTTGATTGCAACGGCCGGGAGTATCTGAGAAAGTAAGTGTAAATGGAATACTTTTGCCTCGTAAATCAATCCTAGCTCGCGTCAGATTGCTAGCTACTTTTGGTTCATGAGTGTATACGATACCTCTAAGAAATCTCCTCCAACCTCTTCCAACCTCCAAGGCCATGATTTTGACAGGAAATTGTGCCTCAATGTGGTTATTGCATCCTTGTGAAGTCTATTAACTGTTACCTGTTATTGGATTGTATCTGACTTGGATCTTTAATTTTTATTGGAGTGTCCAGTGCTTAACCATTCTCTTAACCATCTTGCCTTGATCGTGTGTCTATCAAAAGTCTGAGAGGATGGTTAGCGGTGGCGGTGCTAGGCTTACTTCAATTTAATTTTACAAGAAACTATTTTGTGTTATAGTGTGTGAATTTATTCAAAGTTGTTATACCTATGTTTTCTTGTCTCATTCCATACATGTATTAATAGTTCCCATGCGTTCTTTCGCAGGTCATCTGAACTCCTGCTTTGACAGGTTCGAATGATGGCTTTCCTCAACAATTTATTTGGCCCTCTCCTGGGATCCTCTGTAATGGCTTTCATGTCTAAATTAAATATTGATGAAAGCAATCTCCTGCGGTCAATTGCCATTGCCATGACTGTGGTGAGCCTATGCGAATCTTACCTTGCTCTTCGACAGGTCAGTACTTTTCTCTCCTATAAAAATGAGTATTTGTTTTGACCAATGAATTGTTTTTAACAAATCACTAATACTTTGCAGAGGAAAGTTCTGGCTCAGGAAGGAGAAGTTCCACCAGAACTAAAAAATGATATGGACAAAGAAAAATTTGAAAAGAGTAGGCAGTATGCCCTTGATAAAAATATGTTCGGTCTTGTACAAGCTCAGTTTGATCTCATTATTAGTATTGTAAGTTTCTTCAAGTTTGTTTTTTTTGTTTTCTACAACACAAATAATTGTTTTTATTTAACTAGCATTCTTTCCTCAGTCAACGCTCATGTTAAAAATGCATGTCCTGCTCTGGATATCCTCTGAAGTCATCTTACAAAAGATAGGTCTTCCCATTGATAAGTATGAAATCAATCAGACGTACGTATTTACTGTTTTGAGCAGCATTGTTGAGGTGGTTCTGAGCACTCCTTTCAAGCTGTACTCAACATTTGTGATTGAGGAGAAACATGGGTTCAACAATCAGGTTTGTACCATCCTAATCCCTCAATAATGATCATAATGACCATGCAACGCCTTTCTCACCCTTATATAAACTTAATTTTTTTTCCAGACTTTGGGATTTTTTGTTAAAGACGAAATAAAAAAATTCCTTCTTTCTCAAGTTATAACTTTTCCTATACTCAGTGGCATTATTTTTATAATTAAAGCTGGTGGTCCTTATTTTGCCTTTTATGCATGGGGATTCACTACAGTTGTTATATTAGTGATGATGACCATCTATCCGGTTTACATTGCTCCTTTGTTTGATAAATACACGGCTCTCCCAGAGGGAGAACTCAGGACCCAAATAGAGGCCCTGGCTAAAAAGCTTGACTATCCGCTCACTAAATTGTTTGTTGTTGAAGGTAAGGATTCTTTTTGTTTTTTTGTACATTTCAGACAACATTTCTGTTCTAAACCTGTAATTTTTTTCAAAAAATTCTCAAGGTTCCAAGCGTTCTGCGCACAGCAATGCTTACCTCTATGGATTCTTCAAAAACAAGAGAATCGTCCTCTTTGACACATTGATCAAGGGATATAAGTCTGCTGATGTCACAGAAGGTGACAAGAAAAATGAAGATGAGAAAGAGAAAGATATCACAGCAGAGGAGAAGAAGAAACTTGAGGATAAACAGAATGCTAAAAAAGATCGTGGATGCACCACTGAGGAAATTGTTGCTGTATTGGGGCATGAACTTGGTCATTGGAAATACAGCCACATGGTCAAGATGTTGATTATTGCAGAGGTTACTACTGCTTACCTAGCTTTGTCAGTCGAACTTTCTAGTTTCATTATATTAATGATGTGTTCTCTTTCTAGGTGAAAATTCTTCTTTTCTTCATCCTGTTTTCAAAAGTATTGAATTCCAAGAGTCTTTATCGAGCATTTGGTTTTGCCAAAAGTCAACCCGCTGTTATTGGTCTCACTGTTATTCTTGGAAATATTCTCACACCATGCAAAGTGGTAAGATCTGGTCTTATATCAGCTTTAGCTGCCCTGATAATCTGATGGCCTTCATTTATTTTATGATTTGTCTCTTCCAATCAGGTAATTAATTTAGTCATGGGATGCCTCTCTCGTCACTTTGAGTACCAAGCTGATTATTTTGCAACAACCTTAGGATATTCTAAAGAACTTGGTGCATCTCTTATCAAGCTGCACATTGACAACCTGTCATTCCCATTCAATGACAGATGGTACTCACTCTACCACTTCTCCCACCCTACATTAATTGAGAGGCTGAGAACCATTGCAAAATATAAATATACGAAAACTGATTAATATTTTTAGCTATTATTGAACTTGGAATGTTCTACATAGTAATTAACATTTACTAATCATGAAATTGTTGTTACTACTTCTCTTAATTTAAAAATTAAATTTTGTAAATAAAACAAAAAATTTCCAAATGTTTTGAATTTATTGTCACACTGGCAGCAAAGCCCTGAGTAGGGCTGTAGCCACCTAAAGGCAAAGCAGAGGAAAATCTCCAAGCAACAATATTCCCACCTGCAAACCTCCAAAACATTTTGATTTATTAGAACCAACACTATAACTAAACTACTATGCATGGGAAGTAGTTGTATCAAAGGATACACACGAAATTAAAAGTTGACATTTCATAAATTCCAGTTGTCTGCTTCAGTATATTTAAAAAAATTGGGACTGACATTGTAGATGATAAATGATTGATTGAGTTCTTAAATTCATATTATACATGACCAATTTTAAAGTTTCTTTTTCTTTCCTTTTACCCTAAGGCAATCACATTTCAGACTTTGTTAAAACTAACTTTAGTTCAATCGGATTATTGACGGTGCAGTAACTTAATCATTCCTTCCTTAATTATCTTGAGATCAGCCATATCCTGTTGAATAGTTTGGACAAGGTGCTGCATCCCATCTTGTTGCATTCGTAAAAACTAGAATAAAGTAAAGGAGTTAATTAGGAACTCAGGTTAGAGCAATAAAGATAACCTTTTCATGCATAAAGAAAGGAACCTCACTTGTTTAATGTCATCCTGCACAGTAGGATCCATAGTATATCTTTCAGATTCTTTTTGTTCCCCCTTTTCTCTCTGCATTCGTATAGTGGAAAGTAACTCTGCCAATCTTCCCTAAAGTAATACAAATTTCAATTGAACATACTGCACTGTAGCTGTAATGTAGGCAGAATGATCCACACAATGCAGATCTAACTTACCTTGAGGTGAGTAGGAGCATACATATGAGGTTGCAAAGATTCGAGATGACCTCTAATCGCTTCTTCTTCAGGTGTAAGAGCCAGTCCAACTTTCCTAGTAATTTCTTGCTTGACAAGAAGCTGAAATCATTTTTTTAAAGGTATATTTCACTCCCTGATGGAATTAAAAATCTTGCATTTCAGTCTAATTTAGATCAAACCTGTAGTAATCGATGTTCAAGTTCTATCAGTTTCCTGCGATATTCTGTGGTTTTTGCAACAGTGGCAGCTTGCTTGCGCTGAAGAGTTTGAACTTCCTCAGCAACTTTGTCTAGGAAAGCCTGATGCAAGGCAGTTTCTTGTTCTTGGCACTGCATTCTCCACCTCACTTCCTTAAATCCAATCATGGGAACAGGAATGAATTTGTCTGGGTTTGGGTTGTCCTGAATAGCTTGTTTCCATAATCGAGGGTCAATACCTACAGCAGAACATTTTTTGAAAACTTGAAACATTTTACCATAAGAAGACAATATGATGGAAAAATCTAATAAGAAGCACAACAGACCACTAGGTGGATTTTCAAGATAATCCTTTAATTGATCTTCATCTAGAGCTACTTGAGGATATACATTGTCCACACCAAGTGTTACTAAATGCTGCCTTTGAGACTGCTGAAGGAGAAATGTGGCCAACTCTGTTGCTGGAATTTTATGAACAGATCCTGCAAAATGAAAATTTAGTATGACAGTGCACTGTGGTGCTTGAAAGGTCACACAGATACTCAAAGAAATATGAACAGACCTGTAGCTCCTTTCTCTTGCACAGTTATCACCACTTGCGATTTAGATTCTGATAGGGGTTTAATTCCGGCCACATTGACCGTAAGATTTGGCTTGTTACCTAAAATTTGACTGAACTTGGTAACAAGTTGAGTTTGCTCCTGCCTTAAAAAATAATTTGATTTTATTTCAGAATAAAATTAAGTCAGTATATGAAACATCATGTTTCATGGTTTTACAAACCTTATTTCACTTTCTTTCTTATTAAAATTAACAGCCACCAAGCCCTCCTTATTGTCTGCTGTAAGTTTAACACTGTAACCCACAGCTTTGAAGCGACAGAACGGATTGTTTGGAGTAAACTCAACAGGAGGAGCAGTTGTAGAATACCATCCTTCAATTTAAAAAAAAAATTGAGATAAAAGAACCTTAACAAAAGCGAAGCCAGATAATTTTTTAAAAACTGACACACTCAAGTTTCTTACCAACTCCTGTTCCCCAAACAGCTTGCAATTGATTCCAACGAGTTAAAGTTGTATCTCGTTCATCACCAAATATATTAACATTAACTAATGCATTGTAAAGAGCCTCATGTGGATTTGGCTGTTGAGCCTGTTGTGGCTGCTGACCAAACCCTGAAAATACATAGAAAAATTAAGGAATTCCAAAGGGAAGATGAATGGACATGATGCAAAGGTGTATCACCTGCTGAATAGGTGTTTGGGGCACCGCCAAATGCGGATCCAGTTGAGCCAAATGCCGATCCTGCTCCACCAAACCCAGTCCCTGTGCCAGTCGTGCCAAAAGCACTTCCCGAAGTACCAAATGAGGTTCCTGTGCCACCAAATCCAGTCCCTGTGGCTCCGAAGGAGCTTCCAGTGCCTCCAAATCCAGTACCTGGGGCCCCAAATCCTGTTGTAGCTCCTCCAAAACCAGCTCCAGTTGTACCAAAGCTAGTGCCTGTACTACCAAATCCACCAAAGGAAGGAGCACCTGTTCCAAGAGGCTTGGATCCAAATGATCCCAAGCCACCAAATCCTGAAACAAATACGCAAAAGAGCAAAATTAAAAAGAATAAATCTACAGAATGCAAGCAAATGAAAGGTGGCAAAAGCAAATCTGCTTCACCTGCAGTCGAAGTTTGGGGTTGTGTTTGGGTCGGTGCCTGCTGTCCAAAGCCTGAAAACAAATTGTTTCCAGTAGGTCCAGCGGTTGATGTAGTTGTCTGAGCTCCAAAAGACCCAAAACTAAACCCTGTTGAAGGGGCTGATGATGCTGGGGTAGCACCAAAACTTCTAAAGCCAGCTGATGTAGTAGTTGTTGTACCAAAACCTATGAAACGATCCATATTTACCATCAAGGCATAACTTACACCCAAATAATCAGATGAAATGGAATTGTTCGGTTACAAAAATGGTAGATAAACCAAATTATTATTAAAATTAAGAACTAAGTTGATATACCAAAACCAGTGCTACTAGTTGTTGAAGCTGCTGCACCAAATCCAAAACTAGATGTCCCCGCTGCAGGTGCCTGCCCAAAAGCCGGAGTAGTTGTTTGACCAGAGAACCCAAATCCACTTGCACCAAATTGCGCTGATAGAACATAAAAACAAAAAAAAAACATTGAAGAAATGATAATACTGCAAAGTAAAAAAAAGAGATTGACAATTAACTATGACAGACACATAGAATATTGTGAAAAATAACACTGGAACATAACCTCAAACCTCTCTTAAATTGATGTCATCGACAATTTGATCTACTTAGAAAATTTCTTTAAGACCTTTAAATTGCCTACGTACACCCAAGGTGTCGTGTTATGACGTACCTTTCGTTGTAGCTGTATTTGTTGTACCAAAGCCGCTAAATGCTGGAGCAGATGATGCCGGGGGGCCGAAATTGTAAGCCATATCAGTGGCACGAGAATTACTCGTGACTCAATATTGTAGAAGCGCTACCAGAAGTCACAAAATTGACACATCGAGAAGCTTTAACGGTAATTTAATGCCGCAAACACAATTGGAAGGGACACAATGATTTCAAGGAGTTCAAACGAGGTTAGCGCCAATCTTGTGTTTTGAAGGACCCACCTACAGTTCGGCACCAGCACCCCCTCCCTGCCTAAAGGAGGCTCCTGATTGGCCGACCGTGCCGTGGTGAGCCGCTTGGAGGGGAATATATACGAGGGGAATACCCTGTCCGCTCCCACGAGCCGACGCCGACGCCGGACGCCGACGCCAGTGCGAGACAGGCGGCAGAGGAGTCGAGTCCTTGTTAGTAGCGAGCTCCCCGTCTTCACCGTGCCATAGGCTTGGCTGGTATTTGCGTTCAAAGAAGCTTGCAAACTTAGGGTGAGTACGCTAATGCTTGTGGCTGTAAGGATTAGTGGGTTAGGGACTTGAATTCTGGAATCATATTGGACAGGATTCGAACTGGTCGGGGGGCTAGGCTAGGGCTAGGGTCCTAGGCAGCGGGGTTTCGGGAGGCCTGCGGCGGTTTGCGGTTTATTTGGGGGACTCCAAGCCGCGCTCTTTCTCTCTTCTATCCCTTTCACCGCTTAAGTTTTCAGGAAGATTAACTGAAACGCCTTCGTTGGCAAGCCGGGACCCGTTCTTTTACATGACGCAATATGTACATCTCTCCCTCCCCCACCCCACCCGCTTTCCCGTCAGGGATCTCAGGGTTTCTTGTTTCGTCTTGTTTTGGTCGCACACTCCCCGGTGAATCTCCGTTTGTGTGTGTCTGTTTCGTGCTCGACTTAATTAATGGATAAAATTTCTTTTCTACTAATCCGCTATATTTGCACCATGTCAGGCGAGGGGAATACCCCAGGTGGAGTAGCAGCAGCCCAGAGACGCGGCCGCGGCCGGGCGCTAACGGGGAAGGGGGCGTTCGCTTGGGGTGGAAGGGTGGGAGGTGGGGAATACGCGGCTGGGGGCTGCCAGGCCATGGAGCGAGGATTGGCGAGGATGTTCGCTCGCTTTGGGGCGTTGGATGGGGAATACGCGTTCGGGAGCTGGCTTCAGTGATCCGGGTGGCTGAATGGAACTTGCAACTTATGAAAACACGAGAAAATGCCCTCTCGTGCAGTCATATGTTGCACCTTGCGGGCTGACATTCATTTGGAAAATATTGCGGCTTAAATTCGGACTTTTTCTTTTTCAGTAGACGTCATGAGTGATTCTGGTGACATGGGTGGAAATGGCGGTGATGACATGGGTGGCAGTGCCTGCGGTGACATGGACAGTGGCAACTCTGTGCAAGGGGCCGAGACTGCTGTTGGAGGCGAGACCACTGCTGGCTTCGAAGATAACAAGGAAACGTGAGTTTATACGACGTTCTTTTCTATTCCTCTCAGCTTATGTTCTTTCTACCGTGAATCCCTCCAGTTTTGCTCCTTTTTGTTCACCGCTTTTAAAACATTTTAAGGGATCAGGTATGTGACACACAGCGCCTTGTCTTTGTAGTCAACGGAAAGCAGACACTCTTTTGAAGAACCCTCTGTCATGCTTGTGGGGAGAGAGTTAAATAAGTGCAAAGTTATGTGTGTCACTTAAATTAATATCTGATATTCATTCTTACAGTTTAATTTGCACCTTAACGTATCTCAATAGTTCTGTGTAAGGTAATCTTTGATTGCCACTGAAAACCTTTTCTACATCTGCCTGTTTTAGTGAACAACCTGACAGTGCCTATAGCACTTTGGTTAACACCCCAGCTAGCTCGACAGAAACTATCTATAATGATTGCGACAGTGCCATGGATGTGGATGATGCCATGGATGTTGCATCAAACATGGGGGTGAGTGTGCAGGGCCTAATAAATACTCAAAACCTTTTATTTTTGTGTTGTGTTCGGTGACTTAACCGGGTGTTCTGTGTTGCAGCAGTTGCGCTGTGGTGGGTGTGGGATTGACTACGATAGCCAAACACATGTTGTTTCTGTGGGCGAATGTGGACACGAACAGTGTAGCTCGTGTTGGGCGCAGTCAAATCTTTGCTCTTATTGCAACATTGTAAGTATTTCTAAATAAACATTATCCACTCATTGATTGTGTTTTTCTATTTGGTGGATGTGACAGATTTCATCAGATCTGCCACCTTTCTTTTTTACCATGCTTTTCTTACAACAAAACTATCTTGCAGTATTCTCAAAATACGAAGCCAACACTTCCCAGGAGTGGCAGAGATATGATGTCTGCAGAACCCATTGATGAGCCCAGGGAAGCCAAGGCAATCAGCATGTAAGAATTGATTTTCTTTTTAAACTGCCAGGGATACCATGTGTTTGTTTGTTGATTTCTAAATTTCTCAGCTGTTGATTCTATTTGGAACATAGATTTACTCTGTGTCAAAGTGTCACTTGAGCTAAAATTTTTCAACTACATTTCTATTGTTTCCTTTGGCTTGCAGGAGCAAGGGTGTACTTTTGAAGAGTTCTACCCACAACAACAACCTTGGAGTTCTGAAACCATTGACTGGAGTGAAACTTGAACCCTGCCAGCCATCTGCTCAAGCCTCGTAAGTCAATGTAACAAATTCTTATTTTAGTGAATTATTTATCTGCCAAACACTCATTGTGTTGCTTTGATGTTATAGCTCTGCCATAGCAGGGGTAAAGATCAAGTGCATGGATGGACGAAGTCTTGATGAAAAAATTAACCCAAGCACCACGACTGTGGGTGGATTGAAAAGAACGATCAATCAGAAGATGGGCATTAGCTCTGAGAGGCAGCACTTGCTCCATCAGGGCAAGACAATGACTGATGCAAGGACTTTGCACTCATACAATGTAACTAATGGTAAGTGGCTGCAGTTTTCAGTTGTCTTTTAACATTTTTACCATTTTTCAATTCATAAATGAAGTATAATTTTGAGAAGCTAAGCAAAGAGTAGATTCCCAAGTAGCCTTACATCCTATCTTCAATTCCATAGTACCATACTTGTGCAATGTTCAAATCATGCCTTACACCTTTTGTGTTTCATTATTTCTTTGCAGGATCCACGATCCAAATGGCTGAGAGATGCAGCGGTGGTTAACTACATTTCTCCCTTCCTTTTTTTTTTTTTTTCATTCCTTACATTTGATTTGAGTTACATTTCTTTGAATTTGTTTGTGTTTTGTTATTATTCTCTTTCTTTGTGTTTGCTGGTCCGATACCCTTGTCTTGACTGACAGCATTCTGAAAATTGCAGATGCTTTTACTAAAAGCTCTGTGAATAAACGAAGTCAGTGAAACAAGGATTCCACATATTGTCTTTAGTAATTACTTACTCTCCATACGCTACATTGTTTTATTTGACTATGCCAATTCTTTTCCTAGTGTATTGTGTAAGAATATTGCCTATAGCAGCAAAGTAGAACTTAAGATTTGCGTTATTTAAATAAATGGTTAAAATTTCTATCTTTCTTTATTGAGTGAACCAGTTGAGACGGTAGTCATGAGAAACAAATACTGTAAACTAACGCAAGCATCACAGAGGCCATTGAGTTCTAATGTGCAGACATACATCTGTTTACGTACAGTAAGCCTATTGATCACCTTTCATCCCAAATTTCGTGGCATGCAGTGAATATCAGAAATTTTTATTCCCAAACAGGGCAGATAATTAGACCCCTCTATCAAAAATGTAAAAAAGTTCAGACATGCAACTTAACACTTACATAACGTTAGTACCATTCTTTATTAATGAGCTTTGTCTCATTCATTTGTTTCACTTTGTTACATTCATGGTTGAGGGCAGTTGCTTTCATCACCTCTACAGCCCATATCTTGCGATCTTGCGTTTCAAGCTTCGCGCGGACCGCTTGTTGCGCACCTGGCCACCAACACTTTCTAAACTCTGGCTGGGAGTATCTGTCTTCAGCCCTGTCTTTCGGTGGATTCGAACCCCTTGTTAAAGTTTTCGATATAGTCGACTTGGATTAGAATATCTGACAACATTTTTCTTGTCCCAGGAACCTGCAGCAGATCTTAAATATCTTGAGTCGAGGTTGGCACAATTTGAGCAGGTGGCCCACTGCTGCCAATCTCACCTAGTCAATTGCATCAACGCGGAGTGGTGGTTCATGAAAAGGGAACAGGTTAGAGTACTTCTCAAAAATTTTCTAGTTCCCTTTTTATTAAAACAATAGACCAAAAGAAACTCCAAAGCATGACAATAGAGGATCTCTCTTCTCAAAAAAATCCAAGGATGAACACCGCATAAGTTGGTCAACCCGAAGACCACCGCGGCCCTTGTTGTTGTTTCTGTTGTTTTCACCCCGACCCCTCCTCTACGCCCCTCGGCTTAGGCCCCTCGCTCGCCCCGCTGCGTTCCCCTCTCTCTCTCTCTCTCCCTCCCGCGGCCGCTCTCAGCTCCGCGGCTCCGCGGGGACGCGCGACGGCGGGCGCGGCGCGGCACGGCGCGGTCGGATCAGTTGTTGAGTACACACACACGACACACAGTCAACCCCCGGACGTCGATGGGGGGCAGAGCAATATGGCTTCAGCGCGAGGGAAGCCTATCCCAGTCTCGCCGGGAAATGACAATTCCTCGGCCGACCGACTCGTCCGCGTCGGATACTACGAGCTGGACAAGACGATCGGGAAGGGCAACTTCGCCGTCGTGAAGCTCGCCACACACGTCGTGACGAAGACCCAGGTACGTCAAGCCCGTCAAGCTGGTGAAGTGAAGTGGCCCACAAGGTCGCCAGAAGCGCGACGCGACGAGTGAGTACGAGTGTGACTGTGGGGCCGAGCTGCGCCTAGCTGCGCCCTGCGCAGTGGAGCCACGCCAGGCCGCACGCCAGGCCCGCCGAGAGACTGAGTGATTCGCACTGCCGTGATTTCAAAATGTTTATCTTGGACGGGGGCCCGCCTGGTGAAGCCTGGCGCGGTGCGGCGGGGATGACATGGGTGTTAAAGGCCACCTTGTTGATGGCGCCACCGCGCACCGCGCCGCGGTCCCTTGATGCCCGCGCCGCTTTGCCTCTGCCAGCGGAAACATTCCGTGTTTGGTTTTGAGGTTATGTCGGCTGCTGGCTAGGTTTCCCTCTCACAGTGTGGGTCGCAAGCCTTATTTTATCACGAACTGGACGGTAATCAAATCAAGCTGAGGTTTAGGCTACTTGAGCTGCGTCTTCCACGCTGATCGTTGTCATTATCTACTAGTTGTGTGTTGTCTGGAGATGTCGTCTACAGTTGTTTGGTTGACGTATTTGACATAATGCTGTTATCCTTTTAATATTCAAAGTTGCCATTATTGCTTTTAATTTGAAATTATTTTCTGACTATTGTTGCAGTTTTCTTTTCAAAGCGTAGACGGTTAATTTTTAAAAAAAAAAATTTTCTGAGGTTGGAAACTTTTACCCAGTGACATGGTCCATTCAATTTCTTACCCGTGTTGAATGTCAATTCTTTTCTGATACTTGAGGGCTGTAGGAGTTTATCTCAGTTTTAATCCAACAAAGTTAATAAATAACTTGTAATTAAACCAAATTCTGATGTTTGACATGTTTTGCACTTCGCAAGTTGGATGCGCTAATGAGGCACTTCCCTTTAATGTTCTTTAAGAACTTTACGTACATGTGCAATGAAAGTGGATGATTGGTTTGATTCTTGTATTTTTGTGGAGGTTTCACTCTGTGCTGTGCTGTGCTGTGATCTGTCAACCAGTACAGAGTTAAGAAGAGCACCATATAACTAGAGAAGTCGAGTTACCCCGATTCTCAAAAGTATGCGGTTGCTTCTGCATTGGAGCATGGTACATCAAGAACCACATGCGCCGACCACCATGTCACCTGTGAATTTTCTCCTCTGGTCCTAGATGGGAGCCTCATTGCTGGAGGTGTTGACAGAATGTACTCGCCCAATATCATGCCTGCCAGTTGAAACAACGACGGTTGGGACCCATCGTCTTGACACTTAAATATTCGGCTGCCCCCTACTCCACTCTGTAGCAGTAGCAACAGGCTGGAACAGCTGGGCCAGGCGGCTGAGAGGTGTTTCACCCCGGTTTGGGTTCAGCTGGTCTGCCGCCCCGCCCCGCCCCGCCCCGCCCCGGCTAGGCCCGGCTAGAGGCACTGCTTCTGTGTGGATGGCGATAGACGCGCTATCTTATCTCGTGAGAGGACGAGAGTAAAGGTTGGTGCTAGGGCGCTGGGCTGCAGGCGGCTGCGTCTTGCATAGCATTGCACGCCACTGCAAACTCGGCCCGGCCACCTTTGCCAAAACAACGACCCCACCCTGCCCGCCGATGCCGAACAGTGCTTTCTTCGCCTCGTCGCTCTCACATTATTGGGGCGTCCCGTCAAGTGCGAGAGGGACGGAGCGACGAAAACCACGGAGTATGAACGACTCTCGGAATGAGTCTGCTGTTCTGACGCGCGTCACGGGCTCTCCCTGCGCCACTGGCCCTCTGTGCCCTTCCCTGCTACGCCGATGGTGTGACCGCGCTAGTCCTCGGCTGGACGTCGTGATGGAGCTTGATTGCCTCTGAATTGCCGAAGCGAAGAGAAGCAAAACGAGCGGCACAGCCTGCACAGCCAGTCCTGGCCAAACCGCGCGGCGCAGAGACTGAGTGCAGCGCGTGGCGGCCCAGGGGGTGGGGGCGCGTCCGAAGTACCCGCGGCCGACTTCCTGTTCCCTCTCGGCTCATGCGAGCGACGGAGGCGGGTGCGTGCAGACGGAATGCGGAATGTTCGCCGAGTGATCGACGGGGACACGGGGGCGGCCGCGACTGCCTTGACTGAGAGGGGGCGCAGGGGGCAGTGCGGGCGTGGAAGGCGGTGCATTAAGGGGCTAGATCACCCTCCCGGAGGTGCGGCGTTGGGGCCGCGCGGGTCCGGCCCCCGCACGGGGTATAGCGTGGATTGTTCCGGTCAATACTCCGTGCACATTTCCTTTCCTAAAAGTGTACGCATTCCCCGAGAGATAGCGCTCTTAGCGGTACTCTGTCAAAAGCACCTTGTCTTTTTTCTCTCCTTGCAAAAGCATAGGCCAGCGCGTCCCTTTTCCTATTTTCTTTCATAAGTTTACAGCGTACTTGTCAGCTGTCCTGCAGCGAGTGCAGGCTAGTGCAGGCTGCAGGCCTGGGCGAAGCCCCCACCCCCTCCCCTCCTCCCCTTCGCACCTCGGGCGCGGGGCGGCTCGGCAAGGAGGCGGCCGGGCCGGGCCAGCCAGAGCCAGACTCCTTCCAGACGACCGGCGGACGACTCCTGTCAGTCACACAATTCGAGTGCATTGCCTCCGTGCGGACCTGCCAATCGAGGACAGCCGCGCGAGCAGAGGCCCTATGCATGACAAAATAACTTCATGGAAATTCGTAATTTTCAAAAATTGGTCATTAGAATACAGTACATTGATTAGGATGCAGTGAACCGGCAGGCAGTCGTTGCGCGGCGGCCGCGCGGTGGAAGTCCCAGCCGAGCGCGCGCAAAGCTGCGCCACCTCAGCGGCAAAGTCTCAGATTTTGCATCCGAAAGTAGTGGCCGTCCGTCTCCCTCGCGCCCGTAGCCAGCCAGTGAGTGCGAGTGAGGCGGCACCGCCACGCCGCCGCGCCCCGCACGCAGCGGCAGCCAGCTGGCCCGGCCCGGCCCGCGCGCCGGCACCGAAAATCGAGATATGACTTTCATTCTTTTTTGTAATCTGGTTGAAATTTTCTGCTCAGCCCATTTTTGAAAACAGACTGGATAAATTTTAGGTCAATCAAGTTGTTCTAAATACGAGCTACTCGGCGCTCAATACAAAAGCAGGGCCAATGAAAAGGGACACAGACCCTTCCCGGCGGAGTCCGGCCCGGGCTGCCACCCTCGGCAGCAGGTAGTGGCCCTACCACGGCCGCGAGCATCGCCAGGCTTCTTCCGAGCTGAGACCCAGCGGCTCCGGCTCCGTGCGGGGGAGAAGGGAGGAAGGGAGGCGCACGCAGGCTGGCCGGCAGGCAGAGACAATATGTACCCGACAAGCTGCACTTGCAGTCCGTCATAAATCTGTCGCGCCGCCGCCACCAGCCTGCACGTAGTTCCGAAACTTTCCGCCGCGCCACATCTCAGAGCACCACGAATCGACCGCCAAATTCAAAACGAGTAAAAGTATGGGAAAACAGTACTTTACTTGTGCAGCTCACCCTCAGAAAGTATCGATACCACAACAAATCTGGAGGTATATTTGTGTAGGGGAAAGACGTGCGCAGATCTTGCGGTACCTCTGGGAGCGAAATTCCATGTGCATGTCTGCCAAATCTGGAGTCAAACTTTGGCCAAATTTTGGCCCAACTTTGACCAGCTTTTTGAACTACAGAAAGCTTTGCAACGAACTTCGGAGGTACCGCAATGCCTGGGCGCTCAATTTTACTGCAGGAATATGTTTTTAGTTTTGGTCTACGTTTCGTACTTTGGCCGGGTGAGCTGCACGAAGTTTGAACACTTCAATGCTCAATAACTTTGTTCAAATTTGAACCAGCTCCAAAAAAACTTGTGGTGTGCATCAAAATTGTGTTCCGAATACGTGTTCAAAATTTTAGCCCAATCCGTTGACTTGAGTTTTAGGTGATCTAGCACCTTAAACCTTTAGGGGGGCGGCGGGCGGGCATGGGCCTTTAGCCCCATGGTGGGGGCGTGGCGTTCGGGGCCGCTTAAGAGAGGCGCCCGCGGGGCGGTGGTCGCGGGCCCAGGTCAGCCGGGCCTGGCTGGCGTGGCGGGCTGTGGGGCGATGGCGATACTGGATCGATGGTGGCGGCGTGCGCGTACAGGACGGACTGGACGGGTGGGACTTACTCGCTGCCACTTGTCGGGTTGTCATGCGTCGGCCGGTTGGTCGGTCGGCCTGTCGGCGCGCACCCCGCGTGACTCGCAGCGCCGGGCAGTCGCGTGTTCTGTCCGTTTCGGTGGTCGATAGAGTTATGTCGTTTTTTTTTGTTTTGTTTTTTTGCGAAATTCGGGTAGCCGACATGGCGGGTGACTTATTCTTGGTGTCGGGTTTTGGCATCCCTTTTCCTCTCTTCGCACGACGCGGCTTTCGGCTCTGGGATTGAGGTTCCTCGGCGGGAACGACATTGACATCAGACTTGTCGACGTGTCCGCCCCGCCGCAGTGCGTCTTAGGCTGTCGCCCCGCGTGGCTACGCGTGGCCTGGCGTGTCTGGCGGCGCGGCTGCTGTGGCGGTGTGGCGAGCCGACCTTGCGGGTCAAGGCACCTTGCCGCGCTCTGGCGGTGCCTGCCTGCCTGTGGGCTGCCCGCCTGTAGGCTGCCCCCTTCCTCACCTGCAGCCGCGCCCTGGCCCCCTCTCGGCCGCCCCCTCTGCCCCCTCGTGCTACCGCCATCCGCGAGGCCCCCTTACACTCCGCACTCGCACTCCAGGGCGTTGGTGCACCGATTGTGTGATGCAAACAACGGTACGCTGTAAGAACCGAAATTCGAAACTGGTGGCTAGCCGGGCTAGCTGACCTGACCGCGCCCTGCGGCCTCGAAGGATGTGAGATCTCACGTACATTGTTGTCATTCTAGCGGGCGACATGCGCACACGCACACACAGTCGCACCGCGCCGCTTGGCCTAGCTCCGCTACACAACATAGCTGTAGACCGATAAGTGACGGAAGACCTGGGCCGATGTGATAGGCCGCCCCGCCTCACCGCGCCGCGCCACGCCACGCCCGCCGGCGGGAACCAGCAGATTGCGCGCGATGCTGCCCCAACCCGCCCGACCCGTTGGTCTCGTGGGCCGCGGGCAGGCCGTGGGGGCCTCCCTGCGCTTGAGGGCGAACCGCGAGGAGGTTTGTTTGGCCACAACGCCCCGCGCCGCCCCACGCCGCCCTGCCCCGCCTGCAGGGCCTTGGAGGGGGCTGAGACGATAGCCATTGCGAGCGAATAGTACGCACTCCATGAAGAGAGGTCCATCGTCCGCGGTTACCACGTGATGAGGCCGCCGTGCCGACCACGTGACTATCACGGTGGCGGTGACGAGCCCCCCCCCCCCCCCCCCCCTCCGTCACGGCGCACCGGGTAACGTTTCACGACACGTTATCCGCGCCGACAAATATTGATATGTTCGATGACGCAAGCGGGCCCACCCGGGCCACCGTGACGAGCCGCGCGGCCCCTCGGTGCGCGGCTGCGCGGCTGCGCGGCCCTCGGCGGCCGGGCGCTGTGAGGCGTAAGGTTTGCACCTGTCAATACACAGCGTGGGCGCGGAGCGCAGCGGGTGCCGGCAGGCTGAGCAACGCTGGCTCCCTCGCGGTGCCTCGCGGGGAGTCGGAGCGACGAGCGATGCAGCTCTAGTTAGGACTCCCTTGCAGTATTACTCCAAGGAGCGACGCTAGCACCGTCGTTCAGGATCGGCCCTCCTTCTGGGCCGGTGTAACCGGGATGTTTTACTCCCGGAATAACTTACTCCCGGAGTAATCTAAGGGCAGTGTTACTTCCCCAAGGGGAGTATACTCGGGGAGTGTGTACCCACGAGAGTAATACAAGCCGGTGACACCGGCTCTCACGTCATGCTCGTTTCCTCAAGCCGGGCAATGCCGCTCGCCACGAAGGCAGCGGCCGCGAAATGGAACGCGAGTGGGGATGACGCTCCGTCCGCGCTCCGCCTCGCTGACTGCAGACTGCACCGCTGCTGGAGCGTCCGCCTGTCGTCGCGGCGCGTCGCGGCTTTGGCGTAGGTCAGGCACTGGCTGGCCGTCCACTCGGCAAGGCCATCGTCCTGGCCCGCCTGGCCGCTGGGGCCGACAGGAACAGTGGCGTGCAGTGTCGTACCTGACGGCCGCCAAGCCCAGTGCGCTGGGCAGTGGTGCCGGCCGGGTTTGCCTACCCCGCTCTCGGCAGGCGCTCCGTCCAGACCCGGCCGAGGCTGAACGAACGCTGCGGTGGAATCCCCCCACCACGTGGACGTTATCGCGGAATCCCGGTCGCGCCGCCCCGCGCCCCGCGGTCGTTAATGACATGTAATCTAGGCCCCAACAAGCAGACGCATCAGATTGCACCGGATCGGGCATTCCGACGCTTTGGAGGAGACCTGCGCGCTATCTCCCTCCCCTGGGCTGCCTGCACGCGCTCCGTGTTTGGAATTTGTTTCGGGTTGGGAAGCCGGTGGACGTGAATGGCAAAGGGAAAATTGTCTTTGGCGCGCCGTTTGCTTGGCAGTGGCCATGCCGTGCCGCCGCTCCCGTCCGTGACCTTGGTACTACTTGAACCGGGCTGGCCTGGGTGGGGCCCGTCTGGAAACAGTCTCGTGTTTTTATTTATTTGTCCATCTCTGTGGTGTTTTTTTTTTTTTTTTTTGGGGGGGGGGGGGTATCTTGAGAAAATGAAATGTATAATACGGAGACAGCGAGTTTCATAGACGTGTGCATTGGCTACGACCGGGAGTCACTGTTAATTGAAGGATGTGAATCAATCACTGCGAGAGCTCATCGACAGTGCCCAACTATTCCTTCGACTGTCGAAAATTGGCGCGGGTCGCCGAGTGGTCTTTCCGAATCTTTTTTTTTAGAGGCCAGTGACTGTGTGTGTGTGTGTGTGGTTTTTTTTCGTGCAATTGGGTTGGTTTGACTTTTGTCCTCACATATGTGTTGTTGTTGTGGTGGCCTTTCTTCAGGGGAAAGGGGTGGGTATGAATCTGCAGGCTCGCGTTACGTCGCGAGTCTGGGGCACGGCTCGCGCGCCCCGCCGAAGCCAACCGTACGGAAAATGGTGGGCGCGTTCGAAAGTTTGGAACCCACAGGCCAGCAGCCGCGACCGAAGTTTCTCTGCGGCCGGCGGTGGAGCGGGCCTCCCGAACGCGCCCCGCTGGCCGCGTGCACGGCCGCGTGTGCCTGGGCGCCGCTGGGCGCCGCTGGGCGCCGCTGGGCGCCGTGCCACCACGAGGACGACGACGAGCAGCACATGGCGAGTCCACGGGGCAGATTCCCTTTCACGTTGCACAACGCCCTCATTACATGGGGGCGATGACGGCCACCCCGCGACAATGCCCCCCCCCCCCCGGCCGCGCCGCGCCCCGGGCCACGTGACGCGTT
Organism: Stenchaetothrips biformis; assembly: GCA_030522485.1. Classification (NCBI taxonomy): domain Eukaryota; kingdom Metazoa; phylum Arthropoda; class Insecta; order Thysanoptera; family Thripidae; genus Stenchaetothrips; species Stenchaetothrips biformis. The sequence continues at coordinate 18,102,755 of CM060087.1, forward strand.
GGGTAAGCGCTACAACCCCAATAAAATGCGCGCACGTTGTATCGGCGTCTCCCCCGTGTCGCGTAGTCGCGGCCACCTAGCAGAGGGCCGAGGGGAGCGGCACCGAACAGGGGAGGCGGTGGTGGTTCACTACACTGTCGGGGCGACGGTGTCCGCTGCCTTGGAAGTCTCGGAAGTCGTTGCTTGTCTTCGTTTTGCCCCAGTTTACGGAGTCCGTGCCGCAGAAGCTCTTGCATGCCGTCTTCCATATCGCGGCGCTGTGGCGGCGGCCAGGGCGGGGCAAGCGAAGGGCGGTTGCCAGCGGCTGAGCCGCGCCGAGGTCGTCGTGCCATCGGTGCGGCCTCTCGTTAAACGGATGCCTCGAGGCAGGACGGGCAGGCCCTCCGCCGCCATGTCCGCGTGCTGCCGCGTCGCGCCCCTGCGGGACGCCCCTCGGGTGCGACAGAGACAGAGTGACTGTCCGCAAGCAGCCCGCCATGCTATGCTGCGGGGCGCGTGGAGTGTGAATTATTCCGACTTGTCCGCCTGCCACCCCCAGCCGCGAGCTAGGCCTAGACCTGCAAGGGCCTTTTCCAGGGCTTCGATCCGCCGGAACGGGTCATGCTGGGTCAGGGTCGGAACGGTGCAACGGGGCCAAAGGGCTGCCGGGCCGCCTAAGGGCTCCGCAGGACCTCCGCAGGTAACGGTGTACAAAATTTTTTGAAGTTGTTTGCGCCTCGGGGGCAGGCAGGGGGGGCTGCCGACAATCGAAGCTGCCCGGGATTACCACGCTTGCAAGCCTACTCCCGCCTCGCTGTCCGCCCGTTTCTCTGGCTGGGTATTCCACGATGCTAATTTCGGCTCCGGCGGCCTCGTAATACTGCAATGGTCCAGCAGGTTTTCAATAAATCACTTTTCTCTGTTGCTGCTGCATTTTAAATCCTCGCGACGTCTTGCCAGCTTGGCAATGCTTGCCCAGGGTGCGCGGAGGCGGGTAGGCAAGACGGTGGAGCGGCGTGCGGCGGCGTGCAGCGGGTGGCCTAGCCGTCGCCGGTCGGGCGCTCACCCTCGGCCGGTGTCGGCGGCAGTGCTGCGGGTGGCCGAGCCGTCGCCGGTCGGGCGCTCACCCTCGGCCGCGGCGTGGCTGTCCTGCCTTGGGCCCTCCCTTGTCGCGTCACCGCCTCGCCGTGGTGTTAACGCCGCTGCCCGCGTGTTTCGAATACCGATTCGATTGGGTTTCCCCCCTCGTGTCGCATGAGGGGGGGGGGGGGGTCTCTATTGACGCCATTTTCTCCGCGGGTTGTTTTCTCGGCCCCGCGGATTGGCCGGACGCCGTCGTCCGTCGCAGTGATGAGAGTGATGACGAAGTAAATGGCCATTTGGAGACGCGGTGACGCGCGCGACGACTTGGCGTGGCAGACGCCGCGTGCTCGTGTATCGAGCGTCCTGGCCGTCAAATGCTGCTTTAAGAATTACGAAAAGAATACGGTACTCCAGAAAATAATTTGATATTTAAAAGAAAAAAAAAAACCTAAAATTTTACAAATTTTTGAAATGAAACGTTCAGTAGATAATTTGTTCTTGTTGAGACCAAGGTTTGCCGACAAGTGTCCCCCGCTGGTGCTCATAGAAGGTCCTTTGCGGCGACGACGCGATGGGGTGTAGCCGACCACCACTCGGCGCGCTGTGGCTGCGAGCCCCCGTGGCGCCCAAGTGCCCTCGGCCCGACGTCAAGGCCAATCTGGGCAGTCCGTGGACGCCCTGGAGGGCAGCGGACTGTACTGTCGCCGCAGGAAGCACAGCCAAAGCAGTGGGGCTCGCAGCCCTCGGCGCCGAGGCCGTGCGCGTCACGCCCTTGCAATATCCATGCACGCGACAGCGCGAGCTATATCAGTGCCGACGGCTGGCGTCCCCTTCCCTTTCAAATTCCAAAATTGATAGATGCGGCGGCATTTGGAGCACGTGCCGTTCCAGGCCATGCAGCCCCCCTGTGCACAGCTGTGCCGTTTGCGCGACTGCGCTGCCATTATCACGCCGTTATCCGAGCGCAGCGCGCTTCCAGCCTGGCCGGCCCACTGTGCCCAAGGCCCGGGCGGCCCTGGCGCGGCTGTCGCGGCGCCGGCACGGCATGCTGACGTCAGCCCGCCCCGCGGCCCGCGGCCCAGTCCAGTGGAGTGGCGTCGTGACGGTGCTGGCGGCGCCCCCTCGCCTCTCCTCGGAGGTTTTCTTTCCTTTTATCTCAGGACCGTTGCGTGGCTTGGTTACTCTCCGACCACACCGGTGCATGTTTTGGCATCAGTATCTGCCTCTCGTCGCAGCGATAGTGTTTCGGTCGGGTGCATGTTTGTGTGCGAGTGAGGCGCGCGCGCGTTCGTCAGGGGATGATTTTAGACTTTTGCGGTCATCTGTCTCTCTCTCTCTCTCTCTCTCTCTCTCTCTCTCTCTCTCTCTCTCTCTCTCTCTCTCTCTCTCTCTCTCTCTCTCTCTCTCTCTCTCTCTCTCTCTCTCTCTCTCTCTCTCTCTCTCTCTCTCTCTCTCTCCCCCCCTCTCTCTCACACTCATTCGCACGCGCAGGGCGCGTGGCTCAGGTCGAGTGCAACCGGACACTATGTTTATTTGGCGAGGGAGGCGCTGGCAGGGAGGCGTGGCGTGCTGGCCATCCCCCCCCCCCCCGACTCGACTCCAACTGGCATGGAAAATACCCTGCCCCAGAATTTTCCGGCCTTATGAGAGTCTAGGAGGAAGCAACTTGTTTTTCTCTCTCATTGTTTTCATGATGTTTCAAACGACACGCGCGAGTGGGGCCTGGCGTTTGGCGCCAAAGCTGTCTTTGGCGTGAAACCCCATGTTGCCTTGGGAGGGTGTTGCGCGGCGGTGCGAGAAGCACGTGTCAGGAAAGGGAGCATCGGCGCGGTTGGCCGCGGGTCGGGGGTTGTTGGCATCGAGGTCAAGGGGTGTGTGCGCAGGGGGCTGCGGGGGCCGCGGGGGGCGTCATGCGGGCCGTGCGCCCTCGAGCGTCACCGGCCCGCCCGCCCGTGCGAGTGAGCCAGCCAGCGAGCGTGTCTGATCGCTTCCGCGACGCCCGCCCCTGCCGCCCGCCGCCACCGCGTCCCTGCCGGTGTACGTCACGCCCCCCGCTCTGACGTCACGCCGACGCGCTGCTAGCGCTGCGCCGCGACCCCGCCCCGCCCTGGCGGCCCTTCGCAGGGTTGCTTTGGCTTTGGGGTTTCTCCGCTGCGACCATGAATTGGTACTGCGGCAAAGGGGCGCAGGGCGGCAGACAGGCTGGCTCCTCATGGCCTCCTCACCAAGCAGCCCTGCTACGCTGAGAGATGCCCACACAGCGACGTAGTCACGGGAAACGAGGAGTTACGAAGTGACCCCGTTCAGAGTGTCGGTCGTCTGTCAGCCGTGCATGTATCCACGTCGGATATGATATGTACGCGAATTATATAGTCATCATGACTCGTGCGTTTGTCGAATGAGTCGGAAAGAGTCCGAGAGGACGCGGGAAACTAGTGGTAGTGCTTCCGGCTGGGCGGGTACGGCTGAGCTGTTGTTTTGACGGCGGGCTGGCCGTGCCTGGCAGGGTGCCGCGCTGCGTCGTCGAGGCTGCCCGGCCGGCCGGGCGGACGGACGGACAGACGGACGGCCCGGACATCCCGCATGCCTGCCACGCGCCGCGCCGGTCGCCGTGCACCCAGTGGGCTGGTCAACGATCCTGGACGCGCTGCGGCGGCGGCCGGCGAGGTGGCCGCCGAGTGCCCTTGTCTGGCTGGCAAGGACGTCCCCCCCCCCCCCCTCACATCCTGGTGCCCTGTCGGTGCTGTCGGCCATCAGAGCGACGCACTCGAGCGGAGTGTCTGCCGGCCGGCCGCGCCTCGCGCAGCGGCGCAGCGGCGCAGCGTTAGCGGCATGAGCGGGCGAGCGCTGGACTGCTGCGAAAGGGAAAACTGCGTGCGGGGCTCGAACCGGTGCGTGCCGCGTGGACGCGGTCAGGCCTCGCCTAACCCATCACACCACGACACATCACCTTTGGGTTTCGCGACAAGAAAACTGGGATTGCCGTGTCAGGGCTGATATCGCGCGGGTGAAATTCGGGGAATTTGCCGCCGCTCTTACACGCCCCCCCCACGGCAGGTCGACGGAGCCTTGCGAACGCATTGCGAGGTCGGGCGGCCCCTTTCCCCACTGAGGTGGACGGGGTCGTGGCGCTGGTCACTGCAGGGCTCGGCCATGCACCGTGCACCGCACCCGCCGCCTTATCTCCCGCGCCATTCTCCGTCTCTTCCCCTCTCTCCTTCAATCCCGTGTCCCTCCCTCAGCCATCCCCGTGCCGCTCGTCAGCGCCGGTCCACTCCCTTGCCTCTCTCTCCACAAGCCGGGCTTTCCGACTTTCGTGATTGGAAAATCGTGACCAAGTTTGAGTCATTCCTGGTCATTCCCCACCGGGCTGCCGGGCTTCGGGCCGGGCGTCCAGGTATGCAGGTGGAAGCACCACCATGTTAATAGTCATGACATTCGTCCATCGTTACCCGACGAAAGGTTCCATTTTTGTGGATTCCATCTTTTGCATTAATTGGTCGTTCAAGGCGGGGGTGGAACTGTGTGGCCGTGGGCATCGGACCATGCGGACCATGGGCAACATGCGGCAGCCGGTTCGGAGGCATCACGTATCAAAGGCCTTTCTTCCGTGATCCCCCTCCACTCCTCGTCCTTCTCCCTCCCTACCGTCTGGCGTGTTGTGAAGGCATATATTTAATGCCACCGATGTGTACTGCCTCACTGTCCAGACAGCTTGCCGTGCGAGTTGCATTGGGTTGAATTGCATTGCTAATCGAGTATCGGATCGCTCGGTCGGTCCTGCAGTCCGGTGGCTGTTGCTGTCAGCAGACGTAGTTATTTCTGTCTTTTGTTGATGCTGTTCTTATGTTTTCCATGGGCACTATTACACCTTAATGGTTTTTTTTTTTTTTGTGTTTTTCCCACTGAACAATATTTTTTCTGACTGGTTGGTTTGTGGAACTGCCTGCATTTCCTTCAATTTGGTTTAATTTTTCTCTTAATCTCTTTACAGGTTGCTATCAAAATAATAGACAAAACCAAATTAGATGAAGAAAACCGTAAGAAAATATCTAGAGAAATTCAAATTATGACAAAACTTCGGCATCCCCACATCATAAGACTGTATCAGGTGAGCTTCCACGGATAAGAATCATGTGCTAAGCAAAGCACGACAGAAAATTTATTTTATTGAAATGAATGATGGTTTTCATGGCTCAATTTGCCCCAGGTTATGGAGACTGAAAAAATGATATACCTTGTAACTGAATATGCACGAGGTGGTGAAATATTCGGTATGTGTGTTTCAAGTGCTTTTATTGGTGTGTCTTTGACATTGATTCTAAACTCTAATATTATTTTTTTTATTATTTTTTTTTTAAGATTATCTGGTGGGACAGGGTAAAATGGATGAAACCGAGGCACGGAGAATATTCCATCAAATTGTAGAAGCTGTCAACTATTGTCATTCTCACAATGTAGTTCATAGAGATTTAAAAGCAGAAAACCTTCTTTTAGATTCTAAAATGGACATAAAACTAGCAGGTGTGTTCACAACCTGTATTTGATTGTGTTGTTGAGACATGACATAATGAAAGTTCTAATTATTGTTGTTCTCCCAGACTTTGGTTTCAGTAACCATTTCATAGAAGGGCAACTAATGTCTACATGGTGTGGGAGTCCTCCATATGCTGCCCCCGAACTTTTTGAAGGGCGAGAGTACGATGGACCCAAAGCTGATATTTGGGTGAGTGAACATTTTGCAACAACTTTGTGGCGTGAGGTCAGTAAGATGATGCGACATAGCAAGCAGATTTGAAATGCAAAATCTCAATCTTTACAGAGCCTTGGTGTTGTCCTGTATGTGTTAGTTTGTGGCACTCTTCCTTTTGATGGTCACACATTGCAAGCCCTTAGAGAGACTGTCATTTCGGGAATGTTTAGGATACCTTTCTTCATGAGCATGGGTATGGCACAAGACTGGCAGATCCTACTTGGTGTAATCAATTTTGCTTTCTTTTTTTTCCCTTGTAAATTTTAATGTGTGTGAACTTAATTTCAGACTGTGAAAATCTTATACGAAATATGCTGGTGTTGGAACCTGAAAGAAGATACAGCATAAGACAAATACTTAGACATAAATGGATGACAGAGGTAAGGACTGTTGATTCATTCTGTCAAATTGTGATGCTTTTGCTTTGTGTCATGGCGTTCTGCCGTGTTGGTCCATTACTAATGGACCTTTCCTTGTCAGGGTCATCCTCCCAGTGTTCCTCCTTGTGAGCCTATTGTAGATATAGATCCCGAATCTGAACCACATAACAAGCTCGTGATGGAGCACATGCTACAATTGCCAGGCTTAACTAGTGAAATGATACTTCAGTCCATCCAAGAAAGGAGGTTTGATCATATTAGTGCAATTTATCACCTACTTGTGGATAAATTGGAACAACGATCTCAGGGTGGAGCATCAAGACCAATAGGCCTTATGCAGCGCAAGGCTAGCATTACAACAGGTAAGGTGAAGGTATTTCACTGTACTTCCTCTAACTGAAACATTAAATGTAACTGGCAGGTTTTTGTTTTTTGCTTCAGGAATTGTTGATCGTAGCCCGTTGAGCGAGTTTGAGCCATTTGCACCAACAAACTCTCCTCTAATGTCTATGCCCATAAACCCTGACGAATGCACCTTCTCAAACTCTCAATTAGTGGAAACGGTATGGTCTCAATCATTCAAGTACTTCTCACTTTTATTGAAAAGCAGCTTTAAGATTAGTGTTCTGTTATTGCAGTTTGGTGACACAGACAGTCTACCAGAGGCGGACCAAGATCAAGAACATCACCTCCCTTACCTTCAAAATTCGCTACGCAGGGGAAGTGGTGGTAGTTCCAGCAGCGGAGACAAGTACCATGCCACTCGAAGACACACTGTGGGGCCAGGTGACACAGCCCATGAGCAAGTCCTTGACGCCCATTACATATTGCCATCTTACAGAATGGAGGGTCTTCAGACCGGCCGACCTCCATTCAGTATTTTGCCCAACACAAACCTGCCTTTAAATTTACCTTTAGTGAAAAACCAGCCTCCTCAAAACTTCACTTTTAAGGATCAGCATCTTTTAAAACCACCTCCTGTAATGGGTGCAAGTAAGTTCCCAATAACTATTGACTGCGATTTTCTACAGGATTCATTCAAAGGCAGTGTAAACCACATTTTATTATCTATTCTACAGTGGGAGGGTTTGGCAGGAGAGCTTCTGATGGTGGTGCAAACCTTCAAATGTTTTTTGATGGCTGGAGTCAACCTGGAAGCCAAGAGCAAATCCAACTTGTAAGAATACATGCTTATTGTTTCAGTAAACATGAATTTAATGTAGCATGGTTGAAGTTCTGAACGGAGAATATCCCTTTCTAGGTGCCATCAGAATGTAGTCCTCCACATTCACAAGGTTCACAACCACTCACAGCATCCATACCTACCATCAGTGGTTCAGGTGAACTAACTCTGGCTGGAGTTCCAGGAGTTCTTGCTGGCCTTGTACAACTGCCTGATGCAGCGTCAATGGAAGAACTGCCACATGACTGTGCTGTTTTAAAGTAAGATTTCATGCAATCTGTTTCACTGTCTTAACTATATGATCCTCTTAATTTATGTGTGAATGAATGATTTTGTGTTAGGTATATGCAAACTAGAGGTTCCACAAAAAGACACACTATGGCAAGTCCAGAGGAGGCGCAAGAGGCCCAGCGAAAGATGGTTCAACAGCAACAGCAGCTTCAACAGCAGCACTTAATGCATCATCCTGCTCAACAGCAACTATCATCGTCCCAGGCACCGATGAGAACAAGAAGAACGGGTCTTCATGCTGTGACAATGGATAGGCCAGGTAAACCTTGTCTCCTCAATTTTGGGATGTACTTACAGTTCTTTGTTTTGTAATGTTAACTTGTTTTAAATCAACAAACACTTAAAAGTTAACTTCACCTCAGTTTGAAGATCAGTAATTTTAAATTTTGATTAGAGTGTATTTAGAGCATGATTAAAGCATGATATGTGTTAGTTTTTTTTTTTAAACAGTTTTTTTTAAATTTTTTTTTTTTTTTTTTGAAAAAAATAAAATTAACGAGTTTTAATATTTCACTGTAAATACCTCATTGTGAAAGTTAATGTAGTCTCATGGTAAGAAAAAGCAATCAAATGTGTTGCACTTACATTGGCTTCTAAGGTTCCAACGACCACTGGTTTACGTTTGGTACTGCAATTCTGTATATATTTTCTTCATCTCGGGGGAATTGGGCCTAGTATACCACCTGGTGTATGTCATGAATGACACACTTAGTGTTTTAAGCTTCATGATTGAAGAATTGTACTAAAAATGGATTTTAATGAGACTTGTGTATATTTGGATATTTATCCTGTAGTCTGTGCTTGTGTGTGATATTTTAAAAATTAATTTAGTCTAGATTCCCAATGAGATGCTATTTATGTTGGTTTGACAAGTGCTTTTGAAACCAAATTGGTGGTGGGATGAGCCGCTACAAACACCAGCAGAAGATCTGCTGCAATTTATGCTTCACGTAAAATCCTCTGCACTGAAGAGTTGCTTTGTTCTGTGGGGGTTTGACAATTGCTGCGTACTGCAGATATTTGTTCTTTTTGTCCAAGTGGTCAAATTTTGTCCCCATTAAACTGCACAGCCTTGTAATCTTGTGTGGGAGGCTCTTGATTTACGGTATTCAACACATCATGTCAATCATATGTTTGTTTTGTTTAATGCTTGTTTTGTTCAGATCTCCAGTTAATCTTTGCCTTTGTTAAGTTCAGCTTCAATTGTGTCCTCTTTTTCACAATATCAAGAGCCTTTCTGTAAGAGTACAGTAGCTTTTTATATCTTATCATTGCTTGAATTAATTTTTGTTTTGTTTTCTCTCTTTTTTTATGTTTGGTTTGTGCCTGGTTTGCATTTCGGTCTACACTTTGTGTTGCTCACTCGCACCTCTACGCATGATCCATCTACCTGCAGTTATTAGTCCGGAGCTGATAATGGAGGTGGAAGCGCGTATGAAGCGCGCTCATGTTCCTCCAGCCGTAGTCAAATCAACTACTGCCCTTGTGCCCAACCGAGCCAAAGCATTTCATCATGCTCGGGCTAAAAAGGCTCCCTCTGGCTTAGCCACAGTGCAAGAAGGCAGCAGAATAGGTAAATGGTCTTGACTTCTGTTATGTTAAACTCAGGTTTCTTCTTTACAAGTGCTAATAATTGATTAGGGTTGAATGAAAATAAGACATGCATACTTAACAATTGTCAGGGCTTACTGTACTTTCTTTTGAACCCCGGAAGGTAAGTTCCCATTCATTCTTTCATTGTGTTGGGAATATGTTTTAAAGCACAGTTTGAGAAAAATGATTAATAGTAAGTCCCTCTTAATACATTGCATTTGCATTTGGAGCTTACTGTTTGATAATTCTGTTTAAACCTTCAAGGGTGTCTAATATATTTCAATTCTTTTTATTTCATTTTGTCATTTGTTTTAAACACAGTTTGGGGCACTTTTCTAGCTTTTCCTTTTGCATGGTGTGCCTTTTTATATTTGTGTCTCACTTCACCTTCGCACAGTCTAGTTCTCACTTAATGCTTTTTATGTAATGGTCAGCTTTTTCCCCTGTTTCATTTTGGTGGTTGTTCCATGCTAATAAATTTGCCTTGAGAGTCTGATGTAGGCATCATTGCCTTTAAATTGAGTCATTTTGAAAGGAACATTTTCATTATTTGTAATTGCTTCATTCAAAATTTGAATTTTTATCAATCATCTCTACCACTAGTCTTGACCATCACTTCATCACTTCCCAGTTTTGAACAAAGTGTCATCAAAAAGTTCTATCAGTTTTCGGAGATGCTTGACTAATATTTGGCTTGCAGGGAGGGATACCTTAAAAGAGGTCACATCGTTGCATCCACCTCAAGAAAGATATAGCCCTGTACGGAGAGCAAGCGAGGGTTCGGCGGGAACTCTTAGCAGCTTGTCCTACCATCGCACTTGCTCTCCAGGAGACAGCGGTGAATCAAACCTGCGCTCTCTCCAACAGGAATATCATCAACTCCAGGTAAATATATTGTTTGGAATCTATTTTCCTATACTTTTATTATCCGTACAAGTAATACTAACTTTAATTACAGCAAAAACACAGTGCTGATGCAGGGGATGCACACACTCAAGCAGAACTGCAAAAACTGCACTCTTATCATATGCAGCAGAGATTTTCCAGCCCCTTAAGCAGCCCATCACCTAGTCCACCGGTACTTCCTTTAAGCCCTGCTGGTAATTAAACTCAACTGCCCTCATATTACTATATTAATGTATTTGTCAAATGCATTGAAATTAATGTTTGGTTTAAACTCTCTAGGATCACCAAGCCATTTCCGCCTTTCTCGTTCAGACAGCAATAACTCAACATTAACCCAGCATCTTCAGCGACTGCACCTGCAGCAGCAGCAAGCACAACAAAATCAAACATCGCCACAGCATGTCCAGTCAAGCCAGTCCTGTACGCAGGACTCTCCCCCACCTTCTCTTCAACAGTCATCAGCCTCTTGCGGTCCCATTATCTCCCCAGCCTCATCATCAGCTAGTCTCACATCAATCACACAAGGTAATAGTGGACCACACATATTGGTGAAATTACGATACCTTGCAACCTGAGAGTGGCTTGGTCATATTCTGCTTAACTTACGTAATTTTCTCACTCCAGGTTTAAGTGGCCTTAGCACTGCTTCTGGGTCTATCACCCAAGGCACTTCATCTCCAACATCAGTTCACCTGGATTTGAGAGTGTCACCGACTCTGTCACCGTTACATCATGTCGTGTCCCCATCTGCATCACCAAGTTTGAGTATGATCCGAGAAGAGATCAATGCTCCAGTGCACCATGGTGAAAGTGATGATGGCCTTGGACTGACTGACGCTTGCAGCAGGGCTTGGGGACGTCGTCAAAATAGCAATTATTTCCACCCTCAAATTTCAGTCACAGATGAAACGGGAGGGCAAGTGACTCTTATTACGTCAGTGTCATCTTGTGAATCAGTGTCTTCAGTTGACTGTATGGATCCTGACACGCCAGAGGTAGAAATGGCTGAGTTGGATAATGAAGATGAAATTGACTTCCAGAGACAAACTGCTTACCCTGAGCAAGGGCATGGTTTCCAGCCACGCCATTATGATATGATGTATGATTCTGAAGACATACCATCAAATCCATTCACTCCAATCGCTCCCATGCTGCCCTCTTTTATTGTATCTCCTTGTGACCCTTCGAGGCCTTCTATCGTTAGGGGCATTGGCAAAGGACAATGCTCAAATGAAAATAATGAGGAGTCAAAAGACACAAAGAAAGACGTAGTGACTAATTTGGAAGAGTCACAAAACAACCTCAGCTACAGTTTTAAGCAGGGTCCTCTGGGCTCAAGGGATGAAAGAAGAGAATCGTTTACTTTGCCAAAAAATGCGTCTTTGAGAAGAACATTCCCTCCTCCTAGTGGTGTATGTAATGATAGTCCTTTCATGTTGAATTTCAACAATGTGCTCAATAACACTATAGAGAATGGCAGAACTTCTTCACACCATGTCCCATATAGAAATGTATTTGCTTCAGATTTGATGCAGATTACTGCAAGTGGCTCATTCCAGGTGACTCTTTCAAATTCTTGTGCACAGTTAGCAACATCTGATGTTCTAGGAATTGTAAAGGATTTGATTGAAAGAGGCAAACCACGAGAGTTTGTGGTCGGAGGTTGTGGGGATAATGGCCTCGCCTTGGAATATCCAAGTGGTGTACAAATTGAACTCAGGGTGTGTAAGGGAGAACTCAAAATGAGACGTATTTCAGGAGACCACCATCAGTATAGTGAATTGTGCCGTGAGCTTATCTCATGTATGACAGTTTAGCTTTATTACTAGTGTTAGTGTCAAAAAATGTTGAAAAAGGTTCACCTTAATTACTTTTTAATGTATTTGGAGTGTTTAAAATGTCCATGTGTTGATAATGGCATAGCCATTATGTCATCTGTGATTATCATGGGGAGTTCCAGGAGTAGTTGTTTTTGTTTCTAAATGACGTGTACATCTGCACCTTTCCTTTTTTTTTTTTTTTTTTTAAGATCTGCTCAACGTATTCTTTGCATCCTAAGAATCACTGCTATGTATTGAAGTTGAATGTTTGCCTTAAATGGCATTCTATTGCCTCCTATTCATGTTTATCACTTCTAAAATATTTGCATAAGCCAACCACTTAAAGTGTTCCTTGCTGGTTTCTTTCCTTTCCCATGACGTCTTTCACTTTCTCCATTGTAATTATGGTCTTTTTCCAACTTTTATTCTTAATGTTTAATTTCAACTAGTCTTGTCTAGTTCTTAACAGGGTGCCATACAGTTGAGTAGACTGAAGTGAACAAAACTGATGTTAAAATTCCATCTTTTGTTTTATTTTTCTTTTCTTTTCTTATGTTTGTGTTTAGGTCCTACAATTTGTCATGCGTGTTGAATCCTTCCTTTTAGCAAAGTGACTGCCATTTCGTATAAACTTCCTCAATTCTGTGTCAATACTGTTACTTGAAACTTTGCTTCACATTGAAGAAAGAGATCGTATGCAGGCTTCTACTTTAAAAAGCGATGGGTTACAATTTTGGAACATCATTGCTTCTGATTCTAAATATCAACTCATGAAGAATTAGTGTTATGGTCTTCCATTTTTGGCCCAAAGATTTCTCCACAAAAGTTTCTTCTTTGTTTAATTAACTATTAAATATGAAGAACTGTTCTTCATATGTTTATCTGTGATTCTTCCTACAAGTGAGGAATTGTGTTCTATTTGTGCAGTGTGTGAGTGTCAATGTGAAAAAAAAAAGTTAATATTAAGACTTGTAAAGGAATTGTATGTGCATTGTTGCGATGAAGTTTATTTTACAGGTCACTGGAAAATGTATATAGTGCTTTTTAAAAACAATATTATTAAGTTGGATAAGACATGCAGTGTGTTCTATTTCCCTTCTTCCGGCTGGCCTTTAAAACTTTACATAGTAGTAAGAATGAAGATTTTGTGAATGGCAACTTCATGTTACAGACTTTCTAGTAATATTTTTGTGTTATACTCCTTGCCTGTTTTAAAATATCATAAAAAGGTCATGTCCTGTAAGCAATGTAAAATTTCTCACTTGTTTTGGTTTTGTTTTATCCTCTCAAGTGGCTAGTGGGCCTATCCTTGTTGGTCATTTTCTATTTTCAACAGGAAAAAATGTGCAGAAGTAAGTCTGCTTCATGCTCATGTGCACCTTAATATGTCTATAGATTATTACAAGTGCTGAAATATTTAACTTTCAATGTTATTTTCCATCAAGATCTTAACTTTTGTGTCTTATTATTTAAAAATGCTTGCATGGTTATTGTGCCTGCCTTATGTCATTTTGCCAGTACTGATGAATTTGTCACATGTCTTTGTGTTGTTTGAATGGTTGCAAAAATGCCACGCCTGTCAATTTTCCCTTTTTATCATTTTTATCATTTCTTTTTCCAAGATAGGCAGTTGTCAGTTTATGGATGGTCGTTGTTGGTGTCATGTTGTTATTCTAGACGTATTTTGAATATTTTTTATAATCTTGTGTTAATGTGTGTTAATAGAAAGGCAATAGTTTATCTATCCCTTTCGTCCCCTCTGTGATATGTAGTGATAAAGTAGCACAAGTCTGTAAGAGAACACCCTGGAATTGTTTGCTGCAAAGTCTAGATTCCTCCAGCATCATCAATTATGTTTGTATTTCTCATGTTCTCATTGACTCACTTCCACTTTCACCAAAGTAAATTCTGTATATTATTTCTTGCGGATTACTGCAAATTTTCTTACCTCACTGAAAATTTCTATGGTCTCAAGGTAAATGATCATCTATAATTTTTGCCAGGATCCCTATTTTCATCACATTTAAAGGCTTTCTTGATGTTATGTATTGGTCAGTCACCAAAATCACCAATACTATTTCCCTCCCATTTTTCACCTTTGTTATAAGCTGTGAAAATGCAGGGTATAATTAAAATGTCCTCTTTAATTCCTTTGTTACAACTTTGTGATAGTGTATAAATTTGATAGATTCTAATAATTTTAATGACCAATTTATTTCCTATGTTGTATTGTTATCATTCCAGATTCGTTATTGTTATAATTTTTTTTTCAATCTTACTGGATTCACTCATGACTGTATCCCTATTTTGTCTAACCTTACTATCATTTTCTTTGACAAAGTTAGTCATGGTGTATTATCTCCCTAGTAACAGCACAAATACTATTTTGTAGAGTACTTAAAGCAAGATTGTCTGTTACAAATGTGCTGAGTGTAAATAAGTTTTTAAGTAATGTTGAGTAATTAATAAAGACTGTTGAATTTTCAAAATTGACTCTGCTTGTTCTCGTACACCCTACCTAAACTACTAAAGTGTGTACGAACTGAAAGGGGAACACAGGGATCGGCTCCAACAACGACGGGCATGATGTTGACAGTGAAGCTGCATGTTTTCCCGCAGTGCACTTGGCCAGGTGCCAGGGGAGCGCGCCTGCGGGGCGGGGCGGGGATGCAGGGGCGTGTCGCGGTGGGTGGAGCCCTCTTCCTCTTCTATTTCGAGTGGCGGGACGCACGTGGAGCCGTACCGGGCCGCACACAGGGCACCAGAGGGCCTAAGCCCGGCGGCGGCAGTAGGGACAACTTAAGCCCAGTTGAGGCGTCGGGGCGCCGCGAGTTGGTCAGCGAGGCGTCGGCGTGACCATGCTGCCCTTGCTGCTGGTGTGCGTGTTGGCGTGTGGGGCCCCGTGGGGGGCACCGGCCCCGTGGGGGGCGCTGGCCGCGGGGGTGGCCGCGGAGGGCCCGCCGGTGCTCGACCCGCTGATAGGCCCGGCGCAGGAGCGGGACGCCATCGCGCGGCGGCAGCACGGCCCGCACGTGAGTCCCACACCAGTTTGATTCCGAACTGCGCTCCCTGTCTCTCTCGCACCCTGCGGCCTGCGAGATGCCCCACGAGTGCGAGAGAGACAGAGCGACGAAGGCACCGTTCCGAATCAACGGGCTGCAGGAATGAATGAAGCTGGTGACGAATGTTCGGTGATGCGGAGGACCACACCTCGCCACAGCACTTGCGGCACCAGCACCACTACGGGGACCCGCGGCTGTCCAGCCGCCACCCCGGGCCGTCCGCCCTCGCCGGCGACGGCCTGCAGGGCCTGCAGCAGCTGCCGACGGCCGAGGGGCGGCACGAGGGGCGGCACGAGGGGCGGCACGAGGGGCGGCACGCCGGGGGCGGAAGCTGTCAGCTCAGCCCGGAACATCTGGCGGCGCTCATGACGAAGAGCCTGGAAGGGGTCTGCAGCCAGAGTGAGTATCGCGGGCCGAGCGGCGAGCGGCACTCGCAGATACGCTGACTAACTCGCGCCTGCACGCACACACGCTCAGGCCCGCCTCGGCCCACGCGCCTGGCGGCCACTGGCGGCATGGCAGCCGGCACCAGGCCGGCACACAAAGTAGTGGGAGGAGACGGAGACGGGAACACTCCACTCGACTCCTCTCGTCTATGTTCCTGATGGTCATGTCCGCGACGCTTGTAGTGTCGGTACACCGGTATGTGCTGTACACCGGCACTCATAAAGAGCACATGGAGGTGGCACTCTAGTCGGGCCCGGTGCTCTGCGCACTGCCAGGGGAAGTCACGAGACGTTCATAACCACTAATTTTGGTCAGAAAGACCGGCGATTTGCTCGGCAGTGTGGGATGCCGCCAGACAGTGTGGCATTTACTTGCAATGTCGAAACTTTTTTCCCGCCAAAGTGGCGTTGTCTTTTGGCCATTTCCTTTCTGGCTGCGTGACAGTGGCGGCGGCATCGGGGCCGCAATGGTCAAATTAGCCCTTGCATGGCCTCTGCCTACACTGGGAGTGAAAGTGGGGCCCGGCTGCCCGGCTGTCCCACTGCGAGCACCTCACACCTGCACACCTTGGCACAAAGCTGGCTCCAATTTCCTGGCAAACACCCCGCGAACAGCGGCCAATATCAGGCGTGCATTTAGCGTCATTTCATTTTACTTCTCTTGCTACGCCCCTGTAAAAAAGGAGAAAAAAAGGTTGCTCGGCGCAAAAAAAAAAAGTTTGTTTTACCGCCTGACTTTTCTGTGGTATTTTTGAAGAGGAGATAAACGACCGTCTCCACAACCTGGGCACCCAGCTCGGCGACCAGCTGAACGTGCTCAAGACCATGATCCTCAACCTGGAGGACAAGGTGGGCGCCATGGACATCGGCATCGAGCGCGCGGAGCGGCGGCTGCTGACCGCCGTCAGCAAGTCTCGGTGCACGCGCGGAGGAACCGAGTGAGCATTTTCTCCTTTCCGAGTGGCGTCACGGTGGCGGCGGTCAAAAGTTACTTCTCGTGCGTAGGTCCGAGGATGATCTCGGGGCCGATGGTGAGGATGATCCTTCGCCCCCCGGCGGCGCGGACGTGGACGACGACGACGTCGGGGACTACGGCGACAACCCCGCCCTGGTCGCCACCTTCCGGGACGGCGCGCAGGGCCCCGGGGGCAGGGAGGAAGAGGTGCAGCGCTACAACAACACGGTGCGTGGCGCGGCATGGCGCGGCATGGCGCGGCATGGCACGCAGCGTCCGCGTTTGCATTGCCGAGGTCATCGAGCTGGCCCTTCCCTGCTGCAGGTGCACACGGAGCATGCCCCGCAGGGCCCTCACCCGCAGGGCTCCACGATGGGCAACTCGATGGCGGGCTGTGGCCATGGCAAGCGCGTGTACACGTACTTCTGGAGGGTGCGCAACATGGACTACAAGATGACCGGCTGGAACCACCGCCGCTCCCTGCGCAGCCCCAGCTTCTACGTTTGGCCCGGAGGGTGAGCTCCCGACCCTCTGACTCTCCTGACTCCCGGCTCCTCTGTCTGTCCGACTCTCCGCTCAGTGCTCCGCTCGACCACCGAAACTGATTTCGAACGGCGGTTTGCAGGTACCGCATGTACCTGCGCATGTACCCGCGGCAGTCGGGCGAGAACGTGTACTTCCACGTGGGGCTGACGCGCGGCGAACACGACGCATCGCTGCAGTGGCCCTTCAGACTGAAGCACCGCCTCGCCGTGCTGGACCAGGTGAGGGAAGCGCAGTGGAGCGCCTGGAGGGTAGGCCAACCCGACTCGGCCGTGCGGCCGTGCCTCGCGGGCTGGCCTACCCCGGCCGCGCGGCCGTCCGCCGGTCCCGGCACTACGGTGACTGTCTGTCCTCGCAGGTGGCCTCCATGACCTCCACGGGCCCCGGCTCCGGCCCCGTGGACCTGGTGTCCCGCCTCTGGGACCCGGCGCAGCTTTGCTCGGGCTACAACTGGCAGCGGCCCAGCGCGCACACGCCCGACAACTACGAGTGCGTCGGGCTGGGCTTCCCGCAGTCCCTGCTGCGCACGCGGAGCTACATCCGCCAGGACACGGCCCTGGTCAAGCTCACCGTGTGCCTGAGCGCGGACGACGCGGCCCCGCCGCCTAGACGCGATGACCGACTCATTGGCGTGCCCTGAAACTGTGCGCCTTTGTCGCCTGTCCCACTCCCTAACAAAGTGGGGCATGCGTCAAAGGCGCCCAGAAAGCATGCCAAATTTGGGCTGTAGGGACACGGCCATCGCGACGTGGCGATTGTGGTGTCTGAGGGGTGTCAGACTGACCGCTGAGGATGAAGAAAGAGGGAGTTAAGCTGTTTAACGATTAGTTTTGTGCTCAAAAAAGCAACGACCCGAGACAGTGACCCACCGAACGGGCCAGTAGTGCTTATTGTTGCACACGGCACTGAGTGCCACATAATGTACCGAGATGCATTTACTTTTTACATTGTTTGCTGCAACCTAATAAACGATTTTGCTCAGCAAAACTGCTGTCGTGACTCTAGGTTCTGTCCCCTTTCTGTCCCAAACACTCGCCTCTTGAATACGTCACGGGGAATGCACCGAAACGGGCGCCGCCGTCACCAACAAGGCAATTAAGTATCCCTTGTACTCTCCTTTAAAAAAATAAAATAAATAAAAACCAGTGTTTGGCAACAATAAAGCGTTAGAGAGCCCACCGAGTTTATCGTCGGGCCGGGTCAGAGACCGCATTATATTGGGGTGCCGTGCCAAGAAGGGGAGGGTGTGGGGATCAAGCTGGGCGAAACTGGGGGCAGCAGGGTGAGCAGCCAGACAACACGGCGGCGATGGCGATACAGGAAAGATCCACTGTCGTAACACATTTTTGCACAAGCTGATGTGACTACTGGATTTTTCATCCGTCCCTGCTCGCGTAGATGAATGATCCTTCCTTTTGAGACACACCAGTCGCTCGCTCTGAACTTGGTCACTGCCCACTGGGCCCATTGTGCGGCGGCTTAGCTGGCCGGGCAGCACGAGGGCGGGGCCGCGGGGCCCGGCGAGGATCGCGACGGTCTCGCCGTCGCCATCCTGGTGGCCTTGCCCGGCCTTGCCGCCACGCGCCGACGCGATATCACGGCTCTCCACTACACGCCCTCCGCAGAGCCCGCGGAAAACAAACTAACTTCTCGGGAACTCTATGCGGTAGGCACGCAAAATAAAAAAAATTAATAATTTTAAAAAATAATCCATGCTAAGGCATTGCATGGCTGTGGGTGGATCGTACATGAAAAAAACTGAAAAGGGAAGAAAAAATTCCAATGGTCTCTATCAAAACCTCCAAAAAAAAAAAAAAAGTTTGAACAGCAAAGTATTAGTCACGGCAGTCAGCAGCAGAAGTTCTTCGCCACTCTGTCTGTTTGACACTCATGGGGTGGACCATACGCATGCGCGAAAGAGAGAGTGACGAAACGCGCTGCAGACGCGCCGAAACAGCTGTAAACTGAGCTTGAACGTCGTTGTTAGGCGTGTACGCCACGCCACGCCGCGTCGCGCCTTTTCGAGAGTGCAGCTGCATCTGGGTGGGTGGGCGCTGGCCGCGCTGGCCACGCTGGCCGGGCAGTGCAGCAGGGTGGACAGGTAGGCGCGCTGTGCGAGGCTGCGCGAAGTCGCGGCCGCGGCCGGCTGTGGCCGCGCTGTGTTGGACGTGGTCCAGCGGCTTGTTCTCTGTACTCCTGACTCCTCCACTCGACGTGCGCGTCGCCCAGTCGGCCGGCCGCGTGACTCACCCAACAGTGTTGATATGCCAGCGCCATGGTAGTGTCCCATGATCGCTAGCAGAGCCGACGGCCCGGATCCGAACAGTGATCCCGTCGGGTTGTCTTTCTCGCACGCGCGGGGCCTTGCGTCCGGGTGCGGGAGAGACGGAGCGACGCGACGAGGCGCTGAGCGGCATCGGGCTGCTGCAGAGCTAGACCAAGGTCAGGGAAGGCAGCTACCCGGACGGCGCGGCCGCGGCGCGTGCGGCATGACGCTCCGGCGATCGCGCATCACGCGGCGCACACATCAACTCAATTCACGCGTAATTCTTTCTCTTAACACGTAAAAAAAAAGAGAAAAAACTGATTTAGAAATGTTTTAGAATTTTTCCGAATTTTCAAACATGAAACAAATTAAAATTGAATTTTTTTCATCCCCTTCTATCAGTTCACATATGCGGCAGTTCGACGGAGATTCGAACGCTGCTGCCGCTCTTTCCCCACGCTGTCTGCCGGCGAGGCGGTGACGTCACCCGCCTTGTCACCCATCGAGACGGAGTCGGCGGGTTTCCTTATTTCCCTAACGGTGTGTCCGGCGGGTCAGTTTGGCCAGATGATGTCGTCTGCAGCGCTCCCACGCAACTAGAGTGTGGGCCAAGCCAGGCCTGACCGCCGGGCCGCGCCCGCGCCGGACCCTTACGCCTGGAACGGGCACGGACAAGCGCGGGGCGCCCCCGTGAGGTCGGCGTCGGCCGGTCATCTGGACGCCCCGTGAGTGGGACAGAGAGAGAACGACGAAACGACAGTTCGCAATCGGGCAGCAGCCCGTTTTCGGCCACGCCGCCATGCGGGCCATGTGTCCGAAGGGTCAAACGGTGCTGTCCGCGCGGCGAACCAGGGCACCGCGGCGGGCGGGCCGCACTCCTCTGAGGCTGTTGTCTCTGTCACTCCCACGACGAGCCCGCGGTAAGACAGTTAAACAAGCCTCCCGGGCAGAATGAAAACACGCGCGCAAGTGGGCATAAAACGAAGTCAAACTACCTGCCGGCCCGAAATGAATAATGTTGGCGGGACAAAGAAGACCGCGTTGTGAGCAGTCAAACTGTCCGCTTAAACGGGGACGCGGGTTCAAATCCCCTCGCGTCTCCGTTTTTATAGCGGGCTTTTCGGGGCGCATCGCGCATCGCGCTCGCCCCGCTCCCGGCCGCGCCGCACCTGACGCGCCAACGACACAATCCCTCAGCGCGCATCGCTACCGCGGCCAGCAGACTGAGAGTCGTTTTCGTCGCTCCGTCTTTATCGCACTCACGGAGCGTCGCCAGGAGTCGCCAGGGCGAGAGAGACGGCGCCCTCCACGCTGGCCGGGCCAGACTAAACATACCACCCCTCCACGTCCACACCAGTCGCATTTCTGCGAGGAATTCTTCCACCAAGGTGTCGAGTAGAGTGGCATGCTCGGTAGCGGGAGAAGGCGATGACGAGGATGGCGACGTCGACGACCGGGAAGCGAACGAGGGAGGGGGAGAGAGAGAGAGAGAGAGAGAGAGAGAGAGAGAGAGAGAGAGAGAGAGAGAGAGAGAGAGAGGCGGGAGGAACAACTCTCGCGACATCTCATGGACATTGCCATTGTCGCGGTGGCTAAGGAACTTTTAATTTGGTGGCTGGTTAAGCTGCCAACGACAACAGTCTGGCCGAGTGTCAAAGGCACAGACTTAACTGGAGGGGCAAACACTGCGCATATTGTCTACCTTTAGGCGCAGCATCACACACTCAGTGGAGGGGGAAGCCCCCGCCACGCACGACCACGCGCAAACGCGTCGCGTCTGACCGGCCTCCTCCCAGTCGGTTAGACCCAAAGGCAGCACGCAGCACGCAGCACGTGGCGAGGCGCGGCGTTTGGCGGCAGTTCGCGGCTCGAGTCGACATTCGCGGAGAACGCCGAGCGAGCGCCGTCCGCCGCGAAGCAGTGCGTCAAGCTGGTCGAGATGTCGCTCGCCGCGGTCGTGGTGTGCTTGCTGGCGGCCCTGGTGCCCGGCCGCAGTGCGGCGTGCAGTGCGGACGAGCTGGCAGTGTACAGGGTGTTCCTGGACACGCACTGGAGCCGGGACGCGTTCCCAAAGCAGTACCCCGAGTGGCGGCCGCCGGCGGGCTGGTCGAAGATGGTCGGTGAGTGGCTTCGGCCCCGTCAAAGAGTGCGCGGCGTTTTGTCAGAACGAGCCAGGTCTAAACTTGAATTTATTTTGCCAGTTTGGCGAGAAATCTTGTACCGCGCAGTTGCAGTAGGCTTGTGAAAACTCTGCCCTTTGGACTACATGAAGCTGCTTTGTGCAGCGGGTAGGCTGAGGTGGGCGACCCCTGCGCGTGCATCGAGGACTCGCCTTCAGGCGACATGACAAGCGGAGGGGCGGGGGTGAGGCTGAGGCCGGCCGGGACTCAGCCACAACATCCCCATTCCTGAACCTGATAAACGGCCGACCCAATTCAACCACCTCGAAATAAACAATGCGCAGGCCAGGAAAATGTTACGACCGGTGACGGCAGCCCGCGACTGCCAACTCAACAAACTCTCTTCGCTAGTCTGCTTCTTATTTTGTTTTCGTTACAAATAATAGCGGTGCTTGACTCGCTCACTCTTGTTTCGCGCCAACATAAACACCACCTCAGCTCGCCAGACCAGTCAAAGTACTCGCTGTTCTAAAATTGTAAAATTCGCAAAAGGGGTTGAAGCGATAAACGTAACAAGGGCGCTCGTTTTCAGTTGGGTGTTCTGAATGGTCGGTCAGATTTATCTGCAACACTTGGATTTTACAGCGGCGCCCTGAGAGAGCCGACACGCGAGAGAAGAGTAGGACAGGTCTGGGGCGTGCAGTCCGAGGGGGTGGGGTGGGGGGGGGGCGTGTGGTGGTGTTGAGGCAGGCCGTCCGCTGCGAGCGCAGCACGGCGCTGCAGCAGGACGAGCCCGGCAAGGCCGAGGGGAGGCAGCCCAGACAACACGCCGGCACCAGCGGCCCAGGCCCAGCCCAGGGGTTGTGCAGCCAACACTGTCTGGTCGGCAGGCCGCACGCACGACGCCTCGTACTGGCTGTTCCGCGAGGGAGAGATGGCGTCCGCGGGACTGCAGGTGTTCGCCGAGAAGGGCCACTCCGACAGCCTGGAGGCCGCGGACCACGCGGGCGTGTACGACGAGTTCACGGCGCCCCCCGTGCCCAGGGGCGTTGGCCGCACCGTCACCGACTTCTTCCTGGACGGCAACCACTCGCTGGCAAGTCAGACGCTCGCCGCCTTTTTGTTTTGTTTTCGGTACAACATGTCATATGATTTTTCCGGTGTAGGTGTCGGTGGCCGTCAGAGTGGTGCCTTCGCCGGACTGGTTCATCGGGGTGGACAGCCTAGACCTGTGCAGAGGCAACCACTGGATCGACTCCATCGCCATCGATGTAAGTGTCGTTACAGCGCTCCTACCGACGATGAAAAGATGCCTGAAGCATATCCGAGATGAACGCTGCGGGCCAGACTCCCTCGCAACCTCAAAGTCTGTGCTCCTGCTGCAGGTGGACCCCATGGACGCGGGCACGGACAACGGCTTCACGTTCACGGCCCCCAACTGGCCGTCCGAGCCCAAGGAACCCGTCGCCAGGATCACGTCAAAGAGGCCGAGCCACCCCGCCAACTCGTTCTACTACCCAAAGCTGGACAAGCTGCCCTCCATCGCCACGCTGACGTTCGTCAAGGTGGGCGGCAGCGGGGTGCGGTCCTATCGTGTGGAGGAAGTGGGAGCGACCCCGGAAACCGAACCTGCTTGTGTCAGTTAACAAAACTAGATAGCTTATTCACAAACGGTGTTCCGTGATTTTCACAAATAACTCAACCCCTCTTTTGATGTGTGCGACGGGAAGGCTTGCACTGACCCCTAACCACGGAGCTTTGGCTTGAATAATGCTGCAGTGCCGAGCGGCGGAAGGGACTCCTGGGGGTACGTGCGCGAGCAGCAATGCCGCTGCCTCGCCGGCCCCCTCGACGCCGACCTCCACGATGTCGACCTCCACGACGCCGGCCCCCACGACGCCGACCTCCACGACGCCGGCCCCCACGACGCCGGCCTCCACGACGCCGACCTCCACGACGCCGACCTCTACGCCGCTGTCCTCTGCGACGCCGACCTCGGCGACGACGCCATCCGCCGCAGGCTCCAGCGGACCTCCACCGAACGGGACCACTACAGTCCCTGTAACGAATACGAGTACTACAAAACGCACGTCTACTTTCACCACTACCGTCTCTGCTGCCGCCACCACTGCCACCCCTTCTACCCCCACCACTGCCCCCTCTGCGTCCTCCACCCTCGCTGCCCCCGCTGCCAGCTCCCCGACGAAGACGCTGCGGGTGGCCCGAGAGGCGGCTCCCCAGCCACCGCCCTCGTCGTCGACACCGGCAACAGCCCCGGGTGCCGAGTCGAACCGGGCCACCATGAAAGCGATCGAGACCACGGCTGCAACGAACGACCAACAAGGCACACATGAGGGTTCACAAGGACAAACGACCGAGAGCGCGGCTACCGCAGCAACCGTCGCCATGACCACTGGAATGACCAAAGACACCCCAACCACATCGTCTGAGGCGGCCAGGTCCAGGACGACGCTGGCGTACGCACTGTCCGAGCGCTCCGCGTCGCGCTGCCCGTCCGCGTGCGCCCGGGACATCCCCGCGGACACGCCCACCTTCGAGCAGGCCGAGATGGACGACATCGACGACCTGCTGGAGGTGCGTGCATGACCGCGCAGGCTAACCCAAGCTGCAGTGCATGACTCCCCCCTCTTTGGCACTAATCATCCGCCTTGAATGTGAGCGATACATTCCGCCTGAAGTTAGGCAAAAAGCATGGCTTGACCCCTAACCTAACCTTTTCACAATTTGTTTGCACGCCATAGGTAACACCTCAAAGTCCCCTCTTTCGAATCGAATAATTTTGCCCATCCCTGTCGGCCCGCAGGAGCGAGTGTACCACCTGAGCGCGGAGCTGTCGAGGAACGCGTCGCGCGGCAGAGACGCCGTGGCTGACGGCAACGACATCAGCAACGACCTGAACCCGAGCCTGGGCGGCAGCCTGGGCGGCAGCCTGGGCGGCAGCCTGGGCGGCAGCCTGGGCGGCAGCCTGGGCGGCAGCGGCTACGACAGCACCGAGAGCCCCATCCGCAGGACGAGCAAAGCGCGGCGCAGCAAGAAGGGCAGCCGTAAGTAGCATGAGGAGGTTGCCAACCTCAGCCTGCCTGCCAGGCCAGGTATTGCCCTCAAGAAGTTGCCTAGCAGGCAACTCTGCCTTTCCTGATGGCCTTCCCTCGCCTGCCCCGCAGGGCAAGCCAAGAACTGCCAGGTGTCGGAGTGGTCGCCCTGGTCGTCGTGCAGCGTGTCGTGCGGCGTGGGCGACGCGACGCGCTCTCGCCGCGTCCTGGAACACCCCCGCCGCGGGGGACGCCGTGCCCCGCGCTGCAGGAGCGCCGGTGGTGCGGTGGCCACAGTGAGTGTCCGCAGAACTTCTTCAACTGGTGAAGCGGGCCGTGACGACGGTTCAACGGTTCCGAGCGTCGAGGCGGCGCTGCAGTCGAGAGGCCCGCCGCCTCTGTGGCAACTGCAAGAGGGTGGGTATGATGGACACGACGGTTGGCCGGATAGCGCGAATGTTTGGCGTTGTTATTCAAAACACTGCACTTGCTTGAAAGAAAATCCCAAAGCATCCTTGCTGCCAATCGAACGATAGTGATCTCAAGAAAATGTGAAATCTATCAGGACGCCCCTCTTGCCTCGTGCTTTCCTGGTCTCCTATTTTGAGACTGGAACGAGTTGCGCTTTTCCAGGGCTGATGTTAATAGTGTCCCCGGTTTGAAAGACATGTAGCCCTTGTTTCTCCTCTGTGGGACACGATGTATAAGAGTGAAACAAAATTCAGTATAGGACGGAGTCTCAGTGACACTAAAATCGCAATAAAAAGTTGAAACATCATTGTCAATCGTTCTTATTTCACACAAAGTTCCTCATTCTGCGCTCTGAGATGTTCGCACGTTCTTGTCCAGCCAGAATATTGGCCCATCATTTAAAAAAAAAAGTGTTTAATATTTGGGGTTGTATTAAATCAACGGGCTTTCTTATTCTCTCAGTTTTATTATGGAAAAGTATAAATAATCTGGATTGTTCTTAAGTAAAAGTATTTTGTATTTGATCACAGTTATATACAAAATAAATTAGTGTAAGGGGTTTTGCTACGGATTTGCAGCTAGGAGACATAACAATAATAAACCAAGAAAAAAAAAAAGAAACAGTAACAGCGGTAGATTTGAATTATGTAAGCCTTAGACACCTACACGATTGTAAACAAAATCACAATCTTTGTGGTGGGTATGTCGATACAGAGGATACCGATCGGAGTTATCGGCGTATTGAGTTTGGGGCATTGTCAACCCCCATAGGTCACTTTTCGTTGTTCATGTTTAAAGCTCAGACAAAATCCAATCGGTATCAAAACAGTGACCTGAGCAAGTATGAATGGAAAACGTCAAAACCGACCTTTTAGTCAGAAAATCTATCCCTCAATTTTTTAATTATTTTTTTTTAACGTTTCGCCATTGTTATGGGCACTTCTAGTGGGGGCGTTCTCTGCAGTTTTCGTTCGCTACAGTTGGAAGACGACAGACCCATTTAAAAATACATAAATAAATTAATAATAAGTTATGAACTGTAGGCAGGCGGGGCGGGACCGGGGCTCCGGGAGGCCCATCACGAGTGGGCGCGTGGCCGGTCGCGGTGGGCCTGGCGGCAGCGCGCTTGGGTCCTGCTGCAGTAGCGCCCAATAAAACAATACATCACAGGAGCTTCAAAACAAAATAGCAAACACACTACCATCCGGCGAAGAACATCAGTCAGAGTAGTACTTGAGAGGGAGTGCTCACTATACATTTTACAATGGAACACATCTCAAGGGGTCAAGGGAAAGTCTTTTGAGCATACACTAAGATTATGTTTCGATGAAGAACTGCGTCATGGGACAAATAAGCGGCAGGTGAGTAAGTGGTCACCTTGATAATTTTTTTTTCTGCTACGGTAGCTTACATTGCCGGCAGTCCGACTTGCCGCGACATGCGTCTACGACCTGGCATCTCCGCCCACCAGTCCAATGACAGTCGTGAAACAGGGCGGACTCGCACTGTGACACACAACAACGGATAGGAGACTTGAGGGCAGTGTTGAGGAAGAAGTGGATTAGCTGCAGCACCAAACGCTATGGCCAGCTGCCTACTTGAAGCGCGCACTGTACACAGTCTTATACGTTTCCTAAGTTTCAATCATTTTCAAACATTTTGTTTAGAGGAAGTTCTTTCGAAACTACTGAAACTGGGACCGAAGTGCTCCGTGGGGCCTTCTCGCACACGAACGAGCTGGGAGCGGCTCAGTGCGGGCCAGACGCCCGGCAGCGCACGACACAACGGCACTTCCGGCGGCTGGCCATAGTTATGCCAGGTTATCCATTTCTTCTGGGCTAGGCTGCCTCTGGTGTCACGTCAAAGTCCAAGGCTCGTCCAAGACGAGGGTCTAGATGGCGGGGGTGGGGGAGGCGACGTGTACACTGCAGCAGGGGTGGCTGGGGCCTGGCGGCACTGTCGGCGCCATGGGCACACGGCGTGCTTGCACCTTGCTCCAGGACCAGGAGGTTCATGGCCATGGTGTCCGTGGCTTCCTTCAAGCCACCACCTTCTGGGGGTACATCCACTTCTTGGTGCAGTAGCAGAGCAGCGTCGACAGGTACACGAGGGCCAGCAGGGCGCACGTCACGCCCAGCGCGAGAACGGACGTCCTCGTGGGGCAGGTGTCCGTCATGATGACCGTGTGGTCTGCAACAGGTGGGAAAGGCACTTGAGTTACACGCAGGCACGCTGGTCGTGCTGCTCACCGAAGAGTGCTCGCCGCTCTGTCGCACTCGCGGAGCGTCCCGTCCCGAGAGGGAGCGAGAGAGGCAGAGCGGTGAAGCAGCGGTCCGGAACAGCTCGGCCGATGACTCGATGCGGCTCACCCTTACCCTTGCCGAAGTCGGTGGACGCCTCACTCCGGAGGGACTGGCTCTGCTTGTCGTCGCCGAAGTCCAGCACCAGAATCTCCTGAGACAGCGTCATGTCGTCGCCGGACGCCTCCTCAGAGTCGTTGGACGGCGCGGAACGTCTCCTTCTGCCCCAGGACTCGACGGACTCGCGTCCCCACTCGCACACGGCCTGCAACGGCATCAGCAGGTCCGCTCTCAGAGGATTGTAAAAAACAAAAACACTTTTGAAGCATGACCCTCAAGGAGGCCCCATGCCTCAACCCAATAGAACTCCCCCTGACTCCCTTAGTGCCTCGTCACTTACAGGCTCGCATGGGCCGAGGCAGTACTTGACGTTGCACTGGAAGATGACGCCGTACGACTCGGTGAAGCGGAAGGCCTCGTACACGGACTGCAGTGCGTTGCCGTCGGGGATGAAGCCGGGGAAGATGGCCGGGTCCACGGGGCACCTGCAGCAACCACAGCGTCAAGGAACGGCCGACAAAGACGCACCCGCCGGGCGTTTAAACCGAAACAATCGCATAAGAAACAACAACAAAACCGGAAATGGGCCTCTCCCGACTCGAAACGTACCCTTCGTCGTCGATGATCTGGAACGTGCTCTTGGAGTCCTTGGCCATGGCAACGCAGCTGCGGGCGAAGATGCCGTAGGGCGCTGCGGGGAAGAGAGGCAGCGAGATTAGCGCCTGGTGGGTTGGCAACCCTTCGCGCGCCTTGTGAGACTGGCGGCGGCGGGCGGCGGGCGGCGCCTGCCTGCCTGGCAACCCCTCGCGCGCCGCCGCTCAGCGGCCGGCCGGCCCGTCCCCGTCGGCGCGGCTGGCTCTTGGAGCTCTTGGTACTCACTGTCCTCGGGGATCTCGATGCGGAAGGTGAGCTTGTCGCCGATGCGCACCGTCTCCACCTCCCTGCTGCGCGCGTCCAGGATGCGGATGCGCGGCGGAGGCGCCTCGGGCGCGGACGTGATGGAGATCATCTCGGGGTCCCTGGAGCAGGCGAGGAGCGCGTCAGGCGGGGGACACAACGCCAGACGGGGCGGTCACACATTCCCGTCGTAGCAACTGACCTGATGGGCATCATGCCGAAGGTGATGTTCTTCGAGGACATGTCGTAGGTGCACTTGACCTTGTAGATCTTGTCGGCCTTGGTCATGACGACGCTGTGGTGCTGCAGGACGACTGTGTTGGAGTACACTCCGGTCTGGAACAACGAGACGCTGCCATCAAGCACCGAAGCTAGCCCTGAAGCCCAGCGGCTAACCGCCCGAGTTGGTCGACCGTCGAAGTACCACGTGACAATTTTTGCAGCTACGGCAATGATGCATGACGCACGTGCGTTTTGTGGTTATAAATTGCGAAAATGCGAAAATACGGAATTTCCTGCGGAAGCCTCCAGCCAGCTTCGATGATCTTATGAGAAATCTGGTCCCGAAAAAATTGTGCATTACGCGGTCCCGAACCCAGCACCTACCACTTCCCGGCTCAACCTCCTAACCACTCAGCTACCGAGGAAGGCGTGCCTGCACTGACATTGAAACTTCCTTGAGTTCCTACCTCGAGAAATCAGTTGCCGAAAAAATTTGAAGTTTTACCTGATTCGAACTCGCTACCCGGCGCTCACCAGTCCATGCCCCTAACCACTCAACTACTAGGGCGGCACTCCACTCACTATGCCAGCGCTAATCTAGAAACTTCTCGAGCTGCGTTCAATCGAGCACGAGGGATCTAGTCTCGAAAAAAATGTTCATTACGCGATCCCGAACACGGGACCAGCTGCATCTTAGTCAGAGATCCTAACCACTCAGCTACGGGTAGGCTGTTGCCCTGCAACTCTTTTTTTGACACTCTGCAGGATGTTTCGATTTCCGGCTGCCGGCCCCGCTGCTGGCTGTGCTGCCACGGGCATATTCCGGACAGCGCTTCGTCGCTCTGTCTCTCTCGCACCCGGCCGGGACGCTTGCGGGCGAGAGAGACAGAGCGACGAGAGCATTGCTCCGGAATCGGCCTGCTGGCGCTAGCTGCGACGTTTAGTCTCGTTCCGGTTTTTCGTCGTCGCCGTGCAGACAATGACGAGCCCACCGGAAGCTCGGCGCGGCGTGCGTCTTGGCGGGGCAGGGGGAGGGGGCTGGGAAACGGAAGAGAGAAAGGGGGAGGGGCAAGCTTAGCCCCCGCAAGCGGCATGCAGCCAAGCCTGACCGGTCTTCTATTTCCGGGCCATCGGCTGCCGCGGAGATCCAAAACGAGAGGAATTCTAATTTATGTAATTTCATGTCGGAGCGACGCGCACGACGCCAGCGGCGCCACGGTCGAGCGACAAGTTGCATTTCCTCGAAAAGGGGCAGGGCAAAGCGATTACAGCAGTTGACTTTTTTCTCGAAACAAAATAAATTAAAATACTATAAGAAGCACTACAACCTGCACAGCGGACACCACATGCATCGACATGCTTGAGCCCGGTTGCACTGGTAAGTACGCCAGCACTCTCCAACCGGAGAGGGCTCTACTGTTAGTGCGTGCAGCGTGCGGAGGACGTGGTGCAGGGACAGACCTCGCTACTCACCACAGACTGCGTGTTGCAGTCCTGCCCGGTCATGGTGAGGTCGAGGCGGAACAGGTCGCTGTTGATGACGTCGATGTTGCACGTCTCGGAGCGGCCCAGCGCGTAGATGCGCCCGTTGAAGGGCTTGTTGGTGCGCACCTGCACGGCGATGCGGGTGTCCTTGCAGTTGACGGACACTGCGGGGAGAGAGAGTGTGTAAGGCGGGGAAAACGGGCGCATAGAAAAAAAAACAAAACAAACACAACAAACGACCGAAAGGCCGCGAATACGTTGGCCGGGTGGGCACTCACCGTCGTAGCACGTGCCCGTCTTGTCGCAGTTGACGTCCGCCCGGGTCAGGTTGTTGACGTTGGGGTCCTCCGTGGTGTCGAACACGACCGGCAGCTGGTCCATCGTCGCGCTCGTTTCTGGCGGGAAAGGGGCAATTAGTGTGACGCAGGACGACGTCTCTCTCTCTCTCTCTCTCTTCTCTCTCTCTCTCTCTCTCTCTCTCTCTCTCTCTCTCTCTCTCTCTCTCTCTCTCTCTCTCTCTCTCTCTCTCTCTCTCTCTCTCTCCTCTCTCTCTGGTGGCACTCACTCTCGCAGTAGTTCTCCATGTAGTTGCCGATGCGCTCGCCGTCGTCGATGAGCGGCCGGTCCGCGTTGAGGTAGGTGGAGGGCCCGTCGGGGAGGGTCTTGTGGTCCAGGTGGAACAGCTGACAGTTGTAGGCCGCGCCCTGCGGGGGCCCTCGGAACAGGAAGGAGCGGCACAGGAACTCGTTCTCCACCTCGCAGGCGAGCTGGCAGGCCGCCTCGCTCGCCACCTGCAGCTCCTTGTCCACGTAGTAGTGCAGGCTGGCGTACTGCGCCACCTTGTCGGCCGCCACGCCGATGCGGGGCTGCGAGAAGACGCGGCTCCCCTTGCAGGCCTTGCTCGCTGCAACAGAGAGGCGGCGTCAGGGTGCAGTGCAGTGCAGAGCAGGGCGCCGCAGCGCACGGCCAGCGCCGCGCTGCAGTGCCCGCGCAGCAGACCGGCGCTGTCGGGCTCCATTGGGACCTCTTCCACCGCCTTGCGTTGAGGGAGCAGCGGCTGTCTGCCGGGGCCGAGCCGCGCCCCCCGCAGAGGCATCAACTCACTGCTCCGCGAGCGGTGGTTCCCGTCCGACACGACGCTCACCTTTGAGGCAGAGGTTCTCGAAGTAGTCGACGCCCTGCGCCTCCACCATCTGGATGTACTGGCCGGTGCTGCGCCTGTCGGCGTCGCTCAGGTGGCAGCGCAGCGTCACGTAGTTGTACTCGACGGAGCGGCACTCGAACCGGTGCTGCAACAATGTCACTCAGTCACTTTTATTTCTCCCTTTCTTCTCGCTCGTCGCCTCCAGGACCATAGTGAGACGTTCCCCCCATCGGGGTGGCTCAGCGGCGGGCTGGATTTTGCAGGTTCGGTTTTTACAACCCTCCTGCCCTTTTTTCCGGGGAAAAGCAAACAGTAAAAATAAAAGAAAATTGACAACGGCGACAAAAAAAAAAAAACAGACGGAGGAAATCGAGTGACGCGCGCGATTCGGCGCGGCTCTTTGAGCGGCCGCCCCTGGCGGAACTATTTTGTGACATCCCGTGAGAAGCCCGAGAGGCTCCGCTCCATTATGTCATGGATGGTCTCGGACGATCTCGGACCGTCTCGGACGGAGGCGAGGTGAGGCAATACCGGACAATGGGAGCCGCGGTGGTCCCCGGCGAGCGCGCTGGTCAGTCAGCAAGAAAGGCCTGCAGCCACGCCCGCCAAATCTGGCGAATCTGTCACGGCGCGCAGTCTCGACAGTCTCGACGGTATCGATAGTCTCGATACTCTCGATAGTCTCGTGCTTTCGATAGTGTCGATACTCTTGATAGTCTCGATCGCTCCCTCCGCGGGGCTGCACTGCTTCGCCAGCTTCGCCTCTCCCCCGTCTGGACAGCATGACTCCCCGCCGCGGCTAGCCCGCGCTCACCTCGTTGAGGCAGGCGGCCAGGCAGGCCTCCTTGGTGGACGTGTAGATGAGGGCGCGGTCCAGCCCCCGGATCATCCTGTTGGGCACGCGCTCGAACGCCCACGGCCTCAGGCACACGTTGTCTGCGAAAAAATGAATATGGATTAGTTTTTGGCAGTGTGCTCGTGCAGTGAAACTGCAACCCTTGGCGGGGTTAAGCCCCCAGGGCGCTGAGGCTGCCTACCTGATCTGATCTGCATTTTGACCATGTAGTACAAGTTGACGGACCGCTGCGGCACGGCCGCCGGGTTGTTGGCGGACGTCTCGTTCTGGAGCTGGCACAGAGTGTCCTGCACGGGGGTGAGCGGGTTCAGGACGAAGCTGCAACACAAACCAGGGAGTCAAGACTCATTCCCAGACAGCGTTTCGTCGCAGAAGTTGCTTTCTACAGGGGCGAGTGCGACATGTTGCCCCTGCCCCCTACGCACCACCGCCACCTACCCACAGCCTCCTGCACGGGGCCGCCTAGTCTACCGAGTCCGCCGTCCACCACAGCGACGCCGGGCAGCACGCCTGCCGCGATTATCCCTAACGGGCCCGTCTGGCTCTGGCCCTTGCTGACCGTCTCAGCGCCCTTTGGGGGGGGGGGCTTGGCCCCTGAGGGCTCGGCCCTTACCGGAGCTGGGGCGGAACGGGGCGAGGCCGGGCGGGGGAGGGCCAGGCCGGAAAGCACCGCAGTAAGTTACAAGCCAATTTTTATGAAACCACACCGATGGTATCGAACGGCCGGTCGGCTCCGCTTTGAGAGAGAGAGAGAGAGAGAGAGAGAGAGAGGAGAGAGAGAGAGAGAGAGAGAGAGAGAGAGAGAGAGAGAGAGAGAGAGACTCGCGGTTCTGTGGTGGCGAAATGGTCGCGAAGGGAGAAAGGCGCCGTATGGCCGCGAGCAGGCTGATTCCGAACAGCGCTTTCGTCGCCCTGTCTCTCACAGGGGGTGCGACAGAGATAGGGCGACGAAATTACTCTCTGGCATCAGTCGCCGCCAAAGCGCGCGACCGCTTCGAAGCGCTGCGGCCAAACCACAAGGACGTTCACTCGTCTACCAACAGCAACGACCTCTGGAAACATGACAAATTTCCCCTCTTGTTTTCCCGCCGTTTAATGAGTTTTCCGGTCGATTGTGCCCACCTGCTGCCGCGCTGGCTCGGACGCCGGATTTCCGCCGAATCGTCTGTCCCCAGGCAAACGAAAGTAGTTCCGCGCCGCGAACGGAGCCAACGAAAGTCAAGCCTGTATGACGGTGCCTCTCCACGGCGATGGCCGCATCGCCACGACGGCCGTGCAGTGACAAGATCAGCGCAGCGTGGAACACTCGCAGAGTACACTCCAGCCAACAATGCCATGGGTGTGCGGCGCAGTGTCTCCACTCCACTTGTCTTCACTCCACTTCGGTGGTCTCCAGAGGCACAGCCAAAGGTCACGCGCGCGGTCGCCCAGCGCGACGTGGCGGCGGCCTGCAGCTCCGTCGCTCTGTCTCTCTCGCACTCACAGGGCGCCCCGTCTGGGAGGGACAGAGTGACGAAGCGCGGTTCGGAACCAGTCTATGCCGCTCCGTGCGCTCCAACACATCCCCAGCCAAGTCACGTTTCCTCTCAAACATGAACTGCTTTTGATTTCGATACCACCGTCTCTTTGTAGCACGAGGACTGGCGGGGCGGGGCGGGGCGGGGCGGGGCGGGTAGCAAGTAGGGTAGGGTTCGAAAAGCTAGCGCGGGCGGCCTGACGACGACACGACGCCAGCCAGCGACCGCCGCGGGCGGGCTCACGGCAGCATTGCAGCAGTTGACCTGTTCTTTATAAATGTTGTTAAAGTGATGACCCCGCGTCCTGCCCGCCTGCCCCCCGATTGCCCCCATAGTTTCCGTTTTTCTGGCCGGCTCTTGAACTTGTCATGTAAATCAAGTCTGACTCCGCAAACGCGACGCAATCTCGCCCTGAATGGGTCCGCGGCGCCGCGGGCCGCTTCCGGGCGACGCCTCGTCTCTGGCTGCGGGACGACAGCCCGCGGGTGCGAGAGAGACAGAGCGACGAGCCTGCCGCCTCTCCGGCCGGTAATCCAATAGAGCGCCACTGCATCCAGCCGACCAGAACGTCAGCCAGTCAATGGCCCCGACCCTGCTCCCTCTTTTTCCTTTTTCCCGGCTAGATCCCAGGACAGATGGCACCGAGAGCACCGCGACGACGCCCCGCCGCGCCGCCGCCTCGGACTTACAGCGCGCGCGTTTGTCGCCTCCAAACTTAAATCGATTCGCGATGTGATTTTTTTGTTTGTTTCTCCTAAACGCTGATGAGTCAGCCGTCTGGCCGGCGCAGCTTTTTCCGCGCTGACTGTATGCTTTTTGCCTCTGTGTGGTCCGGCGGGGCGGGCCGGGGCGGGGCGGGGCGGGGCGGGGCGGCAGGCCTCGCACGACTGGGCGAGCTGACTGCAGCCGCCTGCAGCTGACGGCCGGCTGACACAGAGCTGACTGCCCTCTGAACGGCCGGCTCGTTGCGCATTCCGCGTCCGCCCATGGGACTCCGCCTCGCCGCTCGAATTTGCTGAGATTGTCCGCGCGATGGCGCTGCGATCGCTGACTGCACTTGTTCTCGACCCCATCCATCTTCCACAACACGGGGGTCAACGCCGCACCCCTTGGCCGCGTCGAGGACACGTTTCTGGTTTTCGATTTCGTGCGGGTGGCGTCGTGAGGCCGCCGTCGACACCGGCCGGAGAGTTATCGGTTGCCTGCCTTGTCTGGCAACACTGGAAAGGGCGGCACGGAGTGGGACAGAAGCCGCCTGGGGCCTCGAGCCATGCTGGAGCCATGCTGGAGCCATGCTGGAGCCATGCTGGAGCCGGCGTACAGGAAGGAGGCCAAGTGCAGTGATGGTCCAGCCGTAATGACTGGCCACTAATAGGAGAGCCGCCTGGAACTGCTGCTGGAGCCTGGAGCTGGAGCTCCTGCTGGGCCGTCGCAGTGACAGCGGCGGCACGGCCAAAACTGCAATGGCCCGATGACTGTCGCCATTCTGCCCCCCCGCCCCACCCCACCCCGCCCACCCCACCCCGCCCTGCCCCACCGCCCCCCGCCCCGCCCCGCGCGGCACGAGGCCCCCGCGAAAAGGGAAAGATGAAAAGACGCCGCGAGCAGACAGTCTGCAGAGATGCCAGCCGGACGTCATACCGCGGCACAAATAAGAGCCATCGACTGCTATCCGACCAAGTTACGGCGCTAGCGACGCTAGCGACGGAGTGCCCCGTGAGTGGGAGCGAGACAGAGTCACCAGCTGCGGAACGGGACGCGGCACACACCGTCCTGAATCACAGACGTGCCGCGGCCCAGGGCTGGCCCAGGGCTGGCCTGGCCCTGGCCAAACGGATGGGAGGGGAAAGTGCTGATGATTCGCAGTTGCAGCAGCCGCTTCGCGCCGCCAATTCGCAGCGCGGCTTTGCTTGGCACTGCCTGCCGCCAGTTTTCGTTTTGTCGGCGCGTTTTGATACAGCGAGCGTCGGGTGGCCGATGCCGCGAGTCTAGGCCAGTCTAGGCCGCCGCCACCCGCGCTTTCCTTCACCCGCGTCATGATCAGTCGTGCGGATAACCCGCCTTCGCCCCTCCCCTCCCTTCCTGCACCCCGCTGTCCTAGAATACACCTGCGGCTCGTCCAGCCCGTCATCTGCCGGCCGGGCTGCGGCCTTTCGCCCGGCGCGAGCCGCCGAGCCGCGCGCAATTTCTCATCCACAGCGGCATCTGTCCGGGCCGGCGTGTAGCATGTAGGCCGGCCGGCAGGAATCGGCACGCCGCGGGAACACAGTCTGCCCCCACCTCTCTATCCCCTTTAGAGACGCGCGTCGTGGTGAAGCAGGTGAAACCAAAGCCGGCCGCCGTCACTGAAAGTTTTCCCGAGTGTACTGATGCACGCCGGCGGATCACTTCATCCCCGCCCACAAGCCCACAATCCGGTAAGTAGTGTAGTGGTCAGTGGCGGGGCGGGGCGTACTCATGCCTCACAAAGAAATTATCTCGATCATGTGGAGAGTGTTGCGGCGAACGTGCGAAGTGCCTCATCACAGCCCGCCTCGCCTCTTGCCTCCCACGACCCCGCATTACACAACAAATAAACATTAATTTAGTAATTACTCCGCCCATGCAATGCACCGTGCACCGGCCACGCCACCACCCTCGCGGCCAAACGCCTCAATCCCCGGACATTCCAGTCAGGAGTAAAGTGCATTATCATTATCATTTAGCTGTTTTAAATTTTAAATCCGTATTTTTCAAATCATTGATGTTGTGTGAGTTGTATTTTTTCTACAATTAACAATTTCGAAGTTTTCTTTTGACAGGGTAACTAGCCGGGGTAATGGCGTTGCATGCACGTAGGCCACGCGGTGTTTTTTTTCTGTTTTCTATTTTTTTTCCTCGCGCGGGATGAGGCATGGCGGGCTGGGCCCCCATGGGGGTTCAGGGCGGTACTGCCGCCTCTCTTCCCAAGAAAGCAGTTGACCAGCGCGGCGCGGCGCGGCAATAATTAAGGCTGGGAGACGCACAGCCACTCCAACGAGGAGGCCGTTGGGTGCGTTGGTGTGAGTGAGGCCGAACCAAGGCGAGTGCGCGCACACCCGCCGAGAACAGAAAGGCTGACCATCAGGTCGCAATAAAAGGAATTAAAATCCATAAAAATAAAAGAACGACCTCACTCACACCTCGGCCATACGTCCCAGCAAAATGAGAGCCTGCTTCGCAATCGGCACACCGTACGGGCAGGCCTTGGGGCAGGCGTCATGCACGGAATGCAGGCGGCCCGCCATTCCCAGTAAAGCCCGCACTCCCGCCCCGCCTCGCACTTTTCGTCACGGACAACGCGGCGAGACGGACGATCTCCGAGAGCCCTCTACAAAATTTGTCGCACTTTTTTCCTCAGAAAATACCCCTGGATAGTAAAACAAATATTTCCGTTGGCTGTCAACAATGAACCCCTCCTGCAGAAAGGACGCGAAGATTTCAGGGAACAGCTAAAAGGGATGAGCAAGAAGAAGAGCAGTCCGACGACGACAGTGCAACGCCGCGCCGGCGAGGAGCCGGACCAGCCGGACCCTTCCCGTCGTCACTTTGTTGTCGAGGGCCCGGCCGGCCTCTCCGGCAAATTGGAAAGGCGGCCACCTCGCCGTCCCCTCAGTCGGCATGTCCGTCAGTGCGTCCGTCAGTGTGTCCGCCAGTGTGTCCGACAATGCGTCCGTCAGTGCGTCCGCCACGGCCATGAACGGCCATGACCTGACCCTGGCCGCAGTACCATGACCGAGCCGATGAGCCTCGACACGCGACGGGACGCCGAAATGGGTGGTCTAAATCAATATCCCACGCAAAGAGTCTCTCGCGCAAGGTGTAGCGACCGCTCGACAGTCGTAAAGTTGTCACGCGATGCGGTTCTGATAATTTTTCCGGAAAGGCCGCGCCGAACAACAGCAGAGAGCCGCGGCGTTGGGCGGTGTGCCGAAGGCACGCTAGGAATGGGGCGCGATGCCCACGACGCAGAGCTCGGAGAGCGCACAACACCAAATAGTGGAAAATGAATAAAAAAAAGGACGAAATTTCGCGGTAAACGCCAAGTCTGGCACGACATAGGTAAAGTGTTGCCTCTCAATTAGCCTGCTTGCAGCTGCAGGCTGCAGGCTGCAGCGGGAGCGTGTCTGCATGGAGGCTCCGCAGGCTTATTTCGAATATTAGACAGGGCGACGTAAGCCCTGTTCGGAATCTGCCTACAAAGTCTTGGGTGAGCGAGAAAGGATCCGGGATTCACAGAAAAGGGGCGGAAACGCGTTGAAAAAGGCTAAGAGTGAATGCTGCCAAGCCAATATTATCAAAAAATGTCGTGGATACTTCTACTCGCAAACAAGACCAAACTAAATATACCTTAATAAATAGTGTCCCTAGAAAAAATTGTCTTCAAAATTAAAAACAAAAAAAAAATAATCTTGTGCCAAATGCAACGTGAAAACAGCACACGCTACACGTGCATAGAGGAAAAAATAGCATTAAAAAAATGATTCTGTTGGAGTAATTACCGGCGCCTTGCCTGCCTGCAGGCTGCCTGCTGGTCGCCCTGCCATTGTTCGGCATGGGAGTTACTGCACCGGCATTCTTGCACGGCCCGCACCCCCGCCTCTGCCGCCTCTGCCCCCGCAGCCGGATTCGCGCGCGGGGCCCTCGTATTGGTGCCTCGGGTCCGATCGAAATTAGTGTAATTGGCTTCGATAATGAATAGAAAACAATACCAAGGCCCGTGTGCGCTATGGTCAGCATGCACCTGCGCGGAACGTGACGGGGCGTGGCGGGGCGTGGCGGGGCGCGGTGGGGGTGTGAGCACGCGGACATACCTTCGATCCACTTTTGTTTTTATTAATCTTCACCCGCCGCGGTGTGTGTGTAAGTGCATGTATTTATTGTGCCGGCCCGATGCAACCTACACTAAATCTATTTCCTTTGTGTTTTTTCTCCTCTCCTGGCTGCTGTAGAGTACAGCGGCCTCAGACAAAACATGGTTAAAACGACATAAACATGGGTTCGTCTCATCCCATTGTTTGCTTACAGGAAACACATACGCTACAATTACGTTTGTTTGTTGGAAGTTGTTCAACGACGCCATAACACTAAAACAAGGACGATCAATAAAAATTGAATATCCGTGAGCAAAAATAACCGACGACGAAAATCAACATGCAAGACTCGTAAAACCCAGCGAGTAGAGGCCGCCTTGGAGGAAGCGCCTGTGGATCGGAGGATAGACTCCACCGCAACGCGCGCCTGTTCGGCGGGGCAGCACCTTCCAGGCGCCCTCGCCCCGGAGACTGTAACGCGGGG
The DNA here is from genome assembly GCA_030522485.1 of Stenchaetothrips biformis. Taxonomy (NCBI): domain Eukaryota; kingdom Metazoa; phylum Arthropoda; class Insecta; order Thysanoptera; family Thripidae; genus Stenchaetothrips; species Stenchaetothrips biformis. The sequence continues at coordinate 18,141,456 of CM060087.1, forward strand.
CAGGGCCAGAGCGCGTCAATACCCCGCGTCTCAGGGCAGCGGGCACTGTCACGCCGCTCCTCCTGCCTGCCGATATCCCACGTTTCATACCTATAGCGCGGCATTTAAATTTCACCAGCTCGCTGCAAGGATCGCTGTCGTGCTGTCTCGTTAGTCGGCTTGATGAGCGGCACGCGAGGCGGGTGGCGGGGCGCCCAGCGTGGCGTCCCGGCGCCGAGCGGCCGCGTCGCCATGACAACGCCGCGACAACGGCATGCCGGCCGCGACAACGCCGTGACAACGCCGTGACAACGCGGAAACAGAGCGCGTGGTGGGGGGCGGCGGTGCGTCGTCAGGGTAGATGATACGAGACAACGACATCGCGCTGCGGTGCCACAGGGCGGTTGGTTGCGGCGCTTTCGTCGCTCTGCTCGCACGACGCCTTGCGGCACGAGGGAGACAGAGCCGGGTGCGTGGGCGTGGCGCTGGGACGCCACGGTGTGGAGGAAGAGGGCTGCCTGACGCACGGCGCATCGACGCACGGCAGCGGGCGGCAGCGGGCCGTTTGCATAATATGAATACACACAGCCTCCTGCGGGTCGCGTCGCTACACTGTGGCCGGGCTGGCCGGGCTGGCCGGGCGGCACGGCCCTGAGGCCTGCACCGCGGCCAGGATGTACCCATTGCGAGGACAGAGTTATGGGTAGACCGCTACCTGCATAAACAGCTGAATAATGCTCCGGGCGAAACAAACGCAACGGGATTAGAGCGTCGTCTGCTAAGCGTCGTCTGCTAAGCAGTCGAGGCGCCGGCAAGGGGGAAGGGAGGCGGAAGTGCGTGCTTTAGTTTGAGGACGGCATGAATGGGCTCGGTCGCCGCCAACAAGTGCCTCGGCAAGAAGAAGAAGAAACGGGGACTCACCTAAAGGACGCCGCCTGGCAGTCAGGCTCTTCCCGGCACCAGCCTTGGCACTCGTATAGCGACAGATTCTTGACTGAGTAATATGTGTTGCCGCGGTAGTCCAGCTCTGTCAGCTTTTCAAAGGCGACCCGACCTGGAAAAAAAAGTCAATTAATTAGCTTTTATTTAAAAAAAAAAAATTTGAGTTGGGAGAGAAAAAAAAACATAAAAAAACAGCCACACAAAAACTGGGGCTGGCGGATTGGAAGCAAGGCCGTGATACGTGGCGCGACTAATGCCCTTTGCAGCTGAGAATTGTGAAGCGCTGGCATTCAGGCATTCCTAGCGGACCCCGTCTCGCGCCGCCCCGCGCGCGCCGCCCCGCGTCCCGCGCGGGCCGGCGGCGGGCCGGCGTCAGAGTCGCCCGTCGGCACACTGGACAACTTGGGCCCGTGCCCTGAACCAGGACGCTACACTCTCTCCGACCGGCCGCGCAGAATCGCCCCGCGCCGCGACCACCGAACATTTTATGATTCTGAGAACTTTTCACGCCGTTTCGCATTCCACCCTGCTGCGAATGATAATTTTCTGTCCGTTTTCCAGCCTAGCCTCGTACGGTTCTCTCCTTGCGGGGAATTCAGACTCTTATCCAGACGCACTGCGGTTTGCAACGCCCATTTGCCAAAACGGCGCGCCGCTCCAGTGTGCATGCCTTGGCAGGCTTCGCAGTCGTGGGAGCGTCCCTTTCCCGCGCTCGGCCAGAGCCATCCCCGCCACGACCAGCAATTATTGATAGAAGCTGCGCGGCGCACGCACGCACGCTCACGCACACACACGTACAACGCGCACACAGCGACGGTCTGGGCGTGGCGTTAGTGCAAAAGGGTGTCCTGCTGTGCGGCCAGGCTGAGAGAAATGACAAATCCAGAATCCGTGCTGCATTTTTCACCCCGTGTGCGAAACGGCGCGGCCAGCCTAGCCTAACCTCACCTGACGCTTTCCGGCGATGCGGTAAGAGAAATTGAGCGTGCGCTACGAATGCCTTCGTCTCCGCGGCATGGGCGTGGCGGGGCGTGGCGGGGCGTGGCGGGGAATGGCTGCATCAGGGAGCGCTCTGTAATGGCTGCACCTTCGCAACGCGTGGCGCCCCCCTGTGCCACACTACTTCGCACAAAAAACGTCGAAAAATAAACGCGGTTGTTTACAGATTGAGATTTGGATTGCGGTTCCCGTTGCCGCGGAGGCGGCCGAATAGCCGAGTGGACGTGGCGCCGTGTGTCGCGGATCCGGCCGCCGTCAGGCGTGACTGCGCGCCGCGCGGCGCCGCTCTCTCTCGCACCCATGGAGCGGCCCGCGCGGGAGCGAACGAGACAGAGCGTGGCGTCCGCGCTGAAGCGGCTGAAGCAGCCCGCAGCTGTCAGCTGGCCAACGGATCGCGGCCAACAGTGCCGACGATCCGTCCCACTTGGTCGCCGACGCCACGCAGCAAAGTGCATACCATGCCGTGCAGTCTCTGTCTCTCAGCAGTGGGTGCGCTCCGGACGGAGAAGGTCACGGGGAGGGCGTAGGTCCGCGGTAACGTTTAAAATTGTACATGCAGTCATCGCAAAGACGCGACTCTCTCTCTCTCTCTCTCTCTCTCTCTCTCTCTCTCTCTCTCTCTCTCTCTCTTTCTCTCTCTCTCTCTCTCTCTCTCTCTCTCTCTCTCTCTCTCTCTCTCTCTCTCTCTCTCTCTCTCTCTCTCTCTCTCTCTCTCTCTCTCTGTGTATGTATGTATGTATGCGCGCGCGCTCATGTCTGTTTGAAAGGCCTGTCTGTGCTCCTGACTCATCGCGACTCAGCAACACACCCGAATGCGGCTTGCAAATGAAGGCGCGTGCCTCGTTGACAAGCCGTTAACCCCGGCCTGCCACCCCGCCCCGCCCCGCCCACGACATGCCGAGGTGTTGGACCGCCATTGCCATGTAAATGTATACATTTGTTGGTGTAGGTGAGGCCCTTGCGCCTGGCCGCGTGTCCGCTCGGCCGGGCTTGGCCGCCACCGAGCCGCGCGCCGCGCGCGCATTCTTCCTCGTAAGTCATCCCGAGAAGTTCGAATTGCATTTTCCGGTCCGATGAATCGCTTCCCGCGAGCTCGTATAAAATAGCGCCGGCTCGGCTCGGCCAGCCACGGCTCGGCCCGGCTCGGCCGCGGTACGACGGGGCGGGGCGCCGGCCGTGCGCACACATTTCTTGTGGTTAATGCAACATGCAATATGGCGATCCTATCGGAATGTTCGATAAATATTCAGCCCGGGATAGCGATCGGCGATCGCAGCGGAAAGGCCGAAAAGGCACGGTGCACCTGCCGCCATAAAAGTCGTGTTTGCACTTTTTTTTTCGCATCCCCGGGGTCAGCAATTTGTTGCCATTTTCCCGTCCGCGCGTCGTCCCCTCGCTGCCGGCCGTCTGCGGAGGGCTGGGGCACAGCTCACTGCCTCTCGACTTCCCGTGCGCGCGAGAGAGACCGCTCGAGTCGGCAGTCTCCCCATTGAGGCGGTAGCGCGTGTAACGGCCATGCGCCATTCAATCACTGCATGTCCAGCCCCGCCGGGCCTGTCTCTCTCAGACAGAGGCGCTGCTCGTCCTGCACGCAGCTCACCGCAAGCAGCCACGTCGCCAGGCCCGGCCAGGCCGCACGCGCAGCTTCTCACACACCAGCACCAGATCCGAAAGAAAATTCACGGCGACTGTCCGCTGGTTCAAAACTAGGCGCACCGCGCGCTCCGCCGGCGTCACGACGAGGAAGAAGGCCTTCTGGGAAGCCGCGCCTTCCTCGAGGCGGCGGCGCAGCGGGGGGAGTGCGTCTCGATGTAGGACGCCAAGCTGCGGCGAAAAGACGCGCGCGCCTGAGACGGTTCAACAACAGCAATTGTGAAACTTGTCGCGTCGGCGCATTGTTTTCCTTATTTTTATCGCTTTTCCGTTTCCGCCGGCATGGCGAAGGGTTTGGAGTGGACGCGGCAAATGACAAGGCGTCCGCCGCGACACTGCGCCGATGCGCCGCCACGACTTTCTCCGCCACCTTCACCTTGGCGTCGGAGAGGCCGAGGCCGCGGCCAGGCCGCCGACAGCACGGACAGTTAGGCGGTTCGGCGAAGAGCGCGACGCCCTGCGTGTCCCCGCCATTAGTCCTGGCAATCTGGTCGATCATAGCGAACCGCCGCCGGGCCGCCACCCCGTCGCCCTTCTCCCAGCCCTGCTCCCTGCCATGCTCCCAGCCCTACTCCCTGCCATACTCCCTGCCATGCTCCCAGCCCTACTCCCTGCCCTGCTCCCCGCCGCCCGGCCCACTTCGGACACGGTGCACGCCTCTCCGATGCGCACTTGGCATGCACACCGCCTGCGGCCTGCGGGCTGCTCGCACTGCAACCCGCTCCTACCTGGACATGATTATACACCCCGAATAACTTGTCTCCTCAACTGAAAATAATTTCAAGTCATGGAAACGAAAGGAAAGGATTTGTTGGTTTGGCGGGTTCAGGGACGCAAATCCCGCGCTCCCACCCCTTGTAGGCGCCAAGCCGGGCCGCGTCTTTGACACTGCTTCCGTGCTCCGCCGTCGTCGCGGCGCTAGTGGCGCGTCGGGGTCAGCGCGTCGCGATTTGCCAAGTCGCCCGTGGAGAGCGACGCCCGCCCCGCCCCGCCCCGCCGCGCCCCGCCGCGCCCCGCCCCGCCCGCCCGGCCGCGAGGTAGCGCAAACGTCTAATTAAGAGCTTAACGGGTCCTCCGCGATTATTTTCCCGAGGAGGTTCGCAGGCCGTCACGGCCGCGCTGTCCACAAGAGTTCCACGCCAGGGGGAGGAGACATCGCCAGGAATTAATCCGCGCCTTTTGCCCAATTTGTCATTAGGGGGGGGGGAGAGGAGGGAAAGCAAACACAAGGGAAATATGTCACCTCATTCCTCGCCAGCTAGCTGGCCCCCCAAATGGGACTTTCCACCCATAACTCGACTGAAAAAAAAAGCCAAATCGAATAAAACTGGTAGTTCTAGTTATTTTGACTAAATTTTAGTGAAAAAAAATTGGGCACCCTCTTTGACCAGATGGCGTTTTTGAGAAAATCAACCGATCATAGTCGAACGAAAAGCACTTGGACCCGTTCGCGACGCTCACTCCAACGAACCACGATCACTTGCGCATTCGAGCGTCACTGCTCTAAAACTGGTGATGGATGCAACACTCACCCCACGAAGACGCTGCGTGGCCTAGGAATAAGAAGGCGCACGCCCATACTCTTCTGCTGTCGAGTCCCATTGTTTTCAGTCCTGGAAAACAGAAACAGATGGAGGATTAGGCAAACAGAAGACAGGAAGGCGACGGGGGGCGCGCGCCGCAGCGAGGAGGATAGGCGGCCCGTCAGATTTGCGATAATGGATGGCCGAGATCATTAACGGCGAGCTTCAGCCAATCAGAGGGGGCCATAAAGAGCGCCTCGCTTTACGATGATACCGTTTCGAACGGGAGTCCGGGGTTCGAATCCGGGCTCGGTCGGAAACAGGAAAGGCGGTCGAATATAACCTCCGCTTACGACGTCGCCAACGTAAGCACGGCCCGACGGGAGCTATTGTCGGTTCTCAGCCGCAGGGGCGATCGCCGCCCGGAGGCCCGAGACGCACGCACAGCGCAACGCGCTCCGAAGAATGATTGGGCCAGAAACGATCGCAAAAAAAACAAAAGAACAAAAAACAAACGAAAACAACAATTTCAATGCACATGCTCGCGAATAGTGTGCTGAAGTCGATGTTACGAGTTCTTGCGAGTTTTCTTTTGCACCATGCTGTTTTACTTTTTCTGAAAACAAATCCAATACAAACGTGAGGGGAAACGCACATCCCACCCAAACAACTTAAGGCCCCGCTTGGCGCTTTCCGCGGAATAGGTTCGTTTCTTTGTCACTAATTTTCGCGTGAGATGCAACCCGGAGACCGAGCGCCGAGCCGATCGTGCTGCCGAGAGGACGAGTATCGCATGCCGAGCATGTTTGCAGGGGGGGGGGGGGGGCGGGGCGGCGGGGCGGGGCGGGGCGGGGTGGCTTGGTCTCAGAGCACCCCTCCTAATGGTGCGCCATCATATAATTGAAGGCGTGTGATGCTATCCCCATGAGGCTGAACGCTAACGGACGCCCTGGCTGCACTGCACAACGAACACTACCGGAATCTTCGTCATGTTTTCTCACTGCTCTGTTATAACATTTCTTTTTGTTACAGCAATTACCACTATTGTATGCGAGTCTCCTCTGTAAGAAATCAAGGTGTGAAGATGGCATAACACCGCGTCATAACGTGTTAAGTCTCGTAGGTTTGTAAGAGCAAGGCATTTTGGAGGCCAACAAGTGAAAATTATTGACGATTTTACGTGTTATTATTTGTCTTTGTCCGGTTTGGTAAGCAATTTGTAAGAGTGTCGCTAGCCGGCGCTCCGTCTCTCTGAGGAGCCCGGCAGCCGCCCGGCCAGTGCACGCAACCAGAAACGCAATCTGCATTATGCGTTTTATCACTGCGCAGAAGGCCAAGGGCGGCCGGATTAGACTTTCTACGTGCGCTTTAAAAAGGCGTTTCATTTCTCTCTCGCTCCGTTTGCTCGCCTGTCCGTCCGTCTGCCTGTCTGCCCGCCCGTCTGTCCGGCCGGTCGGCCGTGCGACCCGTTGCTGTGAGGTAATCCCGCCTCGCGACGCCGGCACTGCGAATACGAATCAAAACGGGAGTCGGCGAAAGCCAACCGGTAAGCGCGGAGGCGCAATCGACACTTTGCAAGTGCATGACACCGTAAAAACAAAGTTTAAAAAAAGAAAAAAAAATAGCACTCGGGTTGTGAAATGAACGTGTTTACTGTTTCCCTTAGAGATCAACACTCTGCATTCAAGAGTGGACCGAGACGTCGCCATATTCGGACGGTGCAGCCGATGTGCGCGACCGTTAGGCAAAACCTAAACAAAATCTTCGCCTCTTTCTCCCTGGCCCATGCAGTTGCGGGTCGAGGTTCAGTGCCTCCCTTCGCGATGTACAGTCACTCGCACCTCTCTTTCTCTCTCTCGCTCTCACGCGCGCTCTCTCCCTCCAACGTGTCCGAGTGGATTTGAAAGAGGACCTGCTGACGAGCCGCAGTACAGTAACCCGAGCCGGCGGCCCCCGAGCCGGCCGGGGTAGTTAAACGGCCACCTCGGGCATAACCCGGCTTCAATGTCAATAATACCGTAATGCGCTTTTCGAAGAAACCGTCCAAACGCACTGCCATTTTATAGTAGTCCAGTCGGCCGGCTGCGATGGGGGTACTGACCCGGCACTGCCCCGAGTGGACGTGGGCAGGCGGTGGCAGGCGGTAGCAGGCGGGTACCCAGCCGCTGGGGGGCCTGGAGAAGGGATTGGCGACCCGCAAAGCCAGCCAGAGCTAGGCCGCCATGCCCGCCATGCCAGACGGCGCTTTGGTGACGCCCGGAAAAGACGATCCCCGAAGAGACACGAAAACGACACGTGAAGGTGTGCAATTCTGCAGAGGTCAGTCCCCCTCCCTTTTTTTTGAAACCACGCCTAATGGTGAGTCCCGGAAAGATCGTAAATCGCGCAGGAACGAGATAATAGCCCCACCGATGTGATCTAATAAAATGAAGAGTGTGGCCACGGGGCACTCTGAAGGGAGAGAGGAGAGGGAGGGGGGAGACAGAAAAGGAAAGGGTCAAGAGGGAGAAAACGTAAAAAAAGTAAAAAGGGGTAGCAATGCGAAAATTTCAACAAAAAATACACGACATAAAGAAGTGTGCGTAATAATCAGTAATCATTATCATCATCCACTTCCCAAAAGAGATAAAGAGAGGAACGAGTCTTTATGAACTCGCGTATATACGCTGTCTCCCTCGGAGAAGAAGAAGAAGAACCCAATCAGGCTGTGGATTAATGCGTCGGCAAAGTACAATGCGATTGCGCAGAGAAAGGGAAGGAGCGCGTGTGCACACACACACACACACACACACACACACACACACTCACGCGATAAAGCATTCTCCTGATTGGGAGCCCCGCGCGGGGCCGTAAGTCAAACACGGGGTGCCTCGACTAATCTCCGGCAAAAAGCCTTTCATTTTCGGCCTCCGCGTTTTTCCGAGCCCCCCGTCCGCCGCCTCGGCTCGCCCTGCTGCTCCTCAACGTCAAGCGGAGGAGCCAGGCACCCGCTGGGCCGCGCCATGGGCCGCGCCATGGGCCGCGCCATGGGCCGCGCGGCGGGGGGCGCCGGGCACGGCTTGAACCACCTCGGCCCGGGACAGGCAGTGGGAGGGGCGCAGGACGGAAGGCAGCGCCCCGCGGAGAGGAGCTCGCCGTCAAAGCGACTGCCGGGGACATCCAGGGCAGCCGCGGGGCGGGGCGCCGCGACACGCCGATTGGTGTCGGGAAGGCAGAGGACCCGCCGCGGCCATATCGGCTCGCCATCTGCCAACTACTCCAGCTACGCGGCGGCGCGGCGGCGCGGTCAGGGTCGGGGCAGCGAGAGGCAGATCGGCATCATTGTCCGCGATGACGGCCCTCATTGCGGCGGCCGGGTGATAAGCAGGCCGCCGCGCCGCGATGCACCGCCAGAGCCGCGCTTCGACAGCAACAACAAGTACAACACGGCGCGGCGCCCTTCCACAGGTGGCGAGACAAAGCAGCGGCCGGGCAGCACGCTGTGTGTGTCTCTCGCGGGCCTCAGGGCGGGGGCCGTTCTGGTGCGAGGGAGACAGACAGACTGCAGCGCCGCCGGGGGTCGCGGGTCGCGGATCAGTGTCAGTCACGAACGGGGTCCCGGGGACGCGCTGCCAGGGCGGTCGTGCAGCGCTCTCACATAAGCGGTAATACTTTCCCACCCGGAAGCCCCACCCGGCCGGCGGCGGCCGGCGGCCCTCCAATAAGCCCACCGCCAAGCCGCTCGTCCCGATGACTTAGACTCGGCGCGCAAATTGAAATGCGCGAAATGCCGCTCTCCTCGTTAGACTGCTGGACACGCCAGCACCGCGTGGTGAGAGAGCGAGAGAAAGAGAGAGAAAGAGAGAGAAAGAGGCATCCTAACGTCGGCGGCGCCCTTAAAACGCCAATCACACCGCGGACGCCTCACCGGCGAGGGCGCGGCCAGCCGCCACAAGACGACACTGAAAAAAAAATTCACCTGGCGGTAAAAAAAAGACTGCCGTTTTGGAATGGCGCACTTGAATCCAGCAGAGTACCTCATAAAAATGCGCGTGTGCTTATTGTGTTGGCCTAGGCGACGCCTCGGCCGGCGGGCCCGGCCGGCGCCGCTACGGCCCACCGTCACCGTCCAAACCACTCGTTACCGCCTCGGCCGCGTGGTCGACCACGTCGTCGAGCACGCCGTCGGCGGACAGCGCGCCGTTTTTGCGAGACGCACCGGCAGCGCAGCATCCCAGGCCCGGCCGGCCATCCCGGTTCAAGGGACGAACGATATCGGCCATCAAAGCAACGGGATCGGGGATCTCCGGGGATCTCGGCCGCGTGACAGAGACAGGGCTGCCAGGGCTGCCAGGGCTGACAGCGTCGTCCTCACGGTTTTTCCTGCCGCGGCTCTTCCCCGAGGACGTCGCCGTCGTCCATCGCGTCTTCGCTTCTTTGCTTATTTGCACTGCTCATTCTCACCCTGTGTTCGTGTCGTCGTCTTGTTCTTGTTGATTTTGTTGTTTTTCCTGCTTATTTTTTTCCCCCTTGTGTTTGGTTTTTTTCGCCGGCATCTCGCTGAATGGGTCGTCAATGATGTCACTAATAAAGTATTGAGGCGGCCCCATAAATACATTGAGCCGTTTTCAGACTGAGGCTGGCTATGCCCCGGGCTGCTGCAGCCAACGACGCGCGGACCAACGAATTGTCGTGGTCAGCCATAACGAACCTTACGTACGCCCTTACGAGCTTCGCGCCGTGCCACGCCGCGGTACACGGAGTGCGACAAGGTCGTTGAGACGGTCGAGTCGGGCCGTTGACCGGAAAGGCCTGCCATCACCACTTACAGTTGGACTCGACTAACGAAGAGAAGCCTCCAAACTCAAACAGAAACACACACGGACGCGCCCCCTCCCAGACACACACACGCACGCACTTTTGGCGGCAAAACGGAAACGAGTCTCACGCACGCGCGGGGCGTTTTCGTGGAGTTGGCAGCCGTAAGTGAAAAGGCGTGTACTCGCTGCTGGGCGCTTCAGCGCCGTAAAGCCGAGGAGCATCAATAACCGAAGAGGCGGGGCGAGCTTCGGGATTTATCGGAGCAAAACGAGGGCCGCGATGAATGGCTAACTAAGCGTGTCTCATATTCAAAGCAGGCACACTTTACACGGTGAGGAGCCAGCCGCACAGCCCGGTGCAGCCTGGCGCAGCCTGGCGCGGCCACGACCCGATAGAGATCCGGTCGCTGGACAACAGGTTCAGTTCGGACGTCGCACACTTCCAGAGGCCGCGCACTGCTTACGTACTGTGCCCTCAAGTTAGAAGGTGGTTGCGGTTGTTGGCAAGGGAGAGAAGCGAAATCGCAACGAAATGACCCGGCGAAGGTCGGGACGATCGGCACGCCGTGAGGGAACATTGTTGCCGTTGCCGACGTGTCTCCGTTCACCCGTGCGTTGAAATCTCCACACCGCCTTCCGCACAGGAGTGGAAAGAGCCGAGCGAAGCGCCTTGCCAGCGTCGCCTCTCTCTTCCCAGCGACTCCCTGCCATGCTGTGTGTAACTCGCGGGCTTCCTGCCTGCCTGCCTGCCTGCCTGCCTGACTGTCTGGCCGCCTCCCGACTGCCCGTGTCAAGCGGTACTAAACAGCGCGCTTGCATACGGGTACGGGTACACGCGCCCTGACGGATAGCTGACATGTGAGGCACCACTCACACACACACACTCACACAACACTCGCTCACTCGGCCGGTGGCCTATCGCATCCTCGTGTAGTGCAAGAGCAACACAGATTGGAGGCTGAGTAACGGCGGGGAGGTCGTTCCCATGATTAAACTCTGTCAGAGGGCAGGGCGGCGGGGCGGCAGGGCGGCGGGGCACCCCGTGGCACTACACGCCTCATCGCCGAGCTCAGCGCCGTCGTAGAGTGCGTCATGGACGTGCCACAAGCGGGCGGCAAAGGCATAGGGGCAAGCACACACACACGCAGGCACTGATACAGCACACAGACAAACAACAACAACAAAAACAGACGCGTACAATTATACCACCAGGTGATGATCCTGGTGTTTGAACTCAGGCTCGTCACGGAGTCGCAATAAAAAATAGAGGAAGAGAGAGGGAGAGGAAGAGAGAGGGAGAGGAAGAGAGAGGGAGAGGAAGAGAGAGGAAGAGAAAGAGATAGGGAGAGGAAGAGAGAAGGAGAGGAAGAGAGAGGGAGAGGAAGAGAGAGGGAGCGCGGGAGAGTGTGGAAGCAGTCGCAGCGCTCCCGCATTCAAATGAACGGCAATATGACGGAGCCCCACTTGGACGCGGTCCCGAGCGGGGCGCGGTGGTGGGGCGTGGTGGTGGGGCGGGGGCTTTAAATCCGCGGCGTTATCGGGCCGGCAACGGGACCGACCAGCACTGTCGGTGGGACGTAGGCGGACAAGCGGGGCAATGACAGGGGGGCGGGAGGGGGAAAGGGAGGGGGCTGCAGTTACGGGATGAAAAACATTCAAATTGGCCGCCACAATTAACGCAGCGAGCGCGCCGCGCCGCCGTCGCGTTGACGGATTCACGGCACTTGGGTCCCCGCCCCGCCCCGCCCCGCCCCGCCCCGCCCCGCCCCGCCCCGCCCCGCCCCGCCCCGCCCCGCACCTGCCGCGCGGCCCACTTCCGTAACGACGCTCCTCGGCGCATCCGCCATGTGGCCTCACCACCTCGCTAACCTTCATCGCGACAGGAGGCAGGATCACTGCGACCGCGGAGTGGCAGGCAGTTCGTCGCCGTTCGGCAGCTTTTGGCGCGTCTGGAACTTGGAGTTCGACTTAGAGCCGTATAGCGACGCTGGAACAACCTCCCCCAGCTGGAGCGTCGACACCGTCCACGTCTCCAGTGATCCACGCGAACCGCTTTGTGGGTCGCGCGGTGCGCGTTGCAAGTGCACCGCCCCGAGGGCGTGGAGCCTGTCCCCGAGTCGCGGCCGGGCCGGGCCACGCGAGCGCCGAAGGGCCGTAGAGCACACTGCTTGTCCGCGGGGCTGACTGCCCGAGATAGCTCGGCGGCCGGGCTCGGCTGGGCCCGCTGTGCAGACAGTGCGAGGCAGTGCGTGGTCAAGATACGGCCCATTGTCTGGACAAATGCCCGGCCTGCCCGGCCTGCCACACGACGTCCCGTTGGCCGCACCTGCCGGGCCGGCCAGGCCGGGCCCCGCACCGCGGAACGCACCGCGGAACGCACCGCGGCCCGGCCCGCCTGCGGGTCACACCTAGACCCGCCCGGGCCCGCCAGTCCCAAAACGAACACAAAAACCAAAGACGGATTTGCATAACGGCGCGTCCCCGCCGCCTCGGGCGTACTCGGCGCTTCGCCCCCCCGCCGACAATAAATGGATCGGACGCAGCGGGCGGCCGATCGCAGCCACTTGGGCTGCTGGCGCCGCGGCGCCGCGCGCGCCGCCGGCCCACTGTGCGCCCCGAGGAGGGCGTGCCGGGCGTGCCGGGCGTGCCTGTGTGAACCGGGTGTCGTCGTCCAACAGGCGGACTCTCAACAGCACTCTCTCTGTCACTGTCGCACTCAGGGGGTGGGACGCGAGGCTGCGAGAGAGACAGAGCCACGACAGCGCCGTTCAGCCTGCAGGCAGCGCGCCGCGCGCACGGCGCCATCTGTCAGCACGTGTTGGCGGCCGTGCGCGTCGCGCTGTCGGCGGCCCGGCCCTGCAGTCCCTTTGCGCCGGCCTCGCCCTACTGGTCCTCTTGGGCGCACCGTTACTCACGACCGACACCTACGCGGTGACACTGCGCCGCGCCAGGCAGCCAGCCAGGGAGCCAGCCAGCCAGGGAGCCAGTCAGCCAGCCAGCCAGCCAGCGTGGCCCGGCTGTAGCGCCTGCGCGGTAGGCCGCCGGTCTGCGCGCCGCGCGCCGGCGTGGCGCAGTGTTGCCTAGCCGCCGGTCCGCAGGCGCGCTGCCAATGGCTTCGTTATTTCCGAGCGAAGCCGCCACTCGGCGTACATACATCCGCGCGCAGAACTGGACCGGGTCGTCTCCGACGTCGTTGTTGTCGCCGCGCGCGTCGCTGTAACGGGACGGCCGGTCGCATCCAGGGCCTCGCCTCGCGTCGCGGCGCCTAGACGTGCCGAGTGCCGTCCGCAGCCACAAGGAAAGAAAAACAAGATTCCGAGAAAAACAACAACAAACAAAAACTTACACCGTGGTGCAGTTTTCCTTTTTTTTAAAAATCAGGGCAGGGGGCGCTCTTTCCTCAAATCCCGGGTCCACGCTTCCGGGCTGCGACCGGATCCTCCCCGACACACATGCAGCGCGCCCGGCGCAATCTCGGCATGGGATCGGCTCGGCGGGAGAAAGAAGTGTCGGCCGCGGAAACGAGTGTAGGCGGCAAGGCGATGCACGCCACGTATTCGTATTACGGTGCAACGGTACCGAGGCATCATCTCACTGCCAGGCGTTTGCATTCTTGGCGGCGAGGAGGAGGGCTTTGCTTTTCAGGCGGCAGCTCCCCGCCCCGCCCCGGCAGTCGTTTTGAGAGCCATAACGTTGGGGAGACGAAACGGAAAAGAAAAAGGGGGCGGTGAAATGGAAGAAATAAAGAAAAATTGGCCTCCCGAGTCCCTTTTCCCTTTCCAGGAGGAGGACGAGCACCGTCCTGGAATGCGAATGGGCGGGGAAGGGGAGGGGTGGGAGGGGGAGTTGAAGTTGGTGTGGAAAATGGAATGGAAACCATCAGGAAAGCGAGTGGAAAAGCAAGTAAAACGTGGTCAAATTGAGACGGTGTACTGGCTCTGCAGGCACTGCTCTCGAGCGAGGCTGCGCAACAACACGATCCGGGCCAGTGGTCGGGCCGCCGAACCACGGCCAAGGTCAGACGGCCACACTCACGGTCAAGGCCAAGGTCAAGGTCAAGTTTTCTTTTATTAAAAAAAATAACAAGCAGCAGCAGAGGGCTTTGCCATTCGAGAGCGTAGTCGTCCGAGCGTGCGGTTGCGTCGGTGTTGTGCAAAGCGTTCCCAGCTAGCGGGCCGGCCTGCAGCGCTGCGGCGCGCGTTCCCACACATCGAGAAGGCACGGCACTGTTTGGGGCCTCCGGGGCCGGCCCAGCGGCCCAGCGCCACAGCCCCGTGCACCGCTGCAGCGCGGCACCGACCTTTGCCGCCAGGTCGCGGGTTCGAACCGCGCCGGGTCGGGGGCGGCGCGGCGAACGGGACCTGCTGGGCAGACGCGGCGCGCTGCAGCCGAGCAGGCGATCGCGTGAAACTGGAGGAAATGATCGAGAAGTGCAATAAAACGGGGAGATAGGGAAGGCGGCGCGTGGACCTCCTTCTGTCAAATGCCGGGGCTGCATGTGTTTAACATGACCTACAGCTGCAGGCGGGAGCCTGCTGCAGGCAATGCAGGCCGTGGCGGCGGCGCCGTGCCGGCCCATACTGTCCAGCGGCTGCGCGGGGCACGGCAACGCCACGGCAACGCCACTGCAGCAGCGGGAACCGTAAACGCCTGCACGCCACGCCACGCTACGCCACGCCTTGCCACGCCGGCAAGAAGGAAACATAATGACCGAGACGCGGGAATTCTAAACGCGATCCCGTTTTGTTTGGCGCGCAATGGGATGAATAGAACGCCTCCCACACAACGCGCGCCGTGTACTGCAATTTGCCCGACTCACACACACACTCACACGCTCTCACACACAGACACACTCACACGCACGCGCAGCGTGTATGCAGCCCATTCGGCGCACACTTGTCCCTGCACGCCGTGTGTGATATGGGTCAGTGATACCAGCCGCCGCTCCGGGGCCTGGCTGCACGGCACGGACCGTGGAGGCGCACTCATGCACCGCCGCTTGTCCCCGCGTGGACACACGCCGGACCAGAAGAATAACGTTTCCTACACGGGCTAGCACGCGAGCGCGCACGCAGCGGGACACACACACACACACACAGAGCAGGTACACGGACACGGCTTGCTTGTCGCGCGCTGCGTCGTCGTGGTCGGGGCAGAGAGGCAAATCGACCCCTTTGGATAAGAAAGCTCCAAATTCCCCAGCAGGCAGCAGAAAGACGAGGCCCGATAGACCACAGTGCACTAGGCGCGCCGCCGGCTCCAGGTCGCCGAGCAGAGCGAGCAGAGCGAGCCGCGCGGCGTGGCAGCAGCGAGCGGCCCCTTTGAATGTCGCGGGAAAGCGATCAGACAACACGCGCGACACGATCGACACGCGGGGCGGGGCGGGGCGGGGCGGGGCGGGGCGGGGCGGGACTCGTTCCCACACCCTGCCGCCAACCGGGAAAGGGGCGGCAACGTCTCCAAGCAGTTAGCTGCTTTACGAGGGTCTGAAAAGACCGTGAAATACTTAAATGGACTCTCAAAATACAGAAAAAAAAAAAAAATACAAACGAAAAACTGAAAAAGTTAAAATTTACCATCACAATTTAAAATACATGACAACAATCCTAGAAAAGCGCGACGCAAGACTCACGCACTGCCGGCCGCCCACGAGGCCTTGGCACTGCGGGCCCCGACCGCCGGCCGCCACAAGGCAGCCTGACCCACTGACCACCCCAAAGGGCCGCGCGATAATAACAGGCAGCGCCCTTCCGGCCCTTCCTCCAGCCGTCCAGCGAACCTTCCTCCTTTTTCATCATTTTCCTGCCTCCGCGCGGCCGGCCCTGGCCGGCCCTGGACAGCCCCGCCGCCCGCCGGCCGGCGGCACAAAGGCAGAATGAGGTTAACTGACACGGCGGTGGACAAGGCGCCGACAGCAGGCCGCAGCACGCCGCAGCTTGCCGGCTGGCCGGCCGTCTCGGTGCGCGGCCTCGTGTGTAATTTGGACAGCCGGCCGTGATTGCAGAGTCGCTTCATTGCGGGTCGAGTGCGTCCGGTCCCGAGCGCCAGCCAGCCTCGGGGACCACAGATTGATTTTCGGCAAAACGCTTAGGACTCGTTTGGACGCCGCCTCGACGCGCGCTCTGCCAATCAGCAAGGCAGCCGGGCTGTCTGGAGGGCCACACTGCCCGCCTCATGCACTGCGTGTTTCCATAAAGACCGGCTGCCAACGTCCCTCGCGCGCTAAGGGAGACAGCCCATTCATTCATTGCCCAACTTGTTTTGTTTTTCGAACTGATAGTGCGCATGCATTAACGCGGGAGCCGTTTTGTCGTCGTCGCCCCGGTCCGTAAACACGAAAGGCACTTGATAACGTTTCGCTCCCCGGGTAAAAAGAAGAAAAAAATAGACGGGGTGAATTTATGCTCTGCGGCAAGTCAGTGTGAATCACCCCGAGTCGGCCGGCGCTCCGCCGCGCACATAATATTCACACCTTCCAGGAGATGTAAATATATCGCCACGCTTTTTATGCGGCGCATTTTATTTATCGCACCCAGCAGCCGCATGACGTTTTGTCGCTCTGTCTCCCTCTCGGCTCCCGAGTCGGAGCGACGAAACGAGATCCCTCGGAAGCAGGCGGCTGCCGTGCGGATGGCGCGCGG
This sequence comes from Stenchaetothrips biformis, assembly GCA_030522485.1. Taxonomy (NCBI): domain Eukaryota; kingdom Metazoa; phylum Arthropoda; class Insecta; order Thysanoptera; family Thripidae; genus Stenchaetothrips; species Stenchaetothrips biformis. Next base: position 18,157,992 of record CM060087.1, read on the forward strand.
CCCGGGATCCAGCAGGGCGAGGAAACCAACCGCTAAAGGAACAGAGCGCTAATTGTTTTTTTTTTTTTTTTTTTTTACATTTTTTGGGCAGTGTAGCTGCTCTGGCTCATCTCTCCGAATTAGGGGCGAAGACGAGGAACCCCAAAACTCCCACGGCGCCATGCTTGCCTGCCTCGGTGGGTCGGGCCGGTCGGGCAGCCGGGCCGGCTGGGCCCCATTGTCCACACCCAGACTGCATCCGTCAAGGCGTTGTTTGGCGAGACAGAGCAGCGGCCCGAGCGGGCGCCTCTTCCGCTCAATGCAAGTGGCTGCTCCTTTTATCCGCGGCGGGGGTCCAGGAGGTTGGCTCTGAACCAACCTACCTTGGTCGCTCCCTCTTCCTCGCACCCCAGGGGCGTTCGCCGTATGGGTGCGAGAGGGACAGAGCGGCGAGGGCCTAGAGTTCGGAATCAGCCTCTGGGCTGCGATCGACACCCGCTGAGTCACGCACCGAGATTTAAAACTGCATTTAGGGACAAATGCACATCAATAACGGCCTCGCTCCGCCTCGTAGACTGGCACAAAGGCACGTTGACACGGCGAGTTCTCGTTGCTCCCCTTTCACACGTAACAACACCGCAGCGTTTCCAGTTTCGCGCATGATCGTTTGGAGGCTAGAACGATCGCTGTCATTGCATTCCTGCCCCGCACCACGCCGCCGGGGTGGCCGCGGCCGGGGCTCTGCCCTCCGGACCGGTCCGGCTGGCCACGCGCCAAGCCAGGCTCATTCCGACGGGAAGGACCCGCCGCTTTGTCTCTCTCGCACCCGTAGGGCACACCGTGCGGGTGCGAGAGAGAGAGAGAGAGACGTGCCGCCCAGCGGCGCCGGGCTCTTTACTGGAAGGTGACAGTGGGAACGACGGGCGCATACCTCTCCCGCGCCGGATTGGCTAATAAACCCATTCTGACGTCGCAACGGGCCGCGCCGCTGTCGTCGCGGAGGTGCACGCCCGACGGCGGGCTGCCAGCGCCGCGCGGCGGTCACCGCGCCACCGCCCGCGCCGCCGCCCCGTCCTTCCGGTTATGAACGCGACTGGACCCGGCCCTCACCTCCTCGCGGCACGCATCGCCGGCCGCAGACACACGCTTCGGCTGGGGACGTGCCGCGGCGCCGCGCCCGGAGCCTAACGGCGCGGATTTGTCGTAAAACTTGGCCGCCGTCACCCGGAAACGCGCCACGCACCCCGCTGGAGAGCCTCGACGGGAACCTCGACGGGTTGGCTCCGGACAAGGCGGCACCGATTTCCGGCCGGACTCCGGGCCTGTGGTCCGCCGGGCGACCGCGCGCGAGCCACCGGACTCTGGACACGACGACGCTCGCCGCCAACGCCGCGCGCGGTTAGCGCAAAAAAAAAATATTCGAAAGAAACGGCGGGAACGCAGACTGAAGTCATCACTGTCAGCTCTCCGTCAAGTTTGAGGCGCTGCGTATGATACAACTTGATTACGGCATCCTGCAAGAAGCAGGCAACCATTCCGCAGCCTCACCTGGCAAATGACCCCATTCAATTTCTACGCGGTCGGCCCGCCGCCTGACGGACGACGGGGAGGTCCTTTACCTCGACGCGGCGCACCGACGGCGCCGGCGCGCCGGTTTTGGTCGTTTTCGAGTCGGAAAAGTCCAGCGAGACGCGGGTAAGTTATCGCGTAGCTTGCCGGGGACAGACACTCATTAGTGGCTCTCTGCAGAAAACGACACCAAAAACATAAGTTTGTTGGCGGATGCACTCCGAGATAAGCCGAAAACACGGCAAAAAAAAAATAAAAAAAAATAAAAAGAGGACTTGGTGCTAGATTGTGGGGATGCAATCCAAGCCGCGTGTAAACCGAGAAGTGGCCGCGGCCTTGGCCAAGGTCAGTGCCACGAGTGACCCTGGCCAGCGAGTCCTACGCGACGCTATCGCCGCAGCCGAATCGCCAATCCTGATAACATTCCAGCGCCGCTGATGGATCGGCTGCGTGGCGCTGCGCCAGGCCTTATTAAGCTAAATGCTTTCGATATCGCGGCCCAACGGGACCCAGCGCCAGCAGCAGCTCCCGTGCGATCAAAGTTGGAAATGTGCCCCGCCTCGATTAGTCGCCGCGGCCCCGCCAGGCAGGCAGCCAGGCAGGCGGCCAGCCGAGGGGAAAAGTGGGCAGGCCAGCCGCGCCGTCCGAGTGGCGCCTGGCTGCTGATGGGCTGGAATGTTTTAACAGCGCAGCCGGCTGCAGGCTGACTGGCTCCCGTGTGCATCCATCATTTAGACGCTCGCCAACTCAATGATGTGCATCACTGCTAAGCGTGCGCCGCACGGGCGGGGCGCGCGGATCGGGTTGTCGTGCCGCGTCCTAGCCGGCCGCCGCCCGTCGTCGTCCTTCGTCTCGGCGAAATGCCGTAAAGTTCCGCGACGTGGATGTTACGTCACCACGGAGCAGCAGCACCACGGACCTCACCCTGCACCCAGAAAAACAGAAAAAGTGCGTTGGAGATAAAATATTGGGCCTCGCCTGCCGTGATGCTGTAACCTGCGCGAGCTCGTTGGTGTTTTGCTCTCGGCGCGGCCGATTTCTTTATTTGCGCGGAACGCGTCCTAATCGCGAGCGCGCCGCAGGCATCGCGATACGCAGTCCCCGCAGCTCGCCCGGAAAAGCGGCTGCGTCCGCGCGTCGCGGCCGTTCCGCACGCCGCTTCGGACGCGCTCTCGCTCCGCCCGGCGTGCATGACTCCGTCCACCCCTTCCCTCCTCAGCGCTTCCTCCTCCGACTTGTTTCGAAATAAATTATTCCTCGTCCAGCTGCGGGTTTTTGTGGCCGTATGCCCCTCGTCCGCGCAACGCGCAAGTAGCGATATAATTTGTGATTCCGCACTCAGCGCTGCATAGCGGGGGGCGTGGTCGCACCGTGCGTAATGCTGTCGATGCCAGCACAGCGAAAAATGTGCCGGAAAAAAAAAGAAAAATGTCGGGCAGAGCGGTGAAATAACGCTATCTGGGCCGCTGTTTCCGAACACTCGAGGCGAAAAGGATGTTTCATTCCCACAGGAGTAGCGCACGCGGCGAACCGCACACCCGCCTCCTCGACTACAAGTGGCCATGTTGGGGGCCCAGTCCCAGCAATACAAGCACGCCGAAGCACCCCGACATGGCGGTCGATAGGGAGACCCATCAGGTGACCCCCATTAACGGAGAAAAGGAGCCAAAACGATCGAGTGGGTAAATGGAAAGTGTGTTGGGTGAATCTCCGTGGGAATGACCAGCACAGGCCGTGCTAATGGTCACAATATGGGGTTTTTACGGTCACCTCTCTAAAGTGGGAGTATTTCTTGAGGACGCCATTTCGTGTATGTGGGAAGGAAGTGTGATCCGCGAGGACCCCGCCCCGCCCCGCCCGCCTCGCCCCGCCTCGTCACGCCGCGATGGGGACAATGCCTTTCGTTTCGCACTCTCAATAATTAAATAAATGACCGAGTCGCGTGCGCGAAATTAAAAACTTTTGACAAGGCCCGGGCGGGGACGGCCTGGAGGGGGCGATCGGGGACACGGTGACCGAGGCATATGTGAACCATAGGGTGTACGGTATGCGCAGCTCGTCGAGTCAAGTCGGTCCCTTTACCATGCCACCCAACTGCCTGCCATGCAATCCGCGTGGGCCCGTGGACATGCTGCTGGCAGCTACTGGACATCCTCCTAGTGTACTCTCACGCTCGGAACGTGCCCCGTTAGTGCCAGAGATATGGCCGACGCTCCGCACGCACATCCGCACCAGCCGAGCGACTTTCATATTCGGGCCACTTACTTCCGTCCAACAATAAAAAGTGAGCCGCACAGTGTATTGTTGACCTCGTGCGGGGGGCGTGGGTGTCCCGAGCGAGGGGGCCGGGGGCCGGCGGCGAACCTCTCCTCGCCCATACACACTACCTCCGGCACTCGTGAGGGATCGCGCGTTCCTACTCTGGCCCGCGTCACGGGGGCCGGGGACGCGCCGCCCGCTCTTCTGTCCCTGGGGGGGGCATGGGTGACTCCGGCGGCCCGCTCGGCGGGGCGGGGCGGGCGCGCCCGCCCGCCGAGCCCAGCCGAGCCCCATTCGGACCAATCATGCGTCGTAGCCCTCATCCTAGTCCGGCCCCGTTTTCTCATCCCAGTGCAGGAGACCTCGCCCGTCCGCGCCTTTTGTGGACTCGGAGTGTCGTGGCGATGGCAGCTCCGCGCGGCCTCAACACGGACGGGGGCGCAGTTTGTACGCGCCTTTTAGACGCAGACCCTACACTGAAATTTTTCATACGGCGCGCTCGCTCCACATACCGTGTTGGAGAAGTGGAAATTGGATACCTGCCGTCAGCTGGCCTAGGAAAGTGAATGGCGCAAAAACACGAAGCGGCGAGTTGGACGACATAAACATTCGTTAGTGATGCGCCTGTATGAGTGCTGCTGCAGTCGGCCTACAATAACACCGCACCGATAGGCTTCAGCGCAAATTGTGAATGAACATCCATCCGGCAGTGTCTCTGCAGGCGTCATCACGGCAGCACTGCAGCACTGCGCTGCGGTCGGCGATGCGCGCGGCAATAAAGCGCCAACAACGGGACGCCGCGAATACTGCAAGTCGCCGGTTCCATTTTCGAGAAGGCGGCGCGCCTTGTGTACAGTCGCGCAAAGACTCTAACCTTCCACAACGTGCGCAGGCCGCAGGCGGGGGGTCTTGGGCGAGCCATGGTGTGTCCACTCTCTCCCCGCTGTCCACAATAGACACGCACATCACCCGGCGCGGCGCAATCGCGCATCGCCCCGGGTGCCCCTACGAAAGAGGTGACAGACCACTTTCGAGACGTACCATGCCGCTGCCCTGGGCCGCGCGTTTTTCGGTCACCATTCACTGGCCGGCGCGTGCACGCGACAAGACAACGAGGCTGCTCTATTTTTCGCCGCAGCACGTGTGCTGCAAAACGTTGTATTCCACTTCCGAGCGACGACGCCGTCGCGTTGGCCTGACGCAGCGAGCTCCCCAGCTCCACGCGGCGGAGACGATCGGCGCGACGCGGCGTCGCGCGGAAACGGGCCCGACCTTACACAGCGGCGGTAGACCTGGAAGGCTGTAAGTGCCTCGCGTTGGCTGCTCACGATTGATACTATCTGTATTAACGTATCGACTCCGAGCATGCCTCCACTTTTCCCCGCTGTCCGGGTCTCCGTTCTCGGGCCGTGGGGCGGACTGGGAATAGAGTGTGTGTACCTTTGCGGTGGTGCGAGTGGGTACAACGAACGCAAACTAGACGGTTCCGATACTTTAATCTGGGGCATCTACGATTATGGGAACGCGTAGGTTCCTGCGCCGACGGGCCGACGGGCCGACGGCAGTGCCCTACGGCGTTTGCCACCCTAGCCTGCTGCTAGCGCCAACAACAATGAGCGACCTCCTGTGTTCCTGACGTGCGAACAACACCGGCGGGTGAACTGGGACTAAAGGGACTAAATTATTGTGCTGTAGCTCCGAGGTGCAATTCGCATATTGTTTGCCATTTCTTTTTGCGCGCGGTTATGGTGGGTGTTGATGTTGTGGTGTGTGTGTGGGTTTGAGTGGGGTGGGGATGTGGTTCTCTGTTTGCAGTAAAGTGTGTGTGAGTGTGTGTGTTCTAGTGTTCAGGCGGGAAGAGGAGACGCCGCACGAGGCCATTTTATTTAAGGTTTCTGCCTTACCGTTCAGATCGCGGGCATAAACGGCCGCGGGGTCAGTCAGACTGGTACATAGCGTTTCATGTAACGCTACACACACACACACACACACACACACACACACACACACACACACACACACACACACACACACACGTGTGCGCAGAGCGCGTTACCGTATGCAACGCCCCCGTTCGCAGCGAGGCGTGCCGCGGCCCAAAACAATGGCGATACGGTAACAAGACCGATGCGGCAACAACGCCATCATACATGCAAATAAATGCGTCACCCCCTTTGTGTTTCCCCTCCGGCGTTTTGTTCTTGTTGTTCGCAATTTCGACCTTTTTTCCATTCGCAAAACACACACACACACACACACACAGAAAAGTAATATAATGACCCCCTTTGCTTCGACACCCGAGCCATGCAAATGCCGTTGTTGACAGGCGTGCGGCGCCGCGCGGCCTGTGTGGCCCACTGTGTGGCCGCGCCGTGGCCGAGCCGGTTGGCTGACTGTGACCCAGTGCCGCCCGCTGCCATGGCCGCCCCCCGCCTCGCACGCCTCGCTCGCCACGGCCAATGTCAAGGCGGGTTACGTGGCGCGGAGCGCGGACGAGGCGCAGAGCAGAGCGGCTTATGCACAGTCGGCTAGCGTGTTGGGGTCATCGTCCCTTTGTTCGTGTCTTTTATTTTGTTTGTGTTTGTTTGCTTATTTGTTTATTTTTTTTTGTTTGTTTGTTTGTTTGTTTGTTTGTTTGTTTGTTTGTTTGTTTACGTATGATTGTCTGTTCGTCAGCCTGTCTGTCGCCGTCCGTCAGTGTGTCGCTCAATGACTCCATTCTGCGACGCGCGTGCCAGCCCTGCCTGTCCGGGCGGTGGGTCAGGTCACTCACCCGGCCGCCCCGCCAGACAGCCAGGACAGCCAGGACAGTCAGGACAGTCAGCTGTGCCGCGGCGAGTCACCATGTTGGCGGCCGGGGCGGCGGCGCGCGTCGTCATAGCTCACGGCCGGCATAAAGAAGGCCGCCGTCGCGTTATGAGGGCCTCGTTACCGCCGGCATCACGCGACAAGCGGCCACCCCCTCCCCCTCTCTAGCGCACTAAAGCAGACTTAGCCGCTCGGAACGTTAGGAAAGGCAGCTTGCCGCTGACCACGCCGTCGGCCGCCGCCCCGCTGCCCCACTCGGACCGAGCGCTTGGATTAGGCGCAGCGAGATTAATGG
>CM060087.1:18165901-18366549 GCA_030522485.1 Stenchaetothrips biformis
TCATTTTTATCATTTTTATCATTTCTTTTTTCCAAAGAAAGGCAGTTGTCCAGTTTATGGATGGTCGTTGTTGGTGTCATGTTGTTTATCTAGACGTATTTTGAATATTTTTTATAATCATTGTGTTCATGTGTGTTAATAAGAAAGGCAATAGTTTATCTATCCCTTTCGTCCCCTTCTGTGATATGTAGTGATAAAGTAGCACAAGTCTGTACTAGAAAACCCTGGAATTGTATTGCTGCAAAGTCTAGAATCCTCCAGCATCATCAATTATGTTTGGTATTTCACATCGTTCTCATTGACTCCACTTCCACTTTCACACAAAGTAAATATCCTGTATATTATTTCTTGCGAATTACAGCAAAAATTTTCTTAGCTCACTGAAAATTTCTAATGGTCTCACGGTAAATGATCATCTATAATTTTTGCCAGGATCCCTATTTTCATTTCATCACATTTAAAGGCTTTCTTGATGTTATGTATAGGTCTGTCACCAAAATCACCAATACTATTTCCCTCCCATTATTTCACCTTTGTTATAAGCTGTTAAAATGCAGGGTATAATTAAAAATTCCTCTTAATTTCCTTTTGTTACAACTTTGTGAAAGTGTATAACTTTGATAGATTCTAATATTTTTAATGACCAAATTATTTTTCGTATGTTGTATTGTTAATCATTCCCGATGTCGTTATTGATTAAAATACTCTTTTTTTCCAATCTTACCTGTATTCACTCATGACGGTATCCCTATTTATTTCTAACCTTACTATCATTTCCTTTGACAAAGTTAGTCATGGTGTATTATCTCCCTAGTAACAGCACAAATACTATTTTGGTTAGAGTACTTAAAGCAAGATTGTCTGTTACAAATTGTGCTGAGTGTAAATAAGTTTTTAATGATAATTTTGAGTAATTAATAAAGACAGTTTAATTTTCAAAATTGACTCTGCTTGTTTCTCGTACACCCTACCTAAACTACTAAAGTAGTGTAACGAACTGAAAGGGGAACACAGGGATCGGGCTCCAACAACGACGGGCAGTGAAAGTTGACAGTGAAGCTGCATGTTTCCCGCAGTGCACTTGGCCAGGGTGCCATGGGAGCGCGCCTGCGGGGCGGGGCGGGGATGCAGGGGCGTGTCGCGGTGGGTGGAGCCCCTCTTCCTCTTCTATTTCGAGTGGCGGGACGCACGTGGAGCCGTACCGGCCGCCGCACACAGGGCACCAGAGGGCCTAAGCCCGGCGGCGGCAGTAGGGACAACTTAAGCCCAGTTGAGGCGTCGGGGCGCCGCGAGTTGGTCAGCGAGGCGTCGGCGTGACCATGCTGCCCTTGCTGCTGGTGTGCGTGTTGGCGTGTGGGGCCCCGTGGGGGGCACCGGCCCCGTGGGGGGCGCTGGCCGCGGGGGTGGCCGCGGAGGGCCCGCCGGTGCTCGACCCGCTGATAGGCCCGGCGCAGGAGCGGGACGCCATCGCGCGGCGGCAGCACGGCCCGCACGTGAGTCCCACACCAGTTTGATTCCGAACTGCGCTCCCTGTCTCTCTCGCACCCTGCGGCCTGCGAGATGCCCCACGAGTGCGAGAGAGACAGAGCGACGAAGGCACCGTTCCGAATCAACGGGCTGCAGGAATGAATGAAGCTGGTGACGAATGTTCGGTGATGCGGAGGACCACACCTCGCCACAGCACTTGCGGCACCAGCACCACTACGGGGACCCGCGGCTGTCCAGCCGCCACCCCGGGCCGTCCGCCCTCGCCGGCGACGGCCTGCAGGGCCTGCAGCAGCTGCCGACGGCCGAGGGGCGGCACGAGGGGCGGCACGAGGGGCGGCACGAGGGGCGGCACGCCGGGGGCGGAAGCTGTCAGCTCAGCCCGGAACATCTGGCGGCGCTCATGACGAAGAGCCTGGAAGGGGTCTGCAGCCAGAGTGAGTATCGCGGGCCGAGCGGCGAGCGGCACTCGCAGATACGCTGACTAACTCGCGCCTGCACGCACACACGCTCAGGCCCGCCTCGGCCCACGCGCCTGGCGGCCACTGGCGGCATGGCAGCCGGCACCAGGCCGGCACACAAAGTAGTGGGAGGAGACGGAGACGGGAACACTCCACTCGACTCCTCTCGTCTATGTTCCTGATGGTCATGTCCGCGACGCTTGTAGTGTCGGTACACCGGTATGTGCTGTACACCGGCACTCATAAAGAGCACATGGAAGTGGCACTCTAGTCGGGCCCGGTGCTCTGCACACTGCCAGGGGAAGTCACGAGACGTTCATAAACCCACTAATTTTGGTCAGAAAGACCGGCGATTTGCTCGGCAGTGTGGGATGCCGCCAGACAGTGTGGCATTTACTTGCAATGTCGAAACTTTTTTTCCCGCCAAAGTGGCGTTGTCTTTTGGCCATTTCCTTTCTGGCTGCGTGACAGTGGCGGCGGCATCGGGCCGCAATGGTCAAATTAGCCCTTGCATGGCCTCTGCCTACACTGGGAGTGAAAGTGGGGCCCGGCTGCCCGGCTGTCCCACTGCGAGCACCTCACACCTGCACACCTTGGCACAAAGCTGGCTCCAATTTCCTGGCAAACACCCCGCGAACAGCGGCCAATATCAGGCGTGCATTTAGCGTCATTTCATTTTACTTCTCTTGCTACGCCCCTGTAAAAAAGGAGAAAAAAAGGTTGCTCGGCGCAAAAAAAAAAAGTTTGTTTTACCGCCTGACTTTTTCTGTGGTATTTTTGAAGAGGAGATAAACGACCGTCTCCACAACCTGGGCACCCAGCTCGGCGACCAGCTGAACGTGCTCAAGACCATGATCCTCAACCTGGAGGACAAGGTGGGCGCCATGGACATCCGGCATCGAGCGCGCGGAGCGGCGGCTGCTGACCGCCGTCAGCAAGTCTCGGTGCACGCGCGGAGGAACCGAGTGAGCATTTTCTCCTTTCCGAGTGGCGTCACGGTGGCGGCGGTCAAAAGTTACTTCTCGTGCGTAGGTCCGAGGATGATCTCGGGGCCGATGGTGAGGATGATCCTTCGCCCCCCGGCGGCGCGGACGTGGACGACGACGACGTCGGGGACTACGGCGACAACCCCGCCCTGGTCGCCACCTTCCGGGACGGCGCGCAGGGCCCCGGGGGCAGGGAGGAAGAGGTGCAGCGCTACAACAACACGGTGCGTGGCGCGGCATGGCGCGGCATGGCGCGGCATGGCACGCAGCGTCCGCGTTTGCATTGCCGAGGTCATCGAGCTGGCCCTTCCCTGCTGCAGGTGCACACGGAGCATGCCCCGCAGGGCCCTCACCCGCAGGGCTCCACGATGGGCAACTCGATGGCGGGCTGTGGCCATGGCAAGCGCGTGTACACGTACTTCTGGAGGGTGCGCAACATGGACTACAAGATGACCGGCTGGAACCACCGCCGCTCCCTGCGCAGCCCCAGCTTCTACGTTTGGCCCGGAGGGTGAGCTCCCGACCCTCTGACTCTCCTGACTCCCGGCTCCTCTGTCTGTCCGACTCTCCGCTCAGTGCTCCGCTCGACCACCGAAAACTGATTTCGAACGGCGGTTTGCAGGTACCGCATGTACCTGCGCATGTACCCGCGGCAGTCGGGCGAGAACGTGTACTTCCACGTGGGGCTGACGCGCGGCGAACACGACGCATCGCTGCAGTGGCCCTTCAGACTGAAGCACCGCCTCGCCGTGCTGGACCAGGTGAGGGAAGCGCAGTGGAGCGCCTGGAGGGTAGGCCAACCCGACTCGGCCGTGCGGCCGTGCCTCGCGGGCTGGCCTACCCCGGCCGCGCGGCCGTCCGCCGGTCCCGGCACTACGGTGACTGTCTGTCCTCGCAGGTGGCCTCCATGACCTCCACGGGCCCCGGCTCCGGCCCCGTGGACCTGGTGTCCCGCCTCTGGGACCCGGCGCAGCTTTGCTCGGGCTACAACTGGCAGCGGCCCAGCGCGCACACGCCCGACAACTACGAGTGCGTCGGGCTGGGCTTCCCGCAGTCCCTGCTGCGCACGCGGAGCTACATCCGCCAGGACACGGCCCTGGTCAAGCTCACCGTGTGCCTGAGCGCGGACGACGCCGGCCCCGCCGCCTAGACGCGATGACCGACTCATTGGCGTGCCCTGAAACTGTGCGCCTTTGTCGCCTGTCCCACTCCCTAACAAAGTGGGGCATGCGTCAAAGGCGCCCAGAAAGCATGCCAAATTTGGGCTGTAGGGACACGGCCATCGCGACGTGGCGATTGTGGTGTCTGAGGGGTGTCAGACTGACCGCTGAGGATGAAGAAAGAGGGAGTTAAGCTGTTTAACGATTAGTTTTGTGCTCAAAAAAGCAACGACCCGAGACAGTGACCCACCGAACGGGCCAGTAGTGCTTATTGTTGCACACGGCACTGAGTGCCACATAATGTACCGAGATGCATTTACTTTTTACATTGTTTGCTGCAACCTAATAAACGATTTTGCTCAGCAAAACTGCTGTCGTGACTCTAGGTTCTGTCCCCTTTCTGTCCCAAACACTCGCCTCTTGAATACGTCACGGGGAATGCACCGAAACGGGCGCCGCCGTCACCAACAAGGCAATTAAGTATCCCTTGTACTCTCCTTTAAAAAAATAAAATAAATAAAAACCAGTGTTTGGCAACAATAAAGCGTTAGAGAGCCCACCGAGTTTATCGTCGGGCCGGGTCAGAGACCGCATTATATTGGGGTGCCGTGCCAAGAAGGGGAGGGTGTGGGGATCAAGCTGGGCGAAACTGGGGGCAGCAGGGTGAGCAGCCAGACAACACGGCGGCGATGGCGATACAGGAAAGATCCACTGTCGTAACACATTTTTGCACAAGCTGATGTGACTACTGGATTTTTCATCCGTCCCTGCTCGCGTAGATGAATGATCCTTCCTTTTGAGACACACCAGTCGCTCGCTCTGAACTTGGTCACTGCCCACTGGGCCCATTGTGCGGCGGCTTAGCTGGCCGGGCAGCACGAGGGCGGGGCCGCGGGGCCCGGCGAGGATCGCGACGGTCTCGCCGTCGCCATCCTGGTGGCCTTGCCCGGCCTTGCCGCCACGCGCCGACGCGATATCACGGCTCTCCACTACACGCCCTCCGCAGAGCCCGCGGAAAACAAACTAACTTCTCGGGAACTCTATGCGGTAGGCACGCAAAATAAAAAAAATTAATAATTTTAAAAAATAATCCATGCTAAGGCATTGCATGGCTGTGGGTGGATCGTACATGAAAAAAACTGAAAAGGGAAGAAAAAATTCCAATGGTCTCTATCAAAACCTCCAAAAAAAAAAAAAAAGTTTGAACAGCAAAGTATTAGTCACGGCAGTCAGCAGCAGAAGTTCTTCGCCACTCTGTCTGTTTGACACTCATGGGGTGGACCATACGCATGCGCGAAAGAGAGAGTGACGAAACGCGCTGCAGACGCGCCGAAACAGCTGTAAACTGAGCTTGAACGTCGTTGTTAGGCGTGTACGCCACGCCACGCCGCGTCGCGCCTTTTCGAGAGTGCAGCTGCATCTGGGTGGGTGGGCGCTGGCCGCGCTGGCCACGCTGGCCGGGCAGTGCAGCAGGGTGGACAGGTAGGCGCGCTGTGCGAGGCTGCGCGAAGTCGCGGCCGCGGCCGGCTGTGGCCGCGCTGTGTTGGACGTGGTCCAGCGGCTTGTTCTCTGTACTCCTGACTCCTCCACTCGACGTGCGCGTCGCCCAGTCGGCCGGCCGCGTGACTCACCCAACAGTGTTGATATGCCAGCGCCATGGTAGTGTCCCATGATCGCTAGCAGAGCCGACGGCCCGGATCCGAACAGTGATCCCGTCGGGTTGTCTTTCTCGCACGCGCGGGGCCTTGCGTCCGGGTGCGGGAGAGACGGAGCGACGCGACGAGGCGCTGAGCGGCATCGGGCTGCTGCAGAGCTAGACCAAGGTCAGGGAAGGCAGCTACCCGGACGGCGCGGCCGCGGCGCGTGCGGCATGACGCTCCGGCGATCGCGCATCACGCGGCGCACACATCAACTCAATTCACGCGTAATTCTTTCTCTTAACACGTAAAAAAAAAGAGAAAAAACTGATTTAGAAATGTTTTAGAATTTTTCCGAATTTTCAAACATGAAACAAATTAAAATTGAATTTTTTTCATCCCCTTCTATCAGTTCACATATGCGGCAGTTCGACGGAGATTCGAACGCTGCTGCCGCTCTTTCCCCACGCTGTCTGCCGGCGAGGCGGTGACGTCACCCGCCTTGTCACCCATCGAGACGGAGTCGGCGGGTTTCCTTATTTCCCTAACGGTGTGTCCGGCGGGTCAGTTTGGCCAGATGATGTCGTCTGCAGCGCTCCCACGCAACTAGAGTGTGGGCCAAGCCAGGCCTGACCGCCGGGCCGCGCCCGCGCCGGACCCTTACGCCTGGAAACGGGCACGGACAAGCGCGGGGCGCCCCCGTGAGGTCGGCGTCGGCCGGTCATCTGGACGCCCCGTGAGTGGGACAGAGAGAGAACGACGAAACGACAGTTCGCAATCGGGCAGCAGCCCGTTTTCGGCCACGCCGCCATGCGGGCCATGTGTCCGAAGGGTCAAACGGTGCTGTCCGCGCGGCGAACCAGGGCACCGCGGCGGGCGGGCCGCACTCCTCTGAGGCTGTTGTCTCTGTCACTCCCACGACGAGCCCGCGGTAAGACAGTTAAACAAGCCTCCCGGGCAGAATGAAAACACGCGCGCAAGTGGGCATAAAACGAAGTCAAACTACCTGCCGGCCCGAAATGAATAATGTTGGCGGGACAAAGAAGACCGCGTTGTGAGCAGTCAAACTGTCCGCTTAAACGGGGACGCGGGTTCAAATCCCCTCGCGTCTCCGTTTTTATAGCGGGCTTTTCGGGGCGCATCGCGCATCGCGCTCGCCCCGCTCCCGGCCGCGCCGCACCTGACGCGCCAACGACACAATCCCTCAGCGCGCATCGCTACCGCGGCCAGCAGACTGAGAGTCGTTTTCGTCGCTCCGTCTTTATCGCACTCACGGAGCGTCGCCAGGAGTCGCCAGGGCGAGAGAGACGGCGCCCTCCACGCTGGCCGGGCCAGACTAAACATACCACCCCTCCACGTCCACACCAGTCGCATTTCTGCGAGGAATTCTTCCACCAAGGTGTCGAGTAGAGTGGCATGCTCGGTAGCGGGAGAAGGCGATGACGAGGATGGCGACGTCGACGACCGGGAAGCGAACGAGGGAGGGGGAGAGAGAGAGAGAGAGAGAGAGAGAGAGAGAGAGAGAGAGAGAGAGAGAGAGAGAGAGAGAGAGGCGGGAGGAACAACTCTCGCGACATCTCATGGACATTGCCATTGTCGCGGTGGCTAAGGAACTTTTAATTTGGTGGCTGGTTAAGCTGCCAACGACAACAGTCTGGCCGAGTGTCAAAGGCACAGACTTAACTGGAGGGGCAAACACTGCGCATATTGTCTACCTTTAGGCGCAGCATCACACACTCAGTGGAGGGGGAAGCCCCCGCCACGCACGACCACGCGCAAACGCGTCGCGTCTGACCGGCCTCCTCCCAGTCGGTTAGACCCAAAGGCAGCACGCAGCACGCAGCACGTGGCGAGGCGCGGCGTTTGGCGGCAGTTCGCGGCTCGAGTCGACATTCGCGGAGAACGCCGAGCGAGCGCCGTCCGCCGCGAAGCAGTGCGTCAAGCTGGTCGAGATGTCGCTCGCCGCGGTCGTGGTGTGCTTGCTGGCGGCCCTGGTGCCCGGCCGCAGTGCGGCGTGCAGTGCGGACGAGCTGGCAGTGTACAGGGTGTTCCTGGACACGCACTGGAGCCGGGACGCGTTCCCAAAGCAGTACCCCGAGTGGCGGCCGCCGGCGGGCTGGTCGAAGATGGTCGGTGAGTGGCTTCGGCCCCGTCAAAGAGTGCGCGGCGTTTTGTCAGAACGAGCCAGGTCTAAACTTGAATTTATTTTGCCAGTTTGGCGAGAAATCTTGTACCGCGCAGTTGCAGTAGGCTTGTGAAAACTCTGCCCTTTGGACTACATGAAGCTGCTTTGTGCAGCGGGTAGGCTGAGGTGGGCGACCCCTGCGCGTGCATCGAGGACTCGCCTTCAGGCGACATGACAAGCGGAGGGGCGGGGGTGAGGCTGAGGCCGGCCGGGACTCAGCCACAACATCCCCATTCCTGAACCTGATAAACGGCCGACCCAATTCAACCACCTCGAAATAAACAATGCGCAGGCCAGGAAAATGTTACGACCGGTGACGGCAGCCCGCGACTGCCAACTCAACAAACTCTCTTCGCTAGTCTGCTTCTTATTTTGTTTTCGTTACAAATAATAGCGGTGCTTGACTCGCTCACTCTTGTTTCGCGCCAACATAAACACCACCTCAGCTCGCCAGACCAGTCAAAGTACTCGCTGTTCTAAAATTGTAAAATTCGCAAAAGGGGTTGAAGCGATAAACGTAACAAGGGCGCTCGTTTTCAGTTGGGTGTTCTGAATGGTCGGTCAGATTTATCTGCAACACTTGGATTTTACAGCGGCGCCCTGAGAGAGCCGACACGCGAGAGAAGAGTAGGACAGGTCTGGGGCGTGCAGTCCGAGGGGGTGGGGTGGGGGGGGGCGTGTGGTGGTGTTGAGGCAGGCCGTCCGCTGCGAGCGCAGCACGGCGCTGCAGCAGGACGAGCCCGGCAAGGCCGAGGGGAGGCAGCCCAGACAACACGCCGGCACCAGCGGCCCAGGCCCAGCCCAGGGGTTGTGCAGCCAACACTGTCTGGTCGGCAGGCCGCACGCACGACGCCTCGTACTGGCTGTTCCGCGAGGGAGAGATGGCGTCCGCGGGACTGCAGGTGTTCGCCGAGAAGGGCCACTCCGACAGCCTGGAGGCCGCGGACCACGCGGGCGTGTACGACGAGTTCACGGCGCCCCCCGTGCCCAGGGGCGTTGGCCGCACCGTCACCGACTTCTTCCTGGACGGCAACCACTCGCTGGCAAGTCAGACGCTCGCCGCCTTTTTGTTTTGTTTTCGGTACAACATGTCATATGATTTTTCCGGTGTAGGTGTCGGTGGCCGTCAGAGTGGTGCCTTCGCCGGACTGGTTCATCGGGGTGGACAGCCTAGACCTGTGCAGAGGCAACCACTGGATCGACTCCATCGCCATCGATGTAAGTGTCGTTACAGCGCTCCTACCGACGATGAAAAGATGCCTGAAGCATATCCGAGATGAACGCTGCGGGCCAGACTCCCTCGCAACCTCAAAGTCTGTGCTCCTGCTGCAGGTGGACCCCATGGACGCGGGCACGGACAACGGCTTCACGTTCACGGCCCCCAACTGGCCGTCCGAGCCCAAGGAACCCGTCGCCAGGATCACGTCAAAGAGGCCGAGCCACCCCGCCAACTCGTTCTACTACCCAAAGCTGGACAAGCTGCCCTCCATCGCCACGCTGACGTTCGTCAAGGTGGGCGGCAGCGGGGTGCGGTCCTATCGTGTGGAGGAAGTGGGAGCGACCCCGGAAACCGAACCTGCTTGTGTCAGTTAACAAAACTAGATAGCTTATTCACAAACGGTGTTCCGTGATTTTCACAAATAACTCAACCCCTCTTTTGATGTGTGCGACGGGAAGGCTTGCACTGACCCCTAACCACGGAGCTTTGGCTTGAATAATGCTGCAGTGCCGAGCGGCGGAAGGGACTCCTGGGGGTACGTGCGCGAGCAGCAATGCCGCTGCCTCGCCGGCCCCCTCGACGCCGACCTCCACGATGTCGACCTCCACGACGCCGGCCCCCACGACGCCGACCTCCACGACGCCGGCCCCCACGACGCCGGCCTCCACGACGCCGACCTCCACGACGCCGACCTCTACGCCGCTGTCCTCTGCGACGCCGACCTCGGCGACGACGCCATCCGCCGCAGGCTCCAGCGGACCTCCACCGAACGGGACCACTACAGTCCCTGTAACGAATACGAGTACTACAAAACGCACGTCTACTTTCACCACTACCGTCTCTGCTGCCGCCACCACTGCCACCCCTTCTACCCCCACCACTGCCCCCTCTGCGTCCTCCACCCTCGCTGCCCCCGCTGCCAGCTCCCCGACGAAGACGCTGCGGGTGGCCCGAGAGGCGGCTCCCCAGCCACCGCCCTCGTCGTCGACACCGGCAACAGCCCCGGGTGCCGAGTCGAACCGGGCCACCATGAAAGCGATCGAGACCACGGCTGCAACGAACGACCAACAAGGCACACATGAGGGTTCACAAGGACAAACGACCGAGAGCGCGGCTACCGCAGCAACCGTCGCCATGACCACTGGAATGACCAAAGACACCCCAACCACATCGTCTGAGGCGGCCAGGTCCAGGACGACGCTGGCGTACGCACTGTCCGAGCGCTCCGCGTCGCGCTGCCCGTCCGCGTGCGCCCGGGACATCCCCGCGGACACGCCCACCTTCGAGCAGGCCGAGATGGACGACATCGACGACCTGCTGGAGGTGCGTGCATGACCGCGCAGGCTAACCCAAGCTGCAGTGCATGACTCCCCCCTCTTTGGCACTAATCATCCGCCTTGAATGTGAGCGATACATTCCGCCTGAAGTTAGGCAAAAAGCATGGCTTGACCCCTAACCTAACCTTTTCACAATTTGTTTGCACGCCATAGGTAACACCTCAAAGTCCCCTCTTTCGAATCGAATAATTTTGCCCATCCCTGTCGGCCCGCAGGAGCGAGTGTACCACCTGAGCGCGGAGCTGTCGAGGAACGCGTCGCGCGGCAGAGACGCCGTGGCTGACGGCAACGACATCAGCAACGACCTGAACCCGAGCCTGGGCGGCAGCCTGGGCGGCAGCCTGGGCGGCAGCCTGGGCGGCAGCCTGGGCGGCAGCCTGGGCGGCAGCGGCTACGACAGCACCGAGAGCCCCATCCGCAGGACGAGCAAAGCGCGGCGCAGCAAGAAGGGCAGCCGTAAGTAGCATGAGGAGGTTGCCAACCTCAGCCTGCCTGCCAGGCCAGGTATTGCCCTCAAGAAGTTGCCTAGCAGGCAACTCTGCCTTTCCTGATGGCCTTCCCTCGCCTGCCCCGCAGGGCAAGCCAAGAACTGCCAGGTGTCGGAGTGGTCGCCCTGGTCGTCGTGCAGCGTGTCGTGCGGCGTGGGCGACGCGACGCGCTCTCGCCGCGTCCTGGAACACCCCCGCCGCGGGGGGACGCCGTGCCCCGCGCTGCAGGAGCGCCGGTGGTGCGGTGGCCACAGTGAGTGTCCGCAGAACTTCTTCAACTGGTGAAGCGGGCCGTGACGACGGTTCAACGGTTCCGAGCGTCGAGGCGGCGCTGCAGTCGAGAGGCCCGCCGCCTCTGTGGCAACTGCAAGAGGGTGGGTATGATGGACACGACGGTTGGCCGGATAGCGCGAATGTTTGGCGTTGTTATTCAAAACACTGCACTTGCTTGAAAGAAAATCCCAAAGCATCCTTGCTGCCAATCGAACGATAGTGATCTCAAGAAAATGTGAAATCTATCAGGACGCCCCTCTTGCCTCGTGCTTTCCTGGTCTCCTATTTTGAGACTGGAACGAGTTGCGCTTTTCCAGGGCTGATGTTAATAGTGTCCCCGGTTTGAAAGACATGTAGCCCTTGTTTCTCCTCTGTGGGACACGATGTATAAGAGTGAAACAAAATTCAGTATAGGACGGAGTCTCAGTGACACTAAAATCGCAATAAAAAGTTGAAACATCATTGTCAATCGTTCTTATTTCACACAAAGTTCCTCATTCTGCGCTCTGAGATGTTCGCACGTTCTTGTCCAGCCAGAATATTGGCCCATCATTTAAAAAAAAAAGTGTTTAATATTTGGGGTTGTATTAAATCAACGGGCTTTCTTATTCTCTCAGTTTTATTATGGAAAAGTATAAATAATCTGGATTGTTCTTAAGTAAAAGTATTTTGTATTTGATCACAGTTATATACAAAATAAATTAGTGTAAGGGGTTTTGCTACGGATTTGCAGCTAGGAGACATAACAATAATAAACCAAGAAAAAAAAAAAGAAACAGTAACAGCGGTAGATTTGAATTATGTAAGCCTTAGACACCTACACGATTGTAAACAAAATCACAATCTTTGTGGTGGGTATGTCGATACAGAGGATACCGATCGGAGTTATCGGCGTATTGAGTTTGGGGCATTGTCAACCCCCATAGGTCACTTTTCGTTGTTCATGTTTAAAGCTCAGACAAAATCCAATCGGTATCAAAACAGTGACCTGAGCAAGTATGAATGGAAAACGTCAAAACCGACCTTTTAGTCAGAAAATCTATCCCTCAATTTTTTAATTATTTTTTTTTAACGTTTCGCCATTGTTATGGGCACTTCTAGTGGGGGCGTTCTCTGCAGTTTTCGTTCGCTACAGTTGGAAGACGACAGACCCATTTAAAAATACATAAATAAATTAATAATAAGTTATGAACTGTAGGCAGGCGGGGCGGGACCGGGGCTCCGGGAGGCCCATCACGAGTGGGCGCGTGGCCGGTCGCGGTGGGCCTGGCGGCAGCGCGCTTGGGTCCTGCTGCAGTAGCGCCCAATAAAACAATACATCACAGGAGCTTCAAAACAAAATAGCAAACACACTACCATCCGGCGAAGAACATCAGTCAGAGTAGTACTTGAGAGGGAGTGCTCACTATACATTTTACAATGGAACACATCTCAAGGGGTCAAGGGAAAGTCTTTTGAGCATACACTAAGATTATGTTTCGATGAAGAACTGCGTCATGGGACAAATAAGCGGCAGGTGAGTAAGTGGTCACCTTGATAATTTTTTTTTCTGCTACGGTAGCTTACATTGCCGGCAGTCCGACTTGCCGCGACATGCGTCTACGACCTGGCATCTCCGCCCACCAGTCCAATGACAGTCGTGAAACAGGGCGGACTCGCACTGTGACACACAACAACGGATAGGAGACTTGAGGGCAGTGTTGAGGAAGAAGTGGATTAGCTGCAGCACCAAACGCTATGGCCAGCTGCCTACTTGAAGCGCGCACTGTACACAGTCTTATACGTTTCCTAAGTTTCAATCATTTTCAAACATTTTGTTTAGAGGAAGTTCTTTCGAAACTACTGAAACTGGGACCGAAGTGCTCCGTGGGGCCTTCTCGCACACGAACGAGCTGGGAGCGGCTCAGTGCGGGCCAGACGCCCGGCAGCGCACGACACAACGGCACTTCCGGCGGCTGGCCATAGTTATGCCAGGTTATCCATTTCTTCTGGGCTAGGCTGCCTCTGGTGTCACGTCAAAGTCCAAGGCTCGTCCAAGACGAGGGTCTAGATGGCGGGGGTGGGGGAGGCGACGTGTACACTGCAGCAGGGGTGGCTGGGGCCTGGCGGCACTGTCGGCGCCATGGGCACACGGCGTGCTTGCACCTTGCTCCAGGACCAGGAGGTTCATGGCCATGGTGTCCGTGGCTTCCTTCAAGCCACCACCTTCTGGGGGTACATCCACTTCTTGGTGCAGTAGCAGAGCAGCGTCGACAGGTACACGAGGGCCAGCAGGGCGCACGTCACGCCCAGCGCGAGAACGGACGTCCTCGTGGGGCAGGTGTCCGTCATGATGACCGTGTGGTCTGCAACAGGTGGGAAAGGCACTTGAGTTACACGCAGGCACGCTGGTCGTGCTGCTCACCGAAGAGTGCTCGCCGCTCTGTCGCACTCGCGGAGCGTCCCGTCCCGAGAGGGAGCGAGAGAGGCAGAGCGGTGAAGCAGCGGTCCGGAACAGCTCGGCCGATGACTCGATGCGGCTCACCCTTACCCTTGCCGAAGTCGGTGGACGCCTCACTCCGGAGGGACTGGCTCTGCTTGTCGTCGCCGAAGTCCAGCACCAGAATCTCCTGAGACAGCGTCATGTCGTCGCCGGACGCCTCCTCAGAGTCGTTGGACGGCGCGGAACGTCTCCTTCTGCCCCAGGACTCGACGGACTCGCGTCCCCACTCGCACACGGCCTGCAACGGCATCAGCAGGTCCGCTCTCAGAGGATTGTAAAAAACAAAAACACTTTTGAAGCATGACCCTCAAGGAGGCCCCATGCCTCAACCCAATAGAACTCCCCCTGACTCCCTTAGTGCCTCGTCACTTACAGGCTCGCATGGGCCGAGGCAGTACTTGACGTTGCACTGGAAGATGACGCCGTACGACTCGGTGAAGCGGAAGGCCTCGTACACGGACTGCAGTGCGTTGCCGTCGGGGATGAAGCCGGGGAAGATGGCCGGGTCCACGGGGCACCTGCAGCAACCACAGCGTCAAGGAACGGCCGACAAAGACGCACCCGCCGGGCGTTTAAACCGAAACAATCGCATAAGAAACAACAACAAAACCGGAAATGGGCCTCTCCCGACTCGAAACGTACCCTTCGTCGTCGATGATCTGGAACGTGCTCTTGGAGTCCTTGGCCATGGCAACGCAGCTGCGGGCGAAGATGCCGTAGGGCGCTGCGGGGAAGAGAGGCAGCGAGATTAGCGCCTGGTGGGTTGGCAACCCTTCGCGCGCCTTGTGAGACTGGCGGCGGGCGGCGGGCGGCGCCTGCCTGCCTGGCAACCCCTCGCGCGCCGCCGCTCAGCGGCCGGGCCGGCCCGTCCCCGTCGGCGCGGCTGGCTCTTGGAGCTCTTGGTACTCACTGTCCTCGGGGATCTCGATGCGGAAGGTGAGCTTGTCGCCGATGCGCACCGTCTCCACCTCCCTGCTGCGCGCGTCCAGGATGCGGATGCGCGGCGGAGGCGCCTCGGGCGCGGACGTGATGGAGATCATCTCGGGGTCCCTGGAGCAGGCGAGGAGCGCGTCAGGCGGGGGACACAACGCCAGACGGGGCGGTCACACATTCCCGTCGTAGCAACTGACCTGATGGGCATCATGCCGAAGGTGATGTTCTTCGAGGACATGTCGTAGGTGCACTTGACCTTGTAGATCTTGTCGGCCTTGGTCATGACGACGCTGTGGTGCTGCAGGACGACTGTGTTGGAGTACACTCCGGTCTGGAACAACGAGACGCTGCCATCAAGCACCGAAGCTAGCCCTGAAGCCCAGCGGCTAACCGCCCGAGTTGGTCGACCGTCGAAGTACCACGTGACAATTTTTGCAGCTACGGCAATGATGCATGACGCACGTGCGTTTTGTGGTTATAAATTGCGAAAATGCGAAAATACGGAATTTCCTGCGGAAGCCTCCAGCCAGCTTCGATGATCTTATGAGAAATCTGGTCCCGAAAAAATTGTGCATTACGCGGTCCCGAACCCAGCACCTACCACTTCCCGGCTCAACCTCCTAACCACTCAGCTACCGAGGAAGGCGTGCCTGCACTGACATTGAAACTTCCTTGAGTTCCTACCTCGAGAAATCAGTTGCCGAAAAAATTTGAAGTTTTACCTGATTCGAACTCGCTACCCGGCGCTCACCAGTCCATGCCCCTAACCACTCAACTACTAGGGCGGCACTCCACTCACTATGCCAGCGCTAATCTAGAAACTTCTCGAGCTGCGTTCAATCGAGCACGAGGGATCTAGTCTCGAAAAAAATGTTCATTACGCGATCCCGAACACGGGACCAGCTGCATCTTAGTCAGAGATCCTAACCACTCAGCTACGGGTAGGCTGTTGCCCTGCAACTCTTTTTTTGACACTCTGCAGGATGTTTCGATTTCCGGCTGCCGGCCCCGCTGCTGGCTGTGCTGCCACGGGCATATTCCGGACAGCGCTTCGTCGCTCTGTCTCTCTCGCACCCGGCCGGGACGCTTGCGGGCGAGAGAGACAGAGCGACGAGAGCATTGCTCCGGAATCGGCCTGCTGGCGCTAGCTGCGACGTTTAGTCTCGTTCCGGTTTTTCGTCGTCGCCGTGCAGACAATGACGAGCCCACCGGAAGCTCGGCGCGGCGTGCGTCTTGGCGGGGCAGGGGGAGGGGGCTGGGAAACGGAAGAGAGAAAGGGGGAGGGGCAAGCTTAGCCCCCGCAAGCGGCATGCAGCCAAGCCTGACCGGTCTTCTATTTCCGGGCCATCGGCTGCCGCGGAGATCCAAAACGAGAGGAATTCTAATTTATGTAATTTCATGTCGGAGCGACGCGCACGACGCCAGCGGCGCCACGGTCGAGCGACAAGTTGCATTTCCTCGAAAAGGGGCAGGGCAAAGCGATTACAGCAGTTGACTTTTTTCTCGAAACAAAATAAATTAAAAATACTATAAGAAGCACTACAACCTGCACAGCGGACACCACATGCATCGACATGCTTGAGCCCGGTTGCACTGGTAAGTACGCCAGCACTCTCCAACCGGAGAGGGCTCTACTGTTAGTGCGTGCAGCGTGCGGAGGACGTGGTGCAGGGACAGACCTCGCTACTCACCACAGACTGCGTGTTGCAGTCCTGCCCGGTCATGGTGAGGTCGAGGCGGAACAGGTCGCTGTTGATGACGTCGATGTTGCACGTCTCGGAGCGGCCCAGCGCGTAGATGCGCCCGTTGAAGGGCTTGTTGGTGCGCACCTGCACGGCGATGCGGGTGTCCTTGCAGTTGACGGACACTGCGGGGAGAGAGAGTGTGTAAGGCGGGGAAAACGGGCGCATAGAAAAAAAAACAAAACAAACACAACAAACGACCGAAAGGCCGCGAATACGTTGGCCGGGTGGGCACTCACCGTCGTAGCACGTGCCCGTCTTGTCGCAGTTGACGTCCGCCCGGGTCAGGTTGTTGACGTTGGGGTCCTCCGTGGTGTCGAACACGACCGGCAGCTGGTCCATCGTCGCGCTCGTTTCTGGCGGGAAAGGGGCAATTAGTGTGACGCAGGACGACGTCTCTCTCTCTCTCTCTCTCTCTTTCTCTCTCTCTCTCTCTCTCTCTCTCTCTCTCTCTCTCTCTCTCTCTCTCTCTCTCTCTCTCTCTCTCTCTCTCTCTCTCTCTCTCTCTCTCTCTCTCTCTGGTGGCACTCACTCTCGCAGTAGTTCTCCATGTAGTTGCCGATGCGCTCGCCGTCGTCGATGAGCGGCCGGTCCGCGTTGAGGTAGGTGGAGGGCCCGTCGGGGAGGGTCTTGTGGTCCAGGTGGAACAGCTGACAGTTGTAGGCCGCGCCCTGCGGGGGCCCTCGGAACAGGAAGGAGCGGCACAGGAACTCGTTCTCCACCTCGCAGGCGAGCTGGCAGGCCGCCTCGCTCGCCACCTGCAGCTCCTTGTCCACGTAGTAGTGCAGGCTGGCGTACTGCGCCACCTTGTCGGCCGCCACGCCGATGCGGGGCTGCGAGAAGACGCGGCTCCCCTTGCAGGCCTTGCTCGCTGCAACAGAGAGGCGGCGTCAGGGGTGCAGTGCAGTGCAGAGCAGGGCGCCGCAGCGCACGGCCAGCGCCGCGCTGCCGTGCCCGCGCAGCAGACCGGCGCTGTCGGGCTCCATTGGGACCTCTTCCACCGCCTTGCGTTGAGGGAGCAGCGGCTGTCTGCCGGGGCCGAGCCGCGCCCCCCGCAGAGGCATCAACTCACTGCTCCGCGAGCGGTGGTTCCCGTCCGACACGACGCTCACCTTTGAGGCAGAGGTTCTCGAAGTAGTCGACGCCCTGCGCCTCCACCATCTGGATGTACTGGCCGGTGCTGCGCCTGTCGGCGTCGCTCAGGTGGCAGCGCAGCGTCACGTAGTTGTACTCGACGGAGCGGCACTCGAACCGGTGCTGCAACAATGTCACTCAGTCACTTTTATTTCTCCCTTTCTTCTCGCTCGTCGCCTCCAGGACCATAGTGAGACGTTCCCCCCATCGGGGTGGCTCAGCGGCGGGCTGGATTTTGCAGGTTCGGTTTTTACAACCCTCCTGCCCTTTTTTCCGGGGAAAAGCAAACAGTAAAAATAAAAGAAAATTGACAACGGCGACAAAAAAAAAAAAACAGACGGAGGAAATCGAGTGACGCGCGCGATTCGGCGCGGCTCTTTGAGCGGCCGCCCCTGGCGGAACTATTTTGTGACATCCCGTGAGAAGCCCGAGAGGCTCCGCTCCATTATGTCATGGATGGTCTCGGACGATCTCGGACCGTCTCGGACGGAGGCGAGGTGAGGCAATACCGGACAATGGGAGCCGCGGTGGTCCCCGGCGAGCGCGCTGGTCAGTCAGCAAGAAAGGCCTGCAGCCACGCCCGCCAAATCTGGCGAATCTGTCACGGCGCGCAGTCTCGACAGTCTCGACGGTATCGATAGTCTCGATACTCTCGATAGTCTCGTGCTTTCGATAGTGTCGATACTCTTGATAGTCTCGATCGCTCCCTCCGCGGGGCTGCACTGCTTCGCCAGCTTCGCCTCTCCCCCGTCTGGACAGCATGACTCCCCGCCGCGGCTAGCCCGCGCTCACCTCGTTGAGGCAGGCGGCCAGGCAGGCCTCCTTGGTGGACGTGTAGATGAGGGCGCGGTCCAGCCCCCGGATCATCCTGTTGGGCACGCGCTCGAACGCCCACGGCCTCAGGCACACGTTGTCTGCGAAAAAATGAATATGGATTAGTTTTTGGCAGTGTGCTCGTGCAGTGAAACTGCAACCCTTGGCGGGGTTAAGCCCCCAGGGCGCTGAGGCTGCCTACCTGATCTGATCTGCATTTTGACCATGTAGTACAAGTTGACGGACCGCTGCGGCACGGCCGCCGGGTTGTTGGCGGACGTCTCGTTCTGGAGCTGGCACAGAGTGTCCTGCACGGGGGTGAGCGGGTTCAGGACGAAGCTGCAACACAAACCAGGGAGTCAAGACTCATTCCCAGACAGCGTTTCGTCGCAGAAGTTGCTTTCTACAGGGGCGAGTGCGACATGTTGCCCCTGCCCCCTACGCACCACCGCCACCTACCCACAGCCTCCTGCACGGGGCCGCCTAGTCTACCGAGTCCGCCGTCCACCACAGCGACGCCGGGCAGCACGCCTGCCGCGATTATCCCTAACGGGCCCGTCTGGCTCTGGCCCTTGCTGACCGTCTCAGCGCCCTTTGGGGGGGGGGGGCTTGGCCCCTGAGGGCTCGGCCCTTACCGGAGCTGGGGCGGAACGGGGCGAGGCCGGGCGGGGGAGGGCCAGGCCGGAAAGCACCGCAGTAAGTTACAAGCCAATTTTTATGAAACCACACCGATGGTATCGAACGGCCGGTCGGCTCCGCTTTGAGAGAGAGAGAGAGAGAGAGAGAGAGAGAGAGAGAGAGAGAGAGAGAGAGAGAGAGAGAGAGAGAGAGAGAGAGAGAGAGACTCGCGGTTCTGTGGTGGCGAAATGGTCGCGAAGGGAGAAAGGCGCCGTATGGCCGCGAGCAGGCTGATTCCGAACAGCGCTTTCGTCGCCCTGTCTCTCACAGGGGGTGCGACAGAGATAGGGCGACGAAATTACTCTCTGGCATCAGTCGCCGCCAAAGCGCGCGACCGCTTCGAAGCGCTGCGGCCAAACCACAAGGACGTTCACTCGTCTACCAACAGCAACGACCTCTGGAAACATGACAAATTTCCCCTCTTGTTTTCCCGCCGTTTAATGAGTTTTCCGGTCGATTGTGCCCACCTGCTGCCGCGCTGGCTCGGACGCCGGATTTCCGCCGAATCGTCTGTCCCCAGGCAAACGAAAGTAGTTCCGCGCCGCGAACGGAGCCAACGAAAGTCAAGCCTGTATGACGGTGCCTCTCCACGGCGATGGCCGCATCGCCACGACGGCCGTGCAGTGACAAGATCAGCGCAGCGTGGAACACTCGCAGAGTACACTCCAGCCAACAATGCCATGGGTGTGCGGCGCAGTGTCTCCACTCCACTTGTCTTCACTCCACTTCGGTGGTCTCCAGAGGCACAGCCAAAGGTCACGCGCGCGGTCGCCCAGCGCGACGTGGCGGCGGCCTGCAGCTCCGTCGCTCTGTCTCTCTCGCACTCACAGGGCGCCCCGTCTGGGAGGGACAGAGTGACGAAGCGCGGTTCGGAACCAGTCTATGCCGCTCCGTGCGCTCCAACACATCCCCAGCCAAGTCACGTTTCCTCTCAAACATGAACTGCTTTTGATTTCGATACCACCGTCTCTTTGTAGCACGAGGACTGGCGGGGCGGGGCGGGGCGGGGCGGGGCGGGTAGCAAGTAGGGTAGGGTTCGAAAAGCTAGCGCGGGCGGCCTGACGACGACACGACGCCAGCCAGCGACCGCCGCGGGCGGGCTCACGGCAGCATTGCAGCAGTTGACCTGTTCTTTATAAATGTTGTTAAAGTGATGACCCCGCGTCCTGCCCGCCTGCCCCCCGATTGCCCCCATAGTTTCCGTTTTTCTGGCCGGCTCTTGAACTTGTCATGTAAATCAAGTCTGACTCCGCAAACGCGACGCAATCTCGCCCTGAATGGGTCCGCGGCGCCGCGGGCCGCTTCCGGGCGACGCCTCGTCTCTGGCTGCGGGACGACAGCCCGCGGGTGCGAGAGAGACAGAGCGACGAGCCTGCCGCCTCTCCGGCCGGTAATCCAATAGAGCGCCACTGCATCCAGCCGACCAGAACGTCAGCCAGTCAATGGCCCCGACCCTGCTCCCTCTTTTTCCTTTTTCCCGGCTAGATCCCAGGACAGATGGCACCGAGAGCACCGCGACGACGCCCCGCCGCGCCGCCGCCTCGGACTTACAGCGCGCGCGTTTGTCGCCTCCAAACTTAAATCGATTCGCGATGTGATTTTTTTGTTTGTTTCTCCTAAACGCTGATGAGTCAGCCGTCTGGCCGGCGCAGCTTTTTCCGCGCTGACTGTATGCTTTTTGCCTCTGTGTGGTCCGGCGGGGCGGGCCGGGGCGGGGCGGGGCGGGGCGGGGCGGCAGGCCTCGCACGACTGGGCGAGCTGACTGCAGCCGCCTGCAGCTGACGGCCGGCTGACACAGAGCTGACTGCCCTCTGAACGGCCGGCTCGTTGCGCATTCCGCGTCCGCCCATGGGACTCCGCCTCGCCGCTCGAATTTGCTGAGATTGTCCGCGCGATGGCGCTGCGATCGCTGACTGCACTTGTTCTCGACCCCATCCATCTTCCACAACACGGGGGTCAACGCCGCACCCCTTGGCCGCGTCGAGGACACGTTTCTGGTTTTCGATTTCGTGCGGGTGGCGTCGTGAGGCCGCCGTCGACACCGGCCGGAGAGTTATCGGTTGCCTGCCTTGTCTGGCAACACTGGAAAGGGCGGCACGGAGTGGGACAGAAGCCGCCTGGGGCCTCGAGCCATGCTGGAGCCATGCTGGAGCCATGCTGGAGCCATGCTGGAGCCGGCGTACAGGAAGGAGGCCAAGTGCAGTGATGGTCCAGCCGTAATGACTGGCCACTAATAGGAGAGCCGCCTGGAACTGCTGCTGGAGCCTGGAGCTGGAGCTCCTGCTGGGCCGTCGCAGTGACAGCGGCGGCACGGCCAAAACTGCAATGGCCCGATGACTGTCGCCATTCTGCCCACCCCGCCCCACCCCACCCCGCCCTGCCCCACCCCGCCCCGCCCCGCCCCGCGCGGCACGAGGCCCCCGCGAAAAGGGAAAGATGAAAAGACGCCGCGAGCAGACAGTCTGCAGAGATGCCAGCCGGACGTCATACCGCGGCACAAATAAGAGCCATCGACTGCTATCCGACCAAGTTACGGCGCTAGCGACGCTAGCGACGGAGTGCCCCGTGAGTGGGAGCGAGACAGAGTCACCAGCTGCGGAACGGGACGCGGCACACACCGTCCTGAATCACAGACGTGCCGCGGCCCAGGGCTGGCCCAGGGCTGGCCTGGCCCTGGCCAAACGGATGGGAGGGGAAAGTGCTGATGATTCGCAGTTGCAGCAGCCGCTTCGCGCCGCCAATTCGCAGCGCGGCTTTGCTTGGCACTGCCTGCCGCCAGTTTTCGTTTTGTCGGCGCGTTTTGATACAGCGAGCGTCGGGTGGCCGATGCCGCGAGTCTAGGCCAGTCTAGGCCGCCGCCACCCGCGCTTTCCTTCACCCGCGTCATGATCAGTCGTGCGGATAACCCGCCTTCGCCCCTCCCCTCCCTTCCTGCACCCCGCTGTCCTAGAATACACCTGCGGCTCGTCCAGCCCGTCATCTGCCGGCCGGGCTGCGGCCTTTCGCCCGGCGCGAGCCGCCGAGCCGCGCGCAATTTCTCATCCACAGCGGCATCTGTCCGGGCCGGCGTGTAGCATGTAGGCCGGCCGGCAGGAATCGGCACGCCGCGGGAACACAGTCTGCCCCCACCTCTCTATCCCCTTTAGAGACGCGCGTCGTGGTGAAGCAGGTGAAACCAAAGCCGGCCGCCGTCACTGAAAGTTTTCCCGAGTGTACTGATGCACGCCGGCGGATCACTTCATCCCCGCCCACAAGCCCACAATCCGGTAAGTAGTGTAGTGGTCAGTGGCGGGGCGGGGCGTACTCATGCCTCACAAAGAAATTATCTCGATCATGTGGAGAGTGTTGCGGCGAACGTGCGAAGTGCCTCATCACAGCCCGCCTCGCCTCTTGCCTCCCACGACCCCGCATTACACAACAAATAAACATTAATTTAGTAATTACTCCGCCCATGCAATGCACCGTGCACCGGCCACGCCACCACCCTCGCGGCCAAACGCCTCAATCCCCGGACATTCCAGTCAGGAGTAAAGTGCATTATCATTATCATTTAGCTGTTTTAAATTTTAAATCCGTATTTTTCAAATCATTGATGTTGTGTGAGTTGTATTTTTTCTACAATTAACAATTTCGAAGTTTTCTTTTGACAGGGTAACTAGCCGGGGTAATGGCGTTGCATGCACGTAGGCCACGCGGTGTTTTTTTTCTGTTTTCTATTTTTTTCCTCGCGCGGGATGAGGCATGGCGGGCTGGGCCCCCATGGGGGTTCAGGGCGGTACTGCCGCCTCTCTTCCCAAGAAAGCAGTTGACCAGCGCGGCGCGGCGCGGCAATAATTAAGGCTGGGAGACGCACAGCCACTCCAACGAGGAGGCCGTTGGGTGCGTTGGTGTGAGTGAGGCCGAACCAAGGCGAGTGCGCGCACACCCGCCGAGAACAGAAAGGCTGACCATCAGGTCGCAATAAAAGGAATTAAAATCCATAAAAATAAAAGAACGACCTCACTCACACCTCGGCCATACGTCCCAGCAAAATGAGAGCCTGCTTCGCAATCGGCACACCGTACGGGCAGGCCTTGGGGCAGGCGTCATGCACGGAATGCAGGCGGCCCGCCATTCCCAGTAAAGCCCGCACTCCCGCCCCGCCTCGCACTTTTCGTCACGGACAACGCGGCGAGACGGACGATCTCCGAGAGCCCTCTACAAAATTTGTCGCACTTTTTTCCTCAGAAAATACCCCTGGATAGTAAAACAAATATTTCCGTTGGCTGTCAACAATGAACCCCTCCTGCAGAAAGGACGCGAAGATTTCAGGGAACAGCTAAAAGGGATGAGCAAGAAGAAGAGCAGTCCGACGACGACAGTGCAACGCCGCGCCGGCGAGGAGCCGGACCAGCCGGACCCTTCCCGTCGTCACTTTGTTGTCGAGGGCCCGGCCGGCCTCTCCGGCAAATTGGAAAGGCGGCCACCTCGCCGTCCCCTCAGTCGGCATGTCCGTCAGTGCGTCCGTCAGTGTGTCCGCCAGTGTGTCCGACAATGCGTCCGTCAGTGCGTCCGCCACGGCCATGAACGGCCATGACCTGACCCTGGCCGCAGTACCATGACCGAGCCGATGAGCCTCGACACGCGACGGGACGCCGAAATGGGTGGTCTAAATCAATATCCCACGCAAAGAGTCTCTCGCGCAAGGTGTAGCGACCGCTCGACAGTCGTAAAGTTGTCACGCGATGCGGTTCTGATAATTTTTCCGGAAAGGCCGCGCCGAACAACAGCAGAGAGCCGCGGCGTTGGGCGGTGTGCCGAAGGCACGCTAGGAATGGGGCGCGATGCCCACGACGCAGAGCTCGGAGAGCGCACAACACCAAATAGTGGAAAATGAATAAAAAAAAGGACGAAATTTCGCGGTAAACGCCAAGTCTGGCACGACATAGGTAAAGTGTTGCCTCTCAATTAGCCTGCTTGCAGCTGCAGGCTGCAGCGGGAGCGTGTCTGCATGGAGGCTCCGCAGGCTTATTTCGAATATTAGACAGGGCGACGTAAGCCCTGTTCGGAATCTGCCTACAAAGTCTTGGGTGAGCGAGAAAGGATCCGGGATTCACAGAAAAGGGGCGGAAACGCGTTGAAAAAGGCTAAGAGTGAATGCTGCCAAGCCAATATTATCAAAAAATGTCGTGGATACTTCTACTCGCAAACAAGACCAAACTAAATATACCTTAATAAATAGTGTCCCTAGAAAAAATTGTCTTCAAAATTAAAAACAAAAAAAAAAAAAATCTTGTGCCAAATGCAACGTGAAAACAGCACACGCTACACGTGCATAGAGGAAAAAATAGCATTAAAAAAATGATTCTGTTGGAGTAATTACCGGCGCCTTGCCTGCCTGCAGGCTGCCTGCTGGTCGCCCTGCCATTGTTCGGCATGGGAGTTACTGCACCGGCATTCTTGCACGGCCCGCACCCCCGCCTCTGCCGCCTCTGCCCCCGCAGCCGGATTCGCGCGCGGGGCCCTCGTATTGGTGCCTCGGGTCCGATCGAAATTAGTGTAATTGGCTTCGATAATGAATAGAAAACAATACCAAGGCCCGTGTGCGCTATGGTCAGCATGCACCTGCGCGGAACGTGACGGGGCGTGGCGGGGCGTGGCGGGGCGCGGTGGGGGTGTGAGCACGCGGACATACCTTCGATCCACTTTTGTTTTTATTAATCTTCACCCGCCGCGGTGTGTGTGTAAGTGCATGTATTTATTGTGCCGGCCCGATGCAACCTACACTAAATCTATTTCCTTTGTGTTTTTTCTCCTCTCCTGGCTGCTGTAGAGTACAGCGGCCTCAGACAAAACATGGTTAAAACGACATAAACATGGGTTCGTCTCATCCCATTGTTTGCTTACAGGAAACACATACGCTACAATTACGTTTGTTTGTTGGAAGTTGTTCAACGACGCCATAACACTAAAACAAGGACGATCAATAAAAATTGAATATCCGTGAGCAAAAATAACCGACGACGAAAATCAACATGCAAGACTCGTAAAACCCAGCGAGTAGAGGCCGCCTTGGAGGAAGCGCCTGTGGATCGGAGGATAGACTCCACCGCAACGCGCGCCTGTTCGGCGGGGCAGCACCTTCCAGGCGCCCTCGCCCCGGAGACTGTAACGCGGGGCAGGGCCAGAGCGCGTCAATACCCCGCGTCTCAGGGCAGCGGGCACTGTCACGCCGCTCCTCCTGCCTGCCGATATCCCACGTTTCATACCTATAGCGCGGCATTTAAATTTCACCAGCTCGCTGCAAGGATCGCTGTCGTGCTGTCTCGTTAGTCGGCTTGATGAGCGGCACGCGAGGCGGGTGGCGGGGCGCCCAGCGTGGCGTCCCGGCGCCGAGCGGCCGCGTCGCCATGACAACGCCGCGACAACGGCATGCCGGCCGCGACAACGCCGTGACAACGCCGTGACAACGCGGAAACAGAGCGCGTGGTGGGGGGCGGCGGTGCGTCGTCAGGGTAGATGATACGAGACAACGACATCGCGCTGCGGTGCCACAGGGCGGTTGGTTGCGGCGCTTTCGTCGCTCTGCTCGCACGACGCCTTGCGGCACGAGGGAGACAGAGCCGGGTGCGTGGGCGTGGCGCTGGGACGCCACGGTGTGGAGGAAGAGGGCTGCCTGACGCACGGCGCATCGACGCACGGCAGCGGGCGGCAGCGGGCCGTTTGCATAATATGAATACACACAGCCTCCTGCGGGTCGCGTCGCTACACTGTGGCCGGGCTGGCCGGGCTGGCCGGGCGGCACGGCCCTGAGGCCTGCACCGCGGCCAGGATGTACCCATTGCGAGGACAGAGTTATGGGTAGACCGCTACCTGCATAAACAGCTGAATAATGCTCCGGGCGAAACAAACGCAACGGGATTAGAGCGTCGTCTGCTAAGCGTCGTCTGCTAAGCAGTCGAGGCGCCGGCAAGGGGGAAGGGAGGCGGAAGTGCGTGCTTTAGTTTGAGGACGGCATGAATGGGCTCGGTCGCCGCCAACAAGTGCCTCGGCAAGAAGAAGAAGAAACGGGGACTCACCTAAAGGACGCCGCCTGGCAGTCAGGCTCTTCCCGGCACCAGCCTTGGCACTCGTATAGCGACAGATTCTTGACTGAGTAATATGTGTTGCCGCGGTAGTCCAGCTCTGTCAGCTTTTCAAAGGCGACCCGACCTGGAAAAAAAAGTCAATTAATTAGCTTTTATTTAAAAAAAAAAAATTGAGTTGGGAGAGAAAAAAAAAACATAAAAAAACAGCCACACAAAAACTGGGGCTGGCGGATTGGAAGCAAGGCCGTGATACGTGGCGCGACTAATGCCCTTTGCAGCTGAGAATTGTGAAGCGCTGGCATTCAGGCATTCCTAGCGGACCCCGTCTCGCGCCGCCCCGCGCGCGCCGCCCCGCGTCCCGGCGGCGGGCCGGCGGCGGGCCGGCGTCAGAGTCGCCCGTCGGCACACTGGACAACTTGGGCCCGTGCCCTGAACCAGGACGCTACACTCTCTCCGACCGGCCGCGCAGAATCGCCCCGCGCCGCGACCACCGAACATTTTATGATTCTGAGAACTTTTCACGCCGTTTCGCATTCCACCCTGCTGCGAATGATAATTTTCTGTCCGTTTTCCAGCCTAGCCTCGTACGGTTCTCTCCTTGCGGGGAATTCAGACTCTTATCCAGACGCACTGCGGTTTGCAACGCCCATTTGCCAAAACGGCGCGCCGCTCCAGTGTGCATGCCTTGGCAGGCTTCGCAGTCGTGGGAGCGTCCCTTTCCCGCGCTCGGCCAGAGCCATCCCCGCCACGACCAGCAATTATTGATAGAAGCTGCGCGGCGCACGCACGCACGCTCACGCACACACACGTACAACGCGCACACAGCGACGGTCTGGGCGTGGCGTTAGTGCAAAAGGGTGTCCTGCTGTGCGGCCAGGCTGAGAGAAATGACAAATCCAGAATCCGTGCTGCATTTTTCACCCCGTGTGCGAAACGGCGCGGCCAGCCTAGCCTAACCTCACCTGACGCTTTCCGGCGATGCGGTAAGAGAAATTGAGCGTGCGCTACGAATGCCTTCGTCTCCGCGGCATGGGCGTGGCGGGGCGTGGCGGGGCGTGGCGGGGAATGGCTGCATCAGGGAGCGCTCTGTAATGGCTGCACCTTCGCAACGCGTGGCGCCCCCCTGTGCCACACTACTTCGCACAAAAAACGTCGAAAAATAAACGCGGTTGTTTACAGATTGAGATTTGGATTGCGGTTCCCGTTGCCGCGGAGGCGGCCGAATAGCCGAGTGGACGTGGCGCCGTGTGTCGCGGATCCGGCCGCCGTCAGGCGTGACTGCGCGCCGCGCGGCGCCGCTCTCTCTCGCACCCATGGAGCGGCCCGCGCGGGAGCGAACGAGACAGAGCGTGGCGTCCGCGCTGAAGCGGCTGAAGCAGCCCGCAGCTGTCAGCTGGCCAACGGATCGCGGCCAACAGTGCCGACGATCCGTCCCACTTGGTCGCCGACGCCACGCAGCAAAGTGCATACCATGCCGTGCAGTCTCTGTCTCTCAGCAGTGGGTGCGCTCCGGACGGAGAAGGTCACGGGGAGGGCGTAGGTCCGCGGTAACGTTTAAAATTGTACATGCAGTCATCGCAAAGACGCGACTCTCTCTCTCTCTCTCTCTCTCTCTCTCTCTCTCTCTCTCTCTCTCTCTCTCTCTCTCTCTCTCTCTCTCTCTCTCTCTCTCTCTCTCTCTCTCTCTCTCTCTCTCTCTCTCTCTCTCTCTCTCTCTCTCTCTCTCTCTCTCTCTGTGTATGTATGTATGTATGTATGCGCGCGCGCTCATGTCTGTTTGAAAGGCCTGTCTGTGCTCCTGACTCATCGCGACTCAGCAACACACCCGAATGCGGCTTGCAAATGAAGGCGCGTGCCTCGTTGACAAGCCGTTAACCCCGGCCTGCCACCCCGCCCCGCCCCGCCCACGACATGCCGAGGTGTTGGACCGCCATTGCCATGTAAATGTATACATTTGTTGGTGTAGGTGAGGCCCTTGCGCCTGGCCGCGTGTCCGCTCGGCCGGGCTTGGCCGCCACCGAGCCGCGCGCCGCGCGCGCATTCTTCCTCGTAAGTCATCCCGAGAAGTTCGAATTGCATTTTCCGGTCCGATGAATCGCTTCCCGCGAGCTCGTATAAAATAGCGCCGGCTCGGCTCGGCCAGCCACGGCTCGGCCCGGCTCGGCCGCGGTACGACGGGGCGGGGCGCCGGCCGTGCGCACACATTTCTGTGGTTAATGCAACATGCAATATGGCGATCCTATCGGAATGTTCGATAAATATTCAGCCCGGGATAGCGATCGGCGATCGCAGCGGAAAGGCCGAAAAGGCACGGTGCACCTGCCGCCATAAAAGTCGTGTTTGCACTTTTTTTTTCGCATCCCCGGGGTCAGCAATTTGTTGCCATTTTCCGTCCGCGCGTCGTCCCCTCGCTGCCGGCCGTCTGCGGAGGGCTGGGGCACAGCTCACTGCCTCTCGACTTCCCGTGCGCGCGAGAGAGACCGCTCGAGTCGGCAGTCTCCCCATTGAGGCGGTAGCGCGTGTAACGGCCATGCGCCATTCAATCACTGCATGTCCAGCCCCGCCGGGCCTGTCTCTCTCAGACAGAGGCGCTGCTCGTCCTGCACGCAGCTCACCGCAAGCAGCCACGTCGCCAGGCCCGGCCAGGCCGCACGCGCAGCTTCTCACACACCAGCACCAGATCCGAAAGAAAATTCACGGCGACTGTCCGCTGGTTCAAAACTAGGCGCACCGCGCGCTCCGCCGGCGTCACGACGAGGAAGAAGGCCTTCTGGGAAGCCGCGCCTTCCTCGAGGCGGCGGCGCAGCGGGGGGAGTGCGTCTCGATGTAGGACGCCAAGCTGCGGCGAAAAGACGCGCGCGCCTGAGACGGTTCAACAACAGCAATTGTGAAACTTGTCGCGTCGGCGCATTGTTTTCCTTATTTTTATCGCTTTTCCGTTTCCGCCGGCATGGCGAAGGGTTTGGAGTGGACGCGGCAAATGACAAGGCGTCCGCCGCGACACTGCGCCGATGCGCCGCCACGACTTTCTCCGCCACCTTCACCTTGGCGTCGGAGAGGCCGAGGCCGCGGCCAGGCCGCCGACAGCACGGACAGTTAGGCGGTTCGGCGAAGAGCGCGACGCCCTGCGTGTCCCCGCCATTAGTCCTGGCAATCTGGTCGATCATAGCGAACCGCCGCCGGGCCGCCACCCCGTCGCCCTTCTCCCAGCCCTGCTCCCTGCCATGCTCCCAGCCCTACTCCCTGCCATACTCCCTGCCATGCTCCCAGCCCTACTCCCTGCCCTGCTCCCCGCCGCCCGGCCCACTTCGGACACGGTGCACGCCTCTCCGATGCGCACTTGGCATGCACACCGCCTGCGGCCTGCGGGCTGCTCGCACTGCAACCCGCTCCTACCTGGACATGATTATACACCCCGAATAACTTGTCTCCTCAACTGAAATAATTTCAAGTCATGGAAACGAAAGGAAAGGATTTGTTGGTTTGGCGGGTTCAGGGACGCAAATCCCGCGCTCCCACCCCTTGTAGGCGCCAAGCCGGGCCGCGTCTTTGACACTGCTTCCGTGCTCCGCCGTCGTCGCGGCGCTAGTGGCGCGTCGGGGTCAGCGCGTCGCGATTTGCCAAGTCGCCCGTGGAGAGCGACGCCCGCCCCGCCCCGCCCCGCCGCGCCCCGCCGCGCCCCGCCCCGCCCCGCCCGGCCGCGAGGTAGCGCAAACGTCTAATTAAGAGCTTAACGGGTCCTCCGCGATTATTTTCCCGAGGAGGTTCGCAGGCCGTCACGGCCGCGCTGTCCACAAGAGTTCCACGCCAGGGGGAGGAGACATCGCCAGGAATTAATCCGCGCCTTTTGCCCAATTTGTCATTAGGGGGGGGGGAGAGGAGGGAAAGCAAACACAAGGGAAATATGTCACCTCATTCCTCGCCAGCTAGCTGGCCCCCCAAATGGGACTTTCCACCCATAACTCGACTGAAAAAAAAAGCCAAATCGAATAAAACTGGTAGTTCTAGTTATTTTGACTAAATTTTAGTGAAAAAAAATTGGGCACCCTCTTTGACCAGATGGCGTTTTTGAGAAAATCAACCGATCATAGTCGAACGAAAAGCACTTGGACCCGTTCGCGACGCTCACTCCAACGAACCACGATCACTTGCGCATTCGAGCGTCACTGCTCTAAAACTGGTGATGGATGCAACACTCACCCCACGAAGACGCTGCGTGGCCTAGGAATAAGAAGGCGCACGCCCATACTCTTCTGCTGTCGAGTCCCATTGTTTTCAGTCCTGGAAAACAGAAACAGATGGAGGATTAGGCAAACAGAAGACAGGAAGGCGACGGGGGGCGCGCGCCGCAGCGAGGAGGATAGGCGGCCCGTCAGATTTGCGATAATGGATGGCCGAGATCATTAACGGCGAGCTTCAGCCAATCAGAGGGGGCCATAAAGAGCGCCTCGCTTTACGATGATACCGTTTCGAACGGGAGTCCGGGGTTCGAATCCGGGCTCGGTCGGAAACAGGAAAGGCGGTCGAATATAACCTCCGCTTACGACGTCGCCAACGTAAGCACGGCCCGACGGGAGCTATTGTCGGTTCTCAGCCGCAGGGGCGATCGCCGCCCGGAGGCCCGAGACGCACGCACAGCGCAACGCGCTCCGAAGAATGATTGGGCCAGAAACGATCGCAAAAAAAACAAAAGAACAAAAACAAACGAAAACAACAATTTCAATGCACATGCTCGCGAATAGTGTGCTGAAGTCGATGTTACGAGTTCTTGCGAGTTTTCTTTTGCACCATGCTGTTTTACTTTTTCTGAAAACAAATCCAATACAAACGTGAGGGGAAACGCACATCCCACCCAAACAACTTAAGGCCCCGCTTGGCGCTTTCCGCGGAATAGGTTCGTTTCTTTGTCACTAATTTTCGCGTGAGATGCAACCCGGAGACCGAGCGCCGAGCCGATCGTGCTGCCGAGAGGACGAGTATCGCATGCCGAGCATGTTTGCAGGGGGGGCGGGGCGGGGCGGGGCGGGGCGGGGTGGCTTGGTCTCAGAGCACCCCTCCTAATGGTGCGCCATCATATAATTGAAGGCGTGTGATGCTATCCCCATGAGGCTGAACGCTAACGGACGCCCTGGCTGCACTGCACAACGAACACTACCGGAATCTTCGTCATGTTTTCTCACTGCTCTGTTATAACATTTCTTTTTGTTACAGCAATTACCACTATTGTATGCGAGTCTCCTCTGTAAGAAATCAAGGTGTGAAGATGGCATAACACCGCGTCATAACGTGTTAAGTCTCGTAGGTTTGTAAGAGCAAGGCATTTTGGAGGCCAACAAGTGAAAATTATTGACGATTTTACGTGTTATTATTTGTCTTTGTCCGGTTTGGTAAGCAATTTGTAAGAGTGTCGCTAGCCGGCGCTCCGTCTCTCTGAGGAGCCCGGCAGCCGCCCGGCCAGTGCACGCAACCAGAAACGCAATCTGCATTATGCGTTTTATCACTGCGCAGAAGGCCAAGGGCGGCCGGATTAGACTTTCTACGTGCGCTTTAAAAAGGCGTTTCATTTCTCTCTCGCTCCGTTTGCTCGCCTGTCCGTCCGTCTGCCTGTCTGCCCGCCCGTCTGTCCGGCCGGTCGGCCGTGCGACCCGTTGCTGTGAGGTAATCCCGCCTCGCGACGCCGGCACTGCGAATACGAATCAAAACGGGAGTCGGCGAAAGCCAACCGGTAAGCGCGGAGGCGCAATCGACACTTTGCAAGTGCATGACACCGTAAAAACAAAGTTTAAAAAAAGAAAAAAAAATAGCACTCGGGTTGTGAAATGAACGTGTTTACTGTTTCCCTTAGAGATCAACACTCTGCATTCAAGAGTGGACCGAGACGTCGCCATATTCGGACGGTGCAGCCGATGTGCGCGACCGTTAGGCAAAACCTAAACAAAATCTTCGCCTCTTTCTCCCTGGCCCATGCAGTTGCGGGTCGAGGTTCAGTGCCTCCCTTCGCGATGTACAGTCACTCGCACCTCTCTTTCTCTCTCTCGCTCTCACGCGCGCTCTCTCCCTCCAACGTGTCCGAGTGGATTTGAAAGAGGACCTGCTGACGAGCCGCAGTACAGTAACCCGAGCCGGCGGCCCCCGAGCCGGCCGGGGTAGTTAAACGGCCACCTCGGGCATAACCCGGCTTCAATGTCAATAATACCGTAATGCGCTTTTCGAAGAAACCGTCCAAACGCACTGCCATTTTATAGTAGTCCAGTCGGCCGGCTGCGATGGGGGTACTGACCCGGCACTGCCCCGAGTGGACGTGGGCAGGCGGTGGCAGGCGGTAGCAGGCGGGTACCCAGCCGCTGGGGGGCCTGGAGAAGGGATTGGCGACCCGCAAAGCCAGCCAGAGCTAGGCCGCCATGCCCGCCATGCCAGACGGCGCTTTGGTGACGCCCGGAAAAGACGATCCCCGAAGAGACACGAAAACGACACGTGAAGGTGTGCAATTCTGCAGAGGTCAGTCCCCCTCCCTTTTTTTTGAAACCACGCCTAATGGTGAGTCCCGGAAAGATCGTAAATCGCGCAGGAACGAGATAATAGCCCCACCGATGTGATCTAATAAAATGAAGAGTGTGGCCACGGGGCACTCTGAAGGGAGAGAGGAGAGGGAGGGGGGAGACAGAAAAGGAAAGGGTCAAGAGGGAGAAAACGTAAAAAAAGTAAAAAGGGGTAGCAATGCGAAAATTTCAACAAAAAATACACGACATAAAGAAGTGTGCGTAATAATCAGTAATCATTATCATCATCCACTTCCCAAAAGAGATAAAGAGAGGAACGAGTCTTTATGAACTCGCGTATATACGCTGTCTCCCTCGGAGAAGAAGAAGAAGAACCCAATCAGGCTGTGGATTAATGCGTCGGCAAAGTACAATGCGATTGCGCAGAGAAAGGGAAGGAGCGCGTGTGCACACACACACACACACTCACGCGATAAAGCATTCTCCTGATTGGGAGCCCCGCGCGGGGCCGTAAGTCAAACACGGGGTGCCTCGACTAATCTCCGGCAAAAAGCCTTTCATTTTCGGCCTCCGCGTTTTTCCGAGCCCCCCGTCCGCCGCCTCGGCTCGCCCTGCTGCTCCTCAACGTCAAGCGGAGGAGCCAGGCACCCGCTGGGCCGCGCCATGGGCCGCGCCATGGGCCGCGCCATGGGCCGCGCGGCGGGGGCCGGGCACGGCTTGAACCACCTCGGCCCGGGACAGGCAGTGGGAGGGGCGCAGGACGGAAGGCAGCGCCCCGCGGAGAGGAGCTCGCCGTCAAAGCGACTGCCGGGGACATCCAGGGCAGCCGCGGGGCGGGGCGCCGCGACACGCCGATTGGTGTCGGGAAGGCAGAGGACCCGCCGCGGCCATATCGGCTCGCCATCTGCCAACTACTCCAGCTACGCGGCGGCGCGGCGGCGCGGTCAGGGTCGGGGCAGCGAGAGGCAGATCGGCATCATTGTCCGCGATGACGGCCCTCATTGCGGCGGCCGGGTGATAAGCAGGCCGCCGCGCCGCGATGCACCGCCAGAGCCGCGCTTCGACAGCAACAACAAGTACAACACGGCGCGGCGCCCTTCCACAGGTGGCGAGACAAAGCAGCGGCCGGGCAGCACGCTGTGTGTGTCTCTCGCGGGCCTCAGGGCGGGGGCCGTTCTGGTGCGAGGGAGACAGACAGACTGCAGCGCCGCCGGGGGTCGCGGGTCGCGGATCAGTGTCAGTCACGAACGGGGTCCCGGGGACGCGCTGCCAGGGCGGTCGTGCAGCGCTCTCACATAAGCGGTAATACTTTCCCACCCGGAAGCCCCACCCGGCCGGCGGCCCTCCAATAAGCCCACCGCCAAGCCGCTCGTCCCGATGACTTAGACTCGGCGCGCAAATTGAAATGCGCGAAATGCCGCTCTCCTCGTTAGACTGCTGGACACGCCAGCACCGCGTGGTGAGAGAGCGAGAGAAAGAGAGAGAAAGAGAGAGAAAGAGGCATCCTAACGTCGGCGGCGCCCTTAAAACGCCAATCACACCGCGGACGCCTCACCGGCGAGGGCGCGGCCAGCCGCCACAAGACGACACTGAAAAAAAAATTCACCTGGCGGTAAAAAAAAGACTGCCGTTTTGGAATGGCGCACTTGAATCCAGCAGAGTACCTCATAAAAATGCGCGTGTGCTTATTGTGTTGGCCTAGGCGACGCCTCGGCCGGCGGGCCCGGCCGGCGCCGCTACGGCCCACCGTCACCGTCCAAACCACTCGTTACCGCCTCGGCCGCGTGGTCGACCACGTCGTCGAGCACGCCGTC
Source organism: Stenchaetothrips biformis (assembly GCA_030522485.1). Lineage (NCBI taxonomy): Eukaryota > Metazoa > Arthropoda > Insecta > Thysanoptera > Thripidae > Stenchaetothrips > Stenchaetothrips biformis. Next base: position 18,200,296 of record CM060087.1, read on the forward strand.
GGCGGACAGCGCGCCGTTTTTGCGAGACGCACCGGCAGCGCAGCATCCCAGGCCCGGCCGGCCATCCCGGTTCAAGGGACGAACGATATCGGCCATCAAAGCAACGGGATCGGGGATCTCCGGGGATCTCGGCCGCGTGACAGAGACAGGGCTGCCAGGGCTGCCAGGGCTGACAGCGTCGTCCTCACGGTTTTTCCTGCCGCGGCTCTTCCCCGAGGACGTCGCCGTCGTCCATCGCGTCTTCGCTTCTTTGCTTATTTGCACTGCTCATTCTCACCCTGTGTTCGTGTCGTCGTCTTGTTCTTGTTGATTTTGTTGTTTTTCCTGCTTATATTTTCCCCCTTGTGTTTGGTTTTTTTCGCCGGCATCTCGCTGAATGGGTCGTCAATGATGTCACTAATAAAGTATTGAGGCGGCCCCATAAATACATTGAGCCGTTTTCAGACTGAGGCTGGCTATGCCCCGGGCTGCTGCAGCCAACGACGCGCGGACCAACGAATTGTCGTGGTCAGCCATAACGAACCTTACGTACGCCCTTACGAGCTTCGCGCCGTGCCACGCCGCGGTACACGGAGTGCGACAAGGTCGTTGAGACGGTCGAGTCGGGCCGTTGACCGGAAAGGCCTGCCATCACCACTTACAGTTGGACTCGACTAACGAAGAGAAGCCTCCAAACTCAAACAGAAACACACACGGACGCGCCCCCTCCCAGACACACACACGCACGCACTTTTGGCGGCAAAACGGAAACGAGTCTCACGCACGCGCGGGGCGTTTTCGTGGAGTTGGCAGCCGTAAGTGAAAAGGCGTGTACTCGCTGCTGGGCGCTTCAGCGCCGTAAAGCCGAGGAGCATCAATAACCGAAGAGGCGGGGCGAGCTTCGGGATTTATCGGAGCAAAACGAGGGCCGCGATGAATGGCTAACTAAGCGTGTCTCATATTCAAAGCAGGCACACTTTACACGGTGAGGAGCCAGCCGCACAGCCCGGTGCAGCCTGGCGCAGCCTGGCGCGGCCACGACCCGATAGAGATCCGGTCGCTGGACAACAGGTTCAGTTCGGACGTCGCACACTTCCAGAGGCCGCGCACTGCTTACGTACTGTGCCCTCAAGTTAGAAGGTGGTTGCGGTTGTTGGCAAGGGAGAGAAGCGAAATCGCAACGAAATGACCCGGCGAAGGTCGGGACGATCGGCACGCCGTGAGGGAACATTGTTGCCGTTGCCGACGTGTCTCCGTTCACCCGTGCGTTGAAATCTCCACACCGCCTTCCGCACAGGAGTGGAAAGAGCCGAGCGAAGCGCCTTGCCAGCGTCGCCTCTCTCTTCCCAGCGACTCCCTGCCATGCTGTGTGTAACTCGCGGGCTTCCTGCCTGCCTGCCTGCCTGCCTGCCTGACTGTCTGGCCGCCTCCCGACTGCCCGTGTCAAGCGGTACTAAACAGCGCGCTTGCATACGGGTACGGGTACACGCGCCCTGACGGATAGCTGACATGTGAGGCACCACTCACACACACACACTCACACAACACTCGCTCACTCGGCCGGTGGCCTATCGCATCCTCGTGTAGTGCAAGAGCAACACAGATTGGAGGCTGAGTAACGGCGGGGAGGTCGTTCCCATGATTAAACTCTGTCAGAGGGCAGGGCGGCGGGGCGGCAGGGCGGCGGGGCACCCCGTGGCACTACACGCCTCATCGCCGAGCTCAGCGCCGTCGTAGAGTGCGTCATGGACGTGCCACAAGCGGGCGGCAAAGGCATAGGGGCAAGCACACACACACGCAGGCACTGATACAGCACACAGACAAACAACAACAACAAAAACAGACGCGTACAATTATACCACCAGGTGATGATCCTGGTGTTTGAACTCAGGCTCGTCACGGAGTCGCAATAAAAAATAGAGGAAGAGAGAGGGAGAGGAAGAGAGAGGGAGAGGAAGAGAGAGGGAGAGGAAGAGAGAGGAAGAGAAAGAGATAGGGAGAGGAAGAGAGAAGGAGAGGAAGAGAGAGGGAGAGGAAGAGAGAGGGAGCGCGGGAGAGTGTGGAAGCAGTCGCAGCGCTCCCGCATTCAAATGAACGGCAATATGACGGAGCCCCACTTGGACGCGGTCCCGAGCGGGGCGCGGTGGTGGGGCGTGGTGGTGGGGCGGGGGCTTTAAATCCGCGGCGTTATCGGGCCGGCAACGGGACCGACCAGCACTGTCGGTGGGACGTAGGCGGACAAGCGGGGCAATGACAGGGGGGCGGGAGGGGGAAAGGGAGGGGGCTGCAGTTACGGGATGAAAAACATTCAAATTGGCCGCCACAATTAACGCAGCGAGCGCGCCGCGCCGCCGTCGCGTTGACGGATTCACGGCACTTGGGTCCCCGCCCCGCCCCGCCCCGCCCCGCCCCGCCCCGCCCCGCCCCCGCCCCGCCCCGCCCCGCACCTGCCGCGCGGCCCACTTCCGTAACGACGCTCCTCGGCGCATCCGCCATGTGGCCTCACCACCTCGCTAACCTTCATCGCGACAGGAGGCAGGATCACTGCGACCGCGGAGTGGCAGGCAGTTCGTCGCCGTTCGGCAGCTTTTGGCGCGTCTGGAACTTGGAGTTCGACTTAGAGCCGTATAGCGACGCTGGAACAACCTCCCCCAGCTGGAGCGTCGACACCGTCCACGTCTCCAGTGATCCACGCGAACCGCTTTGTGGGTCGCGCGGTGCGCGTTGCAAGTGCACCGCCCCGAGGGCGTGGAGCCTGTCCCCGAGTCGCGGCCGGGCCGGGCCACGCGAGCGCCGAAGGGCCGTAGAGCACACTGCTTGTCCGCGGGGCTGACTGCCCGAGATAGCTCGGCGGCCGGGCTCGGCTGGGCCCGCTGTGCAGACAGTGCGAGGCAGTGCGTGGTCAAGATACGGCCCATTGTCTGGACAAATGCCCGGCCTGCCCGGCCTGCCACACGACGTCCCGTTGGCCGCACCTGCCGGGCCGGCCAGGCCGGGCCCCGCACCGCGGAACGCACCGCGGAACGCACCGCGGCCCGGCCCGCCTGCGGGTCACACCTAGACCCGCCCGGGCCCGCCAGTCCCAAAACGAACACAAAAACCAAAGACGGATTTGCATAACGGCGCGTCCCCGCCGCCTCGGGCGTACTCGGCGCTTCGCCCCCCCGCCGACAATAAATGGATCGGACGCAGCGGGCGGCCGATCGCAGCCACTTGGGCTGCTGGCGCCGCGGCGCCGCGCGCGCCGCCGGCCCACTGTGCGCCCCGAGGAGGGCGTGCCGGGCGTGCCGGGCGTGCCTGTGTGAACCGGGTGTCGTCGTCCAACAGGCGGACTCTCAACAGCACTCTCTCTGTCACTGTCGCACTCAGGGGGTGGGACGCGAGGCTGCGAGAGAGACAGAGCCACGACAGCGCCGTTCAGCCTGCAGGCAGCGCGCCGCGCGCACGGCGCCATCTGTCAGCACGTGTTGGCGGCCGTGCGCGTCGCGCTGTCGGCGGCCCGGCCCTGCAGTCCCTTTGCGCCGGCCTCGCCCTACTGGTCCTCTTGGGCGCACCGTTACTCACGACCGACACCTACGCGGTGACACTGCGCCGCGCCAGGCAGCCAGCCAGGGAGCCAGCCAGCCAGGGAGCCAGTCAGCCAGCCAGCCAGCCAGCGTGGCCCGGCTGTAGCGCCTGCGCGGTAGGCCGCCGGTCTGCGCGCCGCGCGCCGGCGTGGCGCAGTGTTGCCTAGCCGCCGGTCCGCAGGCGCGCTGCCAATGGCTTCGTTATTTCCGAGCGAAGCCGCCACTCGGCGTACATACATCCGCGCGCAGAACTGGACCGGGTCGTCTCCGACGTCGTTGTTGTCGCCGCGCGCGTCGCTGTAACGGGACGGCCGGTCGCATCCAGGGCCTCGCCTCGCGTCGCGGCGCCTAGACGTGCCGAGTGCCGTCCGCAGCCACAAGGAAAGAAAAACAAGATTCCGAGAAAAACAACAACAAACAAAAACTTACACCGTGGTGCAGTTTTCCTTTTTTTTAAAAATCAGGGCAGGGGGCGCTCTTTCCTCAAATCCCGGGTCCACGCTTCCGGGCTGCGACCGGATCCTCCCCGACACACATGCAGCGCGCCCGGCGCAATCTCGGCATGGGATCGGCTCGGCGGGAGAAAGAAGTGTCGGCCGCGGAAACGAGTGTAGGCGGCAAGGCGATGCACGCCACGTATTCGTATTACGGTGCAACGGTACCGAGGCATCATCTCACTGCCAGGCGTTTGCATTCTTGGCGGCGAGGAGGAGGGCTTTGCTTTTCAGGCGGCAGCTCCCCGCCCCGCCCCGGCAGTCGTTTTGAGAGCCATAACGTTGGGGAGACGAAACGGAAAAGAAAAAGGGGGCGGTGAAATGGAAGAAATAAAGAAAAATTGGCCTCCCGAGTCCCTTTTCCCTTTCCAGGAGGAGGACGAGCACCGTCCTGGAATGCGAATGGGCGGGGAAGGGGAGGGGTGGGAGGGGGAGTTGAAGTTGGTGTGGAAAATGGAATGGAAACCATCAGGAAAGCGAGTGGAAAAGCAAGTAAAACGTGGTCAAATTGAGACGGTGTACTGGCTCTGCAGGCACTGCTCTCGAGCGAGGCTGCGCAACAACACGATCCGGGCCAGTGGTCGGGCCGCCGAACCACGGCCAAGGTCAGACGGCCACACTCACGGTCAAGGCCAAGGTCAAGGTCAAGTTTTCTTTTATTAAAAAAAATAACAAGCAGCAGCAGAGGGCTTTGCCATTCGAGAGCGTAGTCGTCCGAGCGTGCGGTTGCGTCGGTGTTGTGCAAAGCGTTCCCAGCTAGCGGGCCGGCCTGCAGCGCTGCGGCGCGCGTTCCCACACATCGAGAAGGCACGGCACTGTTTGGGGCCTCCGGGGCCGGCCCAGCGGCCCAGCGCCACAGCCCCGTGCACCGCTGCAGCGCGGCACCGACCTTTGCCGCCAGGTCGCGGGTTCGAACCGCGCCGGGTCGGGGGCGGCGCGGCGAACGGGACCTGCTGGGCAGACGCGGCGCGCTGCAGCCGAGCAGGCGATCGCGTGAAACTGGAGGAAATGATCGAGAAGTGCAATAAAACGGGGAGATAGGGAAGGCGGCGCGTGGACCTCCTTCTGTCAAATGCCGGGGCTGCATGTGTTTAACATGACCTACAGCTGCAGGCGGGAGCCTGCTGCAGGCAATGCAGGCCGTGGCGGCGGCGCCGTGCCGGCCCATACTGTCCAGCGGCTGCGCGGGGCACGGCAACGCCACGGCAACGCCACTGCAGCAGCGGGAACCGTAAACGCCTGCACGCCACGCCACGCTACGCCACGCCTTGCCACGCCGGCAAGAAGGAAACATAATGACCGAGACGCGGGAATTCTAAACGCGATCCCGTTTTGTTTGGCGCGCAATGGGATGAATAGAACGCCTCCCACACAACGCGCGCCGTGTACTGCAATTTGCCCGACTCACACACACACTCACACGCTCTCACACACAGACACACTCACACGCACGCGCAGCGTGTATGCAGCCCATTCGGCGCACACTTGTCCCTGCACGCCGTGTGTGATATGGGTCAGTGATACCAGCCGCCGCTCCGGGGCCTGGCTGCACGGCACGGACCGTGGAGGCGCACTCATGCACCGCCGCTTGTCCCCGCGTGGACACACGCCGGACCAGAAGAATAACGTTTCCTACACGGGCTAGCACGCGAGCGCGCACGCAGCGGGACACACACACACACACACAGAGCAGGTACACGGACACGGCTTGCTTGTCGCGCGCTGCGTCGTCGTGGTCGGGGCAGAGAGGCAAATCGACCCCTTTGGATAAGAAAGCTCCAAATTCCCCAGCAGGCAGCAGAAAGACGAGGCCCGATAGACCACAGTGCACTAGGCGCGCCGCCGGCTCCAGGTCGCCGAGCAGAGCGAGCAGAGCGAGCCGCGCGGCGTGGCAGCAGCGAGCGGCCCCTTTGAATGTCGCGGGAAAGCGATCAGACAACACGCGCGACACGATCGACACGCGGGGCGGGGCGGGGCGGGGCGGGGCGGGGCGGGGCGGGACTCGTTCCCACACCCTGCCGCCAACCGGGAAAGGGGGCGGCAACGTCTCCAAGCAGTTAGCTGCTTTACGAGGGTCTGAAAAGACCGTGAAATACTTAAATGGACTCTCAAAATACAGAAAAAAAAAAAAAATACAAACGAAAAACTGAAAAAGTTAAAATTTACCATCACAATTTAAAATACATGACAACAATCCTAGAAAAGCGCGACGCAAGACTCACGCACTGCCGGCCGCCCACGAGGCCTTGGCACTGCGGGCCCCGACCGCCGGCCGCCACAAGGCAGCCTGACCCACTGACCACCCCAAAGGGCCGCGCGATAATAACAGGCAGCGCCCTTCCGGCCCTTCCTCCAGCCGTCCAGCGAACCTTCCTCCTTTTTCATCATTTTCCTGCCTCCGCGCGGCCGGCCCTGGCCGGCCCTGGACAGCCCCGCCGCCCGCCGGCCGGCGGCACAAAGGCAGAATGAGGTTAACTGACACGGCGGTGGACAAGGCGCCGACAGCAGGCCGCAGCACGCCGCAGCTTGCCGGCTGGCCGGCCGTCTCGGTGCGCGGCCTCGTGTGTAATTTGGACAGCCGGCCGTGATTGCAGAGTCGCTTCATTGCGGGTCGAGTGCGTCCGGTCCCGAGCGCCAGCCAGCCTCGGGGACCACAGATTGATTTTCGGCAAAACGCTTAGGACTCGTTTGGACGCCGCCTCGACGCGCGCTCTGCCAATCAGCAAGGCAGCCGGGCTGTCTGGAGGGCCACACTGCCCGCCTCATGCACTGCGTGTTTCCATAAAGACCGGCTGCCAACGTCCCTCGCGCGCTAAGGGAGACAGCCCATTCATTCATTGCCCAACTTGTTTTGTTTTTCGAACTGATAGTGCGCATGCATTAACGCGGGAGCCGTTTTGTCGTCGTCGCCCCGGTCCGTAAACACGAAAGGCACTTGATAACGTTTCGCTCCCCGGGTAAAAAGAAGAAAAAAATAGACGGGGTGAATTTATGCTCTGCGGCAAGTCAGTGTGAATCACCCCGAGTCGGCCGGCGCTCCGCCGCGCACATAATATTCACACCTTCCAGGAGATGTAAATATATCGCCACGCTTTTTATGCGGCGCATTTTATTTATCGCACCCAGCAGCCGCATGACGTTTTGTCGCTCTGTCTCCCTCTCGGCTCCCGAGTCGGAGCGACGAAACGAGATCCCTCGGAAGCAGGCGGCTGCCGTGCGGATGGCGCGCGGCCCGGGATCCAGCAGGGCGAGGAAACCAACCGCTAAAGGAACAGAGCGCTAATTGTTTTTTTTTTGTTTTTTTTTTTACATTTTTTGGGCAGTGTAGCTGCTCTGGCTCATCTCTCCGAATTAGGGGCGAAGACGAGGAACCCCAAAACTCCCACGGCGCCATGCTTGCCTGCCTCGGTGGGTCGGGCCGGTCGGGCAGCCGGGCCGGCTGGGCCCCATTGTCCACACCCAGACTGCATCCGTCAAGGCGTTGTTTGGCGAGACAGAGCAGCGGCCCGAGCGGGCGCCTCTTCCGCTCAATGCAAGTGGCTGCTCCTTTTATCCGCGGCGGGGGTCCAGGAGGTTGGCTCTGAACCAACCTACCTTGGTCGCTCCCTCTTCCTCGCACCCCAGGGGCGTTCGCCGTATGGGTGCGAGAGGGACAGAGCGGCGAGGGCCTAGAGTTCGGAATCAGCCTCTGGGCTGCGATCGACACCCGCTGAGTCACGCACCGAGATTTAAAACTGCATTTAGGGACAAATGCACATCAATAACGGCCTCGCTCCGCCTCGTAGACTGGCACAAAGGCACGTTGACACGGCGAGTTCTCGTTGCTCCCCTTTCACACGTAACAACACCGCAGCGTTTCCAGTTTCGCGCATGATCGTTTGGAGGCTAGAACGATCGCTGTCATTGCATTCCTGCCCCGCACCACGCCGCCGGGGTGGCCGCGGCCGGGGCTCTGCCCTCCGGACCGGTCCGGCTGGCCACGCGCCAAGCCAGGCTCATTCCGACGGGAAGGACCCGCCGCTTTGTCTCTCTCGCACCCGTAGGGCACCCCGTGCGGGTGCGAGAGAGAGAGAGAGAGACGTGCCGCCCAGCGGCGCCGGGCTCTTTACTGGAAGGTGACAGTGGGAACGACGGGGCGCATACCTCTCCCGCGCCGGATTGGCTAATAAACCCATTCTGACGTCGCAACGGGCGCGCCGCTGTCGTCGCGGAGGTGCACGCCCGACGGCGGGCTGCCAGCGCCGCGCGGCGGTCACCGCGCCACCGCCCGCGCCGCCGCCCCGTCCTTCCGGTTATGAACGCGACTGGACCCGGCCCTCACCTCCTCGCGGCACGCATCGCCGGCCGCAGACACACGCTTCGGCTGGGGACGTGCCGCGGCGCCGCGCCCGGAGCCTAACGGCGCGGATTTGTCGTAAAACTTGGCCGCCGTCACCCGGAAACGCGCCACGCACCCCGCTGGAGAGCCTCGACGGGAACCTCGACGGGTTGGCTCCGGACAAGGCGGCACCGATTTCCGGCCGGACTCCGGGCCTGTGGTCCGCCGGGCGACCGCGCGCGAGCCACCGGACTCTGGACACGACGACGCTCGCCGCCAACGCCGCGCGCGGTTAGCGCAAAAAAAAAATATTCGAAAGAAACGGCGGGAACGCAGACTGAAGTCATCACTGTCAGCTCTCCGTCAAGTTTGAGGCGCTGCGTATGATACAACTTGATTACGGCATCCTGCAAGAAGCAGGCAACCATTCCGCAGCCTCACCTGGCAAATGACCCCATTCAATTTCTACGCGGTCGGCCCGCCGCCTGACGGACGACGGGGAGGTCCTTTACCTCGACGCGGCGCACCGACGGCGCCGGCGCGCCGGTTTTGGTCGTTTTCGAGTCGGAAAAGTCCAGCGAGACGCGGGTAAGTTATCGCGTAGCTTGCCGGGGACAGACACTCATTAGTGGCTCTCTGCAGAAAACGACACCAAAAACACAAGTTCGTTGGCGGATGCACTCCGAGATAAGCCGAAAACACGGCAAAAAAAATAAAAATAAAAATAAAATAAAAAGAGGACTTGGTGCTAGATTGTGGGGATGCAATCCAAGCCGCGTGTAAACCGAGAAGTGGCCGCGGCCTTGGTCAAGGTCAGTGCCACGAGTGACCCTGGCCAGCGAGTCCTACGCGACGCTATCGCCGCAGCCGAATCGCCAATCCTGATAACATTCCAGCGCCGCTGATGGATCGGCTGCGTGGCGCTGCGCCAGGCCTTATTAAGCTAAATGCTTTCGATATCGCGGCCCAACGGGACCCAGCGCCAGCAGCAGCTCCCGTGCGATCAAAGTTGGAAATGTGCCCCGCCTCGATTAGTCGCCGCGGCCCCGCCAGGCAGGCAGCCAGGCAGGCGGCCAGCCGGGACAGGCAGCCGCGCCGTCCGAGTGGCGCCTGGCGCTGATGGTCGGGATGTTTACAGCGCAGGCCGGCTGCAGGCTGACTGGCTCCCGTGTGCATCCATCATTAGACGCTCGCCAACTCAATGATGTGCATCACTGCTATCGTGCGCCGCACGGGCGGGGCGCGCGGATCGGGTTGCGTGCGCGTCCTACCGGCCGCCGCCGTCGTCGTCTTCGTCTCGGCGAAATTCCGAAAGTTCCGCGACGTGATGTACGTCATCACGAGCAGCAGCACCACGACTCACCTGCACCAGAAAAACAGAAAAGTGCGTTGGAGATAAATATTGGGCCTCGCCGCCGTGATGCTGTAACCTCGCGAGCTCGTTGGTGTTTTGCTCTCGGCGCGGCCGATTTCTTTATTTGCGCGGAACGCGTCCTAATCAGCGCGCCGCAGCATCGCGATACGCAGTCCGCAGCTCGCCCGGAAAAGCGGCTGCGTCCGCGGCGTCCGCTCGCCGCTTCGGACGCGCTCTCGCTCCGCCCCGCGTGCATGTCTCCGTCCACCCCTTCCCTCCTCTGCGCTCCTCCGCCGACTTGTTTCGAAATAAATTATTCCTCGTCCAGCGGCGGGTTGTTGTGGCCGTTTGCCCCTCGGCGCGCAACGCGCAAGTAGCGATATAATTGATCCGCACGCAGCGCTGCATAGCGGGGGGCGGGTCGCACCGCGTAATGCTGTCGATGCCAGCACAGCGAAAAATGTGCCGGAAAAAAAAAAGAAAAATGTCGGCAGAGCGGTGATTATCGCTATCTGGGCGCTGTTTCCGAACACTCGAGGCGAAAAGGAGGTTGCATTCCCACAGAGTAGCGCTCGCGGCGTCTGCACCCCGCCTCCTCGACTACAAGGGCCTGTTGCTGGCCCTGCAATACAAGCACGCCGAGCACCCCGACATGGCGGTCGTGAGGGTGACCCAGCAGGTGACCCACTTGAACGGAGAAAAGGAGCCAAACAGCGAGGGGTAAAGGAAAGGGGGGGGGGAATCTCCGTGGGAGACCAGCACAGGCGGCTAATGCACAATTTTTCGGTCACCTCTCCAAAGTGGGAGGATTTCGTGAGGACGCCATTTCGGGTATGTGGGAAGGAAGTGTGATCGCGAGTACCCCGCCCCGCCCCGCCCGCCTCGCCCCACCCCGTCTCGCCGCGATGGGGACAATGCCTTTCGTTTCGCACGCTCAATAATTAAATAATGACAGAGTCGCGCGCGAAATTAAAAACTTTTGACAAGGCCGGGGCGGGGACGGCCTGGAGGGGCGATCGGGGACACGGTGACCGAGGCAGATGGATCCAGGACGTTGCGCAGCGCGCAGCAAGTCGGTCTGTTCCATGCCACCAACTCGGCCTGCTATCCGCGGCCCGACAGCCTGCGGGCAGCGACGACAGCCTCTGTCTCTCTCGCTCGGAACGCCCCGTGAGTGCGAGAGAGACGGCCGACGCGCCGCACTCTCTCCGCTCCAGCCGAGCGACGGCAGTTCGGGCCACTTACTTCCGCCAACAATTAAAAGAGCCGCTCAGTGGACCTCGGCGCGGGCCTCGGTGCCGGCCGGCGGCGAACCTCGCCTCGCCCATTCACCCGCCCGCTCTCTGTCCCTCTTACTCGCCCGCTCACCCACCCCACCGAGCCCAGCCGAGCCCCATTCGGACCAATCAGCGTCGGAGCCCTCATCCGAGCCGGCCCCGTTCTCAACCCAGTGCAAGACCACCGCCGCGCCGTTGGACGCGGAGGTCGGGCATGCAGCCGCGCGCTCAAACGGACGGCGGCATTGTACGCGCCTTTTAGACGCAGACCCTACACTGGAATTTTTCATACGGCGCGCTCGCTCCACATACCGTGTGGAGAGTGAAGGGAGACCGCCGCAGCTGGCCTAGAAAGTGATGGCGCAAAAACACGAGCGGCAGTGACGACTTAATTCGTTTGTGATGCGCCTGATGAGTGCTGCTGCAGGCGGCGACAATAACACCGCACCGTTAGGCTGCAGCGCAAATTGAATGAACTGACATCGGCAGTGTCTCTGCAGGCGGCAGCACGGCAGCACGGCAGCACTGCGCTGCGGTCGGCGATGCGCGCGGCAATAAAGCGCCAACAACGGGACGCCGCGAATACTGCAAGTCGCCGTGCCATTTTCGAGAAGGCGGCGCGCCTGTGTACAGTCGCGCAAAGACGCTAACCTGCCACAACGCGCTGCCGCAGCGCTGGGCTGCCCAGGGGGCCACTCTCTCCCCCGGGCCACAATAGACACGCACATCACCCGGCGCGGCGCATCGCGCATCGCCCCGGGGCCCCTACGAAAAGGACAGTCCACTTTCGAGACGTCATGCCGCTGCCCGGGGCCGCGCGTTTTTCGGGGCCATTCACTGGCCGCGCGCACGCGACAAGACAACGAGGCTGCTCTAGTTTTCGCCGCAGCACGTGTGCTGCACGGTTTCCATTCCGTCCGACGTCGCCGTCGCGGGACTGAAGCAGCGCTCCACTGCTCCACGCGGCGGAGACGATCGGCGCGTCGCGGCGTCGCGCGAAAACGGGCCGACCTTTCCAGCGGCGGAACCTGGAAGGCTGGAAGGCCTCGCGTTGCTGCTCTCGATTGATTCTATCTGGTTAACGTATCGACTCCGAGCTGCCTCCTCTTCCCTCTTCCGGGGCTCCGTTCTCGCCGACAATAAGTGGTGACCTTTCGGCGCGAGTGGGTACAACAACGCAAACTAGTCGTTCCGACTTATCTGGCATCGACGATGTGGGACGCGGAGGGCCTGCGCCGACGGGCCGACGGGCCGACGGCAGTGCCCTACCGTGGCCTACACTGCGGCGAGCGCCACAACAATGAGCGACCTCTGTGTTCCGACGTGCGAACTACACCAGCTGGGGAACTGGGACTAAAGGGACTAAAGGTGGGCTGTAGCTCCGAGGCATTCGCATTTGTGTGCCAGTCTTGTTGCGCGCGTTTGTGTGTGTGTGTGTGTGTGTGTGTGTGTGTGTGAGTTGCTGTTTGCATAAAGTGTGTGTGAGTGTGTGTGTGTGTGTGTTCAGGCGGGAAGAGGAGACCGCACGAGCCATTTTATTTATGGCTCCTTCCGGCTATCGCGGGCATAACGGCCGCAGCAGACTGGTACATAGCGTTTCATGTAACGCTACACACACACACACACACACACACACACACACACACACACACACACACACACACACGTGTGCGCAGAGCGCGTTACCGTATGCAACGCCCCCGTTCGCAGCGAGGCGTGCCGCGGCCCAAAACAATGGCGATACGGTAACAAGACCGATGCGGCAACAACGCCATCATACATGCAAATAAATGCGTCACCCCCTTTGTGTTTCCCCTCCGGCGTTTTGTTCTTGTTGTTCGCAATTTCGACCTTTTTTCCATTCGCAAAACACACACACACACACACACACAGATAAAAGTAATATAATGACCCCCTTTGCTTCGACACCCGAGCCATGCAAATGCCGTTGTTGACAGGCGTGCGGCGCCGCGCGGCCTGTGTGGCCCACTGTGTGGCCGCGCCGTGGCCGAGCCGGTTGGCTGACTGTGACCCAGTGCCGCCCGCTGCCATGGCCGCCCCGCCCGCCTCGCACGCCTCGCTCGCCACGGCCAATGTCAAGGCGGGTTACGTGGCGCGGAGCGCGGACGAGGCGCAGAGCAGAGCGGCTTATGCACAGTCGGCTAGCGTGTTGGGGTCATCGTCCCTTTGTTCGTGTCTTTTATTTTGTTTGTGTTTGTTTGCTTATTTGTTTATTTATTTTTTTGTTTGTTTGTTTGTTTGTTTGTTTGTTTGTTTGTTTGTTTGTTTACGTATGATTGTCTGTTCGTCAGCCTGTCTGTCGCCGTCCGTCAGTGTGTCGCTCAATGACTCCATTCTGCGACGCGCGTGCCAGCCCTGCCTGTCCGGGCGGTGGGTCAGGTCACTCACCCGGCCGCCCCGCCAGACAGCCAGGACAGCCAGGACAGTCAGGACAGTCAGCTGTGCCGCGGCGAGTCACCATGTTGGCGGCCGGGGCGGCGGCGCGCGTCGTCATAGCTCACGGCCGGCATAAAGAAGGCCGCCGTCGCGTTATGAGGGCCTCGTTACCGCCGGCATCACGCGACAAGCGGCCACCCCCTCCCCCTCTCTAGCGCACTAAAGCAGACTTAGCCGCTCGGAACGTTAGGAAAGGCAGCTTGCCGCTGACCACGCCGTCGGCCGCCGCCCCGCTGCCCCACTCGGACTGAGCGCTTGGATTAGGCGCAGCGAGATTAATGGGCGGCATCTGGCTGGCCGTGTGTGGTGCAGGACAGCAGTCTCTCTCACACCCCGCGGCGCCCCTGCGGACGCGCCGCGACGGCGACGGCGCAGCGGCGTGCGGAATCAGCCCGCGGGCCGCCGCACGACAGGGGCCGCGGCGCGCGCAGCCCCAGCCGTAAATCAGGTTCATAGAGCCGCCACGCGCTGCGCTCACACGGACAGCGCCCCGCTGGGGTGGGGACGCCCGTTGTGTGAGGGAACCTTGTGAGCGCAGGGATGCAGCGAGGTGGACATCCATCTGGCGCCCGTCAAAACAGGGGCCATCGTGTGTCCGTTTGCAAGCTTCGCTGTCCCAGCCTCTGCCGCCGCCTGCGAGAGGACGGTAGGCAGACCCGCAGCGCGCCCCGCCGTGCAGGGCTGCCTACCCGCCGCTCCGCAGGCGCTCCTTGACTTGGCTCACGGCGGCGGTGCGTTCGGAACGCTTCAAAGCGGCTTCCACACTGCCACCACAACTCTCTGCTCGGCACTAAAACTTTTCAACTCGCCACTGCCAGGTTGGCCAGCCTGGCCGGCCGGTCGGTGCGTCTATTGTCGGGGCGGGCGGGACTATCTCGGGCAGTCTGGAGTCAAGGCTGGAGCCGAAGCTGGAGCCGAAGCTGGAGGTGCTGCGATTGTGCGGACATGTCTAGAGCCCTTTGAGAGGGCCGCTCGAAGTGGCATACATTTCTCCTCCACGGCATCGCAAAACAACAACAGCGACAACAAGTAGAACCACAGCAACACAACGCGTCCGAATGTTACACCGTCACGGCCGCATCGCGCGAGATTTGGGTCAGCGTCCCGACAGCGAACACTTTGTAGGCCATCCGCACTATCAGCCGCGTTGGCGTCCTTCTTGGAGGGCCGCGGCGACGCGGGGAACGCGCAGTGCACCGCGATGACCTGGACAACCACGCCGCGCACTGCCCGCCTTGCACGCCGAGTGCAAGCACGACGACACTTGGCGATGAGTCGGGCTGCTTAATGCTGGCGCACGTGGGAGCGCTTTGACTTTGTTATTTTACTGCGAAGTCGGGCAGCAAGTCATTAAAAGCAGCGGAACGTCTCTGTTTTGGGATGCGCCGGCCAGGCTGCGGCGCGGAAGCAAAACGATCCCTATCGCCCAATTAGCCCGGCAATTATGCACACAACAGAGAAGTGGTGCCAAGGCAAGCACGAAAAAGTTTTTAGTGATACTAAAATAATGATACTGAAAACTGATAATCCGTCAGAGGAATGTCGCACTGGCCGAGCAGGGCGGCCGGATCAAGGGCGCTTCACGCACTCTAAATGTATTTGTATTTTTGTGTACACAAATTTGAACAAAGTTAAACATACAAATACATTTGCACAATTTTGTGCAAACTAACGTAAGATTTTGTTCACAGCTCTGGACAAAATCGTTCGTGTATTTGCACAAAATTGTGCAAATGTATTTGTATGTTTAACTTTGTTCAAATTTTTGTACACAAAAATACAAATTACATTTAGAGTGCGGCGCTGCCATGGGAACGCCCGCAGCGCCGGGCTTGCAGCAGTTTGAGGACAGTGTCGTTAAAGTTTACGCCCTGCATGCGGCGGACTGCATAAGCCTGTTTGGAAGTGAGCGGGCGACGAACCCGCGGCCCGGGCCGGCCCGGCCGGCGAGGTGGGAGGCAAGGCAAGCGGTGTTAAGGCGTCGCCACACCGTGCATGTACTTGGACTGCCGACGGGAACCGACGGGCAGGCGGACGGGAGGCGCGCTGGACTCGCCGCCCTTCGAGGAAAAAATTTAACCCCTTTAACCACTATTGCTGGTCCTGCGCCGCGTTTTTGTTCCACGCTTGAAATCAACCGCAAAAGGCTCATCCACCCTGATTCATCCCATCTAAATGCACGGGTGAAATTCTGGTCCATGCTTTTCAAGCACTGCTTTGAATTTACAACTTTTGTTTCCTGGATTGTTCCCGACATCAGCCCACGTTGACAGGAGTTCGCCGCCGCCACTGTTAAGACCGCGGCCCGAACGTGCGAACAGAGCGGGCGCGCACCGTGTCGATGACAGGCGTTTGGGCGTTTGACGGCTGCGAGGAAAAAAAGGGGGGGGGGAGGTGCCCGTCAACCTGACACGGCGGCCGTCCGCGCGGCGGCGCGTCGCGGCGCCTAACCAGCCCCGCCCGCCCGAGAGGTCGCTTCGTCGCTCTATCTGCGTCGCTCTCACGGCGCTTGCCGTCGAGGTGCGAGAGGGACGGAGCGACGAGGCTGCGGCCGCCGCGGCGCGGTGTTTCGGGAGCGCGGCGTGGAATAAACTGCTCTTGATTATGTGAGTCACGCGACGCGAGGCGCGGCACTGGAGGCGGAGAGTGGCGGTTACTTAGGCCGAATCTCGAATTGTGTCGGTGATAACGTCATTACATCCAGCCGAATGTGGGTAATTTGCTCGTTACACTAACGTGGCGGCGTGGCGTGGCGCGGCGAGCCGCAGCCACCGTTACCTCCCCGTCACACGGCAGACTTCGGGGAAACTGACTCTCCAGGGGATTAATTACGTTATGGCTGAGGAGGGGGCCGTCCGTCAACTTCAAGGGGACGTCGCCATCGTTAAGTTGGTCTTTGAAAGCGACGTTCCAAGATGGTTTAACACGAAGCCCGGTGAGGAGGAAGCAGATGCAGTGCGCGGCAGGCAGCGTCCAGCTTTATCATGTCGCGAGCGGTCCGAGGCGGGCTAATTCAAGCCCCGTCGAGCCCTTGCCTGTGCCTGGCCGCGGCCCTTGCCCTTCGTGGGCGCAGCGCGGCCAGCACAGCGGCCAGCACAGCGGCCAGCACAGCGGCCAGCAGCAGGCTGACCCGAGCCATCGTGATCTGGATGTCAAGGGCAATCCCGCAGTGCCGGCCGAGGGCAGGCCGAGGGCAGGCCGAGAGCAGGCCGAGAGCCCAGAGGGACAAGCACGGCCAAGGGCACTGCGGCCCTGCACTACAGGCCCTTCAGCCCCGCGCGTCCCGTTAAGCCGCGCGGACCAACAGCTGCAGGGCACACTGCACGACGCCCTTACGGGCCCCACGCCCGGCCCACAGCATAACGCGTTGGTTTGGGGCCGAGCATGGTTATGCACCGCAAGGGGGCGCTAGCCACTGCGGCGACGGCCAGAGTCCGCGGCCGCACTCATGCACACACACACACACACTCACACACACACACACACACACACACACTCTATCTCTCTCTTTCACACACACATAAACAAACGGGAATAAACATCAAAATCCATTGTCGAGCCAACCAACACTGCAACGACTACGGCAACATTTTACTGATCTGTTACCTTTTCCATGCGTCCCTGCGTTCGTGCGAGTGTGTGTGTCTGTGTGAGTGTGTGTGTGCGCCCGCGAGCGAGCATTGCCTTGTCGGGTTCAAAACTGCCTCCTGCTGGCAAAACAGCGCTCTTATCAGAAACCTCTTACGCCGCTGCACTCGCACCAACGCTTGTGCACTCTCACACATACACACACACGACGTAGAACAGTGGCAATTTTATTCCCCCCTTTACGTATTTCCCGTCTTTCTCTTTGTTCTCGAATGGGTAAATGAAGATAACGACTTGGCAATCTTGCCAGCTGAGCAAGTCACCTAAACTGCGCATACGGCACTTACACACGAGGTCCATGCACTCACCATGACGTGACAACTCAATGTCAGTACACTCTCTGCCGCACCTCAATAATTCTAGTGTGCGAGTGCCATCGGCAATGCTCTCAAACTCAACGTCAGCATGACGCTAACACAGCCGCTCGCTGATTCGATATTCCGAAGGAGGTGATCGGGAATTCGATTCTTGTGTAGATCGGTCCACTTGGGACCGGAGTACAAGAGTCTTTCCCCAGACAGGACAACGCACCAAAAGAAAGTGCTAAGCGCGCCCGCCGTCCAAAAGGCTTTACAACACACGGCTATTGAGTTGGCAGATAACTTCAAGACAATCCCAAGTACGGTGAGTGCGCGCGGCTCCAAGCCTATGGAAGTAGAAGTAGTCGTAGTAATAGTAGTGGTAGTCGTGGTAGTAGTTCGATAGCATCTATCTATGAATATTGCATGTGCGTGTGCGGTGCCGGCGGTGCATGGGCGGGTCACCCCAAGTGGAGTCTCTTTCCTCTCTCTCTCTCTCTCTCTCTCTCTCTCTCTCTCTCTCTCTCTCTCTCTCTCTCTCTCTCTCTCTCTCTCTCTCTCTCTCTCTCTCTCTCTCCTCTTCCCGACGACGGTGCTTGATGTGCCTGCGACGAAGTGCCGCCCATCTTTTGTTTGCTAATTCAACGACAGAGACCTCTCACTGTCGCTTTCCACCCCACATCCTGTTGCCCATGAAGTGTTTGTTGTTGATGTTGCTGCTGTTGTTGTTGTTGCCTCACCGTACCTTCGGCGGCTGCAGTCATCTGCAAGCAGCTAGCCACTCACCTGTGAACAGAAAAGCGCGAATATAAGCAAATGGAGAAAACAACAACAACCATCGCTAACAACAACAGCATGAAGGCATCGCAGCCGCCGCGCGCTTTCAGTTCGGCTAATTATACATTCCTGGGCTGCTCGCTGCCTCACTCGCACGCACGGGGCCGAGCCGGCCGCCGCGACCAAATCAAAGGCCGATGACGCGCCGATAGCAGCGCCTTGTTTACACCATTACGGCGACACCACAAAGACACGGCGCCCTTATCGGCGCACGCGCAGCGCGGACCGAGCTGGCAGACCGCGCACAACATCATCATAAACAGAACGGCCAACTGAATTCGGCTCCAGGCGGTGGTGGCACGTCTCAAAAACGTTTTCCGTATTCAAAGGGTGTGGGCAGGTCTCAACAAAACAAAACAAAAATCAACAAAAAAAATCATCAAATTTAATAAATTTCACGGCCACGTGCACCAAAACTCAAAGTAATTTCCCCCTGGGCGATGACGCCGACGCGACTCGGCTGTGGTGCGAACGGCGTGAGCCGCGGCGAGGCGCGCATAGCGCTTCGCATGGAGAAGAGGAGCGTAATTAAAGGAGCATTCCAGAAATGCAGAAACAGCAGGGGGCGCTGCGAGTGAGGCGCGCTGTGTGCCGCCGATCTGGTGTTGCACCGGACAGCCTGGTCCCAGCATCAGTCGGATGGACGCGGAGGCCGAATCTTAGGCACGAAGGATGCGTAGAAATACGATAAGCAGGCGCGCCTGTGCGTGCGGGCCGCAGGGAGCTGTTCCAGGAAGCATGGTGGCCAGCTCTAAGGACACTCATTCGATTGTGGCATGCTACTTTTTTTATCACTCTTACAATTTGCAAAGACGGTATACTACTAAGATTGGTAATGACGCAACAGGGTCACATTTCCTTGTTGAACTTTTCATGTGCTCTTTTTCTCGTACACACTGGCCACAACAATACGGCATTTTGCCGGAACAGTAATTAAAGTAAATAAAAGCAAACAAGAGTCAAGCTTGCTTTGCAAGGGAGGTGGTGCGCGCTCACACGCGAAACCCGTAATTAGGAAGACTAATCCAAGTTCGGAAGTGGCACACGTTGGGCGCGACCGTGCCCTGCAAGCAGGACCAACACGGCGAGGCACGACCAGCCACACGGTCCCTCTGTCAACACATTTATCAACGGCCATCTCTCTCCCCCTCTCCCTCTTCCTCAGTGCATCTTTTTTCTCGCCTCTACGAATCTTATTCCACGCCCGGCTGGCTGTGTCCTTTGCAGAGCCGAGGCACCGCTATGCCTCGCGCGCAAAGAAAAGGGGCATGAAAAAAAAGGGAGTAAAAATATAAAAGGGAGACGAAGAAAATACGTGGCTTGACTGGCTCTCCCCGCACGACGCCACGGACGGCCACGGACACCTCGTCTATTCCTTGGACCGCCGTGGACGCCAAACCCCCGTAATCACGTGCCTGGGGCCGGACGGCTTGCAGCCTCGCCCGGCCTCGCCGCACCGCCTGCACCGCCGGCCAGCCAGCGTGTTGCCTTAGCGCTGCGCCGTTCTCTTATTTCCTTCCTAGCCGAGAGAACAATGAAGAATAAGTGGCCGGTAAAAGTGTTAGCCACACACTTTGAGGGTGATTTTCGCTGGATTTTGAGGGGGGGTGTTTGTACAGACTTTCTTTTTTTTAGCGAGAGGTTATTTGTTCAGGGGCAA
Source organism: Stenchaetothrips biformis (assembly GCA_030522485.1). Lineage (NCBI taxonomy): Eukaryota > Metazoa > Arthropoda > Insecta > Thysanoptera > Thripidae > Stenchaetothrips > Stenchaetothrips biformis. The sequence continues at coordinate 18,220,185 of CM060087.1, forward strand.
AAAAAGCTGTGGCTGCTGTGCTTGGCGGCGGAGTGGGCAGCGTCTCTTTGAACTGTATGACGAGTGCAGACTTATCGCTGCACAAAGGGCTGACGGAGACGAATGTGTTGGAGTGGCGAGGAGGAGGCGCCAAGTGGCAGAGAGAGACAAAAAACGGGACGAAAAAGCAACCGACTGCCTCCGTGAAGAAACAAAAAGCACGCAGCCTAGCGGGCCTGGCCAAGGCCTGGCAGCCGCATGCGGGAAAAATCATTTTCCGTTACCTAATGTCATGGCTCATGGCATCCAGAAACAAGGCGCCCAGCGCGGCCCAGCGTCATACCGCACCAGCCTTTTTGCGAGGAAGAGCCCGTTGCGTTGTATTCGGCTCGGTGTGACGACCCAGCCCGGCGGCCCGGCGCGGCGGCCAGCCGACCGAAAAAGGCACCGTCTGCGCCTAACCGCCACCGCCCGCCACACCTCGGCCAGCTCCTCACACCGCGCGGTGTGGCATCTCCCCGCTGCCGCGCTGTCGGCCTTGCGCCACAAACACGAGCCGCCCGCCCCGCGGGGACCTGGCGAGGCGACCTACGCCGAAAGCGCAGTGGTTCCGGTTGTACGAATCTGCGGACTGTTCCATAAACTAGTCGAAATCGGCTTGGAACTCCGCAGCACCCGCAAGAATGCAGTACACGGCGCACGCACTGACGCCACAGCAAACCGCCACCAGGTCGGACGGTGCGTCGATAATGCGCGCAGCGTTTTGCCAACAATAATCACCGCCTTTATTTCCCATTATTTCCCGCATGATTTGCGACCCCCATTCTCCTGTCAGTCAGTCCGGGCTAGCCTCGCGCGGGGTGCAGCCCTTCTGGAATGCGCCCTAGACTCGCGCCGCCCCTAGCCTCGCGCGAGGCGCCTTTTCATGGAAACAATGCAGGCAGGCGCCGCGCCGAGTCCACTCCGCACTGCAGTATGACGAAAACGATAGAGGCGGCCCGACCACTCGCGCGCTCGCGCTCGGATTCGCAAGCTATTAAAAAGGCATGCTGCCGGCACATCATTTTTCAGCCACAGTGCTCTGCCGCCTGAAATCGTTACTCGGAACGAAGATGGAAATACCGTTCCATGTTTTTTTTTCGTGGTCGCGCGTCTCGACGGCGACCTAGAAAGTGACCATGACGGCCATGCACAGGCCATCCTTTCTGATACGCGTGGAACTCGCGGAACGGGGCCAACGCGTGCCCTGCTTAAGCGCGCACAAAAAAAATATGACATAAAAACAAAACAAAAAGAAAAACGCTGGAAAGAAACCAAGAATATCGAAACTTTATCGAACTCCGTAATAGCCGTGCACAAAAATATGAAGAATGAAAAAAAAAGGATCGGCGATGTTTGCTTTGTAGCCCGAAGCGCCGAGGCCAGTGCCCCGATGTGGGCTCTAATTGGATGCAATAATGACACGTCGCAGCGCACGCAGGCGCACGCAGGCACGCGGGACACACAGGTCGCGGCGCACTCGCGGAAAACTCCGAGCCTCTGAGAATCCACAAGGACGTCCCAAGCCTGACCTCGCTCCATTGATTTGGATTCATGCGCGCCGCGTTTTCGACGGTGTGCAGTCACAGGCTCGGTGTAAGATTGGCAACAAATTTACGGCGCTTGCACCGCGCTTGCATTATTCCGACCGAGCGTCAGTCACTTCATCCCGACGTCCGTCCGTACGGGAAGCAGGTTTCACTAGCCTCGCCGCACTAGCCTGGCGCACTGGCCCGGCCGCACTAGCAGCGCCAGCCAGCACCGCATTCCTCGGCCAGAACCAGTCCGAGTGCAGGGCAGCCCGGCGCGGCCGCCTCAACTCAGGTCATGGTGCAGCGTCCTTCACGTTGCAGCGCCACTGCACCAACTTCCTTGTATTCACTTTCGGGCCTCGGCTGCTTCGCACGTATCGGACTGCTACTCTCCGCATCCGCCGCATCCCCCCGGCCGGAAGGTCGATGGCCTGCGCGAGCGTGGCCGCACATACGCTCAGATGCTCGCATTATTCGCAACCACACGAGCAGGTGGATGTGGGGGGTTCCTCGGAACACGTGCCGAAGACTGAAAACGAAGCTAAAAAAAAGAAGAAAAAAGGGGATATAGGTGGCACAGACTGAAAACAAATCACCAAAAAAAAAAAAAAAAAAAAAAAAGAAATTAGTGAAGGTGATCAATGAGGGATCGTGCAACTTTCCGAATTCTCTAAGTTTTTTTTTGGCCTCTTTCCGGGGCTCCCGGTTTTCTATGAAAAAGCAAGCATGTCGTATATCATCGGATAGCTGGCTGTGGGTGAGGCGACTCGGCGGTGGCACCACACCCTGGTCTTCCGGCGCGGCCCACTGTGCGGTGCCGCACGCGTCGTGTCTCGTCTGGCTGGCGACCCACGAGGGCGTAACGCTACTCAAAACTAACAGTCAAAGTGTAAAAAAAGGTAGGGAAAAAATACACAAATGCTGGGCCTCCCAAATGAGACCTGCCACACGGGAGCGGCGATTGGTGTTGGCGAGGCTGGTTGACGCCCAACGCCACCACGCCACCGGAAGACGCTTACAACGCCTGACTTGACACGGAAATGTACGGAAGTGGCGCGGCCCACAGTGCCTACAGCACGCACGCCGCCCGAACCACCAAACTGTCGTTTGCTAGTGGACATAAAAATATTTTTTTTAAAAATGGAGTGCTTTTTATTGTTCTGTACAACACGCGAGTGCGGTGAGCGCGGTACCGTTCCATATCTCAATGAAGTGTGGAATCGGAATCACAGCGAGGTGTGGGAAGGCGGGTGAACAACCTGGCGATGCTGGTGCCGCCCCGCCCCGCCCCGCCCCACCCCGCCCCGGGAACGCCGGGAACTTGTGTGACGCATCCGCCCTCCTACGTGAGCCCATTGTCAAAACACGGCCGAGAGTCTCCAGGAGGGAGTTTGTGCGGGGAATCGGGGATCGATTTCTTGGGAGCACCAAGGACGGGACGGGGCAGGACAGGTGGGGAGCAAAGGGCCTTACTGCCGCCATAGCGCAGCGCGGCGTAGCGCGGCGTAGCGCCAACACCGTCCAACGGAACAGGGCACCGTTCCAGACAGGGGCGGGGCGAGGCGGGGGACAGGACCCGGTAAGCGGCGCGGAGGGCCCCCCGGACCCGCACAGCGGCACGGCACGGCACGGGGCCCGGGGCAGGCAGGGCGCGGCGGGGCGAGGAGTGGCGCGGGGCCCAGGCGCAGCCAGGCAAGTTTGGGCGGGAGCCGTTACCGCTGCACCTCACATCACTTCATTATATCAGAGAGGCAGCAGCGCGGCGCGCACGGAAATTCTTTCCGTATTATGATGAGACGGCGTGTGGACAGCAAAAGAAGTTCGCCTCTTTTCCTTTTCAGGAAAATGAAAAGAACACACCCGGGGTGTGGCATGTGGAGCAAGGCGACACCGTGCACTTTGCCGTCTCCGAAGGCGTGCTGCTGGTGGCGGCCACGGTTAGTTCATTTACGATTTACCGATTTTTGACGTATAAGCTGACAAATGACAAACGTTGAACGGTTTCCAGAAATAAAAATGCGAACAACACTAACAACAACAAAAACAACAATAACAACGACAACAAGAACAACACCAGCGTGCGCGCAGAGAGGGCCGTGCCGGCCGCGTTCACTCGACAGCGCAATCAGGTGCGAACAAAGGGATGGAGATATTACGTGGTCGTCGTGCAATCTCAAGAAGAAGTGGGGAGAAGAAGTAAGAAGAAGAAGAAGAGGAAGAACAAGAAATTCTTCTCCGTGAAGAATCAAGGAAGAATTCAAGTACAACTGCAGCTTGACTATCAGGCAACTTGGCAACCTCCAGACAAGAAAGACGATTGCATTTAATTTACCAACGACCGTTGGTCCCTTGAAATTTTATTTTTCACGCAGAAAAATAGAAAAGGAAGAGGCCGCACAGGAGAGGAGTTTCTGTTTGGTGGAAGAAACAAAAGTACATGCAAAGGCAAAGGGCGGCAAGACTGAAATAACGCCGTTGTAATTTGTATACGGAGAGCAGTAATGCCATAAACCTTGCACTTGACTGCCGGCGTGGCGTGGCGTGGCGCGGTGGGGCGCGGTGGGGCGCGGTGGGGCGCGGCGCGGCCGGCGCGGTACAGCCGGCGGTACTCGCCTTGACCGTGGCCATCCACGGCATCCACGGCCACTACACTCGCCGACCGCCAACGGCGCAAAAAAAGGGGGGAGATGATTCTAGGCGCGGGGCGGGAAGTGCTGCTTCTTCTTGGCCGCGCTGGACCGGCCGGCTCGGACGTGCCGATGCCGAATCTGTGCTGCGTGTGCAGCATTCGCCGGCCGGGTGAGCCGGCTTCTCAAAGTCGGCAGGAGTCGCCAGAAAAGGGCGTCGAAGCGGAGTCGAACCAGCGGCGTCGGGCTCCAGCAGAACAACAAGAGAGACATGACCCCGCGCTCCTTGCCGCAGTCCCACGAGCCGATCCCGCGGGGCCGATTGAGCTCGGCGTCTTATGAACATGAGTTTCTAAACCGACTTCATTTCTTATGGATGGTCTAAGAGGGGGTCAAAAAACGCATTGTTTTGAGGTCTCATTTTTCAACATGCCACGCAACGTGTATCAACGCCTCTCGACGAAAAGGTAAGCATCCCCGGGCCCAAAGAGCGCAGCGCAGCGTGGTTCGGCCAAGTCCGGTAGTTTGTTGTGGGTCCGCGCAGCCATTAGCGCCGTACACGCCCCGCCGCTCACGGCTGCACCTTTGGCCTTCCGGAAATTGCCGATAAATTTGCCGGCGTGTTGCCGAGTGCAGTGTACACGTGGACGGCCACACGGCCAAACTAGCGCATTGCGAGCCGCGGAACACGACCGCCGCGCCGCCACCCCAAGCAGCCGCGTCGCTCAAAACAATAAATAAAAAAAACAAAAACAAAAAAAAAAAACGGTGGCCGTCGGATTTTCCCAGAGGCGACTGCGAGCTAAGCGCGGCGAAGGCTCCGAAAGCGCGCAACCAAAATCACGACTCGGGCGGCGCGCAGCGCGACGCAGCGCGGCGGGCACCCGCGGTACGGTACCTGAATTTCGCTGCTGTTGCAATCTGGTCGCCCAGGCGGTATTTCAGGTTTTCAGATAGCAAAGCCTCAAGCGCAGTTAGCGATCTTGATACCGTAGGCCGTCTCTCTCGCTCTCACGCGAGGGCCGGCGGGCCGCATCGTGACCAGCGCATGGCGGACGGCGCGCTCCTTGGAGTGAAAAATTAACAATAAAGCTCCTATTTCCGGGCGGGGAAGTCGCTGGGGAGGAACGCGTGATCTGACCCCATTCCGGCCGGAAGTGGGATGAAACGAGATGAGTGCCCGTTGTGGGGCCCGGTCTCCAGCCGTGCAGAGCGAGGAAGGTGCCAGTTGGACTGCAGTTACTGACTGTTGACGAGGCGCTCAGTCACTAGGGGGAAGTGAAACCTATGCTATGCTGAAGAGTTCTCAGTAACTAATGACCAGCCTTTTCATACTACGAACAATTTTTTTGTATTATGATGTGTCGCAGACTACTGAAAATGAGCTAAGGATTATGATTGCATGCCATTTCTCAGAAAGAAGTCCGGGAATCCGCGATCAAAAATAGTCATCATGCTCCTGTGCCATGACTCTTAAGAGCCAACAATTTAATTGGGATCTAAAGAATTCTCGGTTGAGCGACGGGTCGACGTCGCGTTGGCACCGAGGGGGAAACAACTTGAATTTTGGTGTACGTTTTCCTTGAAATACCGTGAAATAACGTGAAAGAACGTGAAATAACGTTAAAATAACGTTGGAATACAAAATTTTTCGAAGTTGTTTGCCCCTTGGTTGGCACCCATTTCTCCAGTCGGTCTTCTTTCTCCCGGGGCAACGGCCTGCCGGCGTGTCTCATCACGCGCACCTGCAGCCCGGCGGCCCAGCCTTGACCTCCAGAGCGCAGGCCGGACGCTGTGTACACTCGAAACCACACCGGCCGACCCGCCGGCTCACTATCCCCTGACGAAGACCGCGCTCGAACCGCATTTCCGAGATAAGGAGCATCATGTGTGCCGCCAGTGTTTCTGCTGCCGAGCCAAGAGGGATTCGAAATAATTAGTTGAGCAGAAAAGACGTGATTTGAGCGTTGAACGAGTGTCAGTAATTGAGGAATCATCTGCTGGGTAGACATTAAAGGAAACCTGAACCGAGAGCAAAGCGCGTCACTCAGCACCTCTAATTTCACTGGTAAAACTAAAGCGTAGTTTCCAAGTGAAACTTTATGCTCGACTAAAGCATATAGTTACGCTTCAGTTTTACCTGTGTTCGACGTTAGGATCTTACGAAAAGCTGCTTTTGGCGCTGCATTGGCTTGCAATTGACTAATTGTTCAGAAATACTGTACCTAAGTTATTTTGTTACCATCGCTTGGCATTATTATCCAAAACGTTGACGTTATTCCAGACACAAAGCAGGATTTAATTTTGGCCCGAGTCGTGTAATCAACAATAAAAAAAGGCCAAGTGCACCGCAGTTTCCATTAATTCTGAAAGCATGTCCGGTGCACTGCAATGAAGTGGTCGGGCATTCCGGCCCGCGCGTGCATCATGCCGTCCTCTACGCCGCGCCGCCCAATCCGTGGGAATGCCGCGGCTCATCAAACCCTGCTCAATGCCCTCCCCGCCGGCCCGACTTTTCCTTGGTTGCGATTCAGCGGCTTCAAAAGGGTCCAAGTTAACCAAAATTTTAAAAAAATATTTTTTTTTACTTTTTCTATGGAGAGCGTCCCTAATTTTGAAGCAAGTCTTTTACCAAGCAGGGCTATGTTCTCCTTATCGTAAAGAAGATTCCCACTGCGACGACTGCACAATAAGTGCAGTTCGACTACCGCAGTTTTGAAAAATTTGCGCGAGACAGATGGTTCGCCCGGTTCGCGAGTGTTCTTTTCTCGCTGCTATCCCAGCCGGTCCGCACCGCGACCGGGCGGCAATTAGCCTCCTTGCAGTGCAACAGCACGGCACTCACCGCGGCAACGGCCTGGGGGACTCAGAGCGCGACGCGGCCGACGCGGCGCACGGCACTTCCCTCAGGCTTGGAGCACTCACTTTTAGCGTATCACTTGGGCAGCGGCGGCGGCGGCAGCAGCAGCACTCACACACAATCCACACTGCACAGGTCACTGTCACTGGCGGCTCACTCGCGACACGGCCCGACGACACTCGACTCGGCTCGACTCACTCGGGCGGCTCTCGGCGCGGAGTGGAGCCCTAGCCGGCTGGAGGAGCACTGAGCTCTCGCCGGGGCGTCGGCAGCGTCGAGCCGCGGCGGCCGCAGCGTCGCAGCGCCGCCCCTCCCCCTCGCCGGAGTGGGGGACGCAGTAGGTTAACTTGGGCAGGACGCGCTGCAGCCTAGCTAGCGCGGCCTGCCCGGCCGGCCTGCTGCAGCGGCCGTGACATTGGCCGTGGTGGCCAGCTCGGCGTGCAGGCGAAGGCAGCCGGCACGGCCGAGGCGCCACCGACAGCGGTGGGTGCCCCGAGCCCCGCGCATTCCCTGCGACCACCGCCGCCGTTTTTGTTTCTTTTCGTTTTCCGACAGCACCTTTTACACGTGCATCATGGATTCCTGCGCACGCTGGAAAGCAGTTGGTTTCTGCACCGAGTAAATTGTTCCGCCATTTCCATGTGTTCCTCGAGCAGGGAGGATGGGCCGGGGAACCACCCTCCACCTGCCCCCCGCGTGCAAGTCTCCGGCCGCCCACTGCGCAGACTAACACGCGAACCAGCGGCGTAGTGCGGCTCAATAATGCCTGCCGAGGGGGGAATGGCGCCCCCCGCGGCCAGCCGAAAAGCAAAAGCCCATCGCGGGCCTCAAATGGAGAAAGTGTCTTCATTGAGGATTACTCTTTATTCCGAACCCCCGCGGGGGCCGCAGCGCCGCAGTGCCGCGGAAGGAGGTCAGGGAACCGGGGGGGAGGGAAGGGGGGGGGGGGTCCTGCCTGCGCGCCGCCTGGCCACCGCCACACATGTTGCATGCGGAAGCGCCGTGGTGCGGCAGCCACGTCCGGCTCGCTTCCGAGGAAAGCCTTTCGCTGGTGACACACTACGACTCGAGAAACGGGACGGCCGAGACAGGCCTTCAAACGTGGCGTACGACCGCCTCTCCGTTGTTCGACTCGATAAAACGGATATTCCGACATGCGCTGCTGCCACTGCTGCGATGGGCTGGCAGAGGAAGAAGTCGACTCAATGGCAAAGTCTGGTAGCGAGGCACTGGGTCCCACCCGCTTGTGCTTCACGGTCCTCTTGTCTTCGGTGGGCTGCTCTCAAGATCCGTTTTGCCACTCGATCTGACGAGACACAGCAGCCCTGAAGTGAATTGTTGGCCGCCTTACGCGGAGGTGGCTTCCGCGAGCGTCCTGTTCCACGCCACGTCCCGCCACGCCCCGCCACGCCCCGCCGCGCCCTCCCGCCTGTCTTGCGGTTCCTGGTCCCACACACAGAGGAGCTAACAGAGGTAAAGGACCGTCCTGCAGGCTGCTTCCGAACAGTGCCTTCGTCGCTCTGCCTCCGTCACACCCCCACGAAGCCCCACGGAGCCCCACGGAGCCCCCCAAAGCACGGAGGCACTGTGCGGCATCAGCCTGCAGGACAGTCAACCCGAATCGTTTACGCGACAATACCGGCCAAAAAGCTCCTTTGCTCTGTCCGCCGCAATCGCCTTCACGCTGGACGACGGGGACGCCGGACGACGGGTTACGTGGAAAATGTCGACCGCAAAGTGTCACGTTAATGCGGCGGCTCGGAAACACAACAGGCAGGCAAAATTGATCCCAATTGAGAGTGTCACCGAACGGCCGGGCCGTGGACGGGCGGCGCGGCTGCGCGGCTGCGCGGCTGCGCCTCTCTGGGCCGCGCGGCGCGGCGCGGCGCAGGGCTGATGGCCTCGCGGGTCAAGGGAGTTCAGTTCGGACCAGGTGCCGCGAGATGGTCATCCTCGTCCCCGCTGTGAATTATGATTTTGATTGTCCTGCTAGGAATCTTTTCAATGGGTGAAATATGGTTATCACGTCTTTAACGGTGGTCGACTATGAAGGCAGACACCAAGCTTAGGGTGGACCCCATCTGTCATCAGAGTGGCTCAATCGCTCGTCTTTTGCGTGCTCAAAAATAATTCAAGAGATTTGTGCTTTTCATCTCGCCAGACGACCTCCTAGCGTGATGCCTCCTTTTCAGCCGAGTGCGCCAACAGCGTCTGAAAGTTCCGTTCTAAAGTTGGCTCGCCTGATTGCTATTTTGGTGATGCTCCGTCAGGTTCTGCCTTTCACTGGCCGATCCGCGTGCCGTATTAGGACGCAGTTCCCGGGAGTGTCGGCCTGCCTGCCTGCCTGCCCGGCAGTGCTGCTCGCCTTCAGGCCTAGACCCCGGCTCGGCGCGCGGCGGCCAGCCTGAACCAGATCGCACCGAAAGGCCTCCCAGCGGCGAGCTAACTCACTCTGTCGTCCGGAGGCAAAGGAAGGGCTTCGATGGCCCCCCGACGAGTTAAAGGGCTCCAAAACGCCGTCGTAAACTTGGGATTCGACCCACCAGAGCGAAGGGCGGGGGCCCTGTGGTAATACGGAGTTGTGAGCAGCTGTGCGGCCAGAGCGAAGTAATTAATAAAATCCGTCAAAATCTGGGCACCGTTACTCGAATAGGCGGGCGGAAAGCGACCAAATTGTTTCACGGTCCCAGCGGACTCATAAGGACATAGCAGAGCCACGGCAAATTGCATTGAATGCACTACTTCCAAGGTGCGAAGAATGACACCGCACCAGGGTTTGACTGCGAGCACTGCTGATAGAGCGCGTCCTCCAGCATACACCACCGGGACAGGGTTATGGGAATGGCCTGCGTTTTCCCGACGGCCTAAATGCGCCGTTTGAACCTGACCTTAAGATTAAGTAAAGAGCATCTGGGCGGGGTTGGCGGATAAGGCGAGTGCCTTCTTGTTGCCGGCAGCAGCACGCCGCGGCCACCACTTGTCCGACAAACTGGCTGCGGATCCGCCTTTAAGTCATCCACAGCACGACCTGTTCGAGACGACCGCAGCGAGCCGAGCCGTGGACCTGATGGCTATTTGAACGCTTCACATCGGTTTAGTGGACACGCCGGTCGACCGGTCAGCGACACTCGCTGTGTTGGAGCCGAGCGGGCGAGCCGTTCGCAGTCCAGCCCAGCCAATGAAGCGCATACCAGATCGAACACCTGCCGTCCTCAGAGCGGCCGTGGCAGCCCAGCCTCGGCGGGGATGCAGGCCCGCCGCGCGCGCCTGTGCCGCTCTGGCCTAGCTGTGCCGGTAGCGGCCTCCTCGTCGGCCTGGAGAAAGTCCTTCTCATCAACATTGCATCCCCGAGTGGGCCCGGCCCTCGGCGTGGCACTTGGCGTGGCCCTTGGCGTGGCCCTTGGCGTGGCCCTTGGCCTGGCCGGCGACGCGAGACGCTAACACACTTTACTTCTGCTGATTAGCCCTTTCGGGAAGCGTTTAAACACGGCAGTGGCCTGTTGCAGGGCCGCCAGACGCTCACTCTCGGCACTGCAAAGAAGATTGAGCACCCAGCCGCTCTTCGACAGTATCATTTCTTAAAAGTGCAGCCGGAGAGAAAGAGTGCACGGATCACCACGGCCAACGTAGGACAACCAGCAGCAGCTCCCATACGTTGCTCCTCGGAAGACCTACACATCATTTATCGTGGTTCTACCCGCATACACCACTGACGAGGCAACCGATATCTGCGTCTCATCTGCACGCGTTAACCTTTTTTCTTCGCCTCTTTTTCCAAACAGTGCAACCCCCTCCGCTCCACTGGACGCGTTCTATTTGCAACCGTACGGCACACCGGCCGTGCCTTAAGCATCGCTGCCAACAACAACAATTAACGTCATTCCGGGACGCTCTGCTAGCGCTGTTGGCTGCACCGCCTGCTGGCCTATTGACTCGGCCAAGGATTTCGGGAACATGCGGTTCTCTTGCCGAGGCCACTGCACCGGTCTACCGCACTACCATAGCACGCACCCACGCAAGGAAAACATCAATAAAAAGTTTTCTCAAAGTGCCTTTTTTTCTTGGGTGTGGACTTCCCTTTTCAATATTGTTTTCGGTGTCCTCCATTTCTCTTGGTGGACTGGTGCATCCAATTCGGGGCGGGCTGATGACAGTGACGCGCCTAGCCTGCCCGCCGCCCTGCCTCTAGGGCTCATCAGAAAGGCTGCAGCAGTTTGCGACGTCCGTCACGGCGATCAGGGGAACTCCATCGCGACACCCGCATAGTTCGAGTAGAGTGTCTCTCTCGCACTCCCTGCGCAACGCGCCACGAGTGCGAGAGAGAAAGAGCACTGTTCGGAGTCATCAGCATGCAGGCGGCCGTGCCAAATTGTGTAAGGGCCGCCACGGGGAACTGGCGCACGTCACTCTGGACAGGGATTCGAACGCCATTAATGGTTGGTCGCTCCGTCTCGCGCGCACCTGTGCGGGACGCCCCATGAGTGAGAGGGAGACAGAGCGTCCGAAATGTCATCCCGCAGCTCTCGTCCGGCAGGAAGCAGGCCAGTGCTCCGCGGCGATATATTAGCGCGTTCTTAGCGACGCCCTGCGAAGTCAACGGCTGGAGATGCAGCGCGGCGAACAATGCCGCGCCTGGCACACCGGCCGTGGCACACCGGCCGTGGCACACCGGCCGTGGCGCACCGGCCGTGGCACACCGGCCGTGGCACACCGGCCGTGGCGAGCACAGCGGCACAGCACTGTTCTAGCGCAGCTCGCAGCGCAGCGAGCATCTCCCCGCGGTACTGCTTCGCTTCGCACCGAAACCATTTTGTCCTGACAAGAACACGGGACGATCGGTTACTTTTATTTTTTTGCCTTTTCCCTTTAGTTCATTCTTTTTTTTTTCGTCGTGGGAAGAGAGGTGGTGTGCTGCGTGAGTCTGGCGCGCTGCAACTCGTGCTGCTTGCTGAAGTCCGTCACGGTGGAGGGGGACCGACAGGCCGGCCGGCCGGCCGAGGCGGTGTCAATGGCCAGCGACATCCAATACACTTTCCTTCCCACCGCAGGACGACACCTCGTTGAGTGATAACGGTATGTGCACCGTGAAAAGCGACGCCTCCTTCAAATTGGGTGGGCCAGGGAGCTGCATGGCGAGGGGGAGGAGGACGAGGAGGAGGCACAACGGAGGAGGAAGTCGTAGGACGAGGACGACGAAAACCAACACAAGGAGCACGAGGATGACGACGACGAAGAAAAGGCGACAACGAAGACACGGCGGACGATGAGACCAAACACACGCCGAGGACGCCACGTCGAGGGAATTAAGGACGACAAGGACGCCGTCACGAAGGGCGAGGAGGACAAAGCAGGGACGGCGATGACGGACCGAGGAGTCTTCGCTCCGCCTCGCCGAGACGGAGAACAGCGATCCGCGCGGGGTTCCGTTTTGGTCACTCTAACAAGAAAGCGAGATTTCACACCTCGGGCTTCCTCGCACCGCACACGGCGATTACGGCCGACTTGAGCGGCCCCGCGTGCAACGCCGCGCCGGACGATGATTCAAACGCGTACCGAGAACGAGCAGCCCGGAAAGGAGAGAGAGGGAGAGAGGGAGAGAGAGAGAGAGAGAGAGAGAGAGAGAGAGAGAGAGAGAGAGAGAGAGAGAGAGACGAAAAAGGCTTTGGCTCCGGAGGGGGATTGAACCCAGGCTGTGAATAGCGGCACGACGGCGGCGGCGGCGCTGTCAAATGCAACCGCTTGCCGCCACTGCGCGTTTCCTCGCATTTTTCTGCCCTTTTTTCGTCCAATTATCCCAGCCGCGGATTAAGAAACGCCAAGTGAATACTATTACGGCGGCCTAGCAGCTAACAGGCCGGCCTAGCTTCCGCCTCGCGACTCGACGGGAAGCAGGTGGAGCCGCCGCGCCGCCGCGCCGCCACGTCACAGGGGACACGGCGAGAATGGCATCTGGCGGAGTTGCAGTTCGGGACGCTCGCGCGCCGACGGCCGAGCCAAGGAGCACTGCAGACTAACCAAATTGGCTCCAGTAATGCACATCAGAAAATTATAGCTTCCAGTTGGAAAAAAAAGGAAACTATGTCTCAGCTCAGCATATTCATGCTGTGGGCTCGGGATAAAATTTCGAGGATACGTTTCTTGACTCTTTTCCAGAGTGCTAGTTCAAACAAACCATGCATATGGCGCCGGAACAGGCAGGAGTGGCCCGTTGCGCGAACTCACAAAGGAACAACAACAAACGGATGGGATAACCGCGTTCAATTAGGCGTGGCGTGCGTCCGATGAGACACTGCCTTGCCGCGGCACTGCAGCCAACGGCTCGCGTGAAAATACCGTGACAGTGGTACCAGTTGCGTTACACACGGTGTGTGCGGTGTCGTTTACCCCCTCCCCCCCGCTTCCCCGGCCACAACCGGGCTGATTCCGGACAGTGCTTTGTTGCCCTTGTCTGTTGCGCTCCTACGGCGCACGCCCCATGAGAGTGAGAAAGCCAGAGCGATGAGCGAACAGTTGAGAATGAGGCGGCCGCTACGGCGCGGCGCCACGACGCCCGGGCACGGCATGCAGGCCTCGGCGATATGGTCCATACCGGCCCAAAGCCAGGCTGTAGCGGGTCGCAGTGGCGTGTCAGGGGGACCGGGGGGGGGGGGGAATCTCCCAAACTCCAGCGTCATCCCGCGGCGGCCGGAAGAGCGCGCGTCGTGAGGGCGGGGTGCGGCGCGGACTATAAATGCTGTCCGTTATTAAAAAAGTTTGAACCTTCAAATGGCGTCGTTAAGGATCACAGGGCGTACGGCAAGGGGAGTGGGGGGACACATTGGGGCAGGCACTTGCGAGATGTGTGCGCCCCGCCCCCATGCGTACACAGGGAAGAACCCTTTCGGAGTTTAAGTGTCCTTTGACAAGAATAAATACGAAGGCTTTCCACCCTTAAAAAAAAAAAAAAAAAGCTTTTACTCACTTCGCGATCCGTTCCGTCGATGACCCAAGCGATCACACGCACACCCACCTGAAATAAACAAACAAAAATTAGCAACTAGGCAAAAGAACAAGAGAAACAAATTGAGTCTGCCAAGCAGAAAGTTATATCCAGTTTCCAGATGTCGTCGTTGGCGTGGGCTCTCGGGTCCATCCCGGGTCCATTGCGGTACCGTTCGAGGATGAGTCATGGGCGTGCCTATAAGCGGACCGGTTCGGGGTTTAGAGGCATTGCGGTAGGTTCGGTAACCCATTGACACCGCGGCTGGACACTGTCCGCGCAGACGCAGAGTCCCAGTATAAAATGTCTTTCTTAACCGGGTGCTGGCGATACAGCACACGCAGACTATGGCTGCCGAAACCGAAGAAAGGCATATAAATGCAATATCTCGGCTGGCCAGCCCGCATAGAGTTGCGTCGAAACGCGAAACCAATACAGCACCCAGTAATAGTTGGAGCAATGAAAAAAAAAATAAAAAAAAGAAACCGGAGCGGAAAATTAGCTATGCCAGTTTTTCTGAACCCTTATTCTGCACCAAGCAATTTCGAATAGCTGATTCCTACAGCGCTTCCTGCTTGCCCTTTGATCGGCAGAATGTCTTCCAAGGCACTCTGCACCCCCTTCGACCCCCTCTAGGATCACGACACCATTTTCATTTTTTCTACTGTGCTCTGCCGGCCTTTCCCCAATCAATCAGCAGCCCTTTTTCAGCGATGCAAACAAGGAGTGTGTCCGTACCACGACTAGGGCAAGGGGCGCGGCAGCGAGCCCCACATTCACATTGCAGCGGGCCGCGAGGCTCCGAGGCCCCGGCCGGAAACCGTTTATGGTGCGCCGATAATCCCACCATTTTCGGGGTCAGTGCTGCATTCACTGTCCCGGGTTATGGGTCGTACTCATCCAAGCGACGCCTGTCGGCCGCTCACAACAACGCCCAAACAAACAAACAAACTGACCGACGAACAAACGGGAAACAAACAAACACACGAAGGTGACGTCACCGCTTGTTGTTTACGGTGCCTGACCACACCGCACGCGTCACGGCGTCGTGACTTCCTTTTGGCCGTTCGGGCAATATTATTGCGGAGCGGGACGAGGAAGAAGAAGAAACAGAGGAAAGACATTTCCTGCCAATTTCTTGAACAAAACAGACCAAAAATAAATAATACGTGAAAAGCACATTAAGATATAAGGATTGTGAGCGTTTTTTTTTTTTTTTTTTTTTTTTTTTGTTTTTTTTGATCGCACGTATGCTCCAGCTAAGTTTTATCTTCATAAAACCAATGACGAGTGTTGCGTAGTGCTTATTTCCTCAGCTGAAATCAACAACAAAATATCGGCCAGCGCCCTTTTTTTTCTCTGTCCTCTACGAAGCAGCGTGGATGGCAGACTGTCTGGGCCATTTTCGCCCATTCCCCACGGGCGGCGCGGCGGTGCCGACGTCCATAGCGACGCCTGAGATGTGGATACGAGTTCCGCACGCTAACGGAACCCGTCTCTCGAGTCCGGTGCGCGGCCCGCGGATGGCGAGCCGGGGCGTGCGATATGACCGTTCGCCACGACGGCCCGGCTGGCCCGACTGGCCCGGAAGGCCCGGCCGGCCCACGCCGATTTGATTTGGCCGAAAGTGGACCGTGGCGCCGCGAGGAGCGTGAGGAGGCGCGTCTGCCCAACAGACCATCGCCGTCGTTGAGTCAAGTGCTAGAGAAAAAAAAACCTTAGCACAGTTACAGATGATACGGAGGTGTTCGCCGACTGCAAAAATGCTGCGCGTGGGACAAGAGTTGAAGCAAAGACGATGACGCTACATGCACGGGTAGGGTGCTGGAGCGCCTGTGTAACCGAGGGTAGGCAACCGCACGGCACGCGTGTGCGGCCTGCCCACCAGGCGGCCCTGCTGTGCGAAAAAAACATCGTTAGGGGCCTTTTTTTAAACTGCCAAACGGATAATTTTTTGTATTTGCGAAATGCTGGCGTGTCCGAGGTCAGACAGACCTCCGCTGGCAATCTCTAGTGGGACCCTAGTGGATCTCATTGGACCTTAGTGGGACCCTTCTGGAGCTCCAGGGAGCCCTGGCTCCGCCGCGCACACGCCAGGAACATCACAGATCCGCGATACAGTCGGACACGCCACCCCGTGCCCCACTGTATTGGTTACAGCAGCTGGAGAGCCGTGCCGAGATACACTGGTCGGCCGGCCGGGGTTACTGCAGGGCAACCACTCGGTTTGCACACCGCAGATTACGCAATCATGCTCACGAGTCATGCAGTCAGAATGGATTTTCCGCGAAATTAAGAAAAGTTTACCTCGGGATAAACTTGCCCTGCTCTGATACACATCATAATTGTACAGACACATCTTACGACC
This sequence comes from Stenchaetothrips biformis, assembly GCA_030522485.1. Lineage (NCBI taxonomy): Eukaryota > Metazoa > Arthropoda > Insecta > Thysanoptera > Thripidae > Stenchaetothrips > Stenchaetothrips biformis. The sequence continues at coordinate 18,236,569 of CM060087.1, forward strand.
TTCTTTACTCGCCACGTTTGAACGAAGAACGAGAAGTCACCGAACTAGCTCTGACCATACGTGACAGAAACAACGGCGTCGAGCCTCCTCGAGCACTTTTCCCTAACAGTGTGCCTCGACAGCCGAACAAGGCGCGTGAGGCAAATTGGCGCGTACATTATGTGCAACATGATATCGGAGCATCCGTCAATCTGCGTCTTCGGGCGGCGCGCTCTCGCCTCACACTGCCTCCCCTCGAGTGTGCAGCACGCTGCTGTGTGTACGTGCATCCGCGAGGGTGTGCGTGTGTGCGTGCGTGCGTGCCATCGAGATAAGCCGATCCTCGCGTCAGCCCCAGGGAGACCCGGGGGCAGCACTGCACGCCGGCGCGCTGTGACCAGCCGGCCAGCCGTGCAACGCCCGACCGCTCCACGCCGCCGTCCCGAGTCGCCGTCTCTAGCAGGGCACACCGTCGAACATGTAATAAGACATGTGAGTACGGCCAGACGCGCGCTTGTGTTTCTCCCGCGCGCAAGTTTTTACAGAAAACCGTCTTTTCCGCCGCCGCGCGAAATTACAGCCCAGACTTTATAAGTCCATGGTTTGCCGTGGTACCCGCGGCCCATTCATCACTGCGCCGACGCCTAGCCAGGGGGAGGGGGGCGGCAAGGGTTATGGCCCGTAAAATGCATCGACAACGCCGTGCCGCCCTTTACATGCGTCGGAGCTGTGTTCCCTAACGACAGGCGATGGCAATATAGCATGGGCGGTCGCCTACTGTGTCTACCGGGCAGCATGCGAGCCGAGCGCAGACGGCCGAGCCGAGCTACACGAGCGAAGCGGAGCCCAGACACACGCGTATAGGAGCGGGCAGAGATCCTAGACGACAGGAATAATTCACCGCGAGGTGTGACCCGCTTCGCCTCGACACTCCTCCACTAGTCCCCCCGCGCGCGCTGCCTTATACTTCTTTTTTCTTTACTGTGATTTTTTTTTTCGTTTCAGCGAGCAGACAGCAAAACTGCCGTATTCGGCGTTTTTTTTTTTCGGGAGCTTCAACAGGTTTTGGCGAAAAGTGTCGCGGGGCGGCACGCGCCACTGTTACTGTCACACGTCGGCATTCCCTGCACAATAGCACGACGAACGGATGAATAAGCGAACGAATGAAAGAATGCAGCGTGAATGGCGGAGCTCTGCCCCCGCCGTGCGTGCGAGTCTCTCGCCAATGAACCGCCAACGAGCTGCGGTTTCTAAGGGGAATGGAAAACACAATAATCATCAGCGTATTCATTTCGTTGGGTTTTTGTTGTTCCGATCACAAACTTTGGTGTGATTTCTGACCGAACCGGTCAGCCACGGCCCTCGGGGAACGCTTTCTGACCGAAATGCAGACAAAACAGCGGCGCTGCAACGAATTCCTCACGGCCGGTCGACCGACGCACCGGCCAGGAATTTGAGCGCCCCTCCGCCGCACGTGCTGATTTGAATACTAGACAATGGACCATCGGATAGCTATTTCGGGCATATCGTGCATCGCGCAGCCCGATTCGTCGTAACGAAACGGCCCGGAGAAACGTGGCGGAACGTGGCAGAGACGTGACGAGAGCGTGACGGAAGGTGACGAGAACGTGACGCTCGCAACGGTTCCTGGCAGGGCGGCGTTGCGGGCTGGCCTGTGCCAGGGGCAGCCAAATACGGCTGCGGGACAGTCTGCCCGTCTCTTGGCGCGGTGCTTTACCTGCGGTTACGTGTTTGGTCGTTAGCACACCTGGTCGTGCGAGGCTTCGTGAAGACGACCATTCCCAGTTTTTTGCTTCTCCCTCCTTGCCTAGGGCCAACCACCACCACCGCAACGCAATGCTTTTTGCACATTTTCCCATTCGGCCTGTAATGCTTCTATTGTTTCCTGCTCGTCTTCCAGCCAAAGGCTTCTTCCTTTTTCCTTTCCGGTCGATTTTTATTGCCGCCGAGTGTGGAGGTAGGCATGTTCGTTAGGACACAAGCCTCCTCCCCTCATATGGCGACAGATGACGCTGGCGATGGCCCCGGAATGCGGCGGCTGGCTGCAGCGCGGCGTCCGCACCTAGCTCTCATCCTCTTTGACGGTTTTGCCAACCGCAAATACATAATTCAAACTCGGTGCACCTAGGAGTTCCCGCCGCAGTGGCTGGCGGTGTGCGGGGCTGCGGGTGGACTTGAGCGGCCAGAGCAAGGCCACGGTGCATTTCCCAGGATGAGCCGAACAGAGATCGTTAGCCGCAAGGCAGCCCCGCGACGCACCCCAGCCGTAACTCAGTCATATTCTAAACGGACAGCCCGTCACGTGACCTGTCACGCACCGAGACGTCAGGCCGATGGACGACCGCGCAACGAAACAAGACGACGACCGGTATCACTTTTGCCGCATACAAATTATTCGGATGAGACAATCGCCTGCCGTCGATATGGTCGACGGGTCACGCGGCCGACAGCGCGGCCGGCCGGTCCGGAGCCCTTTCCTGGAAGCCGGATAGAGATCCTGCGGCCGAGGCCCTTTCCGGGAGGATTACTCGTTATCCGCCTTTAGCCCCGCCAACACATCCATCGCGGAGAGCAGCGCGACCCGCCGACACAAGGCACGGCGACTAGCAGCGACACCTAGCGGCCAACCGTCGCGGCGGTTTGAGGAGGCTGCCGTGTGTTTATCACTGCGTGCCGTGTCGGCAGCCCTGTTAACAAGCGCGCCGCACGGCCTTTCTCCGCGATCCGCGGAAGAATTCCTCAGAAAGTGACGTTATTGGCCGAGCGGCGGAACCGTGAAGCTACTGACTCAATCTGGCAAAAAAGGGGCTGTGCCAGAAATAGTTCCAACTCGTTCACGCGCACACCTCTCAGTCACACACTCGCGGCCCAGGCCAGGCGCTGCCACCGTGCGGTGCGACACACACGCAAGGTAGCACAATTACTGATCGATGTGTTAATTAAAACCGAAGGGCCTCGATCCATATTCATGCGTGTTATCGAAACGCTGTTAGTCGTAATTGCCTTATCCCGGCATCGGCCCCGATAAGGGGGGGCTCCGCGTATTTCAATCGAGCGCGAAAAATAAACACACTCTGCAATTTAACAACAGTGAATAAATGCAGGCTTTTTTTCCCCTCTCTCCCACTGGTGGTTAAAGTGGGTAGGTTTCCATCATGGCTGCCTGGGTTGATTGGGAATGCACACGCTGTTTTGCCCGCGACCGGTTGGAAAGCGATCCTAGTCCGCGTTCGCTGATTGCACACAACAAAGACACTTGGGTCCTATTGCCTTGTAATCCACCAGGTCAAGTTGGGGCATTCCTGGCTGATGGAGCCGAGCTGAGCCGAGTCGAGCAAGAGGCGCGGTCAGTCGGCGCAAGGAATGCCACTCGAACACGCCGAATACATCGCAGCCAAACAATTAGTCCAATTCCGTGTTCCCCGACAGGGAGCGCTGCATACCGACGCGTGACGAATAGATCCATTCAGCAGAGGCCGCGCTGCTTAGCGCTATTGAAGCTAACAGTCCCGTCCTGCCGATCATTCCAACGCACCCATTTGCCGAAGTCGTCGCTCTGATGGCACGCATCCACGAAGGCAAAGGAAGTGCCGTGGTGGTTTCAAAATGGCGGCGCATGACCTCAGGGGTATCTTACTACTAACGTGAGTCATTTTGAGGAAGATTCGACGTAGAGAACGCGCATCTTGGACAGCCTTATTCTTCGTTTCACTTGCTAAGGCAACACTGCCGAGAGCTGCCAGGGCTGCAGGGCGTGTCGGCCAGTGACAATTAGCTGCCGTAAGAGCAGCAGGGGGCAGGACGGTGACCCTAGCAGGGGAGTAGTGGGCACAATCCCAGAAAGTGGCTTCATGTTGCAGCCCGCAACAGCTTGCTTCCGCCCAAACGAAAACCATCAAAGCCAACCAGTGCGGCAAGTGTAATTGTCGTAGCCTGCCCATTTTAATTTTGGTCCCTCTTAGTCTTGTGATGTCTACACGACTCGCAGCCTTTGGCATGCTGCGGATGGCCCTTCCGTAGTGCCCCGCCGCTTCCTCCCCGCACAACCGATATGGCAGCGGATAGATATCCCGCAGAAAATGAAGCCGCGACGGTGCCGCACAAAGAATGCATTCAGGGGCTGGGATGTCTCGGTGTAGCGGCGTGTTTCCCTTTAGACTTAGTGCGGCTCCCAGCATCTCGTGTGGGGTTTGTGTTGGCTATCCGCTTTGCAAGAGTATGTTTGTGTGAGTGTGTCTGTGAGTCATGATTCGACAGAAGCGCAAACCCCTTTTGCTCGTTATACTCGTGTGTGTCTGCCTATTGACGCCAAAATCTTGCTGATCGAATTGAGACCATTCAGGGACCAAGCAAGTCATACACAGCACCATATTTAGGGCATAACGGTGGTCGCGGCTCCAAAGTCACCCTCGTCTCAGCTTGCAAGTCACACACACACACACACACACACACACACACACACACACACACACACAGCAGACTACAAAACCGCCACAGCTTTGTAAACGAACTGCGGACGTGCAGCATGGTGACTGCAAATTTAAAAACGATTGAACACAACAACTTAATAAAGTAACGGAATGGAATAAAATGTGGCATGATGAACTTCCTACTTCCAGCAGCTTGTTAAATACTTCACAGTCGAGCGTTTCGAGGTGAAATCTGCTGGCGTTCTTGAAGACAGTTCTGACGAGTCGAGGCTAAAGGCCTAGCTAATGCGGGCACTGACTCGCCGGCCGGACGAACTCTCGGACTCAAATTTACCGAAACGGTCGCAAAATGCGGATGGACAGCGTGCGAGTTCCCGGAACGGTTGTGATTTATAAAGTGCAGAGGACGCCATATTTCTTACACCTGTCAGACCACGCCATGGCCGCGGCCGGCAGAGCGAGCCGGCAGCGCTAGCGGCAGACGACATTGGCCAGTCTCAAAGGCACGCCGCCTATCTCGCGGCCATTGGCCAGGGAAAAGCGGAGTTCGCTGGATTAGGCAGACAGTTTGGCTAGAAAGGGGGAAACGGACTCTATTCTGCGCTGGAAGAACATCTCGGCCCGGGGCGTGTCCAAGTCGCAATGCTGCAGGATGAGCGAGCAGACAACCCGCAAGCATTTTGGCAAGAAAATGAGAAAAAGTAACGCTTTTCAGGGTGACCAAGAATGCAGCTGGCTTGATACAGCCAGTAGTGGCAGGGATAACAGTTTTGGGGCCCCGCCAACCGTATAAGCGACTACCAGAAAACCACCTCACTTAACGTGGAATACACGTCCGGTACACAGAAGCAGCCTTTTCATAATTCCAGTGCACGCGCCTGTGTGCGCGCGTAAGTGTGAGTGCACGTGTGTGAACGTGCACGCACACGCATACGCACACGTTAGCAGCTCAATAAACAATCGGCCATTATGGCCGTATAAGAAAGAAACAAAGGCCCTTCGATTTGAAGCGCGTTTAAAGCCAACAACAACAAGATGTTTATTAATGTCTCAATTTGGCGGCGCCACTTCGTGCGAGCCAAACAGAGCGCAAGCGGGGACTGCCAAGGGGACTGCTCTGAAAAATGTTATGCTTCCCGGACACGTTGGGCGCACTGCCACTGCTAGCCGCAGCCAGCCGCAGGGCGGCTCCCGTTACGGCCAACCCCGCTAGCGCCGCCTTGCATACGTTCAGAAAATAAAAACACAAAAACAACAGCAACTTGTTTGCTTTCGTGTTTGGAGCTCATGCTTCTGCATCCTAAATCGATTCAAAAATATGGCTCACCTGGTCGTTCCTATCCAGGCATCGCATATGTTGCAGTTTAGGCTTTCCTCCTCCACGAGTTTTATTGTGCGAATACGAATTAAACTTAGTGAACAAGAGTAACATTTTATTAAGCACGACCACCGTCAACAATTCTATTTTTTTAACAATTTTTTTTTGGGTGGAGGATTCTACCCACCTGTTGATGTTGTTGTTGGTCCCGAGGCCCACACAATGAGGTGGGAATCACTTAGGCTAATTGCCTTATGGGTTGGCATTACGTCGTGGATGAGGAACGGGACCGAAAGGACCGGCTCAAGCGCGGTCTCGTGTGTGCGGTGTGGCGGGGCGGGCCGCTACCGAACGCCGTGGGAACACCAAGGCTGCATCAGATAAGTGGCAGGCCGCACAGCCTGGGAGGTAGGCAGCGCAGCGGCGTGAGCCGATTGGCTACCGACGGACACACTCGGATACGATTCTCAACAGACGCTGCAAGGCAGACGCTGCCCTTTTCATCATAACGATATGTTGCATGAAGTTGGTCAAGTAGCTTATGCACTGTGATTTCAAACTGTCAGATTGTAAACTCTCGTAAACTTAAAAAAAAAAATATTTTAAACCCTGACGTTGGCTGGCGGTGGAAAATGTTCTGTTTCTTGAATATAATATTTGAGACTTAACCAAACTCTTCAACAAACTAAACCACAACATGTTTAAAAAATTAGAGGGTCTATATCATCTGACCTACCTAAAGTTGACCGACAAAAATTCCACCGTGGGCTAATATTTGTCGCTCAACTGTTGGTAGGTCACATGAACTGCTCCGAAATAAAGTTTAAAAAAAGGAATATTTTGAAAAAAGAAAAAAAAAAGTTTTGATTTGTTTGCGGAGGGCGGCGTACGAGCCACCGTGAGAGTGCTCCCTGGCAGCCTCTTCACCTCCACAAAGGCTGGCCCTTACGGCCGCCCTGCGAAGTGCAAATGCATGCAACACACTGACACAAGCGCGCAGCGTCTTTAAATCTATAACGCCTCGGCGGCGGGAAAATAATAATGCTAATTGCAAGAAGTAAAGCCCCGTGGGCATAGCGTCAGAGTGCAAACATTGTTAGAGACGCTATAAAGTGATGCGAAACTGGTCCGGCTGTCCAGCGAATGATGATTGATCGTGGGTTTGCTGTATTTCATTAGCGCGCTTTGTCCGCCATTACGTGGGCCTCCTTGATTCCGAAGAGTGCTGCCGCTGGTCACTCTCTCTCGCACCTGTAGGCACTGCAAAGGGAGTGCGAGAGAGACAGGGCGACGAAGCTGCGGCCGGAATGAGCCGCCTGACAAGCTCCGCGAATCACTTTCGGCCGGCACCTGACCGGCACGCCTGAGTGCAGCCCAGCGGCCGCGCTAGCGCTGCGAGCCCAGCGCTGCGAGCCCAGCGCCGCCACGCCGGCAGAAGGTCAGGTCACGACAGTCAGAACAATAATTGTCATCGCGGCCACCACGAAAGAGAAAGGGGAGCGGCACTGCTGCTGCTAGGTTTGGCGAGGAAATTTGGGTCAAACTGGCAGCAAGAGACAGAGGGACAAAAACTGGATGTAGTTATTTGGTCTACTTTTTGCCAGAGATGCATCATGGATCCCTTCTAACCAGACACTTTTCTAGCCTCACCGTCAAAGCGGTCGATAGAACAGTGCAGCGCTATGCACGTCGACGTCTCGGCCCACACGAGACTAGCGTGAATTCGAGCGCTTCTTCGGCGGCTCCCTTTCGCGGTATCGTTTCGATTCGTCCCAGGAAAAAATATGAGCAAAAACCCCCACAACGACACGTAGTAAGAAAAACCGTCGGCGCAGTGCAAAAAGACGGAGCACTAATCACGCGGCCCAGCAGGGTGTTGCGCGGGGCGGGAAAGGGCGCCGAAATTAAAACGCAAAAAGAAAAAGGTTTTTCACTCTACCTAGTGATTAAACATTTCTGCCAGGCGTGCAGCGGATTTGCGTGGCTGGCGAGCGGATGGTCCGTCGGCCAAGACGACGTCTTTTTTTCTTTCTTCCACTCATTCGAAGAAGCGCCTAACCAGCTAGGCCCTTCCGAAGGGGCCATTGTTGGCGGCGGGCAGCGGGGCGCCCACCGCCCGCGCCTCGCACCTCCGGTTTGACACAATTGGAGGTGTTCTCGTTTTCCTGGCCGCCAGCGCGACAGCGTCATTTGGCCGGACGGAGGACACTTTCCCGAAGGACGACGGATGGGGGACGACTTTCGTTGTCGCCATGGCGTCGCCACGCGGCGCCTTCAAGGGCTGTCTGTCTGTCTGCTCACCCCGGGTGCCCGACGGCCTCTCTAACGGAGCAGTGCGCGATAAGGACACAGGCTGACCTGTTATACCACACCATCCAGATGACGAAATGCAGCGCAGTAACTGTTACATCCGGCCGGACGTGTTTTTCGGCGGAACCGGCCGCGAGTAGCGGTGCGGCTTGATCCAGGCATTATCATGCACTCCTTGGGAGCGACTCACACACTCGCAGCGAGGCGGCGAAGCACGTCACGGGACGACGGCGGCGAGGCAGTCCTTGATTTTGAATCCGTTTTCCGGCACACTGCCGCCGCCGTCGCAGTAGAGGACAAGGAGTGGGGTGGTTGGACTGCATGCAGTGCTTGCCCGCTTATCGCGGCGCTGCGCGGCGCGCCCTGCATACTCCTGGTTATGGGACTGACCTATTTAAGCGAAAGCAGCCGGGGTGGAGCTCAATAAGAAGCGCTGTTTCAAACACTCCCGTCACGGAGAGGCACTCAAAGTGCTGGACGCCGGCCCAAAACGCCCTGCGCTCGCCGTCCGCGCCGTCGTCGTGCGCGCGGCCCACACCCACATACCCTGCCTGCCAGCGTCCCCGCTGTCCTGACCTATTCCCACGACAGAGGCACCAAGATCAATCCAAACATTCAAGAATAAAAAAACAACAAAAAACATAACGTTTGAACAAAACTTGTATATGTGACTGTTTGGACCACTTTTTTTGGCAAAAGTGGAAACAAAAGCAGGCCTCCTGTGCCGTCTTTATCGCGTCCCTGGTTCCTACGGACCCTTTCCTTGATGATCTGCTCTGTGTCGGTGGCGTTGTGGCGGCAGCCCCAGCGGCCCCACGCGAGCCCCTGTCCGGCCCACTAATGCCGCGCGGAAGATCAGCGGGAGGAAACGGGGGACAGGCAGATCTGGCGAACGCCCAGAAACAGGTGCATGCGTCCCGTTAGGTGGGCTTAGGCGGAGAAAAAAACAGCCATTTCACGCTGCCTGCCACCCTTGTCTTGTCGTCGGCCGCGCGTCCATGTCCCGAGAGGCCTCGGTGGTGGTTGTTGTTGTTGTTGTTGTTGTTGTTGTTGTTGTTGTTGTTGGAGTTGTTTTGTTGTTGCAGTTTGAGAAGGGTCATCCGAAGCGAAAATCTTAAATAACACAGTGTAAAATAAGCGGCGGATGGCTCAGCCGATCTCCTGCGTCATCCCGCTTTTTTTGTTATGCTCCTCTCACACTTGAAACCTTTGCAAGAGTTTTCTCGGCCCGCTTCGCTCAAAATACTTCGATTTAACAAGCTCCTTTTGTTTGTAAGACCCCTAATAGTTAGTGAGGTTTTGAGAGTGCTTTTTTACGGTGCTTCTTGGTTGAACAGTAATGAAAAATAGACTCGTTATTTCTATGCAGCATTTCGGGTACATTTTGAGGAACAGTACTGCAAAGAAGAGGATGCGCCGTCCATGTCGACCGGCAGCAGAAGTGGTGCACGGTCCCTGAACAAGGACCCGCGGTGGCGCACAGGAAAAAGACTCTAAAAAAGAAGTGAGCGCCGAAAAAAATGACATGACTGCGGCACGGCCCTAAGCGTGACCGCACAATACAGTACATACACATGCTGCAATTACCTGCGCACTATAACTGCATTTCTCAGTTTGCGCGCGACGTGGACGAAAAAAGGCAACAAACGCACACAGACACACACGCGCAATAACAACATAATGTCTCAGTTTTCTTTCTGTGCCACCTGTGCACTGCGCGGCGTCCCTCGCACCGCTACATAAAACAAAGGACGATTTGCCCTTAATATTTGCGGACGCGTTGCTTCGGGGAAAATCGCACCGTTCCCTTCCTAGGAGCGCTTTAGGTCTAGAATGGGCGACATCTTTAATTTTTTTAACAGCACAACAAACGGAAACACCGTTGATTTTACTGGCCATGTTCTGACCAACGCGCACAAGTTGTGCGGGCAGAAGCAACAAAACTGGAAGAAAATTCGTGACTGTATACTGATGCGTTTCCCTTGTAAATCGACCGGCCATCGCGAATCTACATAATTCGTCCTGCTTTACGTGCCGCCCCTGCTGGGATCGCTGGGGTATCGCCCTGACGGCCGGTGGCGCCCGCTGCCCCCTCCTCTCCCCCCTCTCCCTTCGCGATACTTGGCATCGAGCCTTTAATGCCCTATCAATGGTGTCATTGACTCGGAGGCTGCCCGCGATGCTCGCGGCCGAGGGGCCCCCGCGAGTCCAGCAGGGGGCCTGCCGGTAACGTAACCGCGACAAAAAAAAAAAAATCGTGTTTTCGGTTCGGCCTGCGGGAAGCGGCCGCTGTGCACTTTGTGTGCGCTACGAGCGCTCAGGGTGCCGTAGAGAGTACATTGTCAGTTATCTCGGGTGCCTCGGAGGGTGGTAGCGACCTTGCCCCCCCTAGCGCCCTGGGAAGCTCAGCGGGAGCGCGGAGCACTCCCTACTTGTCAGGTGCCCCCTGCACGTCTGTCAGCCACGCCGCACACCGTCGTCAGTGCGACCGGATCGGCTTGTTAACGAGGCGCAACACGCTGCGCAACACGCCGCCTTCCGATCGGGCGGCGCCGTGCGGCTGAGCGCGGCGCGTGGGTGGCGCTGGGTGGTCCCTAACGGCCCCACCGCGGCTGCAGCATCACCTCAAAATATTTTACCGTTGATTGGCGGCGCCGCGCGTGGAGGGGCGGGGCGGGGCATAGCGGGCCAGCGTAGCGCGGGAAGTTTTGAAAAGACGGCCAGCGCCACGACGCGCCGTACAGGGGGAAAAGGGGGGGAGGGGAGGGGGCTCCCGACAAAAGCAGTGCCATCCGTTCATCCGCATTCCTCCCGCTAAGTAGCAGGGGGGGCGGCGGGGGGGCTTGATTTGCCACTCTTTCTCGCGAGCACGCGTGTGTGAGGTGTTGGCCAGCCGAAACGGCACACAGGTGTGAGTCAAGGCTGAGCGAGGCTGAGTGGCTGCCCGAGGGGGGGGGGGAGCTGGTCCATCTTGGGCCCGAGGGGAAGCAAGGGCAGCGTGTCCTGGGTGGGTAGGCAGTGGTCCGCATCAAGTCGCTGAGCGAAAGCGTGTGCCCTATTGTCACGCGCTGCCATCGCGGGGCAGTGCGCCCAGGCGGTGAGCGAGCGCTTGGCGCAACGCCACTCCTGAAGGGGGTTCAAACGACAGCTAATAACATTATGCTAATGGGCCAGACTTATCGGGCTGGGTTGATTCGGCGGGAGGCGTCTCTGCCTCAATCCGTGGCTCCTTGTGCACGCCCCGCGCTGAGCAGCCATACCTGCAACAAGCAAACACGCCGGTCGTCAGTGCACGCACGTGGAAAAGGGCTCCGCATGACCGCCACGATTTAAACTCGGAATCATAATTGCGAATCCTACACTCACACGCACTGTGTTCGACCTCCCGCTGCGACTAGGTGGGGTGCACGACTTAACAAGGACCAAGATTGCCCGTGTATCTTCAGGCAGTCTCACAGTTACCCGAGTTTAAACAAAATAAAATCCAATATCTGTCTCAACTATCTCTGGGCCCAGTGCTCATTACTTTCACCAACAGGGCGAGACGCACTGGGCCCAAAACGGTGAACATCGTTAACTTTATGGAACCCCCGCTGTGATGAACGGCCTGGGCCACGGCGTCGCTGCATCTCTGCAAGATGAATTTCGCATAAGACTGCGCCGTCGACTTGCTGGGCCCTGCCTATGACGCTGCGGGGCAGCCCACCCCGGCTGGGTCCCCGCAGGCCTCCGCTCCCCGTGAAAAAAAAATATGGAAAACCGCGGCGCCTGTGCTGCCAATAGCATGCTGCGAAAAATCGCTGAAGCGTCATCAGCATGCGGTGGGGCGCCTGCCCGCGGCACAGCGACGCCCTTGTTAGGGAAATAAACCACTCACGAGCTGCATTTCAAACCGCGGCGCTCGTAAAGCATTTCGTCCTGCGCATACGGAGTGCCAAAGCAGAGTGCGAATAACCGTTCGCCCGCCGCGAGGGCGCCCCGGCTTTCCACCGCCACCAATACATGCACTTCTGGAGCATGGGCCTGCTCTCCACACTTCAAACAAAAACCCGGTCTCCGGGGCTTTTTTTTCCCTGCCTACACGCACATCGCAATCCAGGCCACCGGGGAGGGTGACGAGCTGCCAGGCCACCGAGGTGGGTGACGAGCTGCCAGGCGCATCCTTCCTTTTTTTTTCCCCCTTCTTTCCTTGGGAAGTGCGCCCTTCTTTGGAAGAGCCGGCGCGTTGTCCACACTATTCTAATTTTCGGCGGCGAAATGCGGCTGCGTCACCGCGCCGCTGGCCTGGCCTACAACTATACGCAAAAAAAACCCTAACGACAACCGCCGTCGCGTCACCCTTCGGCTGAAAATTTAAACTAACGCCCCACATCTTTCACAACACTCATTGCGGACAGTGTCTCGGGAAAAAAACAGCAACAAAAGACTGGCGCTACGAAAAGTCGACCCGGACCAACAAGATGGCTTCACGTGGCGCCATGTGGGACTCGCTTTCTTTAGCGATCCATGGTGGATCCCAACAACGCTACACTGTGAGAACTCTTTACGAGCAACGGTGAAGACAGAAGCGCCATAAGATTTCCTTTAAGAAAATTCCTTCAGTATGGAGTCCACGCATGTTTTCTTGGCGTACGCTACGTCATGGCGTTATTTTCTGAACGACATAACTCTTGCCCGGGCGCTGCGCGGCGCTGCGCGGGGCTGCCAGTGTTCCGCCCAGGTTGGGCTGGTTTGGAGCTTGGTCGCGCCGTTATGGCCTTGCAGCGGGCGGTCGTGAGGCGCGGGCCCTCCGCACCGCCAACACACATGGCGTCTCTCCCTCGTCGGCAACCCCCTCGGTCATTACCGATTTGGTATGACTCTCCGGGAATGTAACGGGGCGACGCGGCGCCGCACTCGCAGCGCGTGGGACTCGGCGAGCTAGCGCCACCCCTCGGCAGCCCGTCGCAACGCCGCGCCGCCGCCCGTTTTGCGGCAGACAAAAAGTATCCAATTATCTTTGGAACGGTTCCAGGCCAAAGAAGCTCCTTGGCCAGTCCCTTGCATCGCGTTAAGGCCCTGCCGCTCCACGCCCACCAAACTAACCGCCGTCCTCTCGGTAACAGTTTTATTTCTTCCGCTCCCAGGACGCCGGCGGAGGACGACGGCGGTGGACACCAGGCCGAGGGGCGTGCACCGCGACCCACACGCACGGTCGCGGCGCCGGAAGTGTCCGCGAGACGCTGCGGGCGTGCCTGCGGGCGTGCCTGCGGGCGGGGCGGGGGCGTACCATTCGGCTGGCCCGGCCAGCACCGCGCCAGCACACTGACCCGCTGACCCCCGCCGAGCCACGCCGCGACCATCTGCGGCTTCATAATGCGATCCCTGGCCATGCGCCATGCCTGGCCCGCCTAGGCCCGCCTAGGCCCGCGGCCCGGCCGGACGGCAGAGGGAAGGTCACGCATTCGGACTGACAGGCGGTACCGTAACTTCGAGGAAGATGCGGCTTGCGCCTCGTGGCTGTGGCAGGCCCCTGCCGCCCCTGCCCTGCGCACGTGCGGCGCAAGGCGACATCGCGCGCCGCTTTCCACACCGACTGTACATCGCAGCCTTGCGGCCAATCTCTTTCAATTCGAGTCTTCCGTTTGCCGAGAGCGGGACAGCGCGATGGTGACACTTGGGGTGTCGGAGACCAGCACGTCGAGAACGCGTTGGGCATGACGACGGACAGGGCGAGAAAAGACAACCCGGAGCTAGACACTGAAGGATGGGAGGACGACGGGGTGCAGAGCACTGCAAAATAAAGGGGGGGGGCAATGCACGCATCTTATTCATAATTTGCCTTTGGCCTGGGGCCCTGCGGCCCTGCAGCCATTGCTCGGGTCGTGATGGAGGCGGTGCGCCCCAGCAGCCGTCTTCACAGACAACTGGCCAGCGCGGCGCGGGCCCCGTCCGTGAGTCGAGATGCTCTGAGGCGCGGAATCGGCCGTGGCAGGTCACTCCTCTTCGCTCGCCGCGGAAAATCCGCAAAACGAGGAGAAGCAGACACGAATGCCTTCGGATTCCCTTCACGCCCTAGAGCAACGTCGCTCAGACTCTAGCGGCGGGACGCAGGGGTCGAGGCAGTCGGTGCGCCCACCCTGTGTCTTCGCGGCTCATTGTCTCTCGGCTGCCGAGCAGCCATTCGATTTTTGAAGTCCTTTTTCGCAACAACCACCACGACCGCCTTGTCACATGCACACTGCTCTCACGGACGCTGATGCACGCACACTTTGCGCGCTCACACACACATTGCCCCCCGCCTTACACACACACACACACACACACACACACACACACAGCAGGCAGCACCTGCCGCCGCTCTTTTTCTTCGACAGCGCCGTAAACCGCCGCGGCGCAAACTCATTAATCGGCACGACGCCTCCTGCACTTGTTCATTCAGCAACAAAAACAAGGAAAAGGGGCCGACAGCAGCGCAAGGACGGACTCCCTTGTCAAGCAATTTTCATACGAGGCCTCCACGTTGCAGCAGCGATGCAGCGTGTTGGCTACCGCAGACGGGCCGTGACATCGCGTTCATGACTCCACTTTCGACTTGTCGTCGGCTTTGAAAATAAACCAGCGGCTCTGGTCTATTAGCAGCGCTGATTTACGGTTCGATTTCAGTGACAGCGTTAAAAACGAGTTTCCGGCCGCGCGCACTCCGGGCGGATATCCCCCGCTTCTCCTTGCCCCCCGCGCTCGGGGCGCGGACAGAAAAGAAGAGACAAAATTAGATGATATCTGTTCAAGTAATTTCCGCGGAAGTTGCAGACTACGTCACGTCGTAATCACGGAGGGACATCTCCCACTGGACTCCCCTTCCGAGTATGAGAGATTCGCCGGCCAGATGCATCGCCTAATTAAAAATCCCCCCCTCCTCTCTCGGCTCATCGGCTCAGCCAGCAGCCCCTAGTATATTCCAATCCGGATATGAATGCGAGTTTGACGGAAAATAAGCCTCGGCTAGCGTTACCGTTGATTGCAATGCCGCAAGATGCGACCTCCCATCGCTGGAGTAAATAGTCTACCTCAGAACGCGCCATGCCTGCCTGCCTGCTGCCGGCCAGAGTCCCCGAGTATCTCCCAGACAATCTAGGAGGAATCTCCACCTGGTCCCCGCCGCATCCCGGCCGCCCCGCCACGCATGCGCGCCGCAAACAAGGATGATTGCTCGCGGCCCGGCGCAGCGCGCAGCCTCTCTGTCTCTCCTTTCTCTAGCAGGCGACGCCACCGCCGGCCGGCCCCGCGCTGACGCGCTTCACGCTGCCCGAGAGATTATCGATTTAATGCTGTTGATGCATCGTTACTGTCAAACCGATTCCAATTATACGGCACATCGCCACCTTCTCGCAGTGCAAGCACACTCACACACACACACACACTAACACGACTCACAAACACACACAGACGCCGTGGACGTTCACCGCGTCTCAGTCTCGTCGGCGTTCACCATCATCTTCCGCCACTACTCCATCGGCGTGTCATGCGATCCTACGTGAAGACGTTTTCCTCTTGCTTTTGTTTCGCATCCGAAGTCATCCTCCCCGGAGCCACGAAGGGTGGGCGCCCCGGCGGGGAGACACGCAGAGCGGCGAGCAGAAGAAGAAGAAGACAAGGCAGGACAACGAGGAGGAGAAGAAGAAGCGGTGACGGTGCCCTCAACCACGTGTCGTTGGTGTCAAAGTGGATTTTACAGAAGAAACGACGTGAGAGGCACCCGGCGACGAGCAAGACAGCGTGTTTCGCGGAACGCGGTCGCTCAAGAAGCGGCGACGGGCGGCGCGCGGACACGCTTCATCGCGACGCGAGCGGACAGGACGCGAACCACGCGTGTTGGCTGACCCACTTGGGGCCCTGCCGCCGCCGCCGTGCGCCAGTCCAAAATGGTTTTGCTATTCAATCCCAAAGTCCCTTCTCTTCCCTTCCCTAGATCTGCTAATTGCAGTCCGCTCGCTCGCGTGCAGCCGTGGGCGCCCCGCCGCAGCCGAGGACTTGCTGCAGAGCGGACCGGAGGGGGGGAGAGGGAGGACGGCGGGAAGGAAGGGGGAGGCAGATGTTGCAAAGCCGAGGGGAGAAAAAGAAGGAAGCCTAGAAGAAAAGAGGATAAAAGGAGGATGTGTGAGGAAGACGCAATAATAGCTTTAACACGCGAGCTGGGATTGGTCCCTTTGCCTCGGGCTGCACACGCTTAAAACCTTACCAAGTATTTTTAGCATAAGCAAGGTACAAACTATGTAACCCAAATACGGCTGGCGCCGTGGTCACAAGCAGTACGTGTCCGACCCAACGAGGATAGGGAGAGACTGGTGGAGTGTCGTTGCCCTTCCCGCGGAGACAACCTGTGCAGTAACAGCAAGGCGGTGCAATTAAAAAGAGGTTTGTTAGCTGCCTACCGCGCGGTGCGCAGTGCGGCTGCGCGTCGCCGAGCCCGCCGCGCCCACCCACCGCACTGCCGTCATTCTTTTCACTTCTTTTACCTTTCCGAGCAGCAGGGCTTTGCGCTCCTTTATTTTCTGTTTCACCGCGCCAGCAGAAAAGGTGCAAGATCGAGCGAGATGACAAATGAGCGTGTGGCGTTGCACCCAACAGGACAAGGAGAGGACGGGGGAAAAGGGAGTGTCACACTTGCCACCGCGTTTTGTGCAAAACGAGGACATCAGGCGGCGGGGACACGTCTCACTCAGGGACGCCGCTGGAGCAACAGCAGCAGCAGCAGCAGCGAACTGGCTCCCCTGCATCCGCCGACTCGACCAAAGGCTCAGGCCGTGTGGGTTGTCCTCCGCTGAGTGAAGGACAAACACTCGGCGGCTGTGAGTGCGTGGGGCCCTGGGGCAGGGCGGGGCCGGGGGGCGCAGACCGGGCCGGCGGTCCTGTTAGAGCACGCGGCGACACAAGGAGGGCGTGAAACAGAGACGGCGGCCGGCATGCCGACGGCAACGGGAAATGACGCGGGGATGCATAGATTAATCCAGCCGGTAACCGTGCCCTCAGCCCTGTCACTGTGCCAGGCCGCCTGCCAGGCCGCCAACCAGGCCGCCAGGCCAAGGACCGCCCCGACCGAGCGGGCAGACAGGCGGCGTCACGACCACGACCGCGGCTTGCCCTGTCGCCGCCACCATCTCATGCATGCGGCAGGACAAATAGCGAGGAAATGATTGCAACGAGGACGAGGGACGGAAGACAGCGATCGTTTGAGGCACGCCCTCCAGTCGAGCTGACAGGAACGCCTCGGCCGACATCGGCCTGCAGTGAAGAAAATGGCGCCAAAATCGAACCGTGACCTTTACACGGGCCGGATCTGAAGGAGCTGGACCACCACACCGTAGACCCCAGTATGGAGCAGTCTTGCACCATTTGGCGTGAACACAAAGAATTGCCTCACGCTTGCAGTGAGACACATTTTACGTCCATGCTGGCGCTGCAGCTGAATGCCATGTAAGTGTGGTTGCCGCGCAGAGTGTCTCCCGAGACGCGTGCCGCGCCGAACCGACGATGCGGCCGACCACGGCCTGGCGGCGCCGCGGTGCGCTGCGGGGTTCGTTCAACCCCGACGCGTCGCGACGCATCGGCTCCGCGGCGATTCGAGGCAATGAACGGAGCGGGAAAATGTTGGCCCCGCGCCTTCACCCCGCCGTGCCGCCTGCCCGTCAGAGCTCGCTGCTCAGATTGCCATCAAAATATTTCGGGACCGCCACACCGCTTCAAGAGCGCCTGCCTTTTGCCAAAGACCGCCCGCCCGCACTGCTTTGAAATTAGCGCCATCGGAAGAAAGAAAGGGGAAAGGGGGGGGGATCCGCTGATGAGAGCGGCAGGGTGACTTATCCACCACCCATCGGGCCCGGAACCGTTCCCACTGTTCAGTGCCGATCAGATGGTATCACCCTCATCATGCGGAAAGAGAAAGAGAAACAGCGATCCGTTATAAGCGTAACGTTATGGCGGTTACGCTCCTCCTTGCCTCTTTCTCTGGGCGCGAGCGCACGCACACACACACACACACACACACACACGTCACATTATGCAGCAGGCTAAGTAATGCGCGCCTCCATACGCTGAGAGTCGGGAACAAGTTCACCGGACAAAGAAGACTGCCGGAATTTCTGCCCCTCCGTCGCGGTGATAACGGGTGATAATCAGGTGAGGCTGCCAGCCCCGTCGGGGCGGCGACAGCAGCCAGTCTGCCTGCCGGCTCGGCACAGTGCGGTCGCAAGAATCGGGTTTCACATTCATGAGCGGCGCGCTTCTGTTTCTGAGCGGCGTGTGGCTCGCAGCGCCGCCCCGCCGCGAGACCGTTCGACAGTGACCTGACCCGGCAGGTTTCTGCAAATAAGACTACACGACCAAAAGCAATCTGCGACTAACGCTAATAACCCTCGGTCCGAATATCACGACGAGGCCTTACCTGTGAATAACGCGACGATGCGGCGCGTGTCTTGTGGGGCGGGCCAGCCATCCGTCACGGTGGGGCTCGGCCTCTGCCCCGGCCTCCTGTCTCGGCCTCTTCCCCTGCTCGCAAATTCGCAACATCCGGAGTGTGAAGTATGGCCTTTAATTACCGGCTGCCCCTAGAAGCCCAGCTGATGTTGGATGTATGCGCGGACCGAGTGAGCTTGCAGCAGCGGCCGGCCGGCAGCGACCCGGGAAAGAACAAGTCGCTGTCGAATTGTGGACCAGAGTGGAATGTTCCCCGGCGGCAGTGCTGATGTTTGCTCCGCAGGTTCGGTCAGCATGACCGCACATACGGCTGACCGGAAGGCCTAGGAGGCCCGCTTCCCGGCGGAAATTCGGAGTAGCAGCAGGCAGGCCAACCCGCTACGTGGCTCCGAGGCGCCTGAGAGGTAGGCCTGCCCCCGCGCCGCGCGACACAGCTGCCGGACGGCTGCCTACGCGCCCGGCGCTCCGGCCGCCCAGCACTTCAAACAAAAAGGAAAAAGACGGATCCACTTGGGTGCATTTTCCCACAGGATCGACCGCTTACCGCGGCCAAGTGCATCATCGACCTGCTCCAGTTGGTGTGCCGCCGTCACGACAGGCGGGCAGGGCCGAGCCACACGACATGGCGAATTGCTGCACATTGAGGCGGTGAGGTGCCTCGCCTATCATTGGGCAGAACTCCCAGAAGAAAGTCTCATTCAAAACCCCGGAAGGGGGACGAACCGAAAACTCCCAGCGCATCATGCCAGCATGGCGATGACACAAAGCACGTCAGGCGGGGCTCGGGCTGCAGCGGGAGGGAACCCTCCCCTGACCCAGTAAACTCGCGCAAGCCGCGGCTGCTCTTCAGAGGCACGCAGTCTCCCTTCGGCAGGGATGGCACCCCGGCAGCCACGTTAGGCTGGCTTGGAGGCGCCATGGCGCGCCAGCGTCCCCGGCAGCAGCGCCGCAATCACCGTCTGAGGTTTCATTGCGTGTTGCCACGCGCACGTCCAGCGCAGAGGGTGCCGCCGTGTGCCGCCGTGTCTGCCGCAGGCCAGCGCCGTGGGCGTGCGAGGGAGACGGAGCGCTGTTCGGAATCAGGCGGCAGTCCAATTTCCGGGCGCAGCGCGGCGCAGCGACCGCGAATCGCAGCGACGTGCCGCAGCGCTACGATTCCACGCAGCGGGGCGGGACGACGGTGGGCTGACGGGGTGCCTAGGAGCCCGCATTGCACGGAGCGGGCCGCGCGCCATCGCAAGCTATCGCCCTTATCACATCGGTTACACCTAACAAGACAGCTGCCTGGGCGGCCGCGACGCGTAAGGCCACAGCAGATACAGCGCGCCGCCACGGCCTGCATGAAGTGCGGCGGGAACGCGGTGCCGTGCCGCGGTGTGCGAGCGGCCCGCGACGCGCCGTGGTGGTCGTCGAGGTCGCCTGCCTGAAGACGCGCCTCCAGGACGGTCATCACGTGCAGGGGCGCGTCCGTCCCACGCCGCGCGCCGCGCGGGGCCGAGACTCCACTGCGGCTCCCCGACCCATTTTAATGCCGGCAGTGCTGGCCGGCCGGCCGGCCGCCGCTCGCCATGCATCGCGTCCGCATTCTCACGTTCAAAGCGGGAAAAAAGCGACGCCGCCCGGCGGGCAGGACGAGGAGCGCCTCCAAGGGCCACCCGGAGGACGTCGCCGACGTACGTCGTCATGCAGCCGAGGCAAAAAAAAAAAAAAAACACAAAAAAAAAAACGGGCTGCAGCGACAATACCAAGAACAGCATCACCGACGAGTGGTATATTTCCGTTTTCGTCCTGTTGGAACGTTAGTAAACACCCTGTCAGTGGCGGATCCAGGGCCAGCCTGAGGGAGGGACAAAGTGCGGCATTTGCCCCACCTTTCAGACGGCTATCTGGGGGCCAATCGGGGTCACTTGTCCATCCCCCCTCCCCCCCTCTCAACCATTCACTGCAAACTCAGTGGCAAGTTTCCTCGCCACTAGAGTGGTACTCTCTCCACAGTGTAAAAATTTGGCATTCCCATCCCTGGATTCCAGATTCCAAATTACGGTGCTCTTTAAGGAACGCCAAAATTTTGTGTTCTATTACCCAGAGCACCACAGACCAAAACACAAAAAAATAGCGCTCCAAAAGAAACTAAAAAATCTGGCTTGACAAGCATTACTTGTTCATGGAAAAATTAAAGTCAAAACGATTGGTTTCAGTTGAGTAATCTCGGCCGCCGTTCCAAATTCTATTTAAAGGTTGCAAGCGAACGAGAGCAAGAAACGAAACTCGACCGCGGAGGGGTGGAGCGGCGCGCGGCCGGGATCATGTCATCAAGCGGGCGACGGGCTCGCTTCACTCTTGGCTCCGGCACTCGAACCGATCGGGGTCGGCGGCGGCAGTCAGGCTGTGCGTGTGAGTGTCCCCGTATGATGGCCCCGCAGCTCGCCCGGCCTAATGCGCCCCGCCAAACAAGCCGTCAGCCCCGTAAAGTGGCAAGGCCATACCACGGCCTCGGCCACGGCCACGGCCCCAGCCACGGCCTCGGCCACGGCCACGGCCCATGATCACACCCGCTGATTTAATCAGCGGGTAATGACCACTGCGATCAATGAAACTATTAAGACAGGCCTCACAATCACCCGCGGGGAATCGTGTCGGTGTGGCCGCGCACGTGTATGCGTGCGCCTGCGTGTGTTTGCGCGTGTGTGTGCAGACAGACAGAGCGACTTTGCGCAGAGCAGCTACGGTATCAAAGGCCGTGGTGCGCGAGGTTGCGCCGCGCTGCGCCGCGCAGTGTAGATTATCGTAATAGGATCCCGGGGAATAATCGAACTGGCCGTGCCCGGCTGCGTCTCGCTGGCCGTGCCTCACGGATATGGAAGCAGAGGATTTCGCCCGAGCCGGCCTCGCAAAAAGGAGGAGCGCGATCGCTAAAATTAAATAAACAGCAGCGGGGGTACGGTCGGGGAGGGAGAAAGTGAAGAAAACAAGAAATGATGAAAAGGGAGATTAACAGAATGCCGCATTCGCACTGAAGGTTGTCGCGGTGTGTTTCTCATATCGGCGCGTCAGTCAGACAAGGCAAGGCGATGCATCGCAACTGGGGTGTCAGTGCGCTGGCCTGGAATCAAACGGGCTGGGCGTGGGAGAGGCTGGAAGCACGCACGCCGCGTACGCCGCGCACGCGGGCGCAGTGCAGCACCGCCGAGACGAATGCAACCTGGCGCGGAGAGCCTGGCTCGTCAGGATTTGACTTCCAGCAAGGCCTTGACCGTCCCCCACCTCGGCGTCCTTCAGGGCGCCGCCCAAGGTCCATCCTGCATGCCCTGCAGGGCCTAATTGGCGAGTGAACCGAAATTCCAGTTCTCGCAGCGGGTCTGGCCCGACACTCGAGCCGCTTCATCTCCATGCTCCTGAGCCAAGGCGCGGTGACTCGACCGTTACTCCGGCCAAGTGCCACGGCGGCCGCCGCGCCGCGCCGCGCCGCGCCCAGGGTGCGGGCCTAAGCGGGCACACCCACAGGGGCGTGTGCCGGCTAATGGGCGGTCAGGCCGACGGCCAGCCGCCTAGCGGGGACCATCCTCCAAATCCGCGCTAGTGGGCCGGGGGGCCTGGGGGGCGCGCCGCCCGCCTTATCGCGGCATCACGTGGAGCTCGCGACGTGTGACGAGGCCGTGGCCGTGACGACCGCGGAGCGACGACCAACGCGAAGCAAGCACGCGCCGCGACATCAGGCCTTCTTCTGATTGTTTTAGACGCCATCACCGGCACCAAATTTAAAATTAAAAATACGATTTCGCGGAGATCCTGGTGGTCACGAAGTTAGTTTCATTAATGTGGTGTGCCAAAAATATCTGTGGCGAGAACTGCGTTGAATGGGTGACTAGTTTTTGATTTCCGGCAGACTATTTTGATTTCCCCGGCCAGCGGCTAATAACTTTGCCCTGAACTGCCACCTGCCTGTCGCCTGCCGGGCACTTTGTTTCTCTATCATTTGGCTCGGCCGCCGCTCGGCCGGCCGCTGTAAGTGCACCGGACCGGCAGCCCCTGAATATCCCCAGCCTTTAAATAATCCTCGGCCGGCAAGGATTAAAGCGGCAGGACCCGTCGCCCTCCCGTCCGGATCACCGACCCCGCCGGAGGTGTTTGCGCGGGGCACACTGGGGCGCGCTGTTGACACGAGCAAACGGAGGCCGAGCACTGCTTTTTGGTTCGAAAAAAGTCCTCTCTGCCGAGACGCGCCACGTCGTGAGAATGAAAAATGTTGGCTCGAATCGACCAGCAGGAGAGAGCTTTATTTGCAACAGTAGCTCGGCAACGCGAGTACTCCTCATCCTGCATTGTAGGCGAAACACAAACTAATTTAAACAACTCCGGACACTGCGCTGGCCGCACACTCCCGGTTTGCCTCGGTCACGTGCTGTCTTCCGGGACGCGCCGCCGACATGCTCCACCCATCCGGCCACAGCCACACTTACATCCACACTTACATCCACACTTACAGCCACACTTACAGCCACACTTACAGCCACACTTACAGCCACACTCGCAGCCACTCCTTGACTGGTCGTCTCAAGGAGTGGAGCGTTGCCCGCATTGTTGGCGGAGGATCAATATGCGCGCAGCGTGCCGCAGCGTGCCGCAGCCACGCTGTCTCCCTCCGTCTCGCGGAGAGGCCCGCGTGAGTGCGAGAGAGAGCCGCGGCCCGTTACGGAGTGACAGCGGCTCATGCAGATGAGCATTAGCGCCTTTCAAAACAATTAGCGGCGTGATTAGTTCATTAGGCTGCGCAGGCCGGCCGCGTCCGGCAGCGCCTCGCCCAACGGCCTCAGCCAGGCGACACGGCGCCTCGGACGCGGCCCTCTCGAAAAGGAAAGAAAGGTTATTGCGTCACGTCACGACCGGAAATGCATTCTGCACTAATTGCAGGCATGGCAGGCAAACCGCACGGCACCCCGGGGACGCGCTGGTGGGACGCGCTGGGACGCGCTGGGACCGCGCCAGGCAAACCGCACTCACTTTGGCGGAAGGGCGACTGGATTTAGACGTCTAGCCGGCCGCGTCTCGTTACCGCGGTCATTCCATTTCCTGCCCTCCGGTCTGCATCAAGGAAAATAGACGTAAAACGGAATGGAAGAAAAAGAGCTACACTGCTTACAGCAAGGCCACACTCGGAATGTCTTACGGTGAAAAATTCAAAAATAAAATTCGCAAAATATCTATAGGGTACGATGAATTTAAAGATTTTTCTGGCGAGAAATTAATTTAGCATCTTGGCGACACGCAGCGCGCAAATAACGGCCATTTTTATTAATTTTTTTTTCCCTCCCAGTCCCAGTTCCTGGTGGATCTTTACGGCTGGGAGACAGCGCGAGCGGGCGTGTCACGGCGCAGTGCGTGTCAGATTATCCCTGTTTCTCAGATCGGGCAGCAACCTCCGCGGAATGCAGGGAGCCACAAGGGAAAGTGTTGGCAAGTATTCGCGCCTTATGTACGCTACTGTGTGTGTCTGTGTGTCCGTGCGCGGTGCGTGTACCGGTTCTTTAGCCACATATCTCCGATGTTTGCCATGTTTTCGCGACTCATTTGCACGTTATGAATTGCGCGCCGCGTAGCGGTCTCTGCCGGTCCGCCGTTTTTCAACCAGACTCCACGCGCGTCAGGCCGAATACAACATTATCAACAATCAGCAGGGGGTTGGGTAAAACGTTCCCGCCGCCGTTTTTATGCGGATTCTCTTTCCCGCTGCGTAACATGAAAAGAACGAGACCCCGGAGGCGCCTTTGTTTTGCCCGGGAATCGACCGCCACGACCCTCGGAGGATGAAACCGCGCTCGCTGCGATGGCTTCTGGCGTAGAGCGACTCCAAACACACGCAGATGGCCGCCGGAATCACGTGTCCGCGATCGGTCACACATACGGGCTGTCGCGTGATAACCCAGCCAGCGAGTATGGTGCGGGCTGTAAGTCAGCGCGCAGGGCCTGTCGGCACAGCCTGTTCGTACAGCCTGTCGGCACAGCCGGCGGTAACGCACCCACGCACTGGTATGTGAACTCACCAACATTCAGACCGCATCATCAGTTACCTCGCAAGCATGGCCGTACAATTAAGAGCTGCGGGCCGTCCAGGGCGGCAAGGGGAACACTATTGGTACAACCCTTTCAACCAACCATCAGGGTCGCTGTGTCAATGAGGAGAGCATCGAGTAAACGAAAGGACTGTGTTCGATTCGCGATATGCACCGCGTCACCCGGCGGCAACAACAACAACAAAACGGCTTTTCCCCTTTTTCAGTGAGCAGGGCCGAGGAATGCGACCCTCTTTTTTCTCGCCCGCTTATTCGATGTTGACCAAAACACGCCGTTATGACTGACAGACCAATCTCCGCGCGCTTTCTTATCGATTCGTGAGCAGGCAGCTCACTTTTGTGCATTCACCCGACGTGTCACAACCACTTGGCCCCTGAGTCCTAATTTCGAAACTACTCGACTGCAGTTTAAAAAAAAAAGGAAGAGAACAGGATCAACAACAACAACATGAACCGATCTGGTCCTGGCGGCGTGTTACGCGCGGCTCGTCTTTATGTTATGTAGACTGGGCCTAACGGAGCCTGGCCTGGCCGGCCGGTGTGGTCACCGCGCGGTCAGCCCTCAATGAGCAGGGCAATACTCCCAGCGCCCCCTTCTCTCTCTCTCTCTCTCTCTCTCTCTCTCTCTCTCTCTCTCTCTCTCTCTCTCTCTCTCTCTCTCTCTCTCTCTCTCTCTCTCTCTCTCCCCCCGGGTTTTGTTTAATGCGCTGCTTCCTCCATCAAGTGTCTTTGCTTTTGCAATCGGCCATGCACCACCCGCGCGCCAGCCAATCCTCTTGAATTATCCCTCAGCAGTAAAAGTGGCTCGGTAGGTATCGACTACTCGGTTCGGTTTCTGGGTTCTCCATGTTGAAAAAACACTTCAAAATTTTATTTTTTTTTTCACTAACATTTTGTCTGTTTTTGATCGTAAAAGTTCTTTTCGTTGCTCATTTAGAAAATCATCTTTATATTCAGTCAATTTCGTTAGATTTCTACACTGTTGCATGAATCAGAGAGGTGTGGAAAAAAACCCGCAAGCATTATTCGCCGTTTCTGTACCTTTCTTTTTTTTTGGGGGGGGGGCACAGTTACTTCTTTACCCCTGTGAAAATAACCGCGAGCGCATTTCATCCGCATTCTAAGCGCGCAGCTTCCGAGCCAGGAATAGTCGCGCGCGAAGTTGAAATGGCGAGCATAAAAAAGCGGGGAGCTGGTGCGCGGTAAAATCCGAAATAAGGCGTAGCTGTTCCTGCAACACGCGTGCGGACGTGCGGCGGCGTAACGGGCGCCGCCGATTATTAACATACGTGCAGGGCAGGCAGGGCGACGTCGCTCTGTCTCTCTCGCAGCCCGGCGGCACGCTGTGCACGGCTGCGAGGGAGACGGAGCGACGCGGGGCGATGAGCCTCCCGGTGGGAACGTCTCGCAATGAAGGCCAACACTGCTCAGTACTACACGCAGGCACCCGGGACCTCCGCGACCGTTCGCATTCGGCGGTGGTTCGAAGGGCGGCGACGACGCCTTGTCGAACGACTCCCTGAACCTAGTCGTCGTGAAGGCGGTGGGCGCGCGGGCCTTCGCCGGCCGGGCGAGACGCTGTGCGCGCCGTCCGCGCCGTTTGGGATGGAAGGCTGGACGCGCTTCGCTGCGCCGGGGGGCCCACCGCGCGCGCCACGGCCCCGCTGGATGGGTGGCCTAGCCCCCGGGCGGGCCGCACCAGTCACCCCACTCAGCCGGGGAGGGGGCAGAGCGTTCACCTCGCCGGCGATACCCCGGGCCCTCGGGACACCGACCGGCCGGCAGGCCCGATGCGCGATGCGGGTGAGGACACAAAACTGCACAAATCACCGCGCAGAGGAGAGAGAGAGACAGCGAAAGGGAGAGGGCAGGGCGGCCTGGGCACAGGAGAACAACGTGGAGGCAAATCGCTTCTAGGAAGGGCCGGGCGGCCTTGTTAGGTGTGTGTCGATCTGGCCGCGCCGCGATGTTGATATCGCCGAGTCCCACGGCCGAGGCCACGCCGGGACAAAGGACGCGCTGCTGATGAACGACAAATTGCAGCAACATTTACTCGTGCGGGGGGACTGCCTCGCCACGTCTTCAGGAACGAATCTTGTTATTTCCGCTCGGGATTAGTATGAACTCTTCCGACTCCTCCTTTTTTCCTGCCCAGGTAGCGCAGCTTGAACCGCGCTCGTTTTAAGTGAATGTTTTTGCCTTAAGAAAATTGAAGTAGCCGGCAGCTTTCCAATAATATCGTTTCTGGAAAACCCAGCGCGGCAACCAACGAGCGGGCGGAAACGCATTCCACAGGGCTAACCGCCGCCCAGACAACAAACATTGCCATTTCCTTTTTATTTCAGAAACATTTTACGGCAGTGATGCTTTACTGGATCTCGGCGATTCGTCAGATTTACTGTCCATTGGCGTCCCGCCTTTGTTCTGCCTAATGACAGCCCTCCGCGGCCTGCAGGCTAAGGGCTCGGTGCCGCGGTCACCGCCGCCACCGCTCAACCTTAACTTGACGGACCACCGTCCCGCTGCACCGCCTGGCTCATCCCACCGTGCGCTGCATTTGCTCCAGGACGTGACTAACTGAAACAAGCGGCGTAAACTCGACGTGAGGAGTTGTTTCGCTAGAGGAGCCTTAAGAGCCCCTGTAACAGCCACCATCTCGGTCCATAGAGCGCCGCATTGGTGCAGCCGCCCTCTTTACAACACGGTCACGTTAAATGGGGGAGCAAGAGGGCAGCTGTTAGAGCAGGCAGCCCTAACTGCACCAAACTGAAGTTCCGGCTTCGCGAACCTTTCTGGTCTCGGCTAGTGCCGGCCGGTTGCTAATCAGTTTCTACGACGGCCTTGGGAAGGACTGGCTCCATTTGGCGCGATCCGTCGGACACGCAATCGCCTCACCGCCTCGGACGCGGTGCTGGTGATGCGAGAAGGAGGCTGCCCGGCCAGCCGGAACAAAGCACGGGGTAATTGAAGTTCACACAGTCGACCAGCCAATACAGCCATGACGGGGACGCCCAAGTTTCTGTGTTTGTAAAGTTGGGATTGCCCCAAAAGCTGGGGGGGGGGGATAGGGACCCATAGCCGTGGCAGGTGCTGCAGCCCGTGCCGATGCAAACCAGTGCGCTCGCTGCTCCGTTAATGATACATCGTCACGGCGAGTCGCTCTGCCGCTCTCGCACTCACGGGGCGTCCGAGAGACGGAGCGACGAAACGACTCTTTGGGATCGCTCGGCAGCAACACACCGCTGCCTGACATTTGGACGTGGCGCGAGGCGGCCTGGTCGAGAGCCCCGTAGCGCGCGGCCGGCGCCGTTCAGTTAGCCGCGACGGCCGCAGCCAATCCCGGGCTGCCTGCGCTGCCGGCGCTGCCTGCGCTGCAGAGGCTGCCGCGTCCCGCCGCCGTGGCGATCCCCTCTGCTTCCCGGACACTTGCTTGATATTCCCACGTTACTCCTATGCAGCGAGCAGCTGGCCTGCCGCAATAATGACATTCCAAGACGCTTCTCCTTCTGCAGCCTCCCTGTTCCTCCTCTTCCTCTCCGCTCATCCTCTCTCCGGCGGCCCTCCCTTTCCTCCTCTCCGTCCGTTCTTTACGTGACCCGTGCTGTAACCACGTCCCGACCGTTGCGGCACCTGCCGGACCTTACACCACTTGAACCTGACCTATGCAGAGAGAATGCCACAGACGATCACGCGCCGAGTCGGAAAAGAGGCCGTTCAAGAGGTTGCCGTTCCAGCGGTGCTCCTCGCGGACAGCGGGGCTCGCGTTCGGTGCCTACACCGGTTGGGGAATTCGCATGTGTAGCGAGTGGAGTACGGGACCTGCTCCTTTATCGCGGGTGCCTAACCAGTTCGGCGTCACGCGTGCTGTCACTTCAAGTTCCGAATCGAGCAAATGCAACGAGTGGGGCGCAGCGGCCGTTGGCTCGGTCAATCCCATTCGATCTTGAGGTTCTTAGAAATTCACCATATAATGATCCGTTTCTTCCCGGGTGCAGGCTGGCACGCTCGAGGTGCCGGCCGTCACCCCGTACCGCTCCGTGGCCGGCGACGTGGCCGGCGACGTGGCCAGCGTGCCCGGCGGCGAGGCGTCGCCGCGTCCTCCGGCTGGCCGTTCGCGACACAAAGTCGGTGGACAGAAAGCCATTACAGGGATAATGAATGTCCAGCCGGCATAACGGAAAAAGCGGCAATGAGCAGGGCCGCGCAATCGAGGCGATCTCAACGCCTGGCGGCCAGCTCCGCCATCGACCACGTTCGAACGCGGCAGAACGGCGTGGCGGAGGCCACCAAACTAGAGTTTTTTTTGATTTGCAGCTAGGATTAAAATTTTAGAACTTTCGTAAAATAAGCACTGATAACAAGGTGAACATATGTTTTAAAGAATGCATTATTTTTTTAAAAAAAGTCATCGAAACCACACACAACAGTACACGCTAAAGATTTTTTTTAAGGTCAGAAAATTATTTAAGAAAAAAAAAAAGCCAATTTCTTTCCAGTTTTTTTTTTGTTTTTTTTTTTTTGGTCTGCATTGTAGGCAGATTTTGGGCCATCGTTGCAGAAACCGACTGGGTGACCACACCTTAGGACAGAGCCGGTGGTGTGTACGCAGAAACACGGCAGTCGGCGAGGGGAACACAGGGCGCGTGATAGACCGCGGGGATACACGCAGGCACGCTACCATCGGTGCCATCGACAGTTATCGACATCAATACGTCATGCGGGCGTGGAACGACTCGTGTAACGACAACGGAACAATGTCGTAAAGGCAGAACACATCGCGATTTACGCCGCCAATAATTTGTGCGCGTCTCCAAAGTCACGCGTCAGGCGTCTCCCCAAAACGGGTATAAAAACGGCCGTCTTTCTGCGACCTCACCAACAAAAACAGAAAGGTTATTTTAAAAGTCTGTTTTGGAACAGCTTTCTTCAACTGTAAATTGCGGGATGCGCTAAAAAGTGTGTCAGAGACAGTGTGCGTGCTGCGAGTACGAATAAACGGCGCGAATTGGCGCTGTCTTTGAGTCTCGGCAATCTAACACGAATAACGCCTTATAAACACTTTTACGGTGGGGCCGCGGTGCATCCCGGGCAATAAAGTGCAGGCAAAGCCTCGAAATACTGTTCGCCTCTGGATATTTTTTTTTTCACAGTAAAAATAAAAACCACCAGTACACAGCAAATCGTGGACAAGAACGTGTAGTAGCCTCGAAAAGGCCCACTATAAGGAATTAAGTGCTCATTCTCGTAAGCATTTTAGATAAAATGGTGAACTTTTCGTGACAATAAGAAAAATAGTTGGCAATTTTTAGTCAATTTGTCGCTAATTTTTTTCCTCAAGTAATATTTTTTACTCAAATTTTCGGCGGGATTTCTTTGTACGTAATATTACCCACGGCGTAACGCTGGCAGCCGCTCCAGGAGAACAGAGCAGGCCGTGGGCGTTTGGTCTGGTTAGAGCAAGGAAAGGTGCACGGTCGCTGCACCTGCCCGAGGCGGCGTGGCCCCGCCGGGTCGTGCTGTCTGAACATGCCGACGTCATAAAGCAAGGCGGCTGTCTTGTCAGTGGAGGGGGCGGCGGTCGGGCCGGACAGGCGGCGGCTGACCACACATCTCTCTAAAGAGTATTAGACGTACGTGTTAACCGCTTACGACTGTCAGTTGTAACAACGCACGCCCCGCCCCGCTCGGCATGCCAGTCGTCACGAGAAGGCAAGAAGGGTTTCGCGTGGACCGGCTCCGGTATGGGCATGGGCTGGTCGGCGTGGAGGCCGAGGCCGCGCTGGCCGTGACGGTGGTGAGATGCCTCGGTGGCCGAGGTGGGCGCCCCCCACCGACGCCATCCTGGGCGAGGCCCTGCGTCGCATCGCACTGGCCGAGGCCGCATTGTTTGCAGTGCGGCCAGCCATTCCAGGGCAAGGCGATAGCGTCCACGCCGGCGGGGCGCGGGGGAACACCGGCCGGCAGCGGCACACACAATGCACTGCCGCGGCATCGCCAGGCATCGCCAGGCATCGCCGGCCGCCTGGACGTGACCCGCCCCGCCCCGCCAGCGCCGCGCGCGCAGGCTCTGCTTCTTGCGAGGCGCCGCCGAAACATTTATGATAACATTTAGGGCCTTTACAGTGGGGGGTGTCTGTGCGCGCGCAATTGAGTGCGTCGTTTACATCGAGCGAAGCGACACGGGGAAGGGAGGGTTTGCGACCCTGTTGAGGTATCTGCTGTCACCGAAACAGAGTCACTTTTTGCATCTAAAGAAGGCTTATCTGATTGATAGAATATCCCTAGTTTCCAGGCGTACACAGATTGCAATATTACGCTCACTGCGAGTGCATTCATTTGGACGGGTGTTGACGCTGCCTCAACACCATCCGTCTGCAACGCTAGATTGACTTCACCGCGTCCCTGTAGGTCCTGTAGGCAGCGAGCAGACTCCTGGCGAGCCACTGGGGTGCCTCAACTCATTGTCGTCTTATTTATTCGCCGTTCGGAACGCGCTGCTGCAGGCTGCTGGGCGGGCCGTGCTGCTCGCGCTCTCACTCGCACGGGTCGGCGTGAGCCGGAGCGTCTGTCCCGAAGGCGAACACGACCGCCACCCTGCGCCCCGCGCAGCCCCGCGCAGCCCCGCGCAGCCCCGCGCAGCCCCGCGCAGCCCCGCGCAGCCCCGCGCAGCCCCGCGCAGCCCCGCGCAGCCCCGCGCAGCCCCGCGCAGCCCCGCGCAGCCCCGCGCAGCCCCGCGCAGCCCCGCGCAGCCCCGCGCAGCCCCGCGCACCGCTCCCAACAAGCCGGACCATCTAGAGCAGAATGTCGGTGCTGGCACGGGCGCAAGGGTGGTGACATTCCATGTCGGCCCTCCGGCCTGCGCGCCATAAGCGAGGGGGAGATCACCAAGGTCCAAAGTGTACAATTTTTTTTTTGATTTTTTGATTTTATTCAATTGATTTTTTCACCTCTTCTAAGTACAATTGCCTAACTTACGGGAGTTTCTGAAGTCAGAAGTGTGATACACGAAAGGAAATGGAGCTTTTGACATACTATAAAACCCAATAATTGGTCATAAAGAAGAAATGACATAAAAACACACTGTCAACCAAAGGAATAGGAACACTTTTCTCTTTTGAAAGTGATTTTTTTAAACATTTCATTTTTGATTTATTTTGATTATTTTCTGATTCTAATTTTGATTTTTTTTTTCCTGGTGTACAATGATTTTTTTTGAGTGATCCCTCCCTCGGCCATAAGCCCCTGGGCTTGGTGTGCGGCCGCAGCATCCTTCCGCAAAGAATTGACATAGGAATGCCATCGGCGCGGACAGCCATGAGCAGAGGGGAATTTTAATTTTGAAATACGATCGCGAATTGCAAGTTTCCAAACCGACCGGCTCTGTTGTTCCTTTCTTTATTTGTCGTGGCGTCCGGCGGCCCGGCTCAGCGCGGTCCCCGGCAGGCTGCCGTCTCCGGCGCGCTCGCGGTGAGGGAACGACAGAGCGACGCAGCAATCAAGCAGCAACACACTCAGGGCGACGCAGGGCGACCATGTCCGCCCCTTTTTAATGAGGCTCCGCCGGGTGAGCCACGCGTTTGCATAGTGGGGCCACACGCTCAAAAATGACGGAGCAGTCCGTTATTTTAATTAGATCTAGTGCGACAAACCGACGGCGAGCGGCAGTAACTCGTGCCAGATAGCGACGCGATGAAAGACGCATTTGTCGCACGAGGTTTTTATCGCCGCCATCAGGGACTCCCCGGACACGGTGTGAAACGGTGAGGCCATAGGCATCACGATGACGACCCCTCACCTGGACGCTGCACTGGAGGAGGGCGACGGGGTCCTGGGGCTGCGCGGAGGCTGCGTGGAGGCTTCGCGGAGGCTGCGTGAGGGCTGCACCACCGTTTCGCGAGGAAGCGACGCAGGTCGAGCTGAGGGCTGACCGGCCACACGCGACACTGAAATGCACCGCCTTGACGTCCGCGCCGACCGGAGGCTCACCTGGCACTGCAAGGGACTCGCAAGGGCCATCCGGTGCGTCGCGCCGTCGTGGCGTCGCGGCGCCCTCGAGCGAGCGAGGGGGAGGGGGGAGGGTCGCGTCCTCGCCGCCCCTGAGAACGCGCCAGCCATTGGCGGACGCGTGGCGCGGACGACGGGCCCCGTGGGGGGTGTGGCCCTGGGTGGGGCCCTCCCTGCAGCCGACGTGCTCCACATACGGCGGGGAAGAGGAACTGCTTCCGACACTGCGCGCCGCCGCGGCACACTCATCCCGCTTGGGCGTCGCGTCGCGGTCCACCGCGAAAGGTTGACGAGACGGACTGACTCCCGCAACGTCTGGCGGAACCTCAACGTGTGCATGGAAATGGAGATAACTGCGCTGACTTTGAACGTAGTTTTAAAAATCTGGCTTTTTGTAAATTTGCTTGCTGCCAGGGCGTCTTTCATTGCGGGGCTTCTAGCGAGTGCCACATTTTATTTTCTTCACATTTACCGAGACGAACGCCCTTTTACGACACGCGAAGCGCGCTGGATGCCAGGCCGCCTCGAAATGGGCCGCTGCCAACCACCCCGCCCGTGTTCCATAGAAAATGACTTGACCTTGGTGTCCGAGTGCCGGCTGGACAGCGTGGCCCAGATCCGGCAGGAAGCTGGCCAGGATGTCTGGCCGCGGCCAAAGTGAGTGGAGTAGGCGGGGTGGGGCGGGGCAGGGCGGGGCGGCGGCAGTGCGATCACAACGGGGATCCGCGGCCGCACCGACAGCTCGGCAGCGCGGCAGCGGGCAGCCTATATGGCGCGTGCCACTTGCGCCCCAATGTGCCGGCCAGTTGATCAGTGTGGGGCCGCCGGGCCGCCTCGCGATGGAAGCACCGCTGAGGCGCCTGATTGTTTCACCGCCACGGACGGACGCGGCCAAATGATATCGTGCCCCCTATAATCTCTCGAATGACGATCTGGGGAAAGAGAGAGATAGAGAGGGGGCTTTAAAGGGGAGCAGTGCAGAATGTTTTGCACTAACTCGGACAGTATTTCCACCAGGCGTGCCTTGCAAATTTGTGCCCGACTTTTCGGTTGTCGGTTTCCCGATCCAAAAAGCGAAGGGGCGAAAACTGACGTTTCCTGACTGCCTGTCTGTCTTGGTTGGTGTCCGGGTGGAGGCGGCGGCGCCACATCGCACCACCGCTTATCTGATGAGCGCAATCAGCCCAGGGGAGTGCCACTCGGAGTGTGAGGTCGCGCGCCGGGCGGGGCGGCGCGGCCTCCTTGCGCGTAATGACCGCGTGTGTGAGAAGGACCATCGTGCGCGCGCGCACAGACACACACACTCAGAGTGCAAGATGGGCATGCCGTGCACCCGTTGGCTGCACTGCTTTCCCCGTGCGACGCGCGCGAGCAAAATGGTCGCCGTTTGAAAGTGAATCGACACGATTGCCTGGCACTGCACTGCCACCCTGGCCTGGCCGAGATTCAATGGCCTGGCTGGGACAGACTGCGCGCTGCCTGGTCACGTGGGC
The DNA here is from genome assembly GCA_030522485.1 of Stenchaetothrips biformis. NCBI lineage: Eukaryota > Metazoa > Arthropoda > Insecta > Thysanoptera > Thripidae > Stenchaetothrips > Stenchaetothrips biformis. The sequence goes on from CM060087.1 coordinate 18,270,650, forward strand.
ACGCTGGCACGGCTGAGACCGCAGCTAATCCACCGCCGCGTGCCACCCTGCAGCGTGGCTTAAAGTCGCGCCCCCTCTGATGGACCTTGTTGGAGAACAAGGGAATTCCATGCCATGACTCGCAGATTCCGAAGCAAGTCCCACCGAGCTCCACCGCTCCAGCAGCGCGCAGCGAAAGCATCGCGAGGCTGGCCATATTTAAGCTGGCGAACGCGTTTCTTCTGGGCAGCGCACCGAGGATGCCTCGTGACCCGCGTCGCCTCGCGCCTGGAGGCAGCAGCAGTCCATCCTGCGGGCCAAACGAGCCCCGCCCAGTGTCCGCTGGTGTCCGCCCGGCTTTCGCCCTCTTTTGGAAGAAACTGGCCGGCAGCTTCCGGGCGGTGTGAGGCTGGCTGGCCCTGCCCTGGCCCTGCCCTGGCCCTAATACGCTACCTCGCTTTTTGTCTCGCTCGGGTCGCGGCCGGATGGCTTGGCTGTGTGCGCCAGGAATGCCCAGCCCCTTTTACGCGGATGTGGCTGCCAATAAAGATGATGCCAACAATGGCCAACAATGTAGAGCGATCCTTCCGCCCCGCGGCACCGCCAGGCACCGCACTGCACCAGGCTGCAGGCAGCGAGCCGACAATGGGGCATAACCCGCGGCCGGCCCGGCCTGGCCCGGCCCTAGCGCGGCAGACTCTCTCGCACCCAGACGGGGCGCGCCACAGCGCGCCACGAGTGTGACAGAGACGAAACGATCATCTTCAGACTTAGTCGGTATACTCACAACCACGAACGCCGTGTCTTTCATCCCGGCACACTAAAACGGACTGACCGGGTTTCAGTTTCGAAGTCACTTACGAGAGGTGGCTTGAATAGGAATTCGTTAATTTTGACGGAATCGTTTCAAGTGATTTACGGGCGCAAAGTCGCACAACCCATTTTTACTGTAAATACCAGGGTAGGGACGATTTATGGAAAGTATCTTTGCTCCTCATGGCGCCCGGCCTTTTAACGCTGAACTCGAACCGCAGCGCGAGCCGTCGCGGCGGCCGCGGCGCCAATAGAGCAATAACAACCGTTTCCGCGAATCGTCCCGCGGAAAAGGGCCAGGAGGAGAGACGCGCAATGCCGCTCTCATTGCTGCGGCTTTTTATTACGCCGCTGCTGTCATCAGCGCTGCCCCGGGTACCCGTTGGCGCCCGTTAGGTACCCGCGCCTTGAGCGCATGCCCAGCTCGTGTCACACCTGTTGTTGTTCATGGCCCGTGTGCCAAACCGCTAGCGACAGCAGCCTGTTCCTCGCTGTTGAGCACGTGGGCACACACACACACACCACTCATAGGAAGGCACGAACAGATACGCGCGTCGTGGCCCGGTGCGGTACCGTAATGGAAAGTGTCCAATTGGTATGGCTGCTGACCCAAAGCGGTGCGGGCAAATTGCTGCAGATACGCAGAATGACCAGCATGTGCTTCCGATTCCGACGACGCCACGCGAGCGGACCGTGCTGCCCACACTCGCAGGGAACTGGGGCGGCTCGCGGCAAAACGCACTCGTGGTTTGAGGAATGCGCTGGGTTAGCTTACACTTTCGAAACGCGAGCAAGTCTTCGCAGTTGTGTCGCCGTTCAAGTCGCGATTATTCCTCGATTCCTTGCGTGCGGTCCTGAGCGAGACTGGTCTATCTCCCCTCGGCCGGCCCGTTAATTTGGCAGTTTGTCACTCCGTGCCGCTGCTGCCGGGCGTGCCGCTGTTTGCACACGTGTCGCGAGGTGTCGCTGCCTCCCCCTCCGCCCGTCACGGCTGCCGCCCGCGCCGTTACTGGATCACACAGTCTGGAAAGGGGGAAATTAATAAACTGTCTTCCGCTAGCGGGCCGCGCGGGCCGGTGCAGGAGCTTTGCAGGGCAGGGGGTCGCGGAGTGTGAACTTTTCAAGGGCCGTGGCTTCGCAGGCTTCGCGGCGCAGCCTGCTGACCTGGCTGTGTGGGACTGTGGGACCGCGCATGTTTTATTCACAGGCTGGTTGCGTCCGGAGTCACCAAAAAAAGGCCCAAAAAAAAAAAAAAAAAAAAAAACTGTACAGAAAATTGTTCCAACAGTAGCAGTGACGAAAAATTCTTGCCGAGTGCACAAATTTATTTTTAGTCAATTTATGTTATTCAGTGGCGAGATTTATTTTTTTATGAAGCGCAAAACAGGGGCAGCGTGGTGTCGTTCTGAAACACGGTCCGGCGCGGTCCGGCGTGCGTGTGCGTGCGTCGGCACCCACTTCCCTCCCGAGACCGGGAGACTCTGCGGAGCCCACTGGCGTTCAAGTCTCCACTCGTCGCAGTGTGTGCGTGTGTGTTCCTCTCCAACGAGCATTGTCAGAGGTCGTGTCGTCTGGTCGTCTGGTCGTCTGCTTCCGCCTTATTTCGGTCGCAAGTTCGGCAGGGTTGCCGCGCCGAGGAGCCACACGCGTCGCCACGCCGACGCGAGGGCGCAGGGACGACGACGTGGTGCCGTTGGGTTGGCCACCCTGTCGTGGCGAGCGGCACCCGTGTCGTCGTCACCACCGCCGCCATGCTCGGGGGCGTCTCGTAACGTCTCGTGTCTTGCAACGCAATTAATCTAACGGGCTCGGTTTTTCTTATCCTATTTAAAAGAGACACAAAAAAGAACGAACGCATCATGGACCGGTCCAACAAGGCGACATCATGCACAACACACACACACACACACACAAACGCACACGCACTGCCACTGTAGACTGGCTAACTCTGCTGCAGGTAATAATGGTGCATCAGCACCTGCGCTGCCACGGTAGCGACGCCCTATCACAGCGGCAATAAAACAAAACGACCACTCCCGCGCGCGTGCGTTTGTGTATTTGTGTGTGTGTGTGTGTGTGTGTGCGTAGTGTGTGTGAGTGCGGGAGAGTGTGGGTTTAACGGGACAGGGATCACTGGGGAGCAGTGAGCCAGCGAGCCCCTTGGACGATCCAGCAGCCTGAACGATAACCCCGGGCTGGTTCATGCGAATGAATAGGGTTCGTTCAATTAGAGGGTGCCGCGTCCTTTGCGATGGGCGATGGTGTGCGTGTGTGAGAGAGGGGGGGTTCAATTAGAGCACGCCGTGTGTTTTGGCCGACCGCAAGCGATCCGCGAGTGTTGCAGCCGCAGGAATCTCATGTTACCTCCAAGCCGCAGCGGGCATGGGATGGGACTGACGGTCGGCTGGCAGAGGTACGCTTTTAGATTTGCCTTAGCGTTTCGATCAAATTCTGCTTATTTTTTTAATTTTATAATTTGTTTGTTTTTATGTGGGTGTCTGTACTGCTTTACGCTTAATTATTGTAGCCGAGGGCAGCATTTCACAGTTACCTGCAAGGGCGAAACAACTTGAATTTTAGTGTACGTTTTCCTTGAAATAACGTGAAATAACATCAAATAACGTGAATTTTTTTGAATTTAAAATAACGGTGTACCAAGTTTTTCAAAGTTGTTTGCTCCTCGAAAAAAACAATCCGCCGACGATGCGCGGGGCCTCTTGGAAAGTAAAAACCGAGGTTACCTGTTGCTCAATCATCGAATTGAAAGAAAAGTTCGTATATACTTTTAAGCTCGTATTTTCTTTTGTTTTCAACTCTTGATCTTGATATCATTGCCCAAGAGTTGCCGACCGTAGTTAATGAGATGGCGACAGAAAACATGATGTTCCCATCGCAGACATTAAGGCAATCTTCAAATTGGCAGCGATGTTGTCGCCGTCACGCGTGCGCGCGCCGTTTGTGCGTGTGTGTGCGTGTGTGTGTGTGTGCGTCGCAGACGTGGTGGGAAAGACGTCTGGGAAGCTCAAGGCCGGATTACTTTATCAATAAGGTCGACGTGTCCCTTGAGAAAGCACGCCACGGAATGAAGCCGACGGCCAGTCGATACCCCACTCGCGACGGAGCTCGGCTGTGCAGATACCCCGCGCCTCGACACTAGATCACGCATGTTCCTTATTGATTAAAACAGAGTTTGCTGCGACGCGCACGGAACAGTGGAATGAACTGAGGGTCTTAAAGAACCATCGCACAGAAGAAGCAGAGACGCCGCGCTTGAGTAGCCGTGCTGCCGGCGGCCCTCGCCGGATCAAGGACCTGCCTGCGCCCAGCAGCCGGCGTGGCCAGGATGTGTGCGCGCTATGGACTAGGCCACCAGGCCAGTGTGGCAGTGCATGCGTGCTGACAAACGAAGGACCGCCGAGGACGGTGGCCGGTGAAGGCGGCCGGCGAACGGCCAGCTAACTGACAATGCACTGTCAATGAACAGAATTTTCGGCTAGAAACATATTGTAACGATTATTGATGAGGTAAATAAACGCAGTCTGCCTCCATGAGTTGGTGACTTGTTGACCGCAGCAGATGCACATCATCATGAGACCAGCCGAGCCAGCTAATTCTCATTCCACTCATTGTGCCGGGCAGAGCAGCCCAAAGCGAGGCGACTCAAACCAAAAGAAAAATGTGGCGTCTGGCGGCCTTGGTCGTCGTCGGGCAGCGAGCCGCGACGGTGTCACAGCAATCCAATCGGCAAACGGCAATGAGTGATTCATCCGGCCGCTGCACTAGCGCCTCGGCCGGCCCGGCCGCGGGCCCGGCCATGGCGGCCATCGCCCCGCAGCCTCTGTCCCCCTCGCACTCGCTCGCACTCGCAGCCCGGCCGGAGCGAGGGAGACCAGCCTGCTGTGTCTCCGTAATACCTCACTTGGCTGGGCACGCGGTAAAAAGCCGATGGCGGCAAAGTCACTTCGATAATGAGTGGAACTGAAGCTGCGGAGGTTCATCGCCAGTTCACTCACTCTGCCCCGGCTCCACGGGGCGGTGCTAGTCGCCCGGAAAAGCGACTGCTGGGAAAGTGCATTGCTTTTCCGCACGTTGCCGCAACGTCGTGGCGAAAGGAGCGGACTCGCTTACACTCTTGGATTTCAAATGAGGTGGGCATCTGCGCCAGGCGGACTGGCTTTGTCACCAAATAGAGAACACTTTGCCTTTCCCCGCCAGTGGATGACCCGGGATGACCCCACTGGGACTCTACGCAGCGCGCAGCACGAAGGTCACACGCACAGAGCCCTTCCAACGAGCGAACATCACGCATCTATTGTGTAAGAGCTGGCGTCGGGGCCCCTGCGCGCGTCACGGTAGGCAACCACGCAGGGCTCCATCCTCGGCGGGCGGCCTACGTCACACATCGCAGGGGCTGTGTGTGTGTTGGCGTGGCGTCCCACACCGGCCAGTGGCTTGGCCAGTGGTGGCGGCTCGCGGATTGGACAAATACCCGTCATTAAAGAGCCCGTACTCCTTTGAGTGCGGGGCTGGCTGAGGCCGGCGCTGGGGCCTGGCGCTGGCGGTCGGCGTGCGAAGTGTGTCGGCGGGCTGCACCGCCAACGAGACCTCCTGTCCAGCAGCGCCGTTAAGGGTATGCAGCGCGGAACCAGCTCGCTCCTCCGCTCGCACATTCATTGTGTCCATTGTTGCATTTCTATTGTTAAATTCTTGTTAGGACCAATAAATGTGTTTATTAAAAAAAAAAAAAAAAAAAAAAAAGAGCGTACAGACATTACACTCTGAGCCCGGAGTTTCGGGGTTCAACACCCGCTGTTTCTTTTTTTTTTTTTTTTTTTTTTTTTCCACCAAAGATTTTTTTACCTTGTTCAAGTTGACCTGGCTCCGCCCATCAAACTATACGTAACCATCTGCATCGGTAAGTTTGGCGGCGCGGCAGGCACAGCGCTTCGGGGGGTGTGTCCCACTCGTTAGCCACGCCCCCAATGGACTGGCGAGCCTCATGAAGCGGGAATGAGGCAGTGAGTGACCACGGCGGGCCGCTCCGGCCAAACAAGACAAAGAGAGCAGCATCGATTGCATAGGCAAGGGAAAATCACAAAGCTTTGTTCGAAAATGATCTAATGAGAAGCCACGCTTGCGGTAGTCGGTAGTCATTCGCTATTTTTATGCACAGTGAGTATGCATATCTAAGTGTACCATGAATACCAAATACGAATACCAGTCGGGGATCTCCTATTCGCAGTCGCATCGTGACGTCACACTACTGTTTGGGGTGTGCTCGTTGTGTGTCTCTAAATCGATACGCCTTGGGAGGGAGACGGAGGGCCGAACGCTGCGCGGAGTGAGTGTGGAGGCAGGCAGGCGGGCCTTGCTTGTTGCGCGGTTAATCGTCCGGCGATCACACAGTGGGCCGGAGACACGTCCCGCGGCACGGACGGCGCAGCGCAGCGCAGCGTGGTGGCCAATTTGCGTAGCGGTTGTTCCGAGCAACCGAGTCAACACGGCGGCGAGCCACGTGCGCCGCACGTGCGGCGAACCGAGCCATGCCATGCAGAACGGCTGCAGTGGCTGCACGTGCCGCGGCGCGCCTTGTGCCCGGGGTTTCTGCATGAATTTCGCGTTGCTGGGTGTTCCTGCTGCATGAATCTCACTTCGATGGCTGGTCCAGGTTGTTGTCTCGTATTCGCACGTCATCTCGCGTAGTCCTACAATGTCGGGTAGTTCCGCGTGACCTTGTGGTAGCTGTCTCGTACACGCGGAACAAAACACTGAGGCTAAACCCAATTCAGCGACAGCATGGCTGCGTGGCGTGGCCGCGGGGCGCCGCGGCGTCGAACGCCGTCTGCTAGGACGCAAAGCCGGCGAAGCCAGCAATGTCAGGGAAAGGTCGGGCCGCCACTTTGCATTAACTGATCCCCCGCAGGCTGGTGCCGGACGGTAGCTTCGTCACGCGCCGTCCCCCTCGCACTCGCGGGGCGTCCAGGGGAGCGAGAGAGACGGGCCGCTGACGGCGGGGGCGTGGCCGCGGCCGTAACACACTCTGAATATTGCAGCCGTCCGGTCGCCGGGCTCAGCCGACGCGCACACGCCAGGGCTGCACCCTTCACTGCGCGGCCCACCGCCAGAAGGGGCTATGAACGGCGAGCGGGAGCGCGGCCGGGAGCGCGGCCGGAAAAGTGAACATGCGATAATATCGATGATAATATTTTCTTTAGGGCGAATAATTTCTTCCCACCTGTGTTTTTGTGATGGCAAATGAGATGGCTGTTTCCCAACCCGAAGCTGCATCCGTTGTTCTTGCAGGCGAGGACGGCGCCGTGCTCAGGCTGCTGCAGTCCATCCCCGCGATGACGCGCTGGTGCAACATGACCTTCCTGGACGAGCGGCTGTCGCCGGCCACGCTGGTCGTGGTCACGTCGCACTCCGTCATCACCCTGGGGCACCTGTCCAACCTGCTGCTGCGCTCCAAGGTGCCGCGGGCGGCGGGGCATGGCGTGGCACCATCACGCCGCCGGGGTGGCTCACCCTGGTCTTGGTGTCGGCAGGGCGAGCGCGTGTACAACGACGCGGGCGCGTTCATCGCGGCCCTGACGACGTGCTCCTACCTGGTGGCCGCCGTACTGAAGCGCCGCACCCTGCGCAGGCTGCACGCCGAGCTGCTGGAGTACTGCCGCGACGTGGAGGTGTCTGGCCGCGGGCTTCCGCCGCGCGGAACGGAGTGAGGCTGAGCTAAAGGGATGCGTGTTGCGGGAGGATTTGCCGAAATTGGTCACTCATGCACCCCATCTGTTTCCCCGTTTCCCGCGGATGGGGAGAAAATCGGATCTTTTTGGCATACCGCTTTTCTTATTTCAGCCCTGATCCGTTCCGCTGCGCCCGCGGAGTCGAGCGTAGGCAACCCGCTCGGCCGCTCGGCCATTGCGCGGAGTGTTCTGTGTGTGATTGTTTTTTTGTTGTTTATGTTGTTTTCGTTGAGCCCCAGGCAGACGCGACGGCGCTGGTGCGCGAGGTGCTGGCGCCAGTCCCCCGCAAGCTGCGGCGCGTGTGGTTCCTGCAGACGTCTTTGCCAATGGGCTGCTGGGCCTTCTACACCGTCATCCCCTTCATCTTCGAGTTCGTCCACGGCATCCCCGTCGGCTCCCTACGGAGGTGCGCCGCCCAGACGGCAGCGAACTGCAGTTTGTGTGAAGAGGGCCGTTGAACCCCTTGGCGTGTACAGGCTGTCCGCCATGGTGTACCCCGAGCCGTGCGACATGAGCGGGGACCTCTGCTACTGCACCCTGTACGTCGCCGTGGCCGCCGAGTGGTTCCTGGCCTCGCTCGCCTTCAGCAGCGTCGAGTGCACCAACCTGGTGTACTTCACCGTGGCGACGCACCTCTTCGAGGCGCTCGGCGTGTCCTTCAGCGAGGTGCACGCCGACGACGCCCTGGTGCTGACAGGCGGCGTGCCGGCCTGCGAGAGGTCCTCGACGGCGTCGCCGGGCGAGCGGGAGCTGCGGCGATGCGTCCAGCGGCACCAGACGCTGCTGCGCTGGAGCAAGGAGATGACTCAGGTGTACGAGCTGCCCACGTTCCTGAGGCTGGGCAGCATGACCGTGCTCATCGCGCTGGGCATCATCAAGCCCATGCTCACGGTGCGGCCTGTGCAATATCCCGATTTATCCAAGTCGACACGATATCACCCGTCGACTCGTCGCTTCTGTTTTTCAGGAAAACTACGTCATGGATGAACTGCCCCTCGTCGGTTTTTACGGAATGCAAACTATATTCATCATTTGCTGGTTCTCGGACCAGCTCAGCTACTCGGTAAGCGAAAAAGCGCGGATCATCTTAATGGCCTGGGCTTGGTCTCCGGTGGTCGTTGTGTTTTTTTGCACACGTTCTGTCGGCAGTCCTCTGAAGTGCACGCCAAGGCCTACATGAGCCACTTCGAGCGGGGCGGCCCCGAGTTCCGCCGCAGCCTGGACATCGTGCTGACGCGCACCTTGCGGCCCGTCACCACCCAGGCCTACTGGATCAAGAACGTGGCGCTCCGCTCATTCCTGGATGTGGGTTCCGTTCGGCCGAGTTAGAAAAAGAAGCACGCTTGTGAACCACGTGTGATTATGGGTTCTAATCCTACCATTTCTTTTGGTCGTTTCCCCTTCTAATAATTTGATACATTTGTTGGATAGGTTCGATGATATAGATTCATTAAAATCATCATTGTGTTGTTTTCTTTTTCAGGTGCTGAACAGGAGCTATAGCTCGCTGCAAACTATTCGCGCGGCTCGCAAGAAGGGAATGGAATAGAACTACTGGAAAAACACACAGGAGTCATGGTTTTATGATTTCCGTTTATATTTCTGACATAATACAATTCAATATATCACTTTGCACTGGATAAGCACCATCCTTCAGCAAAAGTGGCGCGAAGGAAGGCACAGTGCGGAAATACTGATGACTCACTAAAGCTAACGGGACGGATGTTACAAAAGGGGCCCCGATTTATCACATTCGCAGTAGAATACAGGCTACAGAAAATCCAACACTGAGAGCTAAGCCGTTCTTCACTTTCTAGAATACGTCAGTGCCGTGTGAGAGTTGACAGAGATCGCAGTAGCATTCCAGTGCGTTCTTCACAACAGTAATTACATTTTGACCCACACACTTGCACTTAAAACGTGAACGATGCACGCCCCCTGTGAGCACGACACAGTCAAAATGATTGGCAAGTGGAAAGAAGAAGTGGAAAGTCTCAATCGGTCTACAACGCACACCAGAAAAAAATCCTCGTTTAGGCAGTATTTTTAAAAAATTGACAGTTTATCGTAGTTTTTGGAAGATTCGTTGGTGGAGCAAGGAGAGGCCACTACACTGCAATGCTGTGGCCCGCAAGGCTCGCGGCCCGCTACTAACTTTCCCCTTAAAATAACCTATTTTTCTGGTTACGAAGTACCCAGTCATGGTTTTGAACGGGCCTTTCGCATTCAGAATGCGAATCCAGCCTTGCAGACCCTAGGCATGAGGCACCCTGGCTGTGCGCGGATACTCCACTCTCCGGCTCTCGGCGGTCGGGGTATCGGCGGGGAGACGCCCGCCACCGTGGGGCGGGGTATCTACGAGCGGCAGCATGCAGAGCCACGGCTGAACGACAGATATTTATATATCCTATATATTATCCTATATAGGATAACATAAGGACTACACACACGCACATCGACGCAATAATAGGAATCCTTGTTTGCAGAATAAATGCATTCACGCGCCTTTGCGTTTCTCGCGAAAAAAATCACAGCAACACAACAGAGAAACGCAAACCACAGGAAGAAGCGTCCACTCTAATACACGAAGTTTCACAGTTAAAAAAGCGTGTACACACACAGCTCTAGAGGGAAAGGGGACGCAAGCGAAAACGCATAGCATTAGCCTCACGGCTATTTCTCACACCGCTAAAGTAAGCCTAGCATAACATTCTTTTTCGTACCCTGCGTTAAGACATTCGTTACACACTAACTTCGTGCAGGAGAGCTAACCTACAGCTAGCATGCACCATCTTCAATCCAACGTTAAAAGATATGCAAAGGTCGGAGAGGGGCGCTGCAGGAGGGCCCGGACAGCCGTGACACTGTCTTCTTGTGGGGCTAGGCAGCGCTGATAGTGCCGATGTAGTAAAAGAACTGCATCTGATAGCTGTCGCTGCTCATGTAGTCCATCAGGCTCGAGACGTTGAGCAGAAAGTACGTCGGGAACGCTGAAACAAACAAGGCAAGAAGACGTGTTACTCTTGACGATCACCCGGATGAGGTTCGTCCAATCACGTATCGCTATTTCATAGCTCTGATCTTCTCTCCCTATGGACTATCAATGAGTGCGAGAGGGTCAGGAGACGTTAAGTAATATGCAGACAACCATCTTTTAAAAAATATTTTTGGAAAGCCTTGCAGGACTTGCCCTCACCGATGAGGAGCAGCAGCACGGCGACGACCAGGGCGACCACCTCCCCCGCGCTGAGGTAGCCGCGGACGTGCTCCTCGTCGGGCAGGGCCTGGATGACCGCCACGCCGTACACGATGGCGTACGCCGCCAGGCAGCCCGCCAGGCACGACGCCACCACGAGGTACGGCTGCATGAGGGACGGCCGCTTCTGCACAAACAATAATCAGACAATGGGTCCTCAAAGCGGTCGACGATGACGTCACGGCGTCCTGGACCAGACTGTACCTCGCGGAGGCCGCGCACCAGGAAGAGGCTGGCGATCGCCAGGAAAGTGCCGCCCAGGCCGTTGATGAGGAAGTCCAGGCCGTCGAGATCTTGGACGAAAAGAGGCGATTAATTTTGTTACATTTTCCCCTGTTCTCATCAACCATTTTGTTTTCGGAAACTCACAGATTCCTGCGGCGGTGTGCTTGCATTCCGAGTCAAAGTCCTCCGGGACGGCCGTCTTGTACATGACTCGGCCGATATTTAAAACGGAGACCAGCTGCAAATGAAAGTGCGACGCGTTAAAACGGAAATCGATCTTTTTGGCGGACACACGGGCTCATCGTGGACCCACCCCGACGACGAAGCCTTGCACCTTGACGCATGTCTCGAGGGTCCAGCAACAACAGCAGCCACGCTCCATGGTGTCTCATTCTCTGCCGCCGCTGCAGCCTGCCAGTCTGTAAGGGAAGCATAGCGCACAGTGAGAGGTGGGCGGCGCTGCGCTGGGTGGGCGCCCCTCCGCTGGGGGCCTTTAGGGGGGCCTCCAGGAAGGTCTTTCGCAAGTACCGCCCCCTCTCCCTCGCGGGGAGCTTCCTGCCGCCCGCCCCACCCCCAGGTGTCCCGGGGGACCGCACACGTGGCAGCATCGCCGCGCCTCGCCGCGCCCCCTGGCGGGTAACCTTTGACCTTCGGCAGCGCGACCCCGTTAGGCCGCGCCGCGCCGCCTGCGTCCGGCTCACCTCCAAGATGCAAGCTTCCTTCCCCGCGGAGGCGTGCCTCTCCCCACCCCACGGCCCCCGGCAGCCTCCGGCCGCCCCCGGCCGCCCTCGGCAGGAGGGGCGGATGGGCAAACACCGAGGCCATCAAAGAGAGAAGCTGCCTTGCAACGAACCGGGGGCACCGAAAAATTGTCTTCCCCTGTCTGCTTCATTTTATTTTTTTTTCTGTGTCATTGCCCCTAAAAAAAAATTTGCACAGGATTCGGAGCACTGTTCTTACGATCCAAGTGTATGGTTAAATTCGTGCGTGGCTTGCATTTGGAAAAATTGAGCAACCTGCGGTGTATTATCTGTTCGCTCTGTAATGAAAGTTTGATCAGCTCAGCTGGAGTGGCAGCCAAGGTCTCGCGAGGCACCCCGGTCGTCGGGCACGGCTAGCAGCGGAAGCAGCGCAAGTGAAACGCTACCCTTCCTCGGGGCAATCAATGCAGAGAGGGAAGCCTGCGCCGGAACATTGATTCGCCAAGGAGTGCTGCGCGACCACGCCACACTGTCCCGCACGCCGTGAGAGGTCGGGCCGATGCGCAACAGCGCGACACGCACACTTGCAATAACCGAGGCTGGGACTTTGATTGTCGATAACACATCAAACAGCACGGCACGCGCGTGTCGCTGAACCTACCTCATAACACTCTCTCGTCACGGCCTCGTCACAGGCTCTGCGTGCCAGCTGACTGGCCGGTGCGCCGCCGGTACCCCGCGTCGCCACCAGCTGGGTCGGGCCGAGCGGCCGAGCAAGTTGCGGCAACCCCACCAGCCACAAGCAGAGCGCGCCCCTCACTGGCAGCGCCGCCGCCGGGCCTCCCACCGCCCACCCCACCCCCACTGCCGCCCACGGCTCAAGAGGGCGGGGAGCGGCAGGGAGCGGGGCGCATGCCGATCAAAGTCGAGGCCGAGTAGGAAGCGGTTAATGAGGGTGGGCGCAGCAGCAGAGCCGCAGCAACTCGTTACACTCAGCAGGCAGCACATCCCCGATTGGTCGGAGCGAGAGGGGGCTGGGCGGAAAGAGGATAGGAGGCCTCGGAGCCGGGCAAGAGCCTGGGATGACGTCATACGGGCCGCGATGACGTCAGTCGAACTGCGTCGGCGCGTTGGCGTTGGCGCGCAGCGAGAGAGCTGCTTTGTGTACAGGGAAGCTTTTACCTCTGGTGGAGTGCGCCCTTGTGTCGTGCGCTGCAGGTGGGGCCAGGATTCCATTTTCAAAAGAGGGAACAAACCAGCAAACTCCTTTGTACTGCAACAGTTTTTATTTTCATCTTTGGAACATGATTAAATTATATACAGGAAAAAATCTATCAACATTTAGTCCATCAAAAAACCTTTTCTCTTGAATCGCCATATTTTATTGAATTTGTAAGCGGTCGTCAGGAAATCAAGTGTCCACTTCAGGCCACTTTTTGACCCCTCATTTCTGCACGTTCACAACCAACATACTAAAGCAAACGAAAAATCAACATCATGACTTTCTGGGGGAGAATTCGTGCGAAAAAGTAAATTTGCGTTGTGTGAAGGGTAGCTTTCATATGTATCAATTCCGTTTCGTACGAGCAGATTTGGTAACTGTACTTATTTTAACACAGTTCTCATTCCGTTTCATGGTTTCCGATTTACCCTGTATTCACCTCGCGCGACGCACGCGACTCCGTCAAGAGCGCTTCTCAAGCCCGACCCGACAGGGAGAGGCAAGAGACAACAGACAGCGGCAAAGTCACCATTTCCCTTTCTTGGCACACTGAGGGGGTAACTACTTCCATTACAACAACGATCGTGTGTACCAAACACGCTAAAGGGTCCACTACACGTACTGGTTTCGCAGCGTACTTCTTAATAAGGTTTCAAGAATTGACTGACTGCGCTGCTGCGCGGGCCCACGCCCCTGGAAACTCGGACGACTGGTTTTCTTTCCGCTCGACAGGCACAATTCATACGATGAGGCGAAGGCGGGGAGAGCCAGCGCGCTGCTGTTCTCGGGTGCGAGGAGCGAAAGAGCTTGGCCGGACTTGGCTTTGCGCACTCGAAAAGGAACGGGGCTCGTGACAGCGAGACGCCCTCCCTGCGACCGTCACGCCGAGCCGTCGAAGCGCCTCCCTGCTCGCCTCGTCCCTGCCTGCGGCCTGCGGCCTGCGGCGAGGCTTCTTGTGCGTCGAGGAACAGCGGGACGGCCTTGAGCGGCCCGGGGTGGGCGCAGCCGGCTATCTCTCTCGCACCCTGAAGGCGCGCGTAACAACCGAAATGTCAACCCGGGGTCGGTCTCATCCCGCGTCAGCTAGCCTGGGCGTCCGTCAGTCGGCGAATCCACTGACCGGACACAAGCAGAAAAAATAAATAAAAATAAAAACTTACCCGCCACTTTTACTGCGCCATTTGTTCAATCGGTCAGAGAGACGGTCACACGGCGGACGGCATGTTTGGGTCTGCCGGCTTGGGAGGGCCTGTATAGGCCACCGGCCCCCCCACCTCCACCCCCGCAGCGGGCCCCGGTCCCATGGCCGGTCCCATGGCCGGCGCCATTCCCGGCCCCACTGCGGGCCCCATGGCCGGTCCCATGCTCGGCCCCATGCCGGGCCCGACGACCGGCGCCATGGCCGCCCCAACACCTGACCACGGGGCAGCCCCCATCCGCGGCGCGCCCGCGGCCGCCTCGTCCGCCGCCACCACCAAGTGGTAGGGCGGCGGCAGGTCGTCGGGCTTGATGGGGGCGTTGGGGACGACGGGCGGCGCGTAGCCGTAGCCCGGCGGCAGGGGCGGCAGCACGGTCGTGTCCTGCATGAACTGCGGCGGCAGGTGGGCCACGATGTGTGGCTGCATCGGGAACTCTGCGCTGAGCTTCATCTTGCGGTACAGGCTGTAGGCGCAGATCCACATGTAGTAGGGGATGCCTGCGGGCAGAGAGGCGGTGTGAAGTGGAGGTCTCGCCCGGTCCTCGCGGCCGAGCACAGCGCCGAGACCAGGGGCGGACTGGCCCGGGGTTGGCGGCGGTGAAATCCCCGCCGGGCCCCCCATGGTCCCGGGCCCCTCTGTGACCATCCGGGCCTCGCAGGGGCCCGATAAGGTGACGTTATGTTGAATCAGTCGTCTCCTTATTGCGTGGATTTACCTTTACCTTTTATTTTCTCTACTATTTTCAATAAATGTACGTAAAAAAGTAACTTTAGCGGTTATTTTGTATTTAAAACCCCTGAAAGGTAGGCAAAATCCGGCCCCCCTTAGCCTCTTTCCCCGCCGGGCCCTTTAGGAGCCAGTCCGCCTCTGGCCGAGACCTACCTATGCCCAGCGGCAGAATGACGAGCACCGCCTCGGCCCACAGGTTGTAGACGCACGCCCTCACGAGCAGGTCCACCGCGTTGAACAGCATCTGCACGCCCAGGACGCGCACGTACGGCAGCAGCAGCTTGTGGCGCCGCTAGAGGAACAAGACCGCCGTCAAGTATGGCGCCTGGCAGGAGGCTCACCAGCAGCGCCCCGCCGTCGTGCGGTTACAACCCCTTCCAGAGGGGGTGCAGACTCACCCTCTGGATCCCGATGAGGAAGAGCAGGGCGCTGCTGAAGGCGATGGCCTGCAGCAGCATCTTGACCACCATCTCTGCCATCTTAGCACTGCCCGCATGCCCCCGCCTCTCCCACTCGCAAGCCAACGTGGGCTCGCCAACTTGAAATAGACGGTGAACGCCTGCAATTTTTTTTAAATTAATTAAAAACTCACAACAATTTGAAGTGACTTATGGTGTGGGTGTGGTGAAATCAAGATCACTAAGGTCACTCCTCTGATAATATTAGTAGTTAGAGGGGCGCCAGGCACTGACGTGTCCATTCACCAGCCATCTTTTTCAACAACATCGTCATCATTCGTCATTAACATGATCATCGTCGTCGGGCCGTTTTAGACCTTCCCACTACTGTACCTTTCTCGCGGTCGAGGCTCTGGCACCGGATGGAGGCGGACTGTGGCTGCAGGTACTCGATGAGCAGGGTCGGCGCGTACAGCAGGGACAGGGCCTGGAAGCATCGTCGTCATCAACGGCGTCCCCGAGGGCACAAGCCCAGCCCCTCCACGATACGCACCACCACGAGGCTGGCCTGCACCTTGCAGCAGCCCTCCAGCGAGCAGCAGCAGCCCCGCTCCACGACCGGGATCCAGGACCGGTCCTCCCGGACGGCCGCGACGCTCGGCATGGCGACCTGCGGACAGGAAGGCAGTCCCTGTCACCTCGGGCCGCGAGATGCGTAAGGTCATCACGGTCCACGAGGTACAGAGCCTTCTACAGGAAAAAAATATTTTCCTATTTTTCTTGTTCTGCACTTGGCAACCCCTCTTGTCTAGTCGGAAGTCAGCGCAGACCGAGGTGTCGGTCATCCCCTCCCCCTTCCCTCCCCGCCACCCGTCTCGGCAGGGGGCTGCTGGTGCGCAGATTGAGCGGAGGCAGCAGTCTCGATCGCCCACCCACCCCACCCCACATCTCCAAAGCGCCTGGCAACCCGCAACACGTGCCACTGGCAGGAGGCCTGCCTGCGCAATTGCAGCTCCAGCCTGAGCCGCCCCTCCGCGCCAAGGAAATGCGCGGGAAGAGGAGATGGTGGTGCCCTGCAGTCTGGGCTGCGGGGCGACGGGGAGTATCGCCGCGCTGGCCTGCTGGCCTGCCTCGTCCCAGTCCCAGTGCGCGGGGTAGCGCCGCTGCCATTGTGCACACACTACTGGCTGATAAGCGCGGCCGCGGTGCGCGGTATCGAGCAGCGAGTCACCCGTTTGTTGAACGCCACAGACCACGGCTGGCATTCCGAACTGCGCTTCGTCGCTCTGTCCCTCTCGCACCCTTTGCGAGACGCCCCTTGCGAGAGCGAGAGTGGCCAGAGTGCAGTGCGGCCTGCATGCGGCGTTGCAGCGGCTGCAGCGCCACGGCCAGCAGCAAGGCGGCCTGGCGCGTGCGCTGTTGCGTCATTCCATGTCATCCCCGCTCAAATTGGAACACGGCTGCTACCTCTGGGTCTCTTGGTGGGGCTCTTGAGGGGGCTTGACGGCAACGCCAGCCAGCTCATCGCTATTCCGATTTCCCTAGCCATTTTCACCGTGGCGCGACAAGTATGGAAAATTCGTCGCCTACAGTCCTAAAGGCTCCACAGCCGCTGGGGACTGGGGGGGGCAGGGGGCCTATAGGACTGACTCCGCGGCCGCGCCACCGAGATCTGAGCCGCACAACAAGGATGTCACTGTCACGCGGCGACACGCCTGCCCGCTCGCCTAGCTGGTTGGCACAGGTTGTTTTGGCACCTCCACCATAACATCTCCCTCCGTCTCGCATAGAAGTGCGTAGCAGGCCAAGGCACTTGTTTTTGTTCGCATGGCTGTGATCACAGTTCAGCACAGAGGCAGTAAACCTGAAAGCGAAAGGCAGGGTGCAACGGCCGTCCCTCTAACCTCATCAGAGTCTGGCCTGGCCCCTGCCCGATGTGAAGTTCACCCACCTGTTCGCGACCCTCCGTGCAAGAACTAGGCGCGCTCCACCTTGACGGTGGTGCGCTTCTTGGCCAGCAGCGTGGCGCGCACGGAGCGTACTAGTCGCCCCAACGGCCAGAGGGCCCCGAGGTGCTGCGCCTGGCTGCGCCGTGTTCCGAGACCCACGACGCGGAGGTGCTCTGCGGTCGGGCTCTGCTCTTTGCCCGCGGGTGACGTCGTCGACGGGTTCGCGTGGTCGCGGCGCTGGGCGCGCTGGGCTGCGAGTCGCGGCGCCCTGCTGCCCTGGACTGGCCTCAGTCCTCGGCGGGCTCGGTAGGCGCCGGGAGAACAGGGCGACGCGTCCGAAACACCCGCCGCGGTCGCGCCGCCCCTGGAGCCGAGACAGCGGGCGGCAGGGCAGGCGGTGGCAGCGAGGGGGAAGTTCCGGACGCAGTCCAACGGTCGATACTGCGACCGTGGTGGCGCCTGGTTCGCCTGGCCTGGCGGGGGCTGCGTCGCGCATCTACCCCCTGCGCCAGGGAAACCCCTGTGGGCAGCGATACCCCGCGCCCAAGGCCACAAGGTGGATTTGGCCGCGTTCCTAATATGATTTCATCGTTACTGTGTCAGGGTCAGGTGAGGTCCTGACAGACTGCATTTTATATACTTGGCCCGTTTGTCAGGCCCCTTTACCTCTAATTTCGAACTCCAGTATTGGGGTGAAAGTGCAATGAATCAGAACTCACAACATAATATGTACTTTTCAAAGAAATTTATTAACATTGCTTTGTAGCCTAGGCACACCCACAGATATGGTATGATCATTGCAGATGCAAAATCAGAGTGTAAACAACAGATTTTTAATTTTAAAATTCAAATAAATTGTCATTGTTTAGCTTTCTGGAAACTAAAATTAATACTCAATAGAATACAACATTTTAAATAATACATTTCCAGAAGGCTGAAAATGGAAGCAAATCCATCTGCCTAGACCTAATATAAAGAATTAACAGATTACAATTTACAAACAAATACAAACATACATATGAAATATTATTTACACGAAAAATAGCAATGACATGAATAAAGGTGACAGGTAACTTCACAGACCAATGCCACATCCAAACTGAGAAAGATGGGAAAGCATAAATTGATAATTTGCAAGACACATTCATACTTTAAGTACCGGTGACAAGTGTGTCCCACTGGGGACCTATAATGGAATGTGGTAACAATTTAATCCTGAACAGAATTTGAAAATCATAAGAAACCTAAAATAATTGATAACTTAGAAGGCTTTTATTTCGGAATTTGACCACCCTGCAATAAACACAAAATGGAAATGTGTCAGTTACAGAAAAATGTAATCACAAAGTCACTCATGGAGTAGCTTTAACTAACGTAACTTACCCAGTTCTTAGCCATGAGCATGAGAGTCCTGTTTGATAGTTTTGGTCCGATGAGGGGGTTCATTTGTGCCATGTAGCAACATAGCCAGCTGAAATTCGAGACAAATTTTACTAAATTAGTTGCGATTGCATTGTTGAAATGCATTATCAGAACGCAGACAATAGAAAATATCTTACAATATCCAGCATGTTGCTGCTGTTAACATAAGAACCAGCTGGAAAATCCTGAAAACAGAGAAATAAATCTGATGGTAAACATTGTCCACAACAGGAACAGAACTGCGCTCAAACAAAAGCTACAGTATCTCTCAAAAGGATCATCCAAAATTTAGGTTATGTTAAACATCATAAGAACTGGCTCCTAAGTCCTATCAAGAGTGGAAAGAGCGAACTTTCTTAATCCTGATGTGTGTAAAGCGTTGACAATTAAATGAGGCTTTGACGCGGTCAAAAACAAAGCGGGGCAAATGGAAATGTGGTGCTGCAGCAGATAGCAGAAAGGTACCAACCCTCGGTTTGGCCCTTTTGGTACGACAAAGGGCAGAACGATGCCGACGACCGCCCACAGCGCCGTGAAGAAGATGAAGGGGATGAATGAGAAACCCATTTTGAGTCCAATTTAGGGGCACGGAATACAATATCCCAAAAATTCTATCCGCCCTACAGAACTCCACAAGAAGACAGCTGACTGAAGTCACATGAGATATCTGCTGGGTGTGTTCAAAACGAGCTCGGCATTAGCAGAAGCATAAACAACCAACAACATACGTAGACTTACTACTCACGCCGCGTAACTCATTAGAAAAGATGTAGGAAGAAAAATATTTGGAAGCTGAAGAAAATGGTAGAGCAGAAGTTTTCAATCGTCAAGTTTTAAACTTTGAAATGGGAGCGCAAAGAACTCCGACCGAAGAGCAGGTGCAGTCAGTCTACTTATGTTGTTTATGGCAGAACAAGTGCGATCACAATTTTGCAAGGCTTCCATTGAAACGAAAAGTAAAAGTGTCCCTCCTTATCAAAATTTTTGTAAGTCAACTTAAATCAATCTTTCTAAGTTCAATCCGAGTAAAGGGTCACTAGTGGTCTTTTAAAAGTCAGCGGTGTGACGTCACCGAAACAGCTCAAGATTGTTTTGTTTTTCATTGATCTCGCACAACAAAACGCGAGATAGTCAGGGTTCGGTCCTCGGGAAAGAATGGATTCGTTTAATTTGAAAAAATTTGCTCGTGATGCGGGATCGGCTCTGAGTCGAGTAGTTCAGGTAACAGTAGTTGTTCTGACAGGGAATGTCTAGTTGGATGTCACTTTAAGCTAACCTTGAAATTTGGAGCTATAAATCAATGTAATTATTTGGACGCCAGAAAATTTCTTTTATTAACTGTCCATCTCTTGGAAATTTTCCTAATTTTTTCTTCAACTTTGACTATCTATGAGCTTACGTTGACTTTTCCCTTCCGAAGGACATCTCTGTCACTTGCCTTCTTCTGCAGAATTGATTGGCAAGGTTTTGAGTTATGCTTTTGTTCCTGTGTGATATTTCAGTTGACTGAAGAGAAGCTTGGAACCTCAGAGAGAACAGAGCTCGATGCACACTTTGAAAATTTGGCTGAGCGCTCAGATACCACTAAGTTATGGTCGGAAAAACTTCTAGCTGACACTGAGGCTGTGCTTACCCCAAATCCTGGTATGTGATTTGTATTAATGCCCTGCTGTCCTAATCTTCTATTTAAACTGTCTGTTTGGGAACTCTTGATTAAATTTCTTGCCTTTTGCAGGTAATCGGGTTGAAGACTATCTCTTTGACAAAATTGACAAGAAACGTCCCAACCGTTTGAGCAATTTGGAATATCTAGGTTTAGATATGATTGATGCTGGTAATGAATTCGGCCCTGGCACTGCTTATGGTAAGTTGTTTGGATAGATAGGTTCATCACTTATGTGCTTATGTAAGTATTGTGCAACCTCTCTACCCATAATTAAACCAAATTTACAGGAAGTGCTCTGATCAAAGTTGGACAATGTGAGCAAAAGCTTGGCACCATCGAAAGAGATTTCACTGTATCTGCAAACCATGCCCTGGTAGCACCATTACGAAAGTTTTTGGAAGGTGAAATGAAAACAATCATGCGAGAAAGAGGCCTTCTGGAAACAAAACGGTGAGACTGATAGTGTGTTAGTAAACAGTACAATAATTATGGTCAAGAGCACAGGTCACTTAACCATATCTATTTCTCCCTCCACACAGTCTGGACCTGGATGCTTGCAAGAACCGTGTTCGGAAGGCAAGGAGTATGCTGGGAACCACAAATGTGAGTACAGTCTCCCATAACTTGCTGATTGGTCCGTCTCTCAAAACTAACTGTTATTAAAATTCAGTGTCAGTGCCAGGATGCAGGTTTCTTTCAGAAGGCTCCTCAAATTTCCTAATAATTTTAGTGGTTATTCTTAACTTACATTGTCAGCAAATGTAATTTGTTGTCTTAATCTTTCCTGTGCATACTCAGAAGGAAGGTCCTAGCCCTGAAATAGTCCTTAGACAGGTAAAATTCTGCATTTCTGTATTTTAGCCAACATTGCTGTAGGGTAGAGTAGTAAGCTGTAATTATTTAAACCAACGATTCTTTTTGCTGAGGTTTTTTCTTTCGTGCAAATTTTTTGTTTTTTTCCTATTCCTGCTCTTGTTTTGTTGCTTACATTTACCTTTAGTTGCCCCAACTTCATTGAAGCTTTTTGGTCTGATTTTTTTTTTAGCCCAGAATTCGATTTTTCCATGTAAATTTTTATTTGAGCTGATTTGACAGTTCAGTATTTACATCTTAGTGTGTTTCAACATCTCTTTTCCTAATCAGCTCCAGCATACTAGTTTTGTGTTCAAAAGTATATTAATCATATGAATACTTGTGTCCTTCAGTGACAATGTAAAAGAATAGACGACTTACGTCAGGAGTGTGATGTTCATTCTATTGTTCTACAGGCAGAGCAGGACTTGCGAGTGGCACAAGCAGAATTTGACCGGCAGGCTGAAATCACAAAACTGCTTCTTGAAGGCATTGGCAGTTCCCATGCATCCCATCTCAGATGCCTCCATGAATTTGTTGAGTCACAAGTGCGGTATTATGCCCAGTGCCATCAGTTCATGCAAGAGCTTCAACGTGATATGGCGAGGTGAGTACTGTACCAAAAATTCTTAACTAAAGAGTAGGAACTTCACATTTATTGAAATAGTATAGATCCCACACTATTTTCATAGTTGTTTTTTCCCCAAGTTGTAATGTGTTCTTTGTTTAGTATTTTATTTTCAAAGTATGTGCTGATCAAAGCTCTGCTATACATGCTACCAATAGTAGGAGCTGTATATCTTTTTATTTAATTTTTTAAATTTGCAGTAGATTAGAATGGGACCTAGTGTGTAATTTACTCCTAGAATTTTTCTCCTGCTCAGAACTTAGTGAAAATCTTTTTGACAGGCTAGCTTGCTACTAGTCAGTGTTGCACATTGTCCTGCGAAAAAACAAAAAAAAACAAAAAAAAAACAGAATAGATAATATTTGCCATTATAATTTCAACCGGTGATGTGCTTTGCTGGTCATCACTTTTTCTTAGATGGTGGAAAGTAGGTATGCTTTTCTGACAACACATCATTTGATTGAACAGTGCCCTCTGTAACTTTGTGTACAGTTTTATTTTTATTAGGTCATCTCCCCATATGATTGCTAGTTATCGTGCCAAAAGTAGTAGCTCATTAATATTTTACAAAATCATTTGTTGTAAAATACCTTGTAAGAATGCAGGATCATAAGCCTTCTTTGACTCTGTATTGGTTTCCTTTTCTTTTTTTTTCCCTCCTAACACTGTACCTCAACATAAAATTTGTATTAATGGTCACTCACTGAAAGGAACTAATATTTTAGTTTTCTTTGGAGGAGGATATTTGAATATTATCTATCTAACAGCACGTGTAAAATGTTTTACAAATGGTGTAATGTACTTGTACTTGAAAATTAATCTGCAATTTCCTCTGGTAGCCACTCAATGTGGAAATGCACCTTATGCTAATATTTCTTGGAGGGGATATGGGAGTAGGTTTGCACATCTCTTATAGTTCATTGTTGTTGCGATGGCTCTGCTTTCCCTGAGTTCTGTGGCATGATAATTTCCTTGGAACTTTTTGGGAAGAATTACATTTTTATCGCACTGGTGATGGTGTATTGTTGCAGTGATAGAAAACCAAGTCCCATGTTGCGCATCAACAGCGAAGAAGTGGAACTTGTACCTCCGGAGAGCAATAGCACTAACTCATCTCCAAACTGATGCGTTTTACCAAGTGAACTACTACTATGAGATATGCAAGAGCACTCAAAATATTGGTCAACTCCTTTATCTGCTTTCTCTCGACTCCATGTTTTAAAAGTTTCTCAGCAATATATTGCAATATTCTTAGATATAGCTTTTTTGCAATTCTTTCTGTTTTTGTTTTGTGAAGTTAAACAGCCATGTGCTCATGTTTCAAAATTTTGTAGTTTTCATCTGTTTGGTCAGAAATTTCTGTGTAATGTCTATTCGTGGTATACCTTAATGAATAGTTCATCACAACCAAATCTCTTTCCCCATACGTTATCAGTTTACCCTCTCACTTCATACTTCCTATCTGTGAGAAGCAGTTAGTGCTTTTCTTAATTCTCTTCTTCTGAACCTAAGAATGAATGAAAACACAATGGTCCAAGATCTGCAAACTGCTTTTTGTGTTGCATCTCTAGTGCAATTATTATTCTTAAGTCAATACTACCATTTATTTATTTGTCAAAATCCGAAACAGTAATGATGAGAAGGCCCCAGTGAGTGAGATCTAGTGGGAACACCTTCATTTCTCCACTTGTTCTATTCCACTGTTTACTGATGAGATGAGCTTTATACATTCTATATATTGTAGCTGTTATGTTATGATTCTCTCTATAATTTTTATACCAATTTTTTATTGTTAAGTTTGATTTATGGTAATGGAATTGAATTTTTTAATGAATTTATGAATGTGTGCAGAGGTGTTCAAAGTGGAGTGTTCTTTGAGTTCATAATAGAATATTATTTCTATCCGAGCCGCCAAAGTGCTGATCACTCCCTAGATATAACTCTCACTTGGCCTGAAGTAAAGAATTTATGTTATTTTTGCATTATGTAAGGTGAATGCACCCAAAATAGTACATTCCATTTTTGTTGTTCTATATTTGTGGTAAAGATGGTCTTAGTTTGCATGAGAATTGCAAGGCAATGCCCTGCATTACCTTTTCACTTTTTATCTTTGTTGTTGTAGACATCATTCAAATTTAGGAAGTGAGCTAATTGTTATTCCTTTCATATGTATATTGTATATTTTTTGAAAGTTGCTTATATTTTTATGCCATGCCACATAAGTTTTTATGACTTGTATTGGTGTCTTCTAAGAATAATTGAACAAATTTCATTGTCAACTCAAATTTTCCTAGAGTGCCATATTCATAACCTTTTGTTTGTGATGAAAGCGAAATGGGATTATAAGCAATAATAATTTATTTTTTAGGATAGTTTGTGTATTATTTAACAATAAGGAGTGTAGAAGAATGACTTGTGTCCAAAGTGCCAGTTCACTTGTTTGGGTTTTACTGTATTTCAATAACAAACATCTAACCCATTTCCCATTGGTTGGCTGATGTGGACTTCTTCTAATACCCCATAAGTTAACTAGTACAGGGACTGAAGAGAAGTTCTTTCATTCACGTCTAGAGTAAATCTCAGCTATTGGCTGAAGTTGTTAGCTTAGACCAAAGTTTAAATATTACTGTCTTATTAGTACTAGTTGTTTCCAAAGTGGCATTTTTGAGCTTGAACTTATGGTGAAAGTTTATCTTGTCACCAGAAGTGGGAATTTTCTACTTCAATTTATTACATTTCAATGACAGTATTAAGATCTTATTGCATTCTTATTTTAATGGGTCTTTTCAGATCTTTTTAGTAACTTTGTCAACCACTTATTTATTTACATTAATTTCTGCAAAAAAAAAAAGCAAAAAAAAACAACCTTTCTTTCTAGTAAAGGTTTAATATGTCTGGAAAATATTAATCCAAAACCAAAGAGGCCTAGACGCTTGCTCTTATTACTTTAGTCTTCTCTTATGGACGTCTTTGTCAAAGGTTGTTACATTGACTCTTTATTTCTGTGAACAAATCGCTCCTAAATACTCTTGGGAAGCTTCTCAATCTCTTTGTCAGTCTCTCGTTTTTTTGTTTCTCCTTTTATGGCAGCTTGTATAGCAATCTGTGTTATATGGCACCTGATTGTGTATATGTGCTAAAACTGGGTCATCTTCACACATACTACTCCGAGTTCTATTGCAGGACTCTATTGTGGTTTCGATTCGAGGTTTCTCTTCTGTCTCTCTTTCCCAGGCTTAAGTGAACCAGGGAATCGTGTTGTCATTTAAACCAAAATCTATGAAACATAACTTTTTTGAATAGTAATAAAAACATGCGTAATGTACTGTATTTGGAAGAAAATAGTTCTAAATTAATTGTTTACTTGCAAGTAGAACATTCCATGACCATTACTACTACAATCGAGTTCCACATTCCAAGTGTTGTATTGTAGGTATTTCCTTGAAATATTTGTTGTTCTATACCACAACTTTGCATTGTTTTGTCATATCTTGACTATTAAAAATGTATTAAACCCGTCTAATGGAATTATGTCTGAATATTTATTTTTCGTAATATGATATCCTTTTCTCTCAAGTTTTGAACTTGATAGAAGGTTCAGTGCTACAGGCAGTTTCAAACACATGCTGTAAGTACATGGCTCGAGTTGATGCTATTCCATTTTTGGTTTTGTAAACCAAGAAAGTAAAAACAAGGATAAACTGGGTGAACCAAGAAGTGAGAAGCTTAGTGACAGTGGTGAAAACCAAGCAATCTGCTACTCATTATTTTTAAGGGGACTGTGTATATGCAAGTACGATGCACTTGGACAAACTTCAACGCTTTTTATTTTTCGTTGCTTGAGTTATACTATCTTAAACATTGCTGCATTAGATTATGGTTTCAAAATCAAAGGAAACTTGCATGTTTTAAAGTTGCTTTGGTCCTCTTGTTGCTGTTGCAATATTAATATGACCATCTTTTTCTCCTTAAAAATCTTAAAAATAAAAAATAAAAAGCTTTTCTGCACTTTTTAGATTGTTCCCTGTAGTTAAAGAGCGCTTCAAATCGTAAATAAATTGCGTTACTGCTCCTCAACTGCTTTCCTTCTATTACTTTGTAACAGGTAGGCACATAGGATGTTAGATTGGCTGTGAAGAAATAGTTCATATTGTGGCATGTAGTTTACCTAAATAACGAACAAAACAATTATGTTTTTGCTTTCAAGCATTTATTATTATTTTGGTTTTGGTCACAATGTTAATATATGAATATGAAAAAAATTACAGCATGCCTCCTCCACCAGCTGGACCTTCCACCTTCTCCACAGGGATTGTTCCATCCACAAACTACAATTCTAGTGGTCGGTCCTCGCCAAGATTTGGGCGGCGTGCCAGAGTACTCTGTGATTATGACTCCAGGAGTCCTGATGAGCTTAGCCTTGTGTCCGATGAGGTATGGCTAATGGACAATTTCATTATTATTCGAGTAGGTTAACCTTCTCTCATGTTTTCCACTGTTGCATTTTGGTTTTCAGATTATACAAATCAGAGATCCTGGCGATGGGGATGCTGATTATTACCTTGGAGAGAAGGGTATTCTGAAGGGACGAGTTCCACGTGCGTTCCTTGAAGTGATGGATGATTGAATCCCGCTGCCTTGTAAGATTGATGCCTTGATAATATATACTGATCACTCATCCAGCCTTGATTGAGTGTAACATAATAGAGCTGTGGATTGTAAATACTAGATTTCTCTCCACAGCAGCAGCAAATCTTAACTCATTTACAAACCTCCTTTTATGGGAATGAACTTTAAGCATCCTCTCTATGTCAATAAGAGTTATGGGCTGTGCAATGAGGACTTGATTTGAAGTTTTCAATGTTTATCATGTCAATTGCTTTATGGATTTGAAAAAGAAAACTATGACTTGAATTGCTGTCAATTAGTTTACATATCTTAGTCAGGAAAAATAATTACCAAAGCTGCATTCTGAAGGTAAAAAGAATGTACCGTGGGTGCCTTTGGAATTCTGCACCCAGAGTACAAGACACAATGGCCTTTTGTAAACTCAAAATGCCCTCAAAAGTGGTCACTTTGGTTAACATTTTCAATAATTTTAAGTGCACTGAAATCTAATCTTGATTTTTCTGTGTTACCAGGGTAGCGCTAATACTAGGTGTAAAGAATAAAACTGTGGAATTCCGCATGATGTGTAGATGGCTCAAGTAGAATACTTCGATGTCAAGTCCACAATTTTCTCTCTGTATCCCCATAAGAATTTTAATACAATTCAATTTCCATTACAATTTATAGTGCAAGTATTATGATGAAATGGAACTTTGTCAAAGGTTAGTGGAGGCTGTGTAGCTAATATATATACGATTGAATCACCATTCATAGCAATGAAGATGACAATATTATAGTAAAGTAATTTTACTGTGCAAATATATTCCTTTTATCAGTAATCAATTCATTAATGACATGTTGCAGTTATTAATGAATATTCAAGTTATATCATTGTTCAAAATAAAAGTTAAATAATAAAATAATGTTTGTTTAAGATTTTACCTCATTCATTGGGAGTCATACAAAGATCAGGCATACATGGGACATCACAAAAATTCTCAAATTTACAATTCTAAAGAGCAGCATACTAAAAGACAAGTTGGCTCTAAATTCAGTACTCTGATTTATTTTGCTAGTTTGTGAAGGCCTTCAGCCAGCTCTAACATAACATCTACGCCTTCACAGTACTTGACAATTGATTCATTGATCTCACCCTCTCCAAAGTAAGCACCAGCAATGGCTCCTGCCATTGATGCAATGGTATCAGTGTCACCGCCCAACGAAATTGCATACTGAATGGTTCGACGAAATTTGTTGTCAGTCTGGAGACAGAAAACATAAGTTAAAACCACACATAAAAGTGCATAGAAAACTTGGAGTAAAAAACAAAAACAGTCAGTTATGAGCCTTTAAAAGCGTAATTTGGAAGGAAAGAACAAGGCAAGGAGAAATAATTGCGAATCAGAACATGGTTTCCAACATAAATCAAATGACCCAGGCAAGCAACTATATTCACATGCTGATTCATTCATTCATTCATGGCAATGAACACTGGAGACATTAAACAACTTGCCGCTTTATTCTCAGCATTGATAGATGAGGCCTGGATACCAGAAAGTTATAATAATACAGGAATAGCATATTGAGAGATGTGCACAGAACTTGGAGACAATCTTTTATCTCATTAGTAGTTGAAAGAGGTAGAAAAGTAAAAGAAATTTTAGCATTAATGCTCGCTCTGACTCATACTGACACACTCACCTCAATCCCTGGAATTGGATCTTGAGCCCGGAGAAAGCTGTAGATAGCAGTAGGGACAGACAAAATAGCTGACACATTGTTTCCCAAAGCTCCTTGAACTTCCTGAATTTGAGCACCACCGCTTTTGGAGAGAAGTTTCTTCACCAATTTTAGCTGGGTATAATATGGTCTCCGGCTGCCAAACCTTATCAATAACAAATAGTAATTTTTTTCAGTGAACAGAAAAAATATATGATGAAAGAAAGACTTTCGCTTACTCATCCTTTTCTTCAAAAGCTTGCATCTTGGTTATGAGATCATCTGTGAAACGATCGACATCTAGAGGGCCTTGGGTAGGGTCTTGTTTTAGACCTTGATAAACAGCCAAACACTGGAAGAAAGGTAAGAGCTTTCATGAGCCACATTGTTTATGAATAAACATGAATATGATATTTACTGCCAATTTACCTGTAAAATTGCCCCATTGACACCAAGTGCATGTGTGTGAGTTATTTGTGCTGTGCGTTTAGCCACATGAACCATTACATCATAGTCAGAGTGGCAGAATAGGGCAACAGGTGATACTCGCATGGCACCTCCATTGCCATAAGAGCCAGTACCGTTAAACTGATCTTTAGCAGGTTTGAAAGGATCAGCAAACTTTTGGGCTCGCAACTTTTCAAAAACATCCACAACATGTTGACCATAACCCCTTCCCGTATCTGAATAAAACTCTGTGACAAAGCTGTAACATTAAATGATTGACCCATCATCCCACCCTCTAACTTCAGGAAACTAACTTCGTTCTGCAGCACCGCATACCTTTTAGCCAGGTCTTTTTCATCAAGACAACCCTGGTTCACAAAAGACTGAGCAATGCATTTTGTCATGGCCGCATCATCAGTGTACCGATATTTAGGAGCTAGAAAGACAAGACATACAATGAAAATAAACTTGAGGAGCAGAGGCAGACGCACAAGGTTACGCCAAGAGGGCTGTAGTGTGCAGGAAGTCACAGCAACTAAAATGAGCCATAGCAGAGATAATTACTTTTAAATGGAGGTCCTTCTAGCTTTTCGAAGAATTTATGGAGAACGATTGGCGAGGGGTCCTCGTCTCCTTCAAAAGGTGCTCCTAGACAATCCCCGAGCAGAGCACCCAGCAGGCACCCTCGGAATTTACTAAGCAAAGCAACGCCGCAAGTACTCGCTGACACGGCCATCTTCTGAGCACTCTAGATTAAACCGCAGTTACACCTTCAAACAAAAAACATTCAAACAGCAGCGGCGGCACCAACAAAAATATACCGGCTCCACTTTCAACATCAGCAGCGGGCTAGCAGTAGGTTGTGTGAATCGAGCAGACGACGCCAGGCTGTCGTCACACTGCTGCCAACGGTAGGGAGGGCTCGGCTGCCAGACCACTCAGTGCAACGCAGGTAAAAGGAAAGGGCACTGGGGTGGAGAGCAATGTAATAGACAGAACCTTAGTGCGAGATCTGACGTGACTATCGGGAATAGCAATGACCCGCTCAAACTGGGACTGTTCTGTTGCTCAGGTTGGCATGAGTCTAAGAATATTTTTCATATCGCTAGTTTCGCGGCAAAATTTGTCCCCTTGCGCTGTTCACGGTAAGATCGGCAGGATCTGGGAAAACCAAGACTTGGTCTTACTGTGTTCTTGCGCAAAGATCATTTAGGCGAGGGATTCTCTGATATAGTATTTTTTGTTCAGGTAGCGGGGAATTTATTACGACTTAACTTTGTTCACACAATGTTTTATTAAATAAAATACTAGATCATGGAGGTTTTACAACATAGTAATAACGCAATGAGAATCACAACTTGACTAGATTCACGAAGTTTCCCTATCAGCATTACAAGAGAAGATGTGGTTTGTTGAAAGGAAAGGAGCAGTTGTCTAAAAGGTTTGACGACACAGGGATTTGGCAGCAATATACAATTTTAACGAGTCGCGATACTTAATCTAACTATGGAAATCCAACACAATGAAAATCCTATTATAGGACCTTTTGGGCTACTTGAAAAGAAAACAAAGAGTTTTGGGGATTCTAATCCAGTTCTGGAAGACGCTATTATCCTTTTTTTAAAAAATCGAGGCGGACAAGAAAAGAATGTCATTAACACGGCAGGCACAACACAACGGACACAAATGCGACACGCCTCAAACGTAGTCGTGTAAGTTTATCGCATGCCGGGCGAGGCGCTCCGCCTTACCCAAGCGCCAGATTCTGCACCCAAGTAGCAGCAGGAGGCACGTCTTTCGACCTTCGACTGTAAGTCCTCCCGCCCGGGCACCGCCCAACAGGAAGTGTGCACACCTGAGAAATTATTCAACCGAAATCCGCCTCTGCCCTGTGCACAAGGATTTTCACAGCTACTTTTTCGACTAGTAAACCAGTTTTACTCGTACTTTTATAATTTTATGACATACAAGATGAAAAATGTACACCTTAAAAATACTTGAAAATGGTCTGAATATACATATTTACAAAAGTATTTATGTACAAATAGCAGCAGGTAACATAGGGTAATGTAAGTTCATTAACTTCCATAATCAACACTCGACATGAAAAAAGGATTTAAAAACATACAGTTTATGCCAAAATTAGACAGATTATTATTGATTGAAGTCCACATAAGTAGTAAAACAGGAAACAATTCCCCCGCATTGTCATTACTTCTTGAGACCACAATGGCAGATGGCAACGCGGGGCACTTTGCATGCCCGCTATCGTAGATATTTTCAAATCAGTAAATTGCATATTTTTTTTTAATACGAATGGAAATTTATTAGAGTAAATGCGGCAAGAAAAAAGCGAAACATTTGTAGAGACGGAACGAGGGAAGGCCGGCATAAGGCAGGGGAAAAGGGGGCAACACGAGAACAGCTTTTGATTCGAAAACACACGTCTTTCTATTATTACATAATTCTAAAATTCGAAGTAAATTACAAATTGATGATCTGGATCGACATCAATTATCATTTGAAGTGTAATCTTTTCCCCATGAGCTAAGTGTAGCAAAGCACGCACATTTTCATTACAACTAATATTTGGTAGGGTACAATTAACTTACACTATACGCTTCAAAACTCTATATATACAATGTAACCTGTGGCTTCTCATCTACATGGTAGGGACCCGTTTAAACGATGCTGTCAGGAACATTACCAAGGTAAAACCTAAGTAAACTGTATTTGTGTTCTACTGACACAGAGAGACAAGCCGATGACCTAGAGCTAATCGAAAAAAAAATCATGACAGCATGCCCTCTATCTGACAATTACTTATTCACAGTGACACACGCGCTACTCCAACAGATTGCTGCGATTGCGAGCACTTTGCGAGCAGGAGTAGCCTTACCCTACATGGCACTCAGTAAACAGTCTTCTTGAAAACTTAAAAAACCAATGTCTTTAATATATTATTCCTGGGATTCACACTAATAGCACCACTTTTTGTTAAAGGTAATCTACAAAAACAATAACGTTCCAAGACCCTTCACTTTTTCAGGCACGACGTTCAAAAAACATAAACAAAGATCGTAATGAACCGCCATAGCTTCCGCTGGTGACTCAACGGACATATTTTGACCGACTTCTTTTTGGATTGGGTACCATAGGAACACAATAATTCTAAAGGGAGGGGAACATAGACCATACGACTCACGACCGGGGATTTCTAGGAGAAAGACAACATGCTTATCATTACTAAGGTTTGCTTCGAGGACCTCGAACTACGATGTGAGCTACCGATCGTCGTCCCAAACACCTGCTCTTCCCCCCCCCCCCACACACACGCACATTCCAAATTTGCATGTGTTCTCAAAACAGCCGTCTTCACAACGGCCCTCGAAGTGTGTCGTTGCATGCGTGACACTCGCAGTCCTCACATGTGTCTGCACAACCAAATGCACCCGCAACCGCTGGGTGTGTCCGCATCCCGCACTGCGGCAGCATGGCAGCACGACACCCTGCTCACAGCTGCTGGTCGCGCAGGCTGGTGCTCTCGTCGGCGGCCTTCTCGGCGGCCAAGGCCGCGGCCTTCTTGGCGGCCGCGAACATGGACTGCCTGGCGAGCGCGCCAGTGACGTGGCCGATGGCCGCCGCCACTGGCGCGAGCGGCTGCTAGGTGATGTCCTCGTCCTCGTCGAAGTCGTCCGGGGAGTGCGCCGGCATGGGCACGGGCACCTTCTGGCCGGCCAGGGCCTGCGCGGCGGCCGTGATGGCGCTCCCCGTCGTGGAGTGCGCGAAGCCGTGCCGGCCCCCGCGACCGCGCCGCCAGCGGCTGTACAGGTCGGCCTGGTTCACGGCGGCGTAGGACACACCCGTCGGGGTCAGCATCACAGCCGCGTTCAGGTACTGCAACACCACAAAGCCAGAGTCAGCGCCCTTCAGTTGCTTCCCCAGGTCAGTTGTGGGGGCACTACCATTTATTTCACGTTATTTACGGTATAGTTTACGCGTCTTGGTTTATTCACAAATTTTTTTGGAGAGGGTGGGAGGTTGTCCTTGAAATTAATTATTTTGCGTCTGTTTCGTTGTATTTAATTTCGTCTTTTTCTACATTTTTGCTTCAAGTTTGGGAGGGTGGGTATTATTTGTTAAGTATGGTGAGATTTGAGGGCGGGGGCAGAGCGGCCCCAGTCGACGCTGGTAATCCAGGACCAGCACACTTGGAGGCGGAGGCCGCAATGCCCTACGCTCGCAAGTGTCGACCACACTCTAAATGTCTCACAATGAAATTTGACCTATGTTATTCGTATGTTACAGTGAATTCGGCGCAAACATAATACGAAGCAATACTTCTTCGTAATACGAATCTTTTTAGCTTTTTTTAAGCTTTTTAGCTAAGATACACAGAAAAACCTTCGTAATACGCAGAAAAACCACCTTCGTATTATGCTTTGAGCCATTTCCTTCGTATTATGGGAAATTTCTTCGTAAGACATTTACACCGTACAGTCATCCTACACTAGGATTAGCAGTATGCACCCAGAGACAGCACGCGCGCACAGGCCGCCTGGGAAGCTGAACGCCAAGACTTTAATCTCTAGATAGCCTTTGCTCAAGAGCGAAAAACAATTAAAAACGACAGTTTAGAACAATCACATTGTGATTAGATTAGGATACAGTGTTGGGAGTGAGTTAAGAGGTTCTTTACACTACAATCACAACTAAGCCGGAACGACTAAGCGCACAACATTTTTTTACTTTCACTAAAGATTGTGCTTTAAGTACCTCACGCATTCCGGTCTTCCATTCGACCCCTCAATGCAAGTTGCGTCTGAAATGGGTAGCTGAACTGACAGCACAGAGGACAGAAAAGCGACTTGGCCTTTAAAATGCGTGAAGTATTTTATGCACGGAATCAAACAACTAGAGCTACCATGTTCGGCTTGGAAATGATTACAAGCTGCCAACGACCTAGTTCTAACTACGTCACACTACTGGCCAATCTGTACTCCACCCAACCCACCACTGTTCGTTTCGAATGGTCGACCCAGTGGGGGGTAGGGGGCTACACTACGGGGTGCAGGGGGTGAGGGTGAGGTTCGGGGGCACCCCGCGAGGCGGCTGCTCGGCCTGACCGATGGCGCGGCCGAGGACATGGCAGGTATGGCAGGCATGGCCGGCATCCACCGGCCGGCCGGCCGACAGCCTCGCCGACAGCGACGGGCGCCGCGGCGCCTCACATCAGTCTGTGACTCGTCTGCGAGTGGAGCGCGAGCGCACCCAGGGCCTGGGTCGCGGTCAGACAAATGACGGGAAATTCGCTGCAAAGACAAAGATGCATCGGACGGTGTCCGACGCTCGGTTCGCGGCTTCACCGGGCAGCGCACAAATTGGGCCGTTGTTCGTGCAATTAATCGGGGCCACAACCGGCTCGTTTCCAGGACTGAGTCTAGACCTTGGACGAGCGGGGTATACTAGTTTACAAGGTCCGCGGGGCCGGTCACCCGTTTCCAGGACCGTCCTGGACGAAAAAATCCGTGTCTTTCATGACTGTTCTGGAGACGGGTGACCGGCGCAAAAATCATACCATGTTTCAGGACAAGTTTTGCCATTTCCTCCAGGACCGTGCTGGAAAAGGGCCCTCCGATCATGAAGCGTTTCGCTCCTGCTTTTTGCAGGACTTTTTGCGTACGTATTCGGCCGCTTGACGCCTCGGCACTGCGTGGCACACTACAAGGCGCTGGTTGGCCCACTGCGCTGGCCCCTGCCCCGGCCGGGCAATGCCAGCTGCCGAATGACAGGTTAGTCTGGAACTTGGTTTCGTCTGCGACACTCCGTGCAAGTCACCCGGGCGCCTGTAGAGCGGGGGCTGGGCCGGCCCGGCTAACGCGCCCGTCGAGCGGGGTGCCTACCCGCCGCTTCACAGGCGCTCTCCGGCCGCGGCCTGGCCGTTGCTGGCGAGGACAGCGAGGACACCACATTGCTGTCTCGGAAACGAAGCCCCACGACCCACCCGATTCTGTCCGCGCACTCCCCACACGGTCCAGCCAGGCCAGACTCAACAGCGGCGCCAGAATGGTTGCAGAGTTCTGGAGCCCTTGTTGACTTTGGTCCGTTGGGCCTGGCGAGGGGCGCGGCGCGGGGCGGGCGGACGCAAAGCATGCTAGCTATACGTAGAGTTCCTCGTCGCACGGAGTACTTCCACCCTACCTGGGTGAGAGCTAGAGCCCCTGCCTTGCGGAGTATTTGCACCCTACCTGGCCCCAGCACCAAGGCTACGGCCAGGGTCTTTGCTCGCTAGGGGGGCCACTGGTGGTGCCGGAGCTCGTACCTCTTCCTGGGATGCGCGGGGCAGCCGTTACAGCCCCGGGAGCCCTAAGACACCCACCGCACCATCAACACGAGCAAGTTTTTGATTAAAGAAAGTTTCCAAAAGTTGTACTCGGAGCGTATTACCGAAGAGACAATCAAATAAGGTTAATACAGATAAGTCACATTTTACAGGGTGATTCCGGTGTAGAAGTCGATCTCTGGTTATGGATATAGGGGGCACTAAAATGTCTGGCGAACTAGTGCTTCGGATCAGCCGCTCCGGAGCATGCTGCAACCAGTCTCCCCATAAAGTCATCGTGAATGCGGCAGGGATGTGAAATGGACTGTCTTACTCTTCCGGAAAAACTCGGCATGCAAACCCGCCATGGGCGCTCAAGCTTTGCGCCTGATGGTTAGGTGGGCAACAGAGAGGTTGATGTAGTGCCTTGGACGTCCAGTTAGCTAATTTAAGATGAAAATTAACTGAAATTCTTGCGACTTCTCGTATTGTTCATCCAGGTCAAAACTATTTGGAGGCTAGGAGAGAGGTTTTCCACGTCACGCTCCAGACGGTGTGCTCTAGCAGTGCGTAGAAAGCTTTTGAGTGCGGCAACGACCGAGACGACTCTAACCGCAATCACCCTTCAACACTCACTTCATTTATTTTGGATCGTAAGAAAGCCGGAACCAAGGCCGGTTTGTACCTTGTGCGAGCGCTTGCCGTGCGAGGTCTTGTGGCGGTGGTGGGTGGCGGCGGGGGCCGCGGGGGCCAAGGGAGCCAAGGTGTCGAGGCGGGGGTCTGCCCTGGGGTTGGCGGCTAAGGCCATGGCGGGGGACTGCGCGCCCTGGGCGCCCTGGGCACACGTACAGGGGCACGGGCACGACTCGGGCCGCGGCTCAGGCCGCGTCGGGTAGGCGCGCTGCGGCATGCAAGAGGAAGGCGGCAACAAGTTGTCATTCCGAAAACAGTCAAAAACTCTTGTCAAGACAAGAAAGGAAAGAGAAAGAGGTATAGACAGGAACAGAAGAAATCACGTGAAACTGCTATAAATGTAATGCCAAGGAGAAATAACTATCAAATGCAAAAAAAAAAAAAAGGGCTGGTCAAGTTTTTACGTTACACAAGTACAATACCATCTGAAACGTTCATATTTGCATTCTCTTTATTTTCCCTTGGTAAATACGAAGTGAATGAGAGGTGTAATAAAATGGGACAATTGCAACGAATAGGTGAGCAAGTAGGTAGGTGAAATAACATACACATTACACACGCACACACAAACACAAACCCGCATGCGTGCCGCTGTGACAACCATGGGCTTGTCATGCTGTTGGTTCCGTCCGTGTAACAGCCACAGATGCAGTGTGCTCGTACGGAATTTCATAGTAAGAAAAAGTTTGGTCCGTTTCCCTGCGCGTGGTGCTGTCCGGAAACAACAAAAGCAAAGCCCACCCTTGGGCCCTTGGGGTTGGCTGGCATTGCGGCCTGGATGTGTCTCTAGGGCGCCGTGCCACTGCCCCGCCCTGCCCCGCCCTGCCCCGCCCTGCCCCGCCCTGCCCCGCCCTGCCCCGCCCTGCCCCGCCCTGCCCCGCCCTGCCCCGCCCTGCCCCACAGCGTGGAACGCATGTGCTTCGGCTTTAAACTGTATCACACTGCGGCCGGGGCCTGCAGTGACAACCTGCGTGTGTACTCAGTGCACACATGAGTGTTCCGTGTGCCAAGTTCCGTGTGCCAAGTGCCCTGCCCGCCAGACGGACGGGCAGATCAAGAGAAGCGAAAGAGAGATGGAGCGGTCGGATTGATGGAAAGATTAGTGAAGACGGGGGGCCCCAACTCAGTTATCGTTCCCGCCGGATAGGCTCACGTCCAAAAAATACGTGCCGTGACGCTGATGGCTTTTGGTAGCGCTATTCAGAGAAATAATGGATTGCCGAACCTGACCTCTGCAGCACTATCGATGAGGCGACCCTCATTAACCCGCCCCCTCCCCCTCAGATTGAATTTCATCTCGTAGGGGACCCAGCCAGCCAGCCAGCCAGCCAGGCAGCCAGCCAGGCAGCCAGCCAGCCAGACTGCCGGAGCCGTTCGTCTGTCAACTGCTGTGACGGGCCTCGCAGCCTCACGGCCTCGCAGAGGCGACAGGAGGGGTTTTGGCGTGTTGCTGTCCGGCAGCCCCCCATTCCCTCCCACAACGCGGTCGAGTGGACATGACCGCCACCAGCGTCCTCCCCGAGACGCGCGAGGACAAATATTCGCAGAAACGTTTTTTTTTCCAGTCTTGCCACGAAGCCACGAGGGCGCAAGAAAAAGTAAGGAAACCCACCGCCCTGGCAAAAATGCAAGGAGGAGTGTTTTTGCTTTGTTCGCTTCGGTTTGCGTCCAAGCAGCCACAGTGAGGAACACTCGGCCCCAAGCGTCCGACCGCGCGGACCGTGGACGCGGCGCCGCACGCCTCGTGCGCGATGAGCCGCGATGGGATTAGCGCCTTCGCTGCGCGCGAGAAGCAGCCGAGATGGAAAGCAAACCCTCGCGTGATTTGTAAGGCCACGGCGCGGCCTCACTCGAGGCCTTCCGCGCACCTGCGCTGCCGGCCGGCCCACCGCCACGCACCCAGACCCGCAGGACCCTCCGCGCCGTTCCGCGGCCGCGCTGATCAGACCCCCCCCCTCTCCCCCACCCTCTCATCAATTCTCCCCGACGTCTCTTTAGCTCTTTGGCCTGGCCCTCCACCGCCCGCCCCGTTCTCTCCCCCGCGCGGCGTGGCTGCCAAGCCTTGCTGCTGCACAGGGCGCCCCGGCCAATTATTTTCCGACGCCCCCCTCCCCCATGAAACGGTCTGGACCAAAAATACGCAGAGTAGCCACAAGTCGAAGGAGCCGTGCGGAGGGCGATGGATTTGTCTTCAGAAAGCGTTTTTATTTCAGAACTTGACTTTTTTTAATTTTTTTTATTGGCGTGGCACTACACACAAAGGCCAAGGCCAAGTGACCCCAATGCTAACGAAGGAATAAGGGACCCTTTTGTGTCCCATTGCGGGAGTGTGCGTGTGTTTGCGAGAAAAGGGACAACACGACTAAAATATTAAATAAAAATTCCTTTTTGTCTTAATTGCTTTAAAAAAGAAGAGAAGTAAAAACAAACAACTGCTTTCTTCTGCTGCTGTACTCTGTGGACGCATGCCTTGGAGAGAGTGTTAGGACACGGAAGGGTTTGCGAGCACACAGGCCGGCGAGAAGGGCGGGGGGCCGTACCGTGCTCTTGCACCGCAGCGTGGGCTGATACTTCCTCCTCATCTTCCTCGGGCAGCACGCGCACAGGATGCGGGCGAAGGCTCTGCAACACACGGAACGGTAGCCTCATCAATGCATTTATTAACACACGCCAAAATGATGGGTGTTGGGCGTGAGTGTGGGGGGAGGGGCTGGGGAGTGGGGGTGGGAAGTGGGAAGTGGGGGTGGGAGGGAGCGGCCTTGTCGTGCTCCGCCGCGCCCCCGCCGCGCCCCCGCCGCGCACTCGCGTGGAATGCGTCGTGCCATCCCAGGCCGCCTGATGAGACCAATGAAAACAACGGCAGCGCACCAGGGGAGGGGGGGAGAGGGAGGGGCGCCGAGACAACAGCGGCGCCAAACTTTCACCTTCAAGTCCTCGCCGCGCTGCTTGCCATTGTGAGAGAGACGCCTCTCCATCACCAGAAAGAATCAGGCGAAGGAGAAGAAGGACGAGGAGAAGAGGAAGTAGATGAAAAAGGAAAGGGGAAAGATGTTTACAAGAACTCCGCAGCCAGTATTTTAGTGTGTGTGTGCACCATACGATAGAGAGAGACGGGGGATGGGCAAGGGGTGGGGGGACAGGGAGGGCATCAGAGCGCACGTGGCATTAGTCAGAGCGCACCGAGGCCATGGCCAGACTGGACCGCCAGCCCGGCGGGGTGGGGAGAACAGGATGGTAAACGGAGCGGCTGTCGGCAGGCTACTTGATGATGCAGCCAGTGCCACCCATCGCGGTCCCCGCACGCGTCAACGCCCACAAATAAATCGCGCGTTTGTTTTGTTAGAGGAAGCGCGCGCGGGCGGGCGGCAGGCATGAGAGAATGGCTATAATTTGGCTCAGCTGTTTGCACCTAATAAACCTTGCCCAGCCTGGCCGTAACGGTCGTACAAGTCATCCGGACGGCAGGGAAAAGGGTGAGGGGCAAGAGCACCGCCGGGGAAGGCCTCTCTGATAGATTCCCTATCCAAACAACAATAATCCATGTGACCGGGTGCAATGTGAGCCGTCATCTTTTTCACGCTTACGCCCCTTCCCCCCAAAAAAGGGGTCTATATCATTTGACCTACCTAAAGTAGACCGACAAAAACTAGACGTACCTATTTTTGACCGACTTGAATAGCGCCAAAACGTCAAAGAGCGCGCCTCGGCGGGGTCGGTGGGGTCGGCGGGGTCGGTCGGGTCGAGCGGCGCACCGTGCGGCAGCGCAGCGACGCGGCGGCCCGATGGAAGTGTCGATGCTGTCTCGACCGACTACCCACGCCACGCAAAAAAAAATAAAATAAAATAACCAACAAAAACATGCCGGCTGTCACTCAACGGCGTGGTGGGCACACAGCCACGAGGGCGAACGGGAATTTGCACTGAAAATTAGCGCGCGACGCGCCGCAACGCCCCCCCCCCCTGTCCCCAGCCCGCGAGGGGCGGGGTGAGGGCCCCGTTCCAGGCGGGACTTTCCCGGAGCAACTTCCATATTCAGAGAGTATTACGCCGCGCGTTCCGCTCCGCGGTGGATCTTGTTTATTGACCTTCGTTTGGACTCGCCGTTTAGGCGCGATCGGACGGCCAGCGCCCGACGAGCGTGGTGCATCGGCGGCCCGCCCCACTCCCCTGCGTGGCGGCACATGCTCCAGGCACCCCAGAGGCTGTGCTGCGCCTGATGGACTCCAAAGCCGGCGCCGAACCGGATGGCCCACAGCGGCAGGAGGGAGACGGGAGCGACCTCCTTGCTTTGGACGCACACTCACGCGCGCGCGTATTAGTGTGTGCACGTGTGTGTGGTCGCCCTGCCCCGGCGGGGTCGCACCTACATCCACGTGCACCACCCACCCCACATACACACACAGCTCGCTCCTGCTGTAATCCAGAACCCGATAAAGGTCGATCTGATCGAGGCACCCGATCACGAACACAAAGGGAGGAGAAAAAACCGGCTCCGCTCACAGCGCCGCACAGCGCCCTGCAGCGCCCCCTCGGTTCTAAATCAAGCATTTGGCGCTGGCGGCGTGTTGTATTTCCCTGACATAGCACCTATCAGATAAGGGCGGGGGCCCGGCCGCTGCTGCTGGCTGGCTGCTGGCTTGCCGCGGGCTGGCTGGCTGCCGTCTGTCCGGCCGGCCGCTCTCATTGGCATTCCCCGTGGTCCGCTGCGAGACTCCGGGACACGACGACATCCATTCAACGTCTCCTCCGGGAGCAGGGCGCGTCTGTCGCGGGGCATGTTGAGGAAATCGGTCCCGACGTCCCGACCCGCTGAAGCGCCACAGCCATGCCTCGGCAGGTGGCCGGCATCCTTGCCAACTCTGCAAACTCGATCATTCTTTTCAAAGCCAGATTCAAGTAGTTTTTCCGCCCCCGCTTGAACCTGGACTACCCTCGCGCTGCTTTCACTTCTTGCTCTTGGAGCTCAAATATTCAAACAAACGAGTTTTTTTTTTTCCTTTTTTTTTCGCCAAACCACGCCACGCCATGCCGCGCCGCACCACGCCGCGACCTCCGACCGCCTCTCTAAACGCACCAGCAACTTGGATGGCGCTCCCTCTAAAACACCGAGGGACAATCCTCTCCGGCAAAGTGTTCCGCAGCGCCGCACCTGTTGCTTCCTGGCCAGCGAAGGAGGGGAAGGCAAATCAGACAAACACAACAACATTCAAAAATGTGAAAAAAAAAAAAGTTTTAAAAAAATCAACCAGTGATGAAACAGAATGTAGGGGCAGCGCAGGGTCGTTCCGAGGTGTGTGATGTGTGGTATACATTACATAACAACGACCAAAACGGTGCGGGGGGTGGGGGAGGCAAATTTGAATGCCTCCCTCCGCGGGCGCGATGCCGATTTTAAAATGCAAATTCACAAAAATAAAGCACCAGGGCCGCGTGGCGTGCAGGGACCACCGCCTGCGCAGAGCCAGCCAACAATTTGACTTGAGAGGCGCGGGGGCTCGGGGTGCTCGGGGTAGCAGCGCCGCGTTTAGTTTTGGAGAGGTTTTGGCGCAATGCACGGCGAGGCGGCGGCACTACAGGGAGGAGATTATATCGAGACCGCGCGCGCCCTACCCTCACCCCTTCCTTTCTGCGCCAAGCGAGCAAAATTCTCTCCTGGCCAGTGTAGAGCGACTCCCTCCAGTCACTGGAAAATAGTGGCTCATTAGGTATATGCAAATAGGGGCAGCCTGGCGCCGCGGCCCTCATATGCTTCAAGCCGAAAAACAATGCGCTGGCCGGGCAGAACAACGGAAATCCGTGAATTTATGAAATTAACCAACTGGCTTGAAACTGGTTCCAATCGGTTCCGGTCGGATTTCGACCCTCGTCTGCCGACTCTGCAAATAGCTTACTTGACACTTTGGTTAGATGTAATGTAATGTTGTTTTTTTTTAAATTTTATTTTTTTGTTCAAACGAAAGGAACCACAGCTGCCCGGCAGCCGGCACGAAGACGCTCCACGGCCTTGGCGCCGCCTCGCGGCATCTTGCCGCGTGCCGCCGAAACACAACGCCGTCACTTACTGACTCGCCCATGGGGCCCACGGCATGGGCCGACGCCGCGCGACGGAGTCCGGATTGACAGGGCCGCGGCGGGCTGCTCGGGGTGTCACTTACGTAAAGTGGGGAAGCACGCTAATCTGCAGAACATGGCTGCGCTTTGATTTCAGGGCCGATATCCCGCGGCGGGGCGATCCGTTTCAACGCGGAAGGGAGGGGGGGGGGGGGGGGGCGCGACTGAATACTTCATCACGGCCGGCACGCCGACAGCTTGCGCCGGTGCAGCCAGGCTGCGGCTCCCATGCCAAATGGCTCCGTAGCTCCCGATCTTCGTCCGGCTGCCTCTGTTCCTCCGACGGCAGGGCGGCGGCAGGGCGGCGGTGCGGCGGCAGGGCGGTGTCCGGGAGTCCCCGGCAGCCCCGGCGCTTCGATCCCACTGGCGTGAGTTCGAATCGTAGTACCGGCTGCCGCCGCGCCGCCGCGCCGCCACACCGTCTGGTCTCACGCTGCCATCTCCAAGTCCCTGCTGCTTGCGAATCCGCGCACCTGTCGCCCGATTACGCACGCTGGTGTCATCGCTTTGTCTCTGTCACGCCCGCACGGAGCGACGCCTAGCGACGCCCCGTGAATGCGCCTGTGCGACAGGGAGAGGCGCGGCGCTGCGACTGTTCGGAATCGCTCGGTGCGGCGTCGCGGTGGTCTGAGCGCGGCCCGAGAACGTGGAACGTGGAACGTGGAACGTGGAACGTGCCGTCCTGGCTCGGATTCAAGTCCCCTCACGTGCGCTGTTGGCGCGCCGGGGTCCGGGCTGCTCCCGAACACACCGCTGTCCTGTCTCTCTCGCACTCATGGGGCGTCCCGTCCGGGGTGCGAGAGGGTCAATGCCATCACTGCGCGGGCCGCGTGACGCGCGGCGACGCGGCGACCCGGAACGGCAGCAGTCGTCGTAGTCATCCGAATCCCTCTCGGGGTCGGAATCGGACTTCGGCAAGTTATATTATCGCCGCCGATTTACAGGGTGACTGGGGAAGAGGCGAAGAACGGCGATTTTACGGCGGGAAACCCACGCGACACTGGCGAAAGGGGGAGAGGTCCTGAACGACTTGGCAGGGCCGCCCCTTCCGGCCCTTCTTGCCCTTCAGCAGCTGTGACCTCCCCGTCGGCGCCGCCGCCACCGGCCTCGAGGGAAGCGCGGTGCGTATGAGTGGCGCTTTGTTGGCAATCGTGGGGATTCTCCACGCAAACGGCACGGCGGAAAAAAGATGACGAAAATAGGCAGGGAGGGCATGGCATAAGGGATGCTGATGGATATTGCCGATCCAATGCAAGCGTTGTCGTATGGACTCAGCACAATCA
This sequence comes from Stenchaetothrips biformis, assembly GCA_030522485.1. Taxonomy (NCBI): domain Eukaryota; kingdom Metazoa; phylum Arthropoda; class Insecta; order Thysanoptera; family Thripidae; genus Stenchaetothrips; species Stenchaetothrips biformis. The sequence goes on from CM060087.1 coordinate 18,313,615, forward strand.
CGCTGTCTCTCTCGCCCCGCCACGCGACCGCTCCCAGAAGACAGACGGAGCGACAGCAATCGATTGGCAACTCTAATTCCGCCTCGAAATTTTCGTCAAGGCCGATGCCGTGTGCCCCGCAGTGCCCCTCATAGCAGACACCACTTACTCTCAAGGGGGAAAAAGGAAGGCCCAGCCAGCACACAGCACGCCGCGAAAGTGATTTGTTGCCGGGAGGAAGAGGACCCGGCGGCGCTCCTGAGAGTAAGAAGCGTGGCCCGTGCCGCTTCATAACCGCTGACGCGCAGAGAGACGACACAGGCACAGGGGGCGATCTCTCTCTCTCTCTCTCTCTCTCTCTCTCTCTCTCTCTCTCTCTCTCTCTCTCTCTCTCTCTCTCTCTCTCTCTCTCTCTCTCTCTCTCTCTCTCTCTCTCCCTCCCTTTCACACCCATCGCCGAGATTCCGCCGCGGCGCGGCTCCCGTCTCGGCTGCCGTCTTCGGGGCTGCATTCCTATTTTGGCACCGCGCGGCACCCATCACTTCGGGGCGCAAGCCATCGCCCTACAGCGCTACATAAATACGGCAGAGCTACGACACAGGTGAACCAGTTTGGTGTGTGCGCGCGCGCGTGTGGCTTTGGCAGGGATTCTGCCAGGCTGACCCGGAAGCACGCCAAAGCCAACCATCAGCATCAGCATGTGCGCCACCGCTGCTGGAGTCCGGGGCGTGCACGGCGTGGGACCGAGAGTCCTTGATGCACTACTACATTTGGTTCATTTTAATCTCTCTCTTATGGACATCCGCGGAAACACCGACGAAGAATGCTCCTCCCGTAACAGGAGCACAACGATATTTTTAGCGCCTTTTTTTTTCAGCTTGGTGAACATGCGCGGGCCGCGTGAAGGGAACGGGGTCGAGGGCGCTGGTGCGGTGCAGATTCGAGTAATCGTCGTTGGCGTCAGCATCAGGCGCCTCATCAAGCCGCACCATTATCGAGGCGCTGACAAGCAGACGACGAGCAGACGACGAGCTGACAACGAGCTGACGATGAGCAGACGACGAACAACAGCAAACTGTTTTCTTTATTTCTCATAAATTGACCTTCATCATTCATGGATCACCAGGGGGGTGTTATCAGTGACATCTGAAAAACTTCGTCGACAAACACTTCACCGACGTCAAATGATGATTTTCTCAAGCCTCTGGCACGATGGGACAGGGAATTAACGTGGGGCTGTGCATCGTTTCCTGGAGCTGGCTGAAATCGGAAGGGGACTGATGGGGGAGGGGTGACCGGCAATCTCTGTGGTTGTCCTCTTTACTGACTGAAGTGAGGGGTCCAATCGAACGAAGGCCATGGAGGCACAGGGATGTGTTTGGCAGGGGCCCTTGGACTCCGACCGAGCCGATAGGGCTTCCTGTTCCACGCTGAGGGTTTCGTATCGAGCACAGCGTGCGACAATGCCAACGGCACAGACCCTCACATAACTTACACGCTCTACGAAACGATACTTCTTCGAAAACTCCACAGCCGCAAGAAACGTTGACTCACCTGGGCGTGCGTGTGGGAGGCGGGGCAGAGCGACTTGGTAGAATCCCCTGGGAACTTGTTCGCGTCCAGGCCCCAGGCCCCGGGCCATCTGCCACTGCCACCTGCCAGAGTTGTCCGACTCCGGCAAACTAGTAATGAACAGTAATTTGACGAGGCCGGGCGAGAAGGCCGCATCGGCCGGTTACGCGCCGCCTGCCGCCGTCTGGGCCACGTCGCCCACTTCACCTGCTTTGGCCACTTTGGGGCACAATGGCCGCGATCAAACTTGGGCCGCCGCCATCACGGGAATCATGGCCCTCAGGGCGTCGCTGCCAGCAACAACTCGAAAATATCTGCCGCCGCCGACGTCGCCCTCCGGGTACCGTCAGCCCAGCACATTCACAGTATTGTTGTTGTTTCTGTCGTCACTCCTGTCCCTGCCCCCCTCCCTCGCACTCTACAGCAGGGCTTGGGGTCGTTCCGGCAGCGACCCCACTCCGGCATCCCATAACCAATCGTGTTTGTAATGATTTGTAGTCTCGCGCCCCTCCCCCTTCCCCCACACTCAGTCTGGCAGTTTGCGAGGAAATAGCGGCACTGCGGTTCCGAGTCGGTGGCACAGTGATTTCACATCGAGTCGGCCTACGGCTCGACCTATGCCCCGTCAGCACTGTCAACAAGCGGTGTAGCGTACGCCACTTTACGGTGGCCTCGCGTCCGATCGCAGCAGCAGAGGGACTTTTGGGTCGGTGTCCGTCAGTAGTAGATTGTATTCGTTGGTAAGTTTTCACGATACAAACCGGTCTCTTCGTTGTCAAGACAGAGACGTCTGTTTGGATTCCAAGGAGACGCTTTTACCGTGCTTAGCAAAATGTCACTGCAGGCTTAAGATACAACAAGCAAGATTAAATGTTGTTTTTTTTTGTTTTGTTTTTAGTTGCTGAGGAAGAAACGTGTCGAGCCACGCGAGCCTTGTAGCCCTGGCCCCATGGATGGATTGAGTAAGTGTAAGGCAGAGGAAAGAGGCTGCGAGGGAGGGAGAGAGAGGTAAGGGGAGGGGAGGTGGAATCCTCTTTGTGTGGGCCTGATCGGGAGGGGCTCACACGCGTTGTCAATGGGACGGGGCTTAGCCCTGTGCTCAGTGTGCGCACAGTGCTGCCACTTAAATCGACGTCCACTCCTCGATGGAGGGGCTATCGACGCGTCAAATGACCATTCAGCGTCCATTCTCGAGGAGCAATTACAGAGAGGTGGGAAGATAATATTTCTCCTTCTTTTTGCAGTGAACCCGCGCTTGCATTGACCGATTTTATAACGCGGCTCCCTGACCTCCGAGTGCGAGTGGCCGGCCTGCCACGCCTTTAGCGAGAGTTATGGCGTCCCGCACACTCCCCGAACACTCCCGAAGGCGGACCCGAAGGCGGCCCGGAAGACGGCCGACCAAAGTAGTACGCCTAAATGGACTCGAAGGTGGGCCCAAGTGCAACATGTCATTATTCGGGAGGGCGTTTCATTCCGAGGTGGCCACAAAGCGGGAAGAGGGGAGAAAATAATACGTTCCAGGGCGGGGCGGGGCTGAGTCCCTTCCTGCTGCCAACATCCATTCATCACTCCGTGAGAAATCTAGAGGCCAAATTATTTTCCCCTGCGGCTGTTTCCGCCCCTTTCTTCAAGTGTTTCATTAATTCCTCGCAAAAAAGGGGAGGGGGAGATCTTCCTAGTTTTGGTTTTTGTTTGACACATTTACTGGGTGAGGCTAGGAGACGCCAGGCAGGCCGAGACAGGCCGCAGCCCCGGCGGTGCCCAGCCGCTTCGGTTTGGGGGCACTGCTGGCAGGGCCCGGGCAGGAGCGGAATTCAACTCGGAGGCCGGGTTTCCAAGGGACGTGTTTAGCAACGAGAAGTCCCTCTGAACCACGGCGCAGGGCGCGGGGCCACCGATCCGAGACGCACAGCATCGCGCGCCCAGAATGGACGTTATGGCAGGGCCTGCGAGTCCGGAACGGGGCCGGGCCGGCCAACGAACGCGCTCAAATCTCAGCGATTGGCTCCAAATCCCACTGAAGCACTCACGGGCAGAATCTTACTCACAGACCATGAACGCCAAATAAATGTCAGTTCGACTGCACCAGCCACAGCCAACACAGTCGATCTTGCCACGAAATGCCTTCGATTTCCAGTCCTGGGTTCTGGTGCAGGCACCCGGGCTGGCGACGCGGAGCGCTCTCTCCGTCCACGGCAAGCCGCCATAACTTCACAAATTCCTGCACGATTGACGTGGAGGAGGGAGGGGCAGGAGTAATGCAGAGAAGGCCGCGCCCGCCGATGCGACAACGCTAGGCTGGCGAGACGCTACACAAGTCCTGATACTTTTTATCTGGGCCGGCTTACGGGCGAGTTACTGCCGGCCCAATACGGCTCGGTTTACCCGAAAATGAACACAGCTCGCGGGACCGCAGGGCAGGGGGAGGGGAGGAGGGGCCCGGACGTCAGCCACGCAGCCCAGGACGCCGTCGAGCGCGGCTTCACTGTAACGGCCTGTGCCATCAATCTTTTGGCCACCACGGCGGGGCGCTTCAAGTATCGCGTCAACGAACACAATTTTTTTTTGTGGGGGATAGAAGGAGAGAAAAAAAAAACATAGTATATGTAGCGTCATGCACTGCATCGTAGTTAGAGTCCATTTTTTTTAGATCCTACACCGTGGCCACACCCACGCCCCCATCACTCTTCGTCCTGTTTTTGGTACTCATTGTTCTGATCCGCACCCACCGTGTCCCCGACGAGGGTTCCGAGACGCCACCCCAGCCCTGGCCGCGTCCCGCCCTCTCGCCGCGGACCACATGTTGTGCCGCACGGACGCAATGGCCCGTGCTTCTTTACCGTTGTTCCCGTTTGTAATCGGGCCAGATCCGTCCCACCCCACGCCGCCGCCCGGGGCGGAGCGGGGCGAGGCGGAGCTGCTGCTATGAGGGCGAGGATTGGCGTGCGGAGAGAGGTGGCGAGGTGGCGGTGCGGGTTCGATCCCAGCGGAGGCCAATTCTACCAAATGAGATTTGCTCACTCCCCGTGCGCTCGGCAACACCCGGAGGAGTCGCATCGTCGAGGGAAGAAAAGGGCTGGAAAGGGGGAACGCTTCCTGTGGTCGGGAAGCCCCCGCGCCCCGCCCTGCGTCCGTGCGGCTTGCCGACAACAACAAAGAACTCTTCTTTATTGTGACATTTCCGGTCGAAGCGTCGGGACTGTCGTCCGTCTCCTTTGAGAAAGTGAGCCCCGGCCCAGGCAGGGTCCCCAGAGCGGGATCGAGGGTGGGGCGCGGGGCGGGCGGGGTGGGGCCCAACCACGCGGCTGCCGGAGTGGCCCCCCGAGGGCTGCGTTCACGGCAGTGATTATGCCAACACCTTGATCGGCGGAGATAACAGTCGTAACTTCCTGGGAGGAGGACATGCTGATAAATGCGCAAACAACGCTAACCTAGCCTCACCTAAGTGTTTTTTCAGCCGTTTTTTTGTGACGGTCCACCCGCCAAAGGCGTGAGAGATATCGTTTTTCGCATTAATTCCCTTTTTTTTCTTTTCCGTACTTTTTCTGTTTTAAGAGTGTGTTCTCGTGTACGGCGCTTCTTCGAGCAAAGGGTCTCGGGTACCGCCGGTCTTGTCTCGTTATATTTGACCGTAAAACTTGCCTGCTCCTCCGCGCTCTGCAGCGCCCCGCACGCGCCGTGGCTGGTGGCGCGGCTTGGACCGTATTCCGCCCCCGGCCGTCAGCCTCAGCCCGCCGTGCCCCGCCGCGCCCCGCCGCGCCCCGCCGCGCCCCGCCGCGCCCCGCCACCTCGCCTATCTCACCTAGCACCGCCTCACTGGGGACAGTCTCAATAACCCTGCCGAGCGCAGCCGACGCAAGTTCGCGCCCCCACTTGCTTGCGAGAGCACCAAACACCACCTTTCTCCTACTTATCTGTGGGAGGTGGCGCGGCGGCGGCGAGGCCTCCCTCCCACACCGTAATCTGTCCCCCACGCCTCGGCCGCCGGAATTGAATCACGCACGAGAAGACTTTGTCTGACAACCAAAATAAACTTACTGTTTTTATGTTTTTGTTCCCTCCTCTGTGAACATTGCTTCTGGCTACGCTGCGTCCTGCAGTAGTTACCACGCTGCCCCGCAACCCGCAGTAGTTGATCTTCGGCTCGCAACATAAAGTCCCAAAGAAGCCAACACAAATCGGGACTCCGAAGAAAACTCCCCAGTGGAATAAAGAAATGAGAGGTGGAGGTGTTTTTGTCCCATTGAATACTTCTTTTTCTTCTTCCCCTCCGCCTTTTCTCCTCGTGGCGCGCAGAAGCGTGAAACCTGTGGCTGGAGGGGCCGGAAGGGGAGAAAGGGGATCGCTCCAAGTGGACTCATAAAGGAACACATCTTTCTGGAATCCTCCGAATCGTCCAATAAATTCCTACTCGTGAAAAACCAAACAACGTCGGTTGCAGTCTGGAAGCTTTGGCTTAGCGTCAATTTCCTTCGTGGGCCCTGGTAAGCTGAAAATTGGATATCTATCATCCAAATATACACGTCTTCTCGAGTTCAAAACAATCACATGACCACACAGCTCCGTAAATGAGCAATAATAGTTTTTTTTAATCTTTTGTTTTCGATGGTCGGAGAGCTTTTTCTCGCAGAGTCCACCAATGCGCCGCCTTGGCCCAAACTTGCCGATAACGGGAAAAGGCCCTCAGTTTGAAAGGGGCTGTATGTTGGTTCCGGAGCTGGCCGAGCGACAAACCAACTCGCAAAAAGACGCGACACACAACGACAGATATAAAAAACGACAATACTACACTACACAGCGATGCCCAAAACTTTCTTGCGTACGACTTCGCCGTGGCCAGAAAAGGATGCCACTACGAGATTCTCATCACAGGGTGGTCCCTAACTGGCGGCGCCACCAGCCTAAGATAAGCGAAAGATGCATTCTTCGGCGCGATTCCAATTAAAACTTGGCTGCCCTGTGCATACAATGCTGTCGGTGGCTCGCCTGCATTATTTCTCCGTCTTTTTTTCTTCCTGCTCCTGCTCCTCCTCCTCCTCCTCCTCCTCCTTCTCTCTCTCTCTCTCTCTCTCTCTCTCTCTCTCTCTCTCTTCTCTTTCTTCTCTCTCTCTCTCTCTCTCTCTCTCTCTCTCTCTCTCTCTCTCTCTCTCTCTCTCTCTCTCTCTCTCTCTGACACACACGCATTCCCCGGGGATACCCTCACTGCACTATTGTTACCGCGCGTAGGCATTAATGTTTGTCGCAGAAAGGGAACCGCCCCCGGTTGTTTGTCTTTGCCTCTCTCCCTTCTCCCCTATCCGAACCTTCACCGTCCCTCCCTCATCTTCTTTGCGTACTAAAATCTGCATTAACTGGGAGCTGCTTTCGTGTCCTCCGGCTCCGAAAAAAGTGCTTCGCAAACTCCTCGTTTAATCGCTTTAAGGACCCCCTTTCCTTTTTTCCTTGTTTCGTCTTGATGATTAACCCCGGCCTTTACAATGAGGTTAGCACTTCAACCTGACTCCTACCGCGAAATAAAATTAAATGCCGTCGCGGGGATTTGAACCCGAGGCGGAAAGGGCAGCGAGGCCTTCCGAGGAGGAAGGAACCTTGGCCTATTGCCCATCGCCGTCAAAGCCAACGGCGATCAATTTTCTAGCGACAGCGCCACGAAAGCACGTGACGCTGTGACCGATCGAAGTCCACCCGTCTTGAGGCGAGCCTCACAGCAGCGCAGCGGCAAGGCGTGCATGGGCGGCCCTGGAGCTGGTTACCTGGGAATCGACCAGGATACCGCGGACGGGCACGGGCACGGCGCCCCCCTGGTGCCCCCCTTGACGCGCGAGGCGCAAAGCGCTGGCCGACGCCCCGCCCGCCTCGGCCTCCAAATCATATTCACCGGAGATTGTCGGGTAAACACGTAAGGCCGAGGCGGCGGTGGGGGCCGCACAGCTGCACGCGCAGCGAGTAGCGTGTCCGGAGCGGCGAACCCTACATGCCAATCTAATGCGATTCCGGTCACGCCGACACAGGCTTTTCCCCGGGCTCCGTTTGCTCCTTTCTCTCCTTGTTGTTCTTTCGCGTAATTCAATAACGTTACGGCGCGAGAGGCCGCGGCCGGGCATTTTCGCACCTTCAGCACTTGCCTGCTTATTTGTTCCGCACTACACTGCCGACGGACCTCCTGCCGGCAGAAAATTGGAAAATTGGGTCGACGCCACGAAGTTTATCCTCGTAATGACAAACCCCACAGGACTGCGGGGGCGTCTCTCTCTCCCTTTCGCACACTTGCACACGCGGCGCGCTCTCTCGCAGACACACGTGGCACGCACACCACGATATTACTCCCGAGGGAGAATCATTTTCCAGAGTGCCCGACAGCGTGTTTGCCTCGGAAAACAAGCTGCCATGCGCGCTGCTCGCGGCAGCCGCACCGTATACTGTAAACAAACTAAAGTGGACCTGCTCCAACGCGTGTTGCTTCTTTTTTATGTCGCCAATTTCATCTGGAAATAAAACCGGGTTGAAAAGAAAGTTATGTTATTATTATTATTATTATTATTATTATTATTATTATTATTATTATTATTATTATTATTATTATTATTATTATTATTATTATTATTATTATTATTATTATTATTATATTTTTTCCCCATCTTGTCTGCGAGGTGCGATGGCTGCGGCATTCAAACCGGCAGGGGAAAAGAAAGTTGCCCGCGAGAAGTAATCAAACTGCCGTCCTGCGGAGTCCGCATCGCCAATCACTTCGCCTTTGTCGGCACAATTAGCAGCTGGGCGTCTCAGCGCGGGGCGCGCCGTGAATCCACACAGACTCGCCTTTCCGAGCCACCGCACTCCACGTGCATCTAATACAAAATGTAGGCACTGCAAGAGGCCCACAAAAATCTGTTTCGCTTTTCAGGGAGCAAGATAACAGAGTAACGGCGCCGTAAACTTGCTAAACAAGTCTCCGTTACGTGATAGCTGCACGGCCTGTCTGCAAACTTGTGCCTCGAATTCCTGAGACGGTTTAGTCCGAACCCTAATTCGGCCCGCCCGGCAGGAAGCAGAGACAGACTACTTGTTGCTACACCTGTCCGGCGGCCGGGCCCAAGGCCGGGCCCAAGGCCGGGCCTCGCCAGGCCCAGGCTGGCGGGCGAGCGCCCATTGGTCCACCCCACCCCGCTCCACTCACCTGGGCTCGCCTAAACTCTCTTCCTCCCAGGCCAGCGAAGGGGTCGCCCTAACAGTCCCTCCCAAGAGTCGTTCAAAAGCCCGTTTTTTCCACGTTAGGATTCCCAGAATTTTCAAGCTTTCGTTGTTCGGAAGTGCGCGCCTGGCTGCCTGCCTGGCTGCCTGCCTGCCCGCCGCCGGCGAACCCGGCGGACACTGCCGAAATCTCCATTCAACCTCCGCGCTCTCTCCCCGCACAGGCCGGCGGCGCTCTTAGCGCTCTTTGCGGGTGGAGGGAACTCTCAAGAGGCCACTAGAAATTTAATGCCGCTTCGTTTTAATCTGTTTTGTGCTTCCGCCATCCCTCGGGGAGCTTTCACTTTGTTTCTCCCGCGGCTCTTCGCATTGCCCGTATTCCTCGCACTAAGCTCTGTCTCTCTCTTTCACACGCAGTTGCAATCATTTCTGCTCCGGTTACTCCGCAATCCGTTCCCCATTTAGACAGAAATTAGATGGATGTGGAAACCCGCACTTTTTTTTTTGTTCCTTCTGTTTTTTTGTGTTTTGTTTTTTCAAAAGTCCCCGTACCGAACAATGTTTTTGCGACGGGGTGCTGGTGTGCGTCACACCGAGGTAATCTGACGCCACTGGCAATTTTACAGCGAAACAAAACACCGAATCTAAATATTCATGATAGTAACCGTAACCAGTGGTCGGTGGCTGGCTGGCTGCCTGGCTGGCTGCCTGGCTGCGCCGCGTGAATATAACGCCATCACGCCGCCAGCCCTGCCAGGCGGCAAGGCGCTGCAAGGCGGCGGGCCAAACTTTAGTAGCCATTGTGTAACCAGGGCCGACACCGCTGCGCCGCGGAGCAGAGCAAGGCCACGGCAAGCAGGCATCTGCACTAATATTCGGCCCTTTTCATGACCGAGGCCCCCAAACTTTGCCGTTTGATTCGCCACCTCCGTTGCGGTGCACTTTGCTATCCGATTACAGCTGTAGGCTCAAGCCGTCGCGAAAGGGTGAGGGCACGTGGATGCAAAATGTGAGTCTTTGGTCGCATGGTGGAGCCTAGAAATACTGCTCACAGCGACCTTTGGGTAGACTAGAAAAACGGTGTCTTTAGCGAGTCAAATCTTAGCCGCTATAGGATTAGCCTCACTTTTCAACGTCTGAACACGCTCTCGCCTTAACTAAATGCAGCTTGTGTCGAGAATGAAAGAGTCTTGATCAATACCTAATTTTGGGCGTGATAAACTTTCTCGCCCAAATTCTGGTGGTAAAGAATACATCGCCCAAAATTTGAGTCCTGACCCTGATGATTGATCCTGATCCTAAATGAGTCCTGATTGAGTCTTTCATTCTCAGTGCCGGGGGCACACACTAATTTACTTTGTACAATTTTTGTACGTGCCCTCACACAATTTTGCGCATACGTGCTTTTCGTACAAAATAGTTGCGTACGACTTTGTACGAAAAAGTTCGCATCTTGAAAGTTGAGTGAGACAACGTACAAAAATTGTACAAATACATTTAGTGTGCAGGGAAACGGGCGAAATATGACAAATTGGAAAGGGAAAAGAAGAAGTGGCTTAGGCAGCGCGTGGGCTGTCGGTGTGATGAATCGCCCCAGGGACCGCTCCGACCGCAACACGGCGCCCAGCCCGCTTACAGCGGCAGGGAAAAGATCAAAGTCAGCACCATCGGAACGGGCCGGCAGGCCGGCGGGCGGCACGGCGGGCGGCACGGCGGCGGCGCACGGGAAACTGGCGGGAGAGCTGCTCCGGAAAAGCGCAAAGCGCCAATTAATCGTTGGAGCACCGGCAGCGACCCACAGCGACCCACAGCTACCACCGCAGCCACGCTGACCACCAGGTGCCCCGAATTCCCGCCTTCCTAACCTAGCCATTTATTTCCGCGCGCAGGATCGGCCGAAGCGGTGATAATAATTCCGCGCGGTCCCGCTCAGAGTGCGGGGCGATTCGGCCGGTGGGCGTCCCACAATGCACGGGGCGCAACTACTGCCGAACGGCCCGAGGTTAGGTGCTCGTCGTTGCCGCCTTTCCACGTTTGCAGGGAGTTCATTTTCTTTAGTAAACTTTAAAAGTCGAATAAAACATCTCGAGGACGCGCTGATGAAGTGGCTGGTTGCATTCTTAACCGCCGTTGCCACATTATGTTTTACCCCGCGGTAGCTGAGCTGCCCTCCCGGCCTGGTGCTTCTTGCAGTCTATGGTTTGCCTTCACCACCCCCGTCCGGCCCACCCGGCCTGCGGGGGCGTCAGCGTGATGTGCTTCAGTACCCCCTGGCCGCAGGGGGCCCTGTTGCCGCCCGCTGGGACTGTGCCCCCCTTCCCCCAGGCACACACCCATGCGCAATGCCGACCCATCCGAGTCAAGTCGAGTCTGTTAAGAGGCGAGCCGAGCAGGGGGCCGGGCCGAGCCGAGCCAAGGGCATGACAAATGTGCACTTGGTCGGCGGGCCCGGCCGCCTGCCTGCCGCCCTGCGCACGACGAGCGAGACAAGCAGCGTGTCGTCCGGCCGCCATCGAGGTGGGAGGGAGCCGAGCTAATCAACATGGCCTCGGCTGTCAAAGTGTCCGACGCCGAGCTGGTCGGAATGAACCCGAAGAGCCCGACCGAGTGTCGCTCCGGATCGACATACTCGCCGCGGCCGGCTTCCACGCGTAAAGAGGGACGGCGGCAGCAAGAGGATCTGGAATGATACGACCTAAATCGGTGCTCGGCAGCCCTAGCCTAATCCCCGCCGGGCCGCTGGATTGGCCCGAGCTCGCTCTTCTGTGTCGGGGCGACGTCCCCGCCGCCTCCAGAGCAGCAGTCCCGGCCGGACAGACCTGCCGCCAACGCGGCGGCGTCGCCCACGCGGACAAGCCACGCCACGCCGGCAAAATACAATGCCCTTTATTCTGCCGGGCCGGACGCGCATCGCGCACTTGAATTAGCGTCCCTCGGGGAAACGCACCGTGACCACTGCGTCTCCGAGACAAGTTTTAGGAGGATAAAAAACTACGCACTCCACCGCCGTGGAGGGAGGCCTGCGGCCGCACAAAGGGCCTCCTGCTGCCACAGGTGAATGCCGCCTGCACGGCGGCCAAAAAGAGACAAAAAGCAAACAATGAAGGGGACAGAAAAAAAAGAGAGAGAGAAAATGGTCGAACCACCCACCGCCTTCAGTTTCGTGTTTGTCTTCTTGACCGGTGTAATACATTTAAGCGAGTGGCCCCGTGTAGCGACGCCACGTCGCGGCCGGCAGGGCGGCCGGGGCGCGCAGGCCGGCTGGCGGGGCGGGGCGGGGCGCGTGGCCGCGGCACAGCGGTCCGAAGAGGCGTCTCTGTTTCTCTCGCACCCCCGCTCGGACCGCCCTGTGAGGGCGACAGCGGACAGGCGCCGAAACGACTCTTCGGAATCAGAGTCTGGATTCCTCACACGCGCAGCGTGCGCAGCCAAGGCGCTTTGTGCGGAGCTGGGGAGACCGTGCCCCCCCCCCCTCAACACCCCCCCCCCCCCACCGCGCCGGCCATGGCGCCTTAAGCGGCGCCCTTTGCTCTTCTCCAGGCGAATCGAAATCCCTCTCCCTTCTCTCTCGCGCGAGAAAACTGCCAGCGCGGGCGGTGGCGCAACGCCCTAAATAAAAACTAAAGTCCGCGGGTTGTATGGCGCACTATCCCCCTCTTCCCCTCCCACTCCCTTCGCCCCAGCATTTTTTCCTTGCCCCCCCCCCCTCGCCCGGCGTCCCTTTCCTCAGAAACCGTCTCCTTGGTTTAGTATCCCTTTCGCCTTTCCTTCCAGCGCGCGAGGTTTTCCCACCCCCTCTTCCATTTACCCCCCTTGAAATCCCGATCCCCCCCCCAGCCCGCCCCTGGGGACTCACCCTGTGGCTGAATAAATGAGCCACTCTGAGGGCGGAGCCGTGACGCGCCCCGCCGCAGGGGGCACCGTAAGGTGGCTATGCGTGCCCCGCACGCACAACCAGCGCACTCGACGACAACACGGACACACACACACGCGGGACCGACAAGCACGCGACACACCGCAAAGCAGACCTGCAAATCGAAATAACGCGGTGTTGTTGTGAAACACACCCCACTTGTGTCCGTGGGAACGGAGCGCGGCGCCACGCGGTGCATCCCTGTGTGTGTGTGTGTGTGTGTGTGTGTGTGTGTGTGTGTGTGTGTGTGTGGTGTGTGTGTGTGTGTGTGTGTGTGCACACTCCTAACCTGACAACCAGCCGCGTAACTAGACCTCACCCCAGGGAGCAGGCGGCGCGACAGACGGAACTCTCGAGAATTTCCTTCTTCTCATTCCGCTGCTTCCTCCTGCAGGACTTGGTAATGAGCACGGGAAAGGCAAATTAACGTATCAAGTCGCGTTCCTGAGTTAGTGGCTGCCTTCGCTGACGCCCAGCCAATCTGAGGCTCTTCTTCAAAGCTCATTATGAATGTGTGTTTTGTTTGTGCGCGCGAGTGTGCGCAGGGGCAGGGGAGATGTTGTGCCTGCGTGTGTCAATACAGAGACAGGCAGCCAGCAGGCGATGGAAGGCGAAGCGCGAAGTCAGTTCCTTTTTCCTTTCGGAGCGAAATGCCCCACTGTCGCTTTCGATCCAGTCGATCATTCGACCAGCCATTTGCCCTGCGGAGAGCAAACACCGGCATCCACACTGTGTGCACTGGCCAGCGGGCTTCGGGGCTGCGAGTCTTCGAGGAGAGCCGGCCACGAGGACCCACGACGCGCGTCCGGCGAGACGAGGCCAGGGCAGGGCGGCCAGGCAGGGCCGGCCAGGCCAGGGCGCGGCAGTGCGGTGCGGGTTCAGAGGTCCCCCGCCACCCTGCCCCAGCGAGCGGGTCGCCGGCTCACCGACCGCCAACGTGGAGTGGGACCCAACAAGAAGTGCAATGAGCCTGGTTTCAACAGCCAGTCGAACGTCATGGGAACCGTCTGACCGCCCCCACGTGTTTTTCTTCCGTTGGACAGCCAGCGGAGAGGATGTCGAGTTCTCTTGCCACGTCCGCCGGTGTTGCGAGTCCAAGACACCGTCGCCGACTCTGTGGACCCTAGCAGCAGCAGCCAGGGTGTGGCATTCGGAGGCTCCCATTCCTCGCCGCTCTGGGAGAGTATTAAGCTCCCAGCGCCTTTGTGACATGGCTGGCCTTGAGGATTCGGAAGCTCCTGTTCCTAGAGAACGACACCCAGAGACAGCGAGTTACAACAGTCACTTACTTTGCGTTTGTTCCCGTTAAAATGCAACAAAATTCTTAACAAATGTCCAAACCAAAACAAAAAGGGTCTGAAAGGGTCTCAATGAATAAAACCACGGATATGCAGCAGCCAAGAATTTACTCCACATGTTCATCTAGCCCGGAGCGAGTCGTGTGCATGCGGCATGGTGCCGTGCCTCGCCCTGACGCGGCGCGGCGCACTTGGTGTTGATCTTGGCGCGGCAATTTCCACAGACGGCTTGATGGCTTGGTAGGCGCCAAGTCGGCCAGGCTGAGCGAGGCATGTGTGGGCGACACCGCGAGCACACCGTCGCGCGCAGGGATTCGTTGATGAGTTCCCCGAGAGGGCCGCGGCCCCGGGCCCCGGGCCCCGGGGTGCGCCCTGCACTGCTTCCGTGCCGTCGGACGTTTCCCCGTCGCTATTTAGGGCCCTTCCGTAATTGGACCATTAAACGAGGGACCTGGCGGCTGGTGACTGGCCTTCACCGGTAGGAGGCTGGTCGCACCTCTGGGGAAGAGGGGGAGAGAGAGAAGAGAGAGAGAGAGAGAGAGAGAGAGGAGAGAGAGAGAGAGAGAGAAAGGAGAGAGAGAGATGAGAGAGGGGGGGGGTAGAAAGGCGAAAGGGAAAACGAGAGAGGGGTACGAGGAACGGGCCGGCAGGCTTGAGTCGCCATCATACAACATGTGCAGGGAACGCAAACGGACCGCGGCAGCCCTCGGAAGTGGCGCGGGGCGCGGGCCCCCGGGACTGTGCAAATCACATCTCAAGCCGGAGAGGGAAGAAGAAATAAAAAGAAAGAAGGAGGCAGACGGAAGGGAAAGGGCGGTTGGAGGGGCAGAGCTTGGGCAGAGCGCCGCCAAGTCGTGGGTAGGCCAGCCGAGCGCGCGACGGCCGGCGGGTTGCCCACCCCGCCTCTACAGGCGCTCCGCGGCACACAGCGCACCGCACCCACCGCACCCACCGCACCCACCGCACCGCGCTCGGCCTTGGACACGGCGTCCAGGACACGTCACCCTGTCCGGGTAATTAAGGCGACCGGACCATTTTTTTCCTCGGGAAGGAGGTGGAGGGAATGGTGACAGCTATCGTGGGGAGGGACGAGGCGGACCCGGGGCCCGTGGGTCCCGACCAGTGAGGGCTTTGGGCGGTTGCGTTGTGGTAGATGCGGACAAATAGTGCAGACTGATTCCCAGAGTTGTATTCTTGGCCGTCTCCTGAGGACTCATGGGGCGTCCTCTGTGGGTCGGAGAGAGCGGCTCTTGGCCACGGCCTAGCGGCATGGTGGGGCGGCCAGAACACCAGGAGGGCCGCTCGTCGTCCGCTTTAAAATTTGGCTAAAAAAAAATGGAAGAAAAATGGTGTAGGAAGACGGGTTTGAGTCGCAGTGGGGGGAAGCCAGTCGAAAAATGAAAGAATTTATTGGGATTCGATCCCGGACCTTATTTCGGGGTCGGACGCTTGACGCCCTCAGCCACCACGGCTCATGTTTGAAGACAATTGAAGCGGGCTCTTGACGTGAAAATGAGCAGCGGTCAGAGAAAAAACGTAGTGAAGTAATAAGATTTGAACCGCCGATCCTCGTACCGGGAAACCGACGCACCAACACCTACAGCCACCACGGCCGATGATGGCCGATGCCATTGCTGTGGCTTTGAAGCACTCTGAGGAGGGCAGTGAAAAATAATAAATGTAAGGTTAGATAGTTAGAGGTAGGTCAAATGATATAGACCCAGGCGCGCGGCGCGCGTCGTGAGGAGCTACAATAACGAGTTCTTACGCGCGATGCCGGCGTGCCGCGCCGCGCCGCGGGGAGCAGCGAGGCGCGATGAGGTGGCAGGGCGAGAGAGGAAGGGGAGGGGGTTAGTGATGGCCACACACCAGCGGCAAGTGGTGCTGACGGGGCGAGGCACACTCTGTGGGCCGTCATTATTGCCGCCACCCTGCCCCCTTCTCTGCCCCCCCCCACACACACACACGTTTCTCTTCCACTATGCGTATGCAGTGGCGGCTTGCGTATGCATTCTCGCTGCAACTCGCGCAATGATTGCGTTCTTGGAAAGGGGGTCTCGTTATCGCTCTCTCTCTCTATTTTTCATGCGCGCCGAAAATTTTGTGTGCTGACGAAGGAGAAGGAGGGGGTGGGCAGCAAGGGCGTGAACGGCGTCCCGATAGCATCGGTAATAAAATGTCGGAGCAGACATCCTAGGCGGGGGGAGCGAGGGGCTTGCTTACGGGGCGATACTCACCCGTCACCCCAGGGAACGGGACTATTACAAGACGGGACCAAAATATACCCGTCCCGCGTTGAGTCGCGTACTACCTGAGCGATTGTGAACACGGTGCAGGTCGTTCGTGAAGAAGACTCTGAGATTCGGAAAGCTTAGCTCCTTCCCCATTTTTTTTATTGGGTGTAATAGATCTTTTTGACTTTGGTATTCCTTTCCGTGCGCGCCCGCGCGCGCACCTACACACCCACACCCACCATCACCCACCCACACAACACACACACACACACACACGCGCGCGCGTCTTGGGCCCACGCGGCGGCCTATGGCCCATGGCATTATACGGCAGGTTATTACTCTGCCTTTACGGCGCGCTTTATCAGCCACAATCTTGCTGCACCGTGTTGCCGGGCGGACGGGCGGACGACGGAGGGCGGACGGACGGACGGACGACTGGTGAAAGAAGGAGGAGAGACAACGCGTGTGGGTGTCGGGCCTGCGCCGTAAGCTCGACTTGCCCTTTCATTTTTTAAACGTTTGTTTCTGACCTTTTCCTTGAGGCGCAGCCACGCCATCTCCTCAGAGACGCACCCTGGCCAACTAACGCACACATTCACACGCACACAGACTTGCCAATGCAGAGGGTTCCGACTTTGTTACGGCCTCGAGGGGCATGGCTTCGACCTTTCGACCCTAAAACTTGCGTCCTTGAAAAAGCAATGTTCTTGCCGCCAGAAAAATAAACAACAACAAAAAACAGGACGATTGTTTTTAAAACAATGTAATTTGCCACATTCTAACTGACGGTGGAAAGTTGCGGTTGTTGTTTTTTTTGTGTGTGTACCCTGGGAACGACCCGCGAAACGACCGGAAACAAACGATGCCAATGAACTTGCCTGACCCCTGAGCCGTCTAAGAACGGTTTAGTGTTTACGTTCACCAACTCAATTTGCCGTCCGCATGAGGTAGTGTGCGTGAAAGAAGAGAGCAGTTAGTTCTTTGGGATGGGGGCTGGCGTATAGTCAGGTCATCTGTCTGTCCGTCCGTCCGTCCGTCCATCTGTCTCTCTGCTCGTCCGGCAGTCGGTCTTCCCTTCCCCACGCCGGCGGTGGGGCAATAAAACCAAAGAGGAGTACGACTACCAAGCTGTGATATGGAAAGCGCTGGAATTGGGCGAGATTTTTCCGCGTCTCTCCCGGGAGGGGGGAGACGCGTGCCGAATATCGAGTAGAAAATTTCCCATCCGGCGGCGTTGGAGGGCGGCCCGACGCGAGGTGTCCCGCGGGTCCACCGTCACCTTGGGCCCCGCTCCTCGGTGTGTGCGGCGGGTGCTGGGCGTGCTGGGCCGGGCCGCCTGGGCCGGGCCGGCAAGTCTCAAAGGGGCGCCAGTCCTCATCGCTCCCGGAAACCTGCAGCGGTGACACAATCTCGCCGCCCTGCGCCGGAAACATGGCCGATCAACGGGGAAATAAATCGTTGAACAATAAACGTGAATAATTTCCGCGTTTGTCATCTTGAAAATAAATCACACTTTTCCCTCGCCTTCTGCTCTTGCAAGACTGAGTCAGAGCCGCGCTCGCTTGCTCGTGCACCAGGTCATCGTAAAATCAGAAATTGGTCCGAGCGTTATTTTTATTTCATTCATGCGTTATGTTTTTGTCGCGCTCGCACGCTTGTCGCCTTGACGGCGTCCCTGACGACGGCGGGCAGTAAAAATGGCGCGAAAGTCGTTCATTGCGCCTCATCGCGCCGCCGCCCACGCGCGGCACACACACACACACAGCACTCTGACAAAACAAGCCGCGCGATTAGTACGCGCGTGATCGTCCTCTGTGATGCCGTAGCGACCCGAGCCTGATGCGGGGGTAGGGCCAGTAGGGCTTGGCAGGGTGGGGCGGGTAGGGGGGGCAGGGTGGGGCGGGACACTACCATTCAGGTGCGCCACTCCGGGGCAGGGAGGCCCACCAGAGTTATCACCGTCTTCTCAACAACAAGGGCAATTTCACTTCACGTCAACGGCACGGGCTGGGGCTGTGGGGGTGGGGCGGGTCGGGGCGGGGTGACGTGGGGTGAGGTGGGGTGAGGCGGGAGCGCCATCACAGGGCTTTTGGCCTTGCTATGGCTTACGTGGTCTGGGTTTGGCCGCCACCAGACTGCCACCGCAGCCTGGGGGACCCTTTCAGTAATTTTGGCAATTACCTGCCTCTTGAGTCTTAGGGCAAACGCGGGAAAGGCGGTGAGGAGAGAGAAAAGGGGGGGGATAAAGAATGACAGTCTTGGACGGACGGACACCCTAGCCGCAGTAATGTCGCTTTACGCCTGTCCCGCTGCATGTCTTCCTTGACGCACCACGTCCCCCACCCCTCAGGGTCTGCATCTCTCTCTCTCTCTCTTCTCTCTCTTTCTCTCTCTCTCTCCTCTCTCTCTCTCTCTCTCTCTCTCTCTCTCCCGCTGGGGAGAGTGTATCCAATAACATATACGCTGGAGGTGTCAGCCCACAACTGCCACAACACACCCACTGGGTGTCGAAACACGGCGAACGGTTATTGCAATCCGCCCAATCCGTTTGTTTCGTTCAAAAACGGCCAACAGGCGGCTAGGAAATTCGTTTTATTTACTTGAATAAATAAAAAGACATGTTTTATTTGTTGTTATGTGTGTGTTATTCGTGAGGAGTGCGAGGCGCGTTCGATACGTCCGTTGGCCGCGGCGGCTTCGTCAATGCTGCGCCGCGCACCGGCCACCGCGCCTCTAGGCAGCGAGAGAGCGACGTTTGGGAATGATTTATAACGAGAGGGGGAATAAATAAATAAATAATAAATAAATAAATAAAATATTAAATAAATAAATAAATATATAATAAATAAATAAATAAATAAATAAATGAATAAAGCGAATGCCCGCTTTCAAAGTAGTTTGCTCTTGGCGGCAACACGCTGCCGGTTTGTTCGCTGATACGGTCGTCTGCTAAGGCTTCGGGAGGCTCGGTGAGGGCTGCGTGAGCCGTCCTTCTCTCTCACGCAGCCCTGCCAAGGCTCTGGGAGGGCTCGGTGAGGGCTGCGTGAGCCGTCCTTCTCTCTCACGCAGCCCTGCCTGTCGCTTTGAGGCGGTGTCCGCTCGCCGTCAGTCTGGGGCGTGGACGGCTTTACCAGGGCGCGGCCGCGTTGCCGTGCTCAAAGGGGCAGTGGGGGACAATTTTGAGGTATTTTAAATTAAAATCGCGTTTTCCGTGGTCCGTAGTAGTTCGTGCAAAGCACGTGCGAAAAGCCTCGTGGGAACAGCCCACTTTTAAGCAGTGCGCAAAACAAACGCTTCAGACGATAATTTAACGAGCGGTTTCCCTCCTGCCTCAAATCGCCCTAGTTTGATTTTTTTTTTCTGAGAACCTCACCAGGAATCACCCCCACCCCCCCCCCTCGGGTCTTTATTTGCGGTCCCAGCCGAGCGAAAGGGCGTGCGCGGCCCTCAGAGCAACAGCATCAAATGAAAGTCACTTTATTGCAATTTATTTTTGGGGCGGGAGAACGAAGGCGACGGTGGGGTGCGGCGCGGGGTGCGGTGCGGAGGGGCCGACGACAGAATAAACGCCGTTTCCGGAGCGAGGCGGCCGTGGGAAGCGGAGCAAAAAGGTAAAGGCTGGGAAAAATCAAGTCCTGCGAATAATGGGCAAGAAAAGAGTAGCGAGAAAGGAGAGCGCAACCAGGGGCAGGACCAGGATCCGCGTGGCCGCGGGGCAGGCAGGCCGCACACACTAAATCCTTATGCACCTTTTTTTTTAAAAAAGTGATGACTTTTTCAAAGTCAAACTATTTATTTTACCTTCGTTCCAACGAATCAAAGAATATATTTGACAGCGCGTTCTTGAGAGAGTACCTCGAAAGCGGCCTGACCATATTTAACAAGGACGTCAATCTGGATCCGTCTGGATGAATGCTCTGTATTAAATCACAGAGACCCGGATTTTCCCCTCGAGTCCCTTTTGATTCGATTAGTTACCCAAAGTGAGTGATTATTGGGTGATAGATCGCAGCGACTAATCGTGTAAGTCTAATCCAGGTCGCCGCTGAAATAATAAAGGTGGACGCGGTACCCAAAACGAATGCGGTTCGCGTGTCGCGCGCGCTGTTTATGCAAACAAGTAGCCGCCACTCCTTTCCACGCCATTTAGGGCACCGCGGCAGGACAAGGCGGAGAGGGGGGGGAGGAGATGGAGGAAAAGAAAAACGAAAAGTGTTTGCGTCGCGCAGCCTGGCCACGCCGCCTTGTCATCGGAAAGCGATATTCCGGAAGCAGCCGAAGCGGAACCACCCAGCGACCGCCCCGCCAGCGTAGCGTGAGCACGCCCCACCCCACCCGCCCCGCCCCGCCCCGCCCGCACAGATTACGGCACCGAGTCGGTATTTATTTGCCTACTTAAGTGGGCTTCTGAGAGGCGCGAGGGGGAGATAAAAGAGCCAGGGGAGGGGTGTTCGAAACAAGTTCTCATTTACTTGGTTGCTAAGTCGCGGCCCTCCGCGGCCGAGGCCGGCGAGGCGAGCCCCGCAGAGGCAGCCGATAAACTAGCAAGTCTGCCGGTCTGGCAGTGCGGCCTGTGGGGCCTGTGCGTCCGAGGCGCCCGATAGGCTGCCGGCGCGCTGGGGCAGGCGCGCGGCAAGCCAGTCGCTCGAGCCATCGTCCGGGACACGACGCTTGCAGAGCGGAACGGCCAAATGAAACGGCGCAAGCGCTGCGACGGGAAGGCCGCCGGCCACCACGGCGTCCCCGGACACCAAACGCCAACACGCCTTCACGCCCAACGCAGCGTACAGTCCTTCTGGGCCACACAGGACTGCCCGCCCACAGAAGATCTCTGTAATCTGTTTGTCATGGCGTCAGCCTCTGGTGTGGCCGCCCAGCGGCCGGCCGGCGGTGCGTGGCCGGGTGGCTGTCCTCCACTTGGAAGTCACAAAAAACAGCGCGTCCTTGCTTCTGCACCCACCAGTACCGCTCTCCTCCCTACCTCCCCATCCCCATTGCGTCCCGCTGGCCCCGCTGGCCCCGCCCCGTGTGATGCAGTCAATCCAATGCAAGGCATCACACGTCCCGCTTGCGCCCATGTATCTCCTCGGTGCAGTGCCCCGACTGCTAAGCGGGTAGGGGGCCTCCGACCGCCCTCCGGGACCCCGGCACTCCAGGGCCCAGCGCGGACGAAGCACGGCAGGTGTCGACAGGCAGGTCCGGCAAATCCTGCAGGTCTCGGTTGGCTACACTTAGGCTTCCTCCAAAAGTTCAACTGCACTGTTAGAAAAAAAAAATCCAAGTACGCAATGTTTGTGGGAGGAAACATTGTGTAAAATTACCAGTCTTTGTTCGTCTGGGTATGAAAAAATTCTGAAAGCTACGAGTTGCCTCGTAAACTTCACGAATTGCTTCGTAAACGCATTGAATAGTCTGATTAAATAACGTAACATTTCTTAAGTGTAAGACCAAAACCTACTCGGCAGTGAACCCTTCCCACCCACCGACTCTATGCCGGCCGATCCCGGCCGCGCGCACTGCAAGCCGCGCTTCCGAACATCGTTTCGTCGCTCTGTCTCCTTGCCTTCATGGAGCGGCCTGAGAGACTGAGCGACGAGTCGCTTCGTGCGGAATCAGTGTGTAGCGCTCGCTGCGTTGGACACCGGGCTCGCCGACATGACAGCGAGCGAGAGTGGGCGGCCCGCTCGAAGCTCCACGGGTATGCCGCGTGCCGCGGCGCTGCGGACTCGAGAGCACGCACTTGTCTGTGTGTGCGAGCTGCTGTTGTTGCTGAGCGACGTGGTGTGTTGAGTCTGAGTGTGTGGCTGGGCCTTGCCTGGGCCTTGCCTGGGCCTGCCTGGGCCAGGAGGAGCGGGCGTGGGATCCTTTTGTCGGGCACTTGACTCAGTTTGGGGGCTAAAACGAACGAAGGAACAACGCCAGTCGCCACCAATACCATTGAACATGACACAAACAATTATAACTAAAACAAAATATTGATGGTAGACGTGATACCGTTTTTGTACCGCGCCCCGTCCGCATTCAACCCTCCCAATTTTTGTACTCAGTTTTCTTTTTTCGTTTGGTGAGTGACGGAGCACTGACTCAGGTGGTGCTTTTTCTGCCCTGCACCACAGTTACGGAGGTGACAAAAATAGGGTATAGGAAATCCATAACTCGTTGAGGCCGGGGTCCCTGGGTGCCTGTAGGCCGCAGGCCGCCCGCAGGCCGCAGGCAGGTTGGGCGCCGTGGTGGGCCGAGCACTGCAATGCAAGCCGAATAAGTCACTGCTCCGCAAACCAATTTCTGAGGTCACGCGGGAAAAAGAACTTCCTGCAAAATTAAGATTTCCTTCAAAATATGTAAAGTGGAATTGGGGTTGGCGGGTGCTTGGTTGGTCGGTTCAGGGGGATGAATATGATGGAGCCCTTTCCGGGCCCAGGCCCAGACTGGCGGACTGTGCGGGCCAGAGGCGTTGCGTGCGTGCATTCTCTGGCGCGCCTCGAGCGGCGAGGCAGAGTAAGGAGTAATGCCTTCCGGCATTTTTCACCAACTTTGAACCAGCACCGCCTTTCCCCGTTTTCCGTCCAGCTGAGCTCGCGGCCATCATAACACGACCTAGAACGGAAGGCGAAGACAGGCAAACCGCAGTGCAACGTCCAGAAAGCACCGGTCTGCCCGCCATTCGCCATTACTCGGAGCAGGAAAAGGAGGTTCAAGGATGATCTTATCGCTCGCCCCTGCCGCGTACCGGAATGCCCAATAGAGCCACTTCCATTTTGAACGGTCAAGAAGTGAGCCGGCCGACGGGGGAGGAACCGGAGGGTGGACGCGCACAAGACACCAGGGAACAGACGAAGGTCGCCGTGAAGGACAATCATATGCTGACTGTCCAAGAAGCGGATTTCTAGACATCAAGTGCATGGCAATTAAGACCATGTCATTGAATATAATAAGCTCCCTGGGTGAACTTGCACGCAACCATTATTTGTGCAAATTCAGGTCTATGAGGGGTCCACTGATGGCCAAATAAAAGCGACATTAAGTTTTATCAATTTATAGCCCACTTGACGTCAACCTTGACTTTTTCCCTTGGAAATCAGCGGGCCGGACAGAGACCTGCAGCCGACGTGCAGACCGGCGGCAGAACAGAAGGACTGACAAAAGAGCGTGACGAGATTGGCGGCGGTTGTTTTCTACGACTGAACTAGCGCGCCATTCCAAAACTGCGACGGAAACAAGCGCGCCGCGCCCGCGCCTCCGAGGGGGTCGCCATCAGTCTCTCGGGGATTGTGGCGGCCCAATGAATGAGGACCGGCGAATAACGGTGACAGCTGCGAAGAGTCGGCTGCACCGCGCAGCGCAAAGCTCCAGCCGCATCCTGAAGGGCGGAAAAAATGGAAAAGGGGTGCGGCCCACGGGCTCCAACGCTATGAAACAAGGCGGGCGAGCACGGCGTCCAGAACGCCCTTCGGTGCAGGGCCGCACCACCCGGGGCCGGCATCCAGGCGAGAGAGGAACCTAAGCCGGGCTAGGTGCGTCTGCACTCCATGACGGGGCGAGGCAGCCAGGAGGTAAACAGTACCCCATCAAGATTTTACGAGCGTGCCACCCACAGGCAACCCGACCGGCCAGGCCGGCCCCGCCAGCGTCACCATCTGTGCAGCCCGTAACACCCCAGCGCAGACGCTGCCGTGATATGACTTTTGACGCACTGTTGTAAGCACTGTGTACGCACTGTGGTCCGCACGCGCCGCCACTCTCACACTGCAATTCTATTCCGCAGCCCCCGCCATCCCTTTCGCCACACATTGCAATCGCGGCGGGTTCGCAGTAGGCGGCAGCGCCCGCAGGCCGCCAGAGCTTTTGTGGTTGTATCCCGAACCGAAGCAGCGCGTTCGTCTTGAATATACGGAAGGGATGTTGCCCCGGGCGACGACGGGGAGGTGCGGGGCGGGGCCGAACGGTCGCTAGCAGGAGACAGCTCGTCTACACCGACCCACCCGTCACGGGACACGTCGCAGACGCGTCACGCGACGAAAGAAGGCGCGCAGCCGCGCGATTGCAAAGCGTCGGTTCGTTCGCTCTGGCCCCTCTTTTCGCACCCCCTCGTGGACGCTCCTTGAGTGTGAAAGGAGACGGAGCGACTCCTCGAAGACAGCACAGCCTGCAGGCCCTGCAGCCCGTCCCGCAGGCCGAGGGCGCCGCCGCCACCGATCTTGGCCGCGCGGTCTTGTAACTCATTTGGGTAAATCGTCGTGAGAGGACAATACCCAGGCAGCGCGCGCGGGCTGGACGGCCTCGGCGGGGAGAATGTCTCGGGTCTGACTGGGAGAGGGGGTGACTCCCTTGTTGCTTCGGGTCGGGGCCCCGCTGTAGTGAGTCGCTGTTTGCCGCTCTCTCCCCCGAGGAAGCTGGAGGCCATCCCGCTGCAGACTCGGAAGCTCTCCAGTCCACCGGCGCCACGCTGCATCCAGCCTGTGATTGCAAACGGCTCGGCTGAGGTTTGCGGCCGCGGCGTAGTTTGACCGGTACAATGAATCTTGACAGCGAGAGCAAAACTTAACAAACTTATAACAAACAACTTAACAAAACATTCCTGTAACAATGAGAGCAGTTGGCCAGGCCTTGATGCCTGCGTTAGCTGGAATTGCTTCGCAGCTTGGCCTTGACAGCTATCGATTGGCCTACAGTATATAACTTGGCATATTTAGCTAACCCACAACTTGCCCCACCCCGTTGTATACATCCATGCAATAAAGTATTAACAATTACTCTAAGAAAAAGGATGCGGCTGATACAGGCACTCAACTCGCGGCCCCGCGCGGATCCCAACTCGGACTTAGGCCCCTGCGATAACAGTCTTTTACGTGCTGAGATTGCTAGCTCAGCGCGCCTCGTCCCCCCTTTCATTGGCTTTGTTACACTGTTTTTCTACCCACGCGCATATCCTCCTTACCCACTTCTCAAGACTTTTTACTACGACGTGGAAAGCAACGGGTGGTCCGTTCATCTTTTTTTGTTGACAGGCTCAACCATTGGTCTGCCCTCTATTCTTCCTGCCAAGTTTTCGCTCGTTTCCGAAATCTCGTACTCTGTTGTTACTTTTTAGCTGTAGCGCTGGGCGCTGCGCCAGCCCGTCGTAAATCCATTCAACTTCCGTCGGCATCGTCTGCTGCGCGTCTTGTATGGATGATGCCGCCTTCGTCTGCTGGGCTTCTTTTGCTGGGCTTCGTCCGCGGAGCCTCCGTCACGCTGGGCTCCGTCCGCTGGGCGTCGTCTGCCAGGCGTGTCGTCTTCCCGGGCCGTCCGATCCGCTCTAGATAAGTTTGATCGATTCGTGCGAAACGTGCGCTGCGAGTGGCGCGTACCGGGAAGAATCCCCCCGCACAACACTGCGACTGTACCCGCGACACAGCCCTCCTTATAAATCCATTCGAGCGTATCGCGTCTCCGCCGCCTGCCATCAATCTTTCGCGCCGCCAACCTCGCCTGCCCCCGCCCGCCCGCCAGCGCTGGCCACCTCGCCTGCCTCGCCCGCCCGCCAGCCTGCCACCTCGCCTGCCTCGCCCGCCCGCCAGCCTGCAAGCTCGACTGCCGCCCCGCACGCCCCGCCAGCCTGCCCACTCGCCTGCCTCGCCCGCCAGCCTGCAAAGCTCCGCCAGCCGGCCCCGCGGCCAATCCGCCTGCTGCCGCCTTGAACGCAAGTCGCCGCCCGCGGTGGGACCGCCAGTCCTCGTCTCGGGTGCCTCCACGCCCTGGCACCAGCAGACGCCACTCGCAACTTAGGCGCTCCATAAATCCGCTCGCCGACGACCCGCCCTCCCCGTCGCCCCGCCCCACCCCGCCCCACACCGCCCTCTACCCCTTCCATCGAGGCGGTTCTCTTACGGCTCTACGAGAGCCATGCCGCTTATACGCACTCTGCACCCTGCTTGCTTTCCGCTTCCTGACCCGAAACACTGCCGGACAGGGCGGCCAACAACGGACGCGCCGATCCTCACGATCTAATGCCGTCGTTGCCGAAAAGCGTTTGAGGCGGGCCGCGGCGGAAGAGCGTTAAGGGTCTGGGGCGGCGGGCCTGGTGGGCCCGCGGACGCACGGGGTGAGCGCGAGCCACCGCGGAACCAAGCGGGGGTAACGAAGGATGGAAATGGAAGCCCGGTTTTTCCGATGTGTGTCG
Source organism: Stenchaetothrips biformis (assembly GCA_030522485.1). NCBI lineage: Eukaryota > Metazoa > Arthropoda > Insecta > Thysanoptera > Thripidae > Stenchaetothrips > Stenchaetothrips biformis. The sequence goes on from CM060087.1 coordinate 18,339,967, forward strand.
GGAAGGGGCTTCAGTGAATAAATTTCGTGTGCGACGGCATGGCCCCGGGCAGGGCAGGCGAGAGGGAGCGGTGGGGCCCGTTCGGGAAAATGGTGACTTGGTTGGGGCTGTCGCCGGAACGCGTGTCGCGCGCGAGGGCAATAAAGAATGTGACACTCCACTCGGCACTGCACTAAGCGTGCAGGAGAAATCGCGTGTTCGTGTGACGATGGGACCGGCTTGTTTCCCTCCCCGTACCCTCAAAAGCTCCCGGGCTTTTTTAGTACATAAGTCAATGTATTTGGCACATCCAAGTACATTATCTTGTTTCTAAGAAATTTTTTGTCTTATCAAGAAATGACTTATTGCTCTCCGACTTTTAACTCGATTTTTTTTTTCATACGCTGAAGGCTGAAGGGCGATGTCGCCCTCTAGCAGCGGATCAGCTTGCAGCCACGACATGCTGTTAGCATGTCACCGGGCCGCTGCCTGTTTGTACCGTTTGTTGTGGGTTGTTTTGGCAGTGTTCTTGAGGCAGCAAAGCCTCGATAGGGAGCCGCGGGGAGGCAGGGCCGAATATGAGCGCAAGAGTAAACGGCGGATTTGCGACGCTTGGATGAAATGTTATTGGCTGCCTTCCACTTGAGCGTGCCAGCCAGGTACATTGCCGCACAAAGGAAATATGCAGGAGGGATATATTGAGTTGAGGTGAAGGAGAGCGGAGAGAGAGAGAGAGAGAGAGAGGAGAGAGAGAGAGAGAGAGAGAGAGAGAGAGAGAGAGAGAGAGAGAGAGAGAGAGAGAGAGAGAGAGAGAGAGAGAGGCGAGATTGGCCGTCAGGGTGTAGGGCGTTATCACGATCCGATCGTCCTTTCCGTTCCAAGTGCCTCTTTCGTCGCAAACAAAACGAGAAGAAAACACAAGCGCAGGGGCATTGCAAGGGTGACTTAGAAAGATGGAAAACCTTCGCCCACTACCCGTAAAGCTGAACCTTTGCAGTGGGCGAAGTAGGGGCAGTTCCATTCACGACGACGTGACTGGTCTTTAATTCCCTTCCCTTGGTCGTTGCGACCGCAGCGGGCGCACGCTTCCTCCTCCGCGCCGAGGCACGGCGGCGGCAGGCAGGCAGGCAGGCAGGCAGGCAGGCAGGCAGCCGCTGTGAAAGGGGAAATGGGCTGCGGAAGCGGCGGAAGTGCCGCCAATTGCAGCGACGGCTTCTTCGTTTTCTAATTTGCCTTCCTCTAGCCGCGTCGCTCGCACCACCCCTGTAACCGCCACTGTTGGCGTCGAGGGGGTATCGACTTCGGTAATCCGGCTGACAGCAAATTGGTAATCCGTAATCCGGATAACCACAAATTTGGAGGTAATCCGGGGTAATCCGGGAAAATTGTGAGGTAATCCGGGGTAATCCTGCGTAATCCAAAGGTAATCCAGGAAAATTTTCGATGTAATCCGGAGTAATCCGGGTAATCCGGGTAATCCGTATCCGGCTGACACGAAATTGACCAGTCGTTACCCCCTTGGTTGGCGTGGTCGGCGCCCTGAGCCGCAAAGCCGCGAAGCCGCGAAGCCGCGAAGCACGCCGAGAGGCCGGGAACGTGTTGCCGTGGCGACGCCGGCGTTGCCGCCAAGCAAAACATCGTTAGCACCGCATTCAGACGCCACCCGAATAGAGATTCAACTGCGAATCGAATCAATTGCCCACTCTCTGCTGACCAAATTAGACGCCCACTTTCATAATAAAACAGAAAAATAATTATTTGTCAATTGCGCGGTGTGATATTGATAGGTTCTTGTCAAAGGTTCTGTTACTATCGAAACTGCGACTAGACAAGAACGCCGATTTACACTCTACAAGACGTTAGAGTTCTAGGAGCCGTTTTGGTTTAGGCGAAGGTCCATTTATTTTGATGGCTAATTGTAGAGGTCAGTGAAATTTGGGGTTGTTCAAAGGTACGGGGATCAAATGTGGGATAGGGTATGAAAACAGCAAAATTTGATTTCCGAGGGTCAGTGGAAAAAGTGAGATTTATTATTTATTTTTTTTACAATTTGGGTTCGTGAAAACAGGGGTTGGTGAACCGGACGCTCCCCTCAATCAAGGTTTGTGTGGCTTGTCGACTGGAGCGGCGAAGAACGTCGATTTCGATTATTTTTAAAAAGCTTAAGAGTGTTTAATGGAAGCGGTTGCGGAAAGTCCTAAATTGAAAGCCATCAACTGAATAAGGTCTTCTCGTGAGCCAGTCGGCGGAAAAATTTGGGCGGAAAGCTTTGGTGGACAGCGGAGCGTGGCGAGCGGCGCCGACAAAGCCAGGCCGAATGGCGCACTCCTTTGGTGGCGCGGCCGCCGAAGGACGGGGCGAGGGGCGGCTTGTAAAATACTTGCTTGAAATTTAATTTAATAAACATTATCGATGATCCAAAGACCCTCCATTTCGACGGCGGTAGCGGTTTGCCGGAGCAAAAGTTTCACTTCGCAACTTGAGATGATGCACCGATAAAAATGTATGTCGTTTTGCCATCCTTAATTTTCCCATTTTTAATTTCGTGTTCCTTAATTTCACCTTTCTTTATAACACGATCCTTACTGACGACCTCATTTATTTCAGGCATGCGTTCAAACCACCCTTCCCGTTCCCACCTCCTTCCAGACGCTTCCGGTGCCGCTCGGCCTACGGTCTTTCGCCGACATCGCCTTGGTTCGATTTCCGAAAACGATGCGTTTTCCACACGTGCAGCAAGGCGCAAACAAGGAGCCGCTCGGGATGCACGGACGGACGCCGGCATTTCCACGTTTTGAGTCCCGACTATGGCTGCACTTAACTCGAGAGGGGCGCCTCCCTTCAATTTGCCGCCTATTGTCATCTCATCAGGGCCGCTGGGACGGCCCGCAAGAAAAGAAGAGCACGCTACAGTCATTTGAGTCGGCCACGGCCCGTCGGTTCTGTTTGCCTGTCTGTCCGTCCATCCATCCGTCCGTACGCCCGCAGGCTGCAACGCGCTGTGTGGGCAGTGAGCTGATTAATTTGAGAGTTCCAAACAGTGAGGCGCAGAGTCAGAGTGCTAGAAATGGAAAGGGATTTTGATGACGGCGGGGGAATACCAGCCGTCCGTTCCATTCCGTCTCCCCCATTTCTTTATTTCAGGCGGGTTTTTCGAGGAGAGAATAAACACGCCGCGCAGCCGGCCAGGCATCCAGCCAGCCAGCCTCAGCCAGCCAGTGGGTTCGCTCACTGGAATGAGTCCGTCGAGTCGCGGCGCGATGAGTGTGACCGAACAGACGAACGTGCGTGCGCCAAATACAGAGCGGCAGCCGCTTTATGGATTCCCGAATCAGCTCCATTTAGCATTCTCGGCTTGTCAACTTTGCAGGCAAGCCGGGCGTCGCCGCTGAAATATTGAGAGCGGCCCGAAGGGAGCTGCGAGTGCTGCCGGCGCGGCGCCGCGAGGTCACGGGATGATTCCACGACCAATCCGCGAGGTATCGGTCCACGGGCTCACCAAGTCTGAACGAGCACTTGAAGTGCTCAACGAGTCCACGAAGTTTCCGACGAGTGCATAAAGTTTGAACGAGTCCACGAAGTCTTCACAAGTGCAAAAAGGTCAGAACGAGCCCTCAAAGTCTCTACGAACCCACGAACTTTCCACGGTGAACGAGGTCTTCAGGAGTCCTGAATCCGGAAATGTCCATGAGTCCGCAAAGACTCCAGGAGTCGACGAGGTCCTCGGCGAGTCGGTGGAGGGTGAGCGTCGGACGCACGGGTGGGCGTCGGTGGCGCGTGAAGCGCGATGCCTAACACGGTCCGATTGCTCTGTACTCGACAGCCGCGGCCGATGGCAGCCAATTCAGGCGGACACAAGAAGACCGGGGCTTTGCCTTGGCATTGCCTTGGCTTTACCGCGGGATCCAAAAGAAGCGGTAAATGGAATCCCTCTCCCGCTTCCCGCCAACTGGCTCCGGCCCCCTATGAATTCCCCCTCGCACCGCCGCCTGCCAGCCACCGGCCGGCCGCCAAGTACGGCGAATCATCACAAAGATAAGGACAAACAGTACGCCGGGCAAGTGCGCCATCACTCCACCTGATAAGGCTCAATGGAGCGGCATCAATCCGAGACAAAAGGCGCGAGCGTGGCGCGAGCGTGGCGCGAGCCCTGCGCGGACAAAGACAGGCGTGGCTGCAAACGGGCCGAGTAACCGCCTGCCACTGAGGCTGACTAACTGCGCGGCGACACCAGGCAGCCGCAGGAGTGGACTGGAACCACCTGCCACTGTGGCTGACTAACTGCGCGGCGACACCAGCAGCCGCAGGAGTGACTGGAACCACCTGCCACTGTGGCTGACTAACTGCGCGGAGACACCAGCAGCCGCAGGAGTGACTGGAACCACCTGCCACTGTGGCTGACTAGCTGCGCGGCGACACCAGCAGCCGCAGGAGTGACTGGAACCACCTGCCACTGTGGCTGACTAACTGCGCGGCGACACCAGCAGCCGCAGGAGTGACTGGAACCACCTGCCACTGTGGCTGACTAACTGCGCGGCGACACCAGCAGCCGCAGGAGTGACTGGAACCCCTGCCACTGTGGCTGACTAACTGCGCGGCGACACCAGCAGCCGCAGGAGTGACTGGAACCACCTGCCACTGTGGCTGACTAATGCGCGGCGACACCAGCAGCCGCAGACCGAGGAGTGACTGGGACCACCTGCCACTGTGGCTGACTAACTGCGCGGCGACACCAGCAGCCGCAGGAGTGACTGGGACCAGCCCTCAGCCGCAGCCCTGCCCGCCTCGCGCAGCGTAGCGCAGCGTAGCGCAGCGCGGCTTGACTGACAGACCATCACTGTACAATAAGGCAGGGCGTAAGTGAGAGCGGGGCTATGAAATCTGACTTGCAGAGGCCTGCCTGGCCCGGGCTGGGCCCGGCCGGCAGGCTGCTTGAGGGGCGGCCACACCACTGTAGCTCCATGCCAGCACGGCGATCCATCTGCGAAATGGCCACCCTTTCCGCCGTGGCGTTCACCCGATTCATCATGGCAGGAGGGAGGGGCTGGACTGGAATGCAGAGGTGCTCACATCTTCCGAACCCACACACTCTGTTCCTCGGCAAAGTAACATTTGAATGTGTGCAAAATGACGCCATGACGCCTTTAAGAGGCATCCGAGCTTTAGTAACTTGAAGCACGGCAGGAACAGGAGGGTCGGCAAGAAGGAGGCCGGCGACGCTCGCCGCTCCTGAGGGAGCTTCCCCACCTGTGTGGCGCGGCCCGGCGAGGCCCAACGCGGCACCGACACGGCCGAGGTGCCGTTCCTCGATTTATGCTAATGCCTTATGAAAAAGTGAGGCTGCCAGGCTGGCGCAGGCTGGCGCAGGCGGCCCCGCCTCGGCTCGAGGCTGCCTCTGCTCACGGCGCTGCGGCGCAGGGACGAGAACGCGACCGCCGCGCCTCGCTGAGCCGGACGGCCCGGACGGCCCGGACGGCCCGGACATCTGAATGGAGCGGCCCGCTGGTCCTCCGCTTTGGTACCCTGGTCTAGTCTGGGCGCGGCGCCCTCTCCCCTCCCTGCAGCCCGGCTGGGGATGCTGTCCCCGCAGTGTATCGGATAATTCGTGCCGGGATAACTAAGATTTAGGACCTGTGTGGGTTTCCTTATTTATCCGGTGATGTACGGCCCACTAGATAGCGCGCTGCTCGGCGCGGCCTTGCCCTGCCAGTAGTCCTGTCATCAACTACACGCCGGGCAATCTGTCGGCACATGGGCAGGCGCACCGCGGCCCTTGGATGCTCAAGACGAACACGGGCGGCGAGTGTAAGGCGTGGATCGAAAGCGACAGTGGGGAGGCAGTCACCATACTCAGGTGGTTTAGGCGGTGGCCGCCCCGCCCCGCCCCGCCCGCCCCGCCTCAGGCCGCTTCACGTCACCCCACCCCGCACCCACTCCGGCCTACTCCGCAAACAACGATAAAGTGTCCCGCCGAAGAGGAATGGCTCGCCTCTTCCCGCGCACGACGCCGGATGGAAAAAGAAAGCGGAACAAAATATAATTACAAAAACGATTTTCCGTCGTCGGCGACGTGTCTCTACGACGAGGGAGGTATTCGAATCCGATAAGTGGCGGCTTGATGATGAACACGTCCGTCCCGTCCGTCCCGCCCCGCCCCGCCCCGCCCCGCCCCGCCCCCCCACACCAAGCCTCTCCGCACGTCGGAGACGCTATAATGTCCGGATTCAGAGAGACGCGGTGGGGCGGGGCGGGGCGTTCATATGCGGTAAGCGAGGCTATGCAGGGACATTAGTGTAAGCATCACCCTCGCAAGGGCTGTGTTCCTCTCACACAGTTGGAGGCAGCGAGCAAATGCAATAAATTCACCAACACACGAACAGGCTCACAAACACATTTCACGCAACATACGCACAGAAGCTCTATTTCTACCTCCCTCTAAAACGCACACACGCGTTCACACACACACACACACACGCAGCCTAAAGTGTGGTAAGGTCCTTCAAACAGGGAGATTGTGTCACCTATGATTCATCGTAGCGTCAGTAGAGGCGGCCCCTAGCCGTTAGCCGGACAAGGGCGACACAAAAACAGACGCCCCTCCCCCCCCAAAAAAAGAGGCAGGGGCATCGACAACGAGTCATTGACGAAAAAGCACAAAGGCAATGAATCGAAGGTAATTAGCTGCGGAGGTTTAATCGGCCAACACGAACGAGTCCCCGGCTAGCGGAGTGCAGCGTGACCCTGGTCGGCGTGCCAATCCGCAGCGCAGTGGCCACATACAGGGCGCACAAGCTGCCGGGTGGGAGGGTAAGTGGATCGAGCGCGGCAAAGGCGGAGGTTATTAAATCGCAGCGAGCCTGCCCGTGGAGGCGGGGCTGCCCGGGCCGCCGCCCTGCCGACTAGCTGGTCAAGTGAGCTCGCTGGCTACTCAGGCTGCCGAAGGGGCGGGCCTCGTTAACCCCGTGGCGCTCTGCCCTCATGGCGTGGCGAGCCGGGGCCCGGCCATGGCCAGGCAGGCCTCCTGACAGCCTGCCCGGGGCGCGGGGTTCGATCCACGTTCCCGCATTACCCCTTTTGTCTAAATACGTGCGCCCGTGGAGTTGGCGGCTCGGTGCGCTGACAACGTTACCAAATAACTTGCGAAAAACGGTCACAGCGCGGTGCAACTTAAAGACTTGGCGCAATGCACTCGGTAGGAAAATGGTCTTATGGCGATGGCGATAATGTCCAGTGCGGTCGCATCCATCGACTGATGGCAGCAAGCCAACGCGCCGGCCCTCACTGCCCGCGTGCTGCTGCGGGTGGTACGCCCCATTCGCACCTCCGCAGAGCGGCGGGCCGCCGTGCCGCTGCACCCCATTGCAGTGCACGTAGATAAGGCCGGCGGCACTTTGTTTCGCCTCATAACACGCGTGCCGTAATAACACGTTGCCACACGTGCAGCGACAGGGGGGGGGGCGGGCAGCGGCCGCCCTTCGACGGGGCACGGTGACGGCATAATGGCGCCCGCAGCCAAGTACAGTCTCGGAACAAGTGCACTGCGTCCAATCTTGCTGCGGTCGAAGGCCTTTCTCAACGTCACAGTACACTGATGACCCCACCCCCCATCCCAGCCTCGGGACCACGGGTAGTTTGGGAGCATCAGCCTCACAAAGTTGGTCAAAAAAAATGATTTTTGCAACAGCTGCAAAAACGTCGCCGAAAAATCCAATACTGCTGCCTTTTGGCGGTCTTTAGGTGTCAGCCTTTCAACAATTACAACTAGCCCCCGACGACGCCATGGCCAGTGCATCCCTGCCACTCTTAAACGTCACGCGGGACAGTTTTGCACGCCGTCAAACTTTTTCAGCTTCAATCAATGTCTGTGGCGCCGGCGGCGGCCTGCGCGTCAATGACACGCCGCAGTCCACTGCGATCGGTGGCGGGTCCAGAGGCGGCCTCAAGGCGAGGAGGGGAGGGGGTCAAGGTAACCCTTTTGGCCTGCTTACAGGGGCAAAGTGTTGTTTTTTTGTTTACCTTTCAGGCGCCTGTATAGGATAAGGAAAGGGGTAATCGTCCTTTTGTGCCCCCATCCCGCCCCCCACCCCACCCCACCCTCAGGCCGTCCTGACGTCACCGTCGCCAAGCGACCGTTTGTCACACGACGCGGTAATAAACGCCAAATTATACTGCAAAATATTTCGAGTCGTAAAATTTCAGCCCAGGCCCGACCACCGACCAAGAGGACTTCCCTCATAGACCTTATAGGAAAAGAAAGCCCAAAACAAAAGTTTTAACAATCCATTAGAGCTATATAGAACAGGCCATTGGGGCGAACGAGCCCTTATGAGCCCTTCGTCGTGTGGGTGGTGTGGAGAGAGAGAGAGAGAGAGAAAGAGAGAGAAAGAGAGAGAGAGAGAGAGAGAGAGAGAGAGAGAGAGAGAGAGAGAGAGAGAGAGAGAGAGAGAGAGAGAGAGAGAGAGAGAGAGAGAGGACGAGGAACACAATGAGGCGAAAGACTAAGACGGAGGAGTGATGAGGATAGGCTTGTCTCATCACCGCGGTGCTAAATTTCATTGCTATGTAACATTCTCACGGCCTTCCCGAATGCATTATTAAATAGCTCGGGGTAGCAACAGGGCTGATGACGGCGCTGGGAGGGACTCGACGCCTTGCCCGCGTCCCCCCGCCGCGCCGCCTGACTAGCAGCCCGCGTTCCCACGCCGCCGCCACCGCCACGCACCTCAGACCGCGAGAGGAGCGACGAGAGCAAACAACAGCGTCGTGGCACAACTTTCTCCGTGTAATTGTAATTCCGTGGAAAAACAGGATTCATTAAAGTCATTACGCTGCGTACGGCGGCCGCGGAGGAGGGGCGCGGCAGCGGCACACACGAGAGGGGAGAGGAGAGGACGGGTAATGGAAAGATATGCAATTTAAAGTTACTATTGCCTTGCCTACAGATTTTCAAATAAAGGGGCCGGTTGATGGAGAAAATAAACATTTCGCACCGGATGTTCATTTACCGGGGAAAATGAAGATAAAGTCCTTTGTACTCTAGAAATTTTGCACGCCTAGACTGGCTGAAAGGAAAACGGATAATAAAGAGCTGCTCCAGAACTGGGCGTGGTAACATAACATTTCGCGATTTTTGACATTTTATCTCGCAAACGGCTAGAGATAAAAAGTTAAAATATATATAAAAAAGTTAAAAACTTAAATTAAAAATTCAATTTGAAATTAAGTTTTCCTTTGCATAACTTTTTTATCTCTGACCGTTTACGAGATGTAGGCACCTAAAATCTCAATAAATTTTAAGTTACCACGCCCTGCTCCAGAAAGAGATTTTTTTTCCTTTTTCAAAATGACCTGAAAGGAGCCTTTTTGTGTGCCAATTAAGAGTCTCTCATGGAGTTCTCTCAGTTCATAAAAGACCTCGTGGGAAGTACAGACAGACCCCTTTTTTCGGGTCAGAAGTCACAGAGGCTGTCTCGTCATCAACAGCAACATGACGCAAACAACAATGACAGGCCCCTAGTTGCGTCGGAGCAGCGGGACGGTGGCGCTCCACTGTGTGTGTGTATTGGGCTGCAGACAAAGCGGGGAGGGCGAGGCGACGCGAGGCACAGATTGAACGGGGCAAACATGTGTTCATGCGCGCACCCGCACTCAAAAGCGGCTCCCCCACGCGCGCGCACACACAGCTTGAAAGGCATTTTACCGGGTAGGGAGTGGTCCACACCCGTAACCGACTGGTCATTCAGCCACCCTGCTGCTGGGCAGCAAGCCGGCCTCCACCAGTTTTCGTTTTGCCTGCGGTTGCTGGAGTGGAACGGTCCCCGAGCTGACGGCCGAGGGCCGGTCTCCGATTGGTCGGCGGCACACCGGGTGGCGCGCGCGAGATTTGAATCCGATCGCCGGGGACAGGTCACCCCGCCGAGCTGTCTGCCCGGGCCAGCCCGCCGCGGCCGGATCCAGCTGCCCTGTGTCATATGTTTGGGACGTCCTCTGGCCATGACAGCTGCGCCAAGACTGCGCCATATGGATGTGGCTCGGGTCCACTGCCATGCAAAAGCACAGCCAGTCTTTGGCCGTCACGTCCGCGCAGACCCTTCATCGGATCGGGACATGCCGGCACTGCCGGCACGCCGGGAGTATTGAGAGACGGAATCGATTATGACGGGGTTTTCGGACAGCGGTGTGAGACGCGGGCAGCGCTTAGGCGCGCACGCCCCGCGCTGGCCGCGCAGTCGCTGGCAACGCCGGCAAGGTCAGCGGGGTGGTCCTCGCGGCGCATCGCAACTACTCGTGCTGATTCTGGTGCCGGCATGATAGATGGTGGAGACGATGTTGTGCGGCGCGTTGCTGGCACTGCTGCCGGTGGCAGGCAGGCAGGCGGGGCGGGGCAGACGGGCGGGCGGACGGACGGACAGACAGACGGACGGACAGACAGACGGGCCTGCTTCCCAGCCGAAAATCTCGGTTACGATTACGGCCCCGTTTACGATCCCGGTCACGACTCCGATCGGGAGAGTTCCGGTTACCTTCGTAATTTCGGACAATACGGATACGGGTACGATCGTAACCGGACAAAGTTGCGATTACGAACGTAATCTGATGGGCCGTCGTGAAGTATGGAGGAGCGCAGAGTCAAAAAGTCCGTTGCCTGTCACTTGTCAGTAGCGCTGAATGGCTATATTTGAACAGACTCCCCCAGTGAACTCTGCGCGCTACGCCCAATTTTGACGTCAAAAATTTGTTGCCAGTTACCCTTTACAAGTTATTGAGTGTTTCTGGAAATTGACTGGAGACTTCAACGCATGGGCAACGCATAATGGAGTCCGGCTTCGTAACCGGAACGGGTCCGATCGTAACCGAAGCGGGTCCGACCGTAACCGGGACGAGTACGATCACGATATCGGGAAAAGTCCGATCGTAATCGGGAAAAGTCCGATCACAACCGGAGTTTCTTGTCGTAGTCGGGAATAAGGTCCGGTTTCCGACCGTTACCGGGAAATTTAGGCGATTTTCCGACCGTAACCGGTGATTTTCTCCGGGATCGTAACCGAGATTTTCGGCTGGGTTGGTCTGCGGCGCCTTGATCCACCCACAGGGCAATGAGCAGACCGCTGCTCCTCTGGGGTGTAGTGTAGGGTCGTTTGAGGCGTCAGAGAGGCGGTTCCTTATTCCGTATAAAGCATTGGCGCCGCGAAGAGGAGGGATGCGTTAGGGCTTTGCTCCGCGCGCCCCCCTACACCCGAAAACTGAGTTTTTGTCCGTGAGGACTTCCATGCTTTCACGTCGCGACCATCGATGGTCATCTTTAGGACTCGGCGACCCACGCAAATCCCAGTTCAGCAGGTTCATTACTCTTTCGCGAGGGACGTGTGGTTCCGTGGAGCCGAACGGCGAACGGCAGCAAGGAAGCCCGCCTTCGGTTTCGTCGGTCGGGGCGCGCAAAGCTAGCGGGCCGCCTTACGATACCATAATGCGGGGAAAATTCGACGACCACCAAAAAGGCGCGAAGTTTAAATGGCGACCTTGAGGGCGGTAGGCCAGGAAGCAGCAGACCGGAGGAGTAGATTGGAGTGATGCTTGCAGTTCCCCGCCACGGTCCTCCTCCTCAGATTCACCTTCTCGTCATAAAATAAGAAACTTTGCTCGGCAATGAACCCCACTGATGGGACAAGTTGGCCGAAGAAGAGCCTGCCCTGCTTTTAGTCCCGTTCCGACCGGTGCTATTTCGTCGCTCAGTCTCGGCGCCGTCTCGTTCGGAGTCGTGCCGCTGGCCTCGCCTAGGCTTCACTTCACCCGATTTTCGCGTGGCTTGTACCAGCGCCACAGGCTGGGCAGCCGCAATTACGCCGCGTCCATTGCCCCAACCGCCGGCAGTTGAAGTGACTGCGGGTTAATTCTATCACCTCGGCGGCGCCGTGCCGCGGAGCGCACCGCCACTTTTCCTACCCGTTTCCGCGCCGCGCGAATCACCGCGACGACAGTCAATACCGCGCCGGCACTGTACTTGCCACTTTGAATTATAGCGCTCGCTGCGATTTGCTGCGAACGCCAACCCACCTGGAACAGAGAAAGGCGTTTAGTAGCGATTTTCCGACGACCAACTTGAAACAAACACGCCAATCATCGGATTCAGACTTTGGGAGGGGCTGGCGAGGGCAGGACGCTGCGTTGATGAAGCGCCCATGGAGCCCAGGGCCCGGAGCCGGGTAGGGGCCGGGCAGGGGCAGGGCAGGGGTGCGGCAGGCGGCGAGGAGGTACTCGAGCACCACGCCGAGCATCACCCGGACGATGAACCGGCCACAGTGTGTGTTCCACTCGCTGGACTCGCGTCGGCAGAGGAATTTCAATTTTAACGAGCTGAGGGCCGGGCTGAAGGGGCTAGTGGGGGCCATCTTGACTGGAATGGTGCGGCCGCCGGCAAACAGAATACGGGGAAGGGGATCAGGGGGCGCCGGAGAAAGGAGTCGAGCGTCTTTTGTTCGTATCCCATTCTCTAAAACGCCCTTCATTTACCTTGGCGCCCAACACCTTCCCAGCCCCCTCCCCTCCGCCGCCCCTGTCTTTGTGGCGTCCTCCAAGCCCTCTTTGCGGGCATAGCGTTAAAGCCGTCGCCTCCCTATATTGGTTTTCCGCATTGCTTGGCGGGTAAGCGGCCTTCATACGCGTCGTTCGAGCGGCGGCAGAGATCTCACCGCCAAGCTCGCGGCGATACTGCACTCCACAGCTGATTTCGCAATGAAAAGAAACTACAGTGAAAAATATGTCGCGATTTAAAACAAGAAATATTTTTTTTAGTGACAGGCGACGACGTTGCTCCGCGACTGCGTCTCAGCGTGCTGGGCGGAGGCGCTCCCACGACACAATGTTGTGCCAGTGGTAAAACAGGCAGCAAGCGAGCAGGTGAAAAATGGAATGCCGTCTAATGAAGGCCCACAACATTGTCATTTACAGCCACTCAGCCCGGCACGGCACGGCCCAGTCGCTTTACGCGCCTCCACCGCCCGCACAGGCACGCCACCCCGGGCACGCCCGCCAGGACGCCGGCCCAAGGGCCCCAAACAAAACTATCAAGTTAAAACTTAAAAATAAATCAAAAGACTGCCAGAATTAACTTTTTGAGGGTTTTTTTTTTGTAGATGAATATAGCGGGGGAAAAATTGAGAGAACGGCGAGATATTTCCCCGTGTTTGGCCACAACTTGGTGACTCGCTCAGGTCATAATAATCCCGCCTCGGCCTCGTTCTCCCTTCAGAGAGACGCGTGGACGGACTCATCGCTTGGGAGGAGCGGCTCTGCGTCGCTCTGAAAGCCGGGCAGCCAGGCAGCAAGTCAGACAGGCAGGCAGGCTGTTGTGCGGGCGTGCGGGCTTAACACCACGACACCCCAGCACGACGCCCTGCACCGGCGCTGAATCCACCTCGCCCAGCAGCCCCTCCGGCTGGCCTGTCTGTCTCTCTCGCGCCCCGAGGGGGACGCCCGGCAAGCGCGAGAGGGACAGGGGGCCTCGTTCGGACTCGGCCGCTGCAGACCAGCCAGGGGGGGTGGGGGGGGGGCACGATCGGCCGTTCCGAGGGACGGAGTCAACTGGCCATTCAGCGAGCAGCGGGCTTCGCTGAGTGCGGCGCCCACCTGGGGCGGCTTCGGGGCCGACCTCGGCCGCTCAAAGGCAGGTATAACAAGACCGTCCCTAAGCCGCAGACGGTCCCACCCACCGGCCAGCGCCGCGAACGAGACCTGCCCGTTGGCGCGCCTGTGTGAGTGCTCCCGCGCACGTTTTATTCATTCGCCGGGACATTCATATTCGCTTTCCTAATTCTCCAATATTCTACACTTTTGTCACCGTTTTGACCGAGTTTTGCGGCAAGGACTGCTCCAAACCCAAGGCATGGAAATCGCACTCCGTGGAAAAGGCATGCTAGGGCAAGCGTCGAAGAATACTGCCGCGTAGAATGAGTGCGGGCCTCGGCCTGGACGGGACGCAGTAGCCGGCCGATTCCAAAGAGTCGTTCCGTCCCTCTGCCGCACTCATGGGGTGCCCCGCACGGCTGCGAGAGAGACAGAGAGGCACGGCCGAGACGAACACAAAGGCCGGCGCTTCATCACCGTCCTGCCGGCGGTCCTGGCCCCGTGGCGTCAAAGGGATGCAGAAGCCGCAGCCGTTGTCATTCCAGAAATAAGCAAGACCGCCAGGCAGCAGCGCCCGCTTTGATGATCCACAAACCGTCGAGGAGGCCTGCTGCTTCCTTTTTGCGATGCCGATGTTGACAGTTACATGACACTTACACGCGACGCGCAACGTGTCCCGGATTGCTTCCTCAGAGTGAGTGGGTGCTGGTTGTCTTGCCGAGCCTGTCGGGGTGTGATTAGAGGGAGCCAGACGCCGTGCTGATGCTCTCGACCCACCTCACCCTAGCTGAGCATGCTTTGAGGTTCATTTTTTTTTTTTTTTTAATTGCATGGTCCCCGTATTTTATGTCTCAGAAGCACAATATTGTTATTACTATACCCTAGCATTTTTTATCCGCTAACTATGCACACATTTGCACTACTTCTTTCTCGTCTTTTCCTCCTTCCTTCCTTCCCAGCATCCCTGCTCACGCTACCATGCCTGCCGAAGCGAGACTGCCCCCGTCTCGCGCGCTGAATTCACGCGAGGGAAAACAAGACGACAAAGGCACGGAAACGAAAAACGCAAACAACAACACCGGGGACAGCAGAGGAAGATGTATGGGGACCGTCGGTAAAGCATGTTCGCATTGTTCGGGACAGGGCCTATCAGACGCGAAGGTCATGCTGGTGTTCAAAAAAGGAGAGTAAAAAAAAAGCTTCACCCCTGATAAAAAAAAAAGATAATCACAGATACCGACATGTTACGGTGTTGAGGGGAAAACCTTGCGATAACGTCCTGAGGACCATCCGGAGATTCACCGCCATGCAATGGGCAGACGTCAACCGGCTCGTGAGCGCCAGGACAAAGCACGGTGAAAATATGTGCTCAGACGGAAAGATACTACGTAGTTCCTCATAATTACGACACGGTAAACTTGCCGCGGGGTGAAAATGTGAACTCGGAAAGCTGGCTGTTTATGTGCTCAAGGCAGCAGCGCGCTGCATCAAAGAGTCCCGCCGACAAGATATTCCACTCGCATATCAATGCAGGCTGCCGGGCGCCGAGACGGGCTTCCAGGAAGATCCTGAACGGTGCCACGGAGGCCGGTACAGCGAGGCCCTTGTCAATAATAAACCATTCGATTAACATCGTAGCTTCTTCTTCTTCTTGTTTTTTTTTTCCAGAGTGTGTCACAGTTCGGACACCGGCTCGACAGAGGAACCAGGAGAGTGGCCGAGATAACGATCAGACCAATTACGGTGCGAGAGGCTTGCAGTGCTACAGAGAAGGACGAGTCGCAATGCCGAGAGGCGCCCGGCGAGCTCAGGGTAGGCAATCCCAGCGCACGGCAGCGCAGGCCGGTCGAAGGCGGTCTATCCTCCGGACCGCAGGCGCTGCGAGGGGACGGCCCCTCACCATGCGGTCATTTCACTTCATCACTGTTATTCGACGAATGTGACGTCATATTCGTTTGAGTGAGAATTTTGTCATGTTCTTTTGCATAAGATGTCACATTCGTTTGAACGTGACATGGCCGTTTAATTATTCGCCTGAACGTGGATCAACAAACGAATGTGACATCATATTCGAATGAACGCGACAAAATTCACATTGTAACGAATATGACGTCACGTTGTTGAGTGCTGCCACTTCGATCAAGATAAACTCAGCCGAACGCGGCACAGCTCCCTCCGCTTGCCGCCCCTCTAGACGCGGCCGTCGCCGTTCTCTCGCGCAGCCGGCTTCCCTTGCCGAGGGATCTCTGCATATTACTTTCGGCAAGCGGGGGAACGGCCGGGACGCAATCGCAGCGAAACAAGCCTCTCTCCGACAGTCCGACGGTCTGCACCGGCCGGAGGCGGGCAAGGCCGCGATCGCAGCGCCTAGCCATCGCCACCCCGGACTGATTCCAGCGATAAAACATGACCTAATTTCGCGCTGCCAACTGCCCCGCCATGTTGTTATTTCATTCTCGTTTATAAATGCTCTCCCTTCCCCTCCTCTCCTTTCTCTCCCGCTCTTCTATTTGTAGATTCCCCGCCACTTGCTCCATCCCTTTATCAGCCTGAGCCGTTTACATCCCTTTATTCTCAATTTCCCTACGAAGCCACTCTTCTCCTCTTGTTTCCTTTCCCCTCTCACTTCCCTTCCCCAGCGGATCTCTCTCCCCGTGACGTCCCAGCCCATTGTGCATGTGTGGCCACTGCGTTCAAACTGCCATCTCGTTCGAGCCATTGCCTCCCGAGCGGGCATTGTTCACGTTAATTTGTGTTGTGTTTGTTTGGGTTTTTTTTGGCGAGAATGTGCTCCCCATAAATTTACTCTTGGACGTAATAAAGTATGCACTTGGCACAGGCACAGTAACAGAAGTTACTTTTCATTTTATTTTTTTATTTTTTGTTGTTGGTTGTTTTTGTGCAGTGCTTGGTGCATTCCTGAAGGCCACCCTAGCGGACAACTCGCTGCCCCGCTCAGCACGGCACTGCGCGTGGCGCTCACCAGCGCGAAAAAGGGGAGAAGAAGATGAGAAGGAGGAGAAGTGACGACCGTCCCTGCTTCGTGTAGCGACAACAACGACGCCAGCGAGCAAGAGAGAGAGGACGGCATTCATTGGGCTGCCGGCCGCGCGACAAGGACACCGCCAGGAGGACACGCTCTCGACCTGAGTCTCCGTCCGCCTCTCCCTCGAACCTAGGGAGGACTGGGGATATTCTAAAGTTAGAGGTTCCTTATGAATACTGGTCCGACATTCAGAAAACAGTGTTAAAAACTGTGTGAGTGTCCAAGCTACGCAAGCACTCTGCACTCCGCGCTGTGCGGTTGTCGCGGCTTTGAATATGTGCGGTGCACCTGACGATTGGCACACGTGCGGCCAAGCCGGGCCAAGCCTCGATGAGTTGGAGGCGGCAACCTGTTGTGCCCATGACTTGGTAATGATGTGCGAGGCGGACGGACAGACAGACAGGCAGGCAGAGACAGACAGGACAGACAGACGGTCGAGTGCAGGCTGCTGGTGGCGGCCATAGGCAACCGTGGGAAATCATATTCCGCGCCAGTCAATAACTTCCCACCTGGCAGGGAGAGAGAGAGAGAGAGAGAGAGAGAGAGAGAGAGAGAGAGAGAGAGAGAGAGAGAGCACGCCGCTGCTTATCCCGGTTCTCCTTATCGCGCACGACCAAATAACCCCGCTGTCAGGGCGACCCTTTCAGTTTGGCCTTAAGGTCCAAGGGCCCTGTGCCCTGCCTGCCCACCCAGCGCCCTGCTCCACCCCCGCCCCCCTTTACCGGCTGGTGAACGATGCAGCCCAGGGAATTCCTTTCTTCATTCCTCGACATTATGCACGGCCTGAAGCCTGTATCCGCAACTTGGCCTGGAAGTTGGCGCGCAAACTGCGGGCAGTTGGCGGCAACAGGAAACGCCCCGCCCCGCTCCACCGCCTTGGAAAGGTGTTGGACTGTAATTAAGCCTATGCGTGCAATTTGCTCTCACGCGCACACGCACACGCGCACACACGCACGCACCGACGCGGGAACGCTCCCGGACGGCAACATGCCGGGACAAGGTGGCCGAACAAGCCGAGCCTCGCCGCGCCGAGCGCGTGGTGGCGGGGAAAACAGACCGAGACACCCTCCGCCTCACTTTTAGTTTGGAACTGTAAAGTGTGTCAACGTGCCAACACGTCACCAAATTCAAGAAGGTGATGACAAATGCTTCCGGACGGATGACGGCAGGCGCGTGGCTGAGGCGACGGCAGACGAACAGACAGACACACAGACAGACAAATAGACCGACCGACCGCGGGCAAACATTCCCCAAGTCGCCTGGCGCTGCGCTGCTGAATGCTGCTTTTCCGGGCCGGAAGTTCGGCCGGAGGGGGGGGGGGGGCTGCAGTCCAGCATTGGCCGGCGCGCAGCCTGCCCTGGCGCAGCGCGCGATGAGGAGGGCCCCCGCTGCCCCCACTGCCCCCGCCTGTCGGGCCCGCAGCACCAGCAGCAACAACACCGGTGTCAACGGGACAATATACTCTCGGGCTTTGTGACTCCCTGGAATACACGATCCCTAGACACATTGTACTCCCCTATGGGTGGAGTACAGCATCCCTAGGGTCCATGTACTCCCATCTCGAGGGGGGGGGGGAGTAAAATATCCCTAGGGGATGGTGTACTCCAGGAGTACACTGTGAGTTGCTTATCCCCGTTACACCGGCACCGGACCAAAGGGGCCACAGTGCAGCAGATGCCATTTAATCTCCGCAAACACCTGCGGGCTGAATCCGAACAGGGCTTCCGTTGCTCCCGTTGTCTCTCTCGTCGCGTGCGGGGTGCAAGCGAGACATAGCGAGCAAGCACGGTTGGGAACGGGGTCACTCTGCTGGAGAGACACGCGAGTGGACCGAGCGAGCTGTCCCGTAGATGTGTGCCTCCGGTAGAGTGTTTCGGATCCAGGAACAAAAGTAAGAGTCTTTGAACAAGAAAACACACAAACAGAGCATCTTTTTTTTTTCTTCTGGGACCTGTCTTCGTTTCCGGCAGTGTGCTTGCTTTCCCGCCAATCGGCCCAGGGGACTGCAGTGACTGCTCTGGTGGTTCCTCGGGGCGGGTCCTATCGGCTCGCTATCATACTGCCCCATTTTCCCCTGCACTCCCCGCCCCCTTGCGGCTGCCGGGTGACGCTGTCCACCGCAGCACTCTGCACCTCGGCCTTTGCAGCCCCCCCCCCCCCTCCCTCCCAGGCGAAAAGCTGGCCGCCCGCCAAACAGCCCTCAAATTAAGTGATCCTCTAAAGTTTCAAGATGAGAAGACCTATTTGGTAGTCAGAACTCCGTGCGAAGCTCCGTGGCGTGCGCGGACGTGGTTGCGGGCGGCGGCGCGGTCATGAAGGTGGTCATGGAAGGCCCCATCAAGCCAAAGGTGTGGCGGGAGAGGCAATTTAATTTGCCGTGTTTGGCCGGCGGGTGGTTGCCGGCTGGCAGACGCGCGGAACTACGCGGAACGAACGGAACTACGTGGAACTGCCCGGAACGACGTGGAGCTCTCAGGATGGAAAGAACCTTCGGCTGGCTGTGATGGGACTGTGTTTCTATTTGTTAAGTGTAACGACGCGCGGATTCATTGGCTGCATTCGAGGGCCGTACATCGCCAGGGGAGGGAGGGGAACGGCCCGTAAAATAATTTACAGCTCGAGCGTCAACTCGCGTGGGCAGGAGCGGTGTCCTTGCACCGATTTCCTTCCTAACTTCCTCGCGCCACGGGCAGAAAGTACAGGATTTAATATTTGAATCAGTTGACGCCCAGGACACCAAGACAATCATAACGGCACCAAAAGAAAATGAATCGAAGGAAGTCGTAGAAAATGAAACACACCAACAAGTCAGGAGTGGCGCGTCGATACTAACGAACGACGCCGCGCCGGTCTGCAACATTGTCTGCGCGAGATCGGGAAAGGCGCGGCGTGCGGGGAGACTCCAACAGAAAAACACACTCGCACACAAAAAGACGCCTGCGCACACACGTACGCGTACGTCCCCCCCCCCCACACACACACACACCCACACACACACAGGTGGTGGGATTTGAGGCGCGGCACTATGTACCGCGGCTATGGCAGCGGCGGGCGGGGCGGGGCGCGGCGGGGCGCGGCGGCTGAAAGGAGGCAAGCCCGCTGGAGATCGATGGCCTGCGAGGCGGCTATTTTTAGCCGGCCGGGTTGATCCTCTCGCACTGTGACAGTGTAGTGCGGGATGAGACGAGTGCGGCGTCGAGGAGCGCTGCCAATGCTGCAGGGAGCCACCGTTGAAATTTTTTAATATAGGCGAATTGAAATCGTCAACTGTAATGTGTGCGTGCGTGTGAGACCTTTAGGGAGATGCCACCGCTCTTGCGTGCGAAGAGGGATCGAGACCTTCTTGTTCTTCGAATGTCTCGCACAACCGGTTGCAAACAAATGAGAAAAGAATGAATTGCCCCGATTGGTGACGGTAAAGCGGGCTGGCAAGAAGCGTCAACCTGCACGCAGCCCGCCACGCGAGCTGCCTCCACTGGCAGCCTGCCCCAGGCTGACCCAGGCAGTCTGAGCCTATCGAAAGCAAACAAAGGGCGTTTCAGTGATTCCTGCGATGAGAAAGCAGCAAATCCGTCGCGGAGTCCCACAAAGTCTTCGGTGGGTCATAGCCCCCCCCCCCCCTCGACAGCCGCGTTGGGCTTTTCGTTCCCTCTCTTCTTTTTTTGAGGGGAGGGGGCGGGCAGCCATGAGCACCGCACGCAAATGTGTTTTGCGGCGCGGGTTGCAGGCAGCAGTGCTTAGGCCGCAGAGAGGGATTGCTTAACGACCGCAAAAAACATCGCAAATGTGTCTCGTGTTACCGAACGGTAAGAACCCCGACAAGGTGAGAGGAGAGGTAGTTTCTTAACTTGGTTCGTGGGAGCGCACCTCGCACACGATGAGATGGTCTCGCTGCGCTAATGGCGGCCGCGGCTTCGTGTGTTCATCGTCAGACCCGGCCAGGCCAGCCGCTTGTCCGGAGGGGTCGTTTCGTTGCTCCGTCTCCGTCGTGCATTCACGGGGCGTCTCGTAGGGGTGCGAGAGAGACAGAGCGACGAAACGCCCCTTCGGATTAAGGCGGCAGACCTGGCCCCGGGCGGCTGCCTCGGACAGGGCCGCGGTGGCGGGGGAGGGGCTGCGGTCGCGGGGGGCTGCGGGGGGTTGCCAACTAAACCCAAAGTGACTAATGATTGGCTGAGAGGGATCCAAACTTTGCCAACCGGCCGTCAAATGTTTAAGCAGGGAAAGTGTCTTTAAAGCTCGCCCCCCGGTTAGACACTGCCGCGGGCGCACGCACACGTGCCAGACTCGAGGCCTGGCTGCATGCGCGCGCGTGTGTGTCTGTGTGCAGGTGTGTGTGTGTGTGCGGGCAACGTGTGCGGCGAATGGCATCGTAAAGGGTAGGTGCTGACGCGTTAACGCCCTACAATGTGATGGCTGGACGTGCACGGCGTGCCGGCCGCGAATTTCAGATGCTTGTTGTTGCAGCGCCGCTGCACCCCGAGCCTCGCTCGGCAAAAAGAATTTGTTGTGCTATCGATAATTTATTTTGATTTTTGGACATCGAATGAAAGTATAGTGCGTGTGCTATGAATTTTTTTTTCATAACGAGCACATTATTCTGACAACAAACTAAGTCGTAAGAAGGACTAAATATCATAAAAAATGAAAAAAAAAATCTTCCGTCCATCTAACAAATTTTTGGTTGTCACAGCAAAGTGTTTTTTTCTGACATCAATTAAATTGGTTGTAAAACTAACAAACTTGTCTTGTGTACCCTAAAATTAATGTTTTTTCATACAACTATTTTTAGGGGTTCCGACGAAGGAGGACCCCTATTGTTTTTGACGGCTCCGCTTCTTCTTTTTTTTATATCCTATTCGGTTGTGGAAAATGAGTACCGCCAAATTATTCGTTACGATAAAAAAAATAGGGGTAGCGGGAAGTTTTTAAAAATTTATCGTGGAAATTTTGCGTAATTTGTTAAAACATAAAACTTCAACAATCAAACACCCTTAACCGTTGGTTTTATCGAGAAACGTTTCAAAGACAAAATGTGCCTCAGTAGAAAATTCAAACTTTTGACTCATTAAATTAACGAAACTTGTCTACGTTACGGTCCAATACGAAAAACATGAATAAATCATTTCCATAGAAACGAATACGATCCACCCGTCAAAATTCAAACTGACCAGTAGAAACAAAGCAGAATGGCGGGAAATTCAAAATGTTCTTCCTGCGCATGCGCTCAATTCAAACCGACCAATACCGAAGACTTCCGGTCAAACCTGATTCAGTTACCACCATGATTTCTGCTCTCCACCTCGCGACTTTCAGTGCTCATACTTCTCAAACAAAGATCACCCGCGTTTTAAAACCATCCCTTTCCAGTTTTATGAGTTTGTCAAACCAGCGGCGCATCCAACAAAAGAACTTGGAGGAAAAAAAAAAGAAGAAAAAATGGGGGCCCTTCTCCCACCTCCCCACACAGTAGGGAGGACCGCCTGCAACTTCGGTGGATCGGGGGAACCGGTGCATTCCAGGCGGCGACCCCAGGGGTTCTCATCTGATGTGGGCCGTGTGAAGGGCGGGGGTTGAGAGCCTTTGGTTTTTCGCGGGGTGGTCAGTGGTACCCACAGTGGTACCCCCGCTGTCCGGCGCTCTCTACCGAACATGCAGTGTGAAGGGCCAGCTTCAAAGGACTTATCAACTCCAAACCGACGAATCAGAATGGACCCACTCGCGACCAATTGCGAGTGGCTGGAACGACCGGGGATCGAACCAGTGCCGAGGCCAATCCGCCGAAGCGGACTGCTTTTTAGACACCCAAGCATAGTGGACGACAAATGATCCAGACCACTACGCTATCACGACTGCACGTCTGCCGAGTGTCGGACGACGGGTTTGAGTCGTATTGGGATGAGGGAGGCAGTCGTAAAATGTATTGAAATGTTGGGATTCGATCCCCGGACCTTACTGTTCAAGTCCGAACGCCTTAGCGATCTCAGCCACCGCGGCTCATGGTAGATGCGGCGTCAGCCGGGCTCTAGACGCGGCAGGGATGGAGCCGCAGTGAGCGGGTCATTCGAAAAATGTTGAGAAAAAGTGGGACTCGATCCGTCGACCCCGGTACCGGGAACCGACGCCTATACCACCTATACCACCTGGTACCGCGGTACTTTACTTTCCTACCCATGCCTGGTTGGCAATAAAAAACTACTTTCGCAACTATTTTTTAAATTAGCGGAACACCACGCAATGCATGAGCATTGGAATTTTTTTGGTTTTCTTTGTCCGTGCGCACTGTGCCTCGCACCGTGTTCGCGCTGCCAAACCTTGCCCTCTTCCAAGCATCCACGCCGCGGCCTCGCCGGGGCGTGGCGGGGGCGGCGTGGCGGGGGCGGCGTGGCGGGGGCGGCGTGGGGGGGCGGCGGCAGAGGGAGCGGGGCTATTGCTGCGTCATGGGACCCCTTTGACCAGCGGCGTGCAAAGCGGCGGGTATTTATAACCTGGAGTGTCCCGGCCGGGCCGAGCCTGGCTGTGCTGGGCTGGCCTCCAGGGGACCCCTTCCCCCTCCCGCCGGGCCACACCCACTCAGTCAAATCCACCTTCACTCGGTATTGTCACTTGCCGAATAAAAACAGGCGAGCTCCTCTAATTCCGGAGTCTGCTGCCCTGCGATTGCGGCAGGCCGGGCTTGGGCGGGCAGGCCCGGCACGGCCCGGCACGGCCCGGCACGGCCCCACCTGCTGGGGGTGGCGGGGCGGCGCGGGGGGTGGCGGTGCGGCGAGCTCCAGATCCACCTTGGTGGCGGGACGCGGTGCGGGGGGCGGCGTAGGGCGGCGCGCCGCGTTGCCTACCTCCTTGGCGCTGCTGCGCGCCGCGCCGCTCAGACCCGCCGCCCCTCACCTGGCCGCCAGGCACCGCCAGGTAGCGGCCCGGGGCGGCAGGGGGAGGTGTGGCGCACACCTGCACGCGGCAGGAGCAGGAACAGAGTGGAGGGGTTGCAGAAACCTAGTCAGGAAGAGCGAGGGGGAGGGGGACGATCCGAGCGTCCGATGGGTCCAGCCAAAATTTCCGGGCTGCGCGCCACCCCAACTCAGCGCGCCCGCCAATGGCTGAGTCGAGACAATGATGTTGGCCTTCTCGCTTCCCAATTCATTATCGCTGCTCTCTTTTGTCTTTTCCATAATATATTCATTCATATCCCTTCCTTCTTTGATGTTTCGACGTTGAGTAAAAAGGGGAGAACACTTTGAGGTGGCAATAATGAAAGCGTCAACGAAGCGAGGAAGGAGCGGAAGAACAGCGAGAAGAAGAAGAAGAAAGAGAGAAGAAGAAAGAAGAAGAAGAAGAAGAAGAAGAAGAAAGAAGAAGAAGAAGAAAGAAGAAGAGAAGAAGAAAAGAACCCCCATTTCCGGGCAGCAGAAACACCCCCGTCATACGTGTAAGTGTCCTGCCGACATAAACTTGCGTACGCTGTGCGCTACTCACGTGCGTGGCTTACCAATCCCGACCCCCCTCCCCCCTCGCCCTTCCCCACGCAGGCGCGTGACAGGTGACTTATGCGCGAAGGAACGTGTAGTGAGCACGCGGTTCTGCCTGCAACATCACGGGCCCCCTTCCTCCTTGTATTTCGCGCTTTACCCCGCGCGCCCCCGCCCGCCCCGCCCCGCCCCTAGCCCGGGCGGTGCTATAGGCCGAGTCGAGGCTGTGCCGAGACGTGTCTGGCTTCCGGCCACGACACGGCCGCCACGGCCTCGCAAGCCGCAACCAGCCTAATGTGGAGACGCAAGCGCCGCCTGGCCAGCTCGGTCCAGTCCGGCCGGCCGTGGCGGCGGCGGAGGATGCAATCTGTCCCTCGGCACCCATCCAAATCACAGCTGTGATTTGAAATAGGAATCCTTTGGCTCCTGGACGCCATTGTTGTGACATTTTGGTTTCTGTGAACGAGTAATGCTTTTCAATCCAGATTAGTGAGTTTCTTTCCCGAGCGCTATTTTTTGGCAATTGTGGCCTGTGGTACCCTGGGCAATTGGAATCGCCAAATTTTGGGCCTCCCATTTTAGAACACTAAAATATCAAATAATCCGGAAACCAGGGATAGGAACGTCCAAATTTTGGTGGAGTGCCACTCCCAGTTGCGAGGAAACCCTGCCACTGATTTTGGCAGTGAATGTGCGCGAGGGACGGAGTGACGACAGCGAATTTTCAGAATCGCCCTGCTGGTCCGCTTTTCTAGCGTGTCATGGCGACGACCTCCCCCTTCGTGTGGTGCACCTCGGGACGACTTAAAAGTTTCGTAATTAACTGGTGCGGGGATTTAGTCCAACTTTACTCTGCCGGTGGCAGTGCGCTTCTTGGGACGTTAGAAATCCCCGCCACCCGATGTCCAGGAAAAAGTGCAAGACGTGTCCCAGGAGCCGTAATCTTGGAAGCTGTTAGCCGGTTTTCTTCTCTCTCGCCGTCAGGCTTTGAAACAAGGCCCCAAATACGAGGTGAAAACCAGCTTGAATGTTTAGTGTACGTTTTTTCCTTTGAGAAAACGTAAAAAAAAAACGTGAAATGACGTAAAAATAACGTAAAAATTTACGTTAGGTTAAACGTGATTTGACGTGAATTAAACATAAAGTAACGCGAAAAACAAAACTCATAATAACGCAACAGAAAATAACGTAAAAAATAACGGTTTAGGAATTAACATATGAAAATGACGTCAAATCAACGTGAAATACTTTGAATTAAAAAATAACGGTGTAACCAATTAATTCGAAGTTGTTGTATGCTACCCTCAGAAAAAAACGATCCGCCGACGATGCGCGGAGCCTCTTGGAAAGCATAAAACGATCCCGCCGACGATGCGCACCGGCCATCTTGGGGCTGTTGCTGACCGCTCTTTTTCATTCATGCTGCATCGCCCTCTCTTAAGAACCCTAACGCCGTGATCCTCGACTTTTAATTGCCCGGACTCTCCACCACTGGCGAAACCTCCTGCTTTGTTTTACTCTGCCATGTTTCGCCCTGTTTGAGAGCTGCTATAAGGAAACAAAAAGAATAAAAATGGGGGCGGCGGGTTTAGGTGAGGTGATTCGGGGTGCGGTTTGGGGCTGATCAAGGCGGGCCGGGCCATCTTGGCGTGCATTTGCATACCATCTGATGGAGTCCATCTTCATATTCTATCTGCGGCTGAATACAGGCCCACAGATCCGGGAGACGGGGAGGGGGTTAGTCAGAGGGGTGGAGGGCCAAGAAGCCTTTGCTTTTCCGAGGCACACAACCACCGCGGGTCGCACTGTACCGCGCCCCCTTGGCCAGCCCCGAAGGCCAAACTTTTGGAATCCAGTGGATGCCGAATTTTGAACTGCGGTGAGTCAACTGGAGCGGGCCGCTGGAGGGGGCCTGGACGTGGCCGAGGCCGGATCCCGTCCGGAGCGCAGGCGCTGCTCGGGGAAACATACTCCCGTCGATTGGCCCTTCACAGATGTCGCGCAGGAGCGTCGCCGTCCGCCCCGCCGACCCGGACATGGAGGGCCACCGGCCCTGCCTGCCAGCCTGCCAGCCCGTCCATGCTCAGCGTCACCCCAGCCCGCCGCCAGCCCTGCCTGCGTGGTGGCCTGTAATCCGGCGGCTTATTTTGAAGGCCGCCTTCCCGCTCAAGCTGGCGAGCGTGGCGAACTGCAGTCCTGCGTCGTTGTGCGCCAGTCCTCTGCGAAACCGGGGCTTTGAAGAGAAGACGAAGAAAAGGCCACCGGGCCAGCGTTGCTGGCTTTGCACTCCCCGCCGTTGACTCCGCGGCCGCCTCGGCCTAGCAGGCTGGCTCAATTAACGAAGGTGTTCCGCACAGTGTACCAAGTGGGCTTTGCTCCGAAACGAAGTGCATGCCCGCTCGCGCGTCAGGACCGGGACCCACCAGCCTGAGCATTCTGTGCGACAGGGCCCAGCCATGCCAAGACTCG